>JBBGZY010001416.1:5830000-6472500 GCA_037952925.1 Lithobates clamitans
GAGGGGGACAGAGGCTGCGGACATACTACAGGAGGTGGACAGAGACTGCGGACATACTACAGGAGGGGGACAGAGGCTGCGGACATACTACAGGAGGGGGACAGAGACTGCAGACATACTACAGGAGGTGGACAGAGGCTGCGGACATACTACAGGAGGGGGACAGAGGCTGCGGACATACTACAGGAGGGGGACAGAGACTGCAGACATACTACAGGAGGTGGACAGAGGCTGCAGACATACTACAGGAGGGGGACAGAGGCTGCAGACATACTACAGGAAGTGGACAGAGGCTGCGGACATACTACAGGAGGGGGACAGAGGCTGCAGATATACTACAGGAGGGGGACAGAGGCTGCAGACATACTACAGGAGGGGGACAGAGGCTGCGGACATTCTACAGGAGGGGGACAGAGGCTGCGGACATACTACAGGAGGGGGACAGAGGCTGCGGACATACTACAGGAGGGGGACAGAGGCTGCGGACATACTACAGGAGGGGGACAGAGGCTGTGGACATGATAGTGTCCTCCTCACCCCCTCATAGTAGCCTCCTCCTCTGTCCACCATCATATTACAGTCTCCACACCAGTGTGTGCTGCTTCTGTGCTGCTTCCCTTTCACCTCTCCACAGTCCACAAGGCAGCACATCAGTGTCCTTCACAGTCCCCCTGCATGCCATGGCTTCACCCCCATCCCCCCAGTAATGCCATGTCATCCTCTGTTGCCTGTCCCCAGACCCAGTAGTGTCAGCTGCTGTCCCCAGTAATGTCATCCTACGGTGAGTGCACAAGACGCGGCTGCAGTGTCTTAGCCAGGAAATAGTGTACTCTGGAATCTATTCAAAAATGGCGCCAGGCAGTGCCATTAAGTTACTGCGCATGCGCCGCCCGGCCGAGCGAGTACAAGCTTTCCCGAGCCCAGCCGGCTTCGAAACGGCACATGCACAGTTACATGGTCGGCTCGCGGCCATCTTTTTTACGGGCACCGCTGCCCGTAACGGACATTTACGGGTGAGCGATTGGCAACACTGGTAAGCGGCAGCCAGCGGCATGGCTGGGGCCCCAGGCCAGCTCGGGGGCCCCAAGCAATTGCTTGTTTTGCCTGTCCTGTCGCGCCGGGCCTGCCAATCACTCACTCAAAGGATCTCTCCTTCCCTCACACACGGTCTCTGTGTGAGGGAAGGACAGCCGTCAATGACAGATAATCGTATATGTTTACATGTGAGATCACCTGTCATTTAACGCGGCGATCACATGGTAAATGGCTGCTGTGACTGTCCATTTACAACGATCTGTGATTCACTGTGTTCTGTGTTCAAGGCACACGGCCTTTGCAGTTTTTCCCCGATGCGTGCCTAAGGGGGCACACGGAGAGCATGTTCCCAGGAGGACGTACATGGACGCCCTCCCGGCAATTAAAGCCCACGCTGTAGCCATCTTTCAGCTATAGAGCGGGCATCAACTGGTTAACCTAGCCTTGACCTCCAGGAAGATTTCCCCCCCCCCCTTCATGACCAGGCCATTTTTTTGCAATACAGCACTGCATTATTTTCAGTATTATCACAAAAAACATTACCAAAGGAGTCACAAAATGTTATCAAACATTCTTGAAACATTTTTAATGCTTCATAAACACAACAAAAACACATCATATATGCTATAGGAGCATTAATGTACATTGCTTTTTTCTTTTCACTCAACACATGTGTGAACAAGATCTTAAGGCCTGTTTCATAAGGGCTTCAGCTTGTATAAGAGCAGTGTGAACATCAAGCTTTGACAAAGCATTTTCTGAACTTCCAGCATGCTTTGTTGCAACCAACATTTTTGAAAAACAAAAGTTTTTCTTAGCTTCTGTTACAAAATTTTGCAAATAAGTAATTTTTCACCAATGGCTGCTGACACTCCATGAGCCTGAATATATATTGTTTTTTCCATTAGGATCTGTGTTTAACATTTACAAACTGGAAATGAATTGTACTTTCAAAGCTTGCTGGAAGTTCTGCACATGCTTTGTCAAAGCTTGCTGTTCACACTGCTCTTAGGCCCCTTTCACACTGGGGCGGGAGGTGCATCGGCGGTAAAGCGCCGCTATTATTAGCAGCGCTTTACCGTCGTTTTAGCGGCGGTATTCTGACGCTAGTGGGGGGTTTCACTCCCCCGCTAGCGGCCGAGAAAGAGTTAAAAACCACCGCAAAGCGCCTCTGCAAAGAAAACAAGAGGGGGGACTTCCATCATAACAAATATGGAGTGTGCTGGTCCCATTCCTTACATAGTAAACCATAGAAAAAAGAATCCCCCTTGGATTGGGACTTTGACAGACCACCAACTCGTTAGAGTAAAAAATGTATTTTATTATTAATATACTTTAAAAATGACGTGAGAGCGTCTATAACATATAGGTTAAAAAGTCATTCCATACAAAATAGAGACAAGATCAAAAACAAAGAAAGTGTACAAAATAACAATAGTAAATGTCCTCTCATGGGGGTGGTGTACCCCGATACCCGACGTGTTTCCGGTATTCTGGTACCTTCATCAGGGGTTTGAGAGTTGTGAGTATAATGTACATGTATGGATTCCCTAGGAATGACTCTGTGTTCAAGTAGCACCCGTGGCCCCTCAGATCAAATATTATATTTTCATTGGTGCCAGACCAAGGCTCTATAAGACTAGTAAATGTATTGAATTACCGGTATCAAAAAGAGTAATGAGTGAGCCAACCGGGGGAGAAACGTTCATTGGAACCTGTACATGCCGGCTGCATGCCGGAAGGATAAATATTCAGAGACAGTCCCGTATTAGCTCCTAAGGAAATCCTTTGAATATGCGGGTCCGGTGGGGGGTGCCTGCCCCTAACAGTGCTAGCCATTGATTTCAAAGGGCAGGAGCTGTGAAGGAGTGGTGTATACACTGCTCCTTCACCGCTCCGAAGATGCTGCTAGCAGGACTTTTTTACCATTCTGCTAGCGCACCGCTCCAGTGTGAAAGCCCCTCGGGGCTTTCACACTGGAGACACAGCAGCGGCTGTTTTGGGTCGGTTTGCAGGCGCTATTTTTAGCGCAATAGCGCCTGCAAACCACCCCAGTGTGAAAGGGGTCTTATATAAGCTGAAGTCTGTGTGAAACAGGTGTGATCTGGGGGATCGTTAGCTCGCTGGTAGAAGCCTTGTTTAGTGAAGTCCAGGTCAGACGGAACTTTGTTTAATGAGAAGACACGCATGCACCTTCTAAGTGCAAACTGTAAAGTTCAAAATGTATTTCACATAAGAGAACTACCCACAAGTGAAGTAGTATGTCAGGCATTTATGTTCACAAAGGAACCAGATGGGATATCATCCTGTACAGTGCACTCCAAGAGGAGGATGCCAAAGGAGACGCTCTTATCTGTCAGAGGTAGCGGGCGGCCAGCGTGGGTGGATTCCGGCGCTGGGAGGCCCGTGGAATGCACTGGCAGGAGAAAGGTGACGTCACTTCCTGGAGGCTGTCAAGACACATAAGGTTATGGCAACGTGTTTGCAGAGCATGCAGTTCTTCTTCAGGCGCTTCCTCTGACGGCCTGAAGAAGGAGCGGATGCTCCACAAACGCATTCCTTCCCTTGGAGTGTATTGTACAGGACCATATCCCACTCGGTTCCTTTGGAGACATCCATGCCTGACTTACTACTTCACTTGTGAGTAGTTCTATTATGTGAAATAAATTTTAAAATTTACAGCTGCACTTAGAAGGCGCCTGTGTGTCTTCTCATTTTCCCAATAGAGCTGCTTCTTGCCTTTCCACGGAGCTGCCTCAGTGAACTGTATTAGAACTTATCGACTACCAATTCACATGGACACTAACCTAAGAGCCTTCATTATTATTTCATGACTTAACATGATTTCTTATGAATGATTCCCTCCACCCCTCAGGACTAGTGTCCATACTTGTGCCAATAATTATACCCGGAACTTTGCATATGGGCCTGGCAGCTCACTGTTTTTAAAAGGAAAACAAAAGTTAACAAATAAGGATTTCCCACTTCATTTTAGCTTCACACAAAATCCAAATGAAAATGCTAGCCCACCTGGCAACTCTTCAGCAGCTGTAGGTACTGGTCCCTCAGACCACCAGCTCTTTCACGCACACAGCCTTGAGCTAGGGTGGCCACCTCATTCCTTTAGGCTGGGTTCACACCATTGCGAATTGGATGGGAGATCACCGCATCCAATTCGCAATAGCAGGAGATTTTGACCATCTCTCTATGGAGCCAAATCACATATCTCCACAGCGGGTCCGGTTGGTTTTGCACAAAAACGCTGTGTCTTTTGGTCCATTTCAGGTCCGAATTCAGCCCAAAATTCAGGCTGAAATCGGACCTTAAAAGGTGAACCAGCACGCACCGGACCCCTGCTGGGAGCAGCATGCGGCTCATATGTGAACCGAGCCTCAAACCCGAACACATATGAATTACAAAGGTTAAAAGGCTAATTTAATGCAGATAAGGCACCAATTGAGTTTAATTAACACCTTATTCAGCCTCAGAACCTGTGTAATTAATATGTGTTTGGTTTTAAAGGGATGAGTTGGCAACCCTACCTTGAGCTAGGGTTGCCACCTCATCCTTTTAAACCTGGACACATATGAATTACACAGGGGTTCTGAGGCTAATTGAATGCAGATAAGGCACTAAGTGAGATTAATTACCACCTTAATCAGCCTCAGAACCTGTGTAATGAATATGAGGTCACCCTACTTTGAGCTCCCTAACGCACACAGCAACTATCTTCTCATAAAGATTCTCTCAATGGCATCAACATTAGACCATCTCTATAAGGGATGTGTGTACCTGAGCACACACCCTGTTGTTTATCCACACATCCCGGACACTGGGTAGGAGATTTCGATCTTCCCAAGGCACTTTGAAATCTACAGATACCCTTCTGGAAATACCAAAATCCGGAGAAATCTGCAAAAGCAGTTTTCTCCTTTTCGTAGTCCTGCACACTGCAAAGGTGTCCTTTTCCTGACCAACTCCCCAGTGACAGAGCCTTGAACTTTCACACAGGCCTTACAGAAACATTTGAAGGTCAGCATGTATAGGACAATAATTGGTTAAGCTTTCAGGCTGAAGCAACCAGAGGATTGATATTAATATTCAGTTCAATAAATATATATATTTTTTTTAAATGTTAAGAACGTTATTGCAAGAGTTTTCCTCAGACATTTCTCATTCAGTCTAAATTAATCTCCGATATTGTATATAAAATGCTGGAGATGAAACCCTCGCCTAGGACACACTGTCAGTACTATCTTCTGTCATGGACAGCGTTTTGATCCTCGCTGTCTTTTCTAGGTTTGTCTCCATCTCACCAGGAAAATCTCTCACTCAGTCTACACAAAAGAATCCCTCTGAATGTAACCTCGACATTCTTCGGCCTGCATTTGAATATGAATATTACCAGAGTGGAGATGTGATCATTGGAGGTGTGTTTTCTGTGCACCAGTATGTTAAAAGGTTTGAATCAGGTGGTGGAGTATTGGATTTTTGTTCAATGTAAGTATATTACCACCGTGTTCCTGCATTTTTAGAGACATTCTGATAGTGAATAGAAAATTGCAGGTAACAAAATGGGGAGCACTATGTCACTGTTATTATCACAAACACATTGCAGCACTGTAGTCCTCCATCCCAGGGCTCTGTCTGAATGGAGTGTGCAGGTTCTCTATGTGTTTGTCTGTTTCTTCAGTCTTTTCTGGTGTCTTCTTACAACACAGACATATTATAGCAGATTAAATTTGGTTCACAATTCAATTGGCCTTAGGATTAGTGGACAGTGATACAATGATTATTCTCTTAAAACTGAGCCAGTTAAATGAAGGCAGCCTTTTGGATATCTATCTATTGACAGATAGATATCTATCAATGCCAAGCTTCTGCTAACAAAGCAAACAGAATATTGGCATGCATTAAAAAGGGGATCAACTACAGAGATAAAACTATCATTCTCCCACTCTACAAGACTCTGGTCTGGCCGCACCTGGAGTATGCTGTCCAGTTCTGGGCACCAGTCCTCAGGAAGGATGTACTGGAAATGGAGCGAGTACAAAGAATGGCAACAAAGCTAATAAAGGGTCTGGAGGATCTTAGTTATGAGGAAAGGTTGCAAGCACTGAACTTATTCTCTCTGGAGAAGAGACGCTTGAGAGGGGATAGGATTTCAATTTACAAATACAATACTGGTTACTAAAAAATGTGCTATTAGTTTTGTAGGAATCGAAAATTCGTACGAATTTCCAGAAATTCGTACATTTGTACGAATCCGAAATACGAATTTTTATGCATACGAAATACGAAACTTTGTTTACGAATTTCGGATCCAAATTCATAATGAACATTCGTAATTGTTACGAAAAGTTAACAAACCTAAAAGTTAAAAACCTAGTCAACACAGCACAGGGAAAATTTGTATTTTGTACGAATCCGAATGGAATTTCGGACACGAATTACGAAATATGAATTAATTTTCGTACGGAACGAAACAAAATGAATTTATTGACACCGCACATTTCTACTGGTGACCCCACAATAGGGATAAAACTTTTTCGCGGAAGGGAGTTTAACAAGACACATGGCCACTCATTAAAATTAGAAGAAAAGAGGTTTAACCTTAAACTGCGTAGAGGGTTCTTTACTGTAAGAGCGGCAAGGATGTGGAATTCCCTTCCACAGACGGTGGTCTCAGCGGGGAGCATCGATAGTTTCAAGAAACTATTAAATAAGTACCTGAACGACCACAACATACAGGGATATACAATGTAATACTGACATATAATCACACACATAGGATGGACTTGATGGACTTGTGTCTTTTTTCGATTTCACCTACTATGTAACTATGTAACTATGATTCCAGATGTACACATTTATGGTACTTGACAGACCTCCTCATAATGCCTTAGATATTTCTCAAGTTTCTATGGGGTCCAATTGTCCTGTACAGCAGACAATCAGCAGGGTAAGATGTTGGGCTCATGTCTCCCAGAATCTCTCTGAATGAGTAATTTCCAGTTTGTGCAGGACACGGAGATAATACCTTCACTGAATAGGATGGGTCCTCTGTACTTTGTTTCGACCTCCTCAAAAACACCAGCCCCTCTGACACACCAGGCTGAGTGTACAAACATACAATACCGCAGAACTTCGCCAAAATTAAGGTTAATACCCAATAGTAGTGCTACATCAAAGCAAACAGGCACCAAGCCAGGTAGTAAAGGCAAACCAAATGTATTGTCACCCTAGAAGGTTGTTAACTAGGTAAGCATAACATGCATTACCATTGATAATAACGCAATTTAGTATACAATGTGATTAGCAGTAAGGACTAGGCATATTATGACGTTTGGCGTCCAAATAAGCATAAACAATAGCAAAGCCACCTCAAGTGCAACGGTGAGCAGTAGTAAAGTTTAATCTACTGAGTGCTGGAACTATACAGCCATTTATGATAGCAATGCTAGTCTTATGCAGCGTACACACGGTCAGACTTTTCAACCGGACTTGTCTGACGGACGCCGACGGGCCAAATCCAGCGAACAATCCGATCGTGTGTGGGCTTCACCGGACCTTCAGCGGACTTTTCCAGTCGCAAATCTGACGGACTTTAGATTTAGAACATGCTTCAAATCTTTAAGTCGTAACTCCGCCGGACCCAGAAATCCGCTCGTCTGAATGCTAGTCCGATGGACAAAAACTGACGCTAGGGCAGCTATTGGCTACTGGCTATCAACTTCCTTATTTAGTCTGGTGTACGTCATCACGTATGAATCCGTCGGACTTTTGTGTGATCGTATGTAGGCAACTCCATTCGTTAGAATGTCCGTTGAAAGTCCACCAAAAGTCCGTCGAAAGTCTGTCGAAAATCTTTCAGACGGACTGTCGGACTTTTGTAGCTGAAAAGTCCGACCGTGTGTATGCGGCATTAGACCCTATGTACATGGGACACTGTTAAACGCGCGTTCAGAGGTAGTTGGATGCTTTTTTCAACTGCCCCTGAACCCATTCAAAGTTATCCTACAGTATGTGACCATGTACACAGTCTCATTTATTGCTGTTTTTTTGCAGTTGCGTTTAACAGCGTTTCTTTGGAAGCAAAAAAATGGGTTCAGACGCAGATGATTTCCACATTTCAGACGCCAAACATGGCTAAACACGGCTAAATACGGGTACCCGTGTTTAGCCGCGTTTTCGTTTAGAAGCGTTTTTAAAGGTGTCATATATTTTAGACCTGAAAAGACAAAAATATGATGGAAAACAATGAAAAAACATAAAAAAATATAGTTAAAAATGTTTTAATTACTTGCAATGATTCATAGACCATATATAGCCATATACTGTATAGTCCATATATATATATAGTCATTATATGTAGTCATATATATAGTCCATATATAGACCATATATAGTCGTACTTTTTCAAGTAGAAGGTCAAATGTGGCAATGGACATGCGTGTGAAATTAAAAAATTTGTCGGGGTAGGTACGCAGCTGTACGTACATGTTGTTTGCGCAATCAAAGGATGGGTCCAAGCGACGAACTCTGTCTCTGGACCTCGCACGCAATTTTCTACATCATTCTAGCCTCATCAAGAGCAATGTCAGGAGCATTTCCTCACATATGCTCTTTATGGGATCCATTGCAAAAAAAAAGCACAGAAATAGAGGCAAATACAAGTAGACAACTGCCCTCTCTGCTGCTGCTACTCTCTATGGTCAAAATGGCTGAAATAGTTAACTACAATGTTTTTTGAGCTTGGGGACGGTCTTAAATGAGGTAATCTTATTAAACGCTTCTAAACGCAAACGCGGTTAAACGTGGCTAAACAGGCGTTTTAAACGCAGGTTTCAAGGTGTCAAAAAAAATTGTTCAGAAGACTTTGCCTCAGCGTCCCGTGTACCTGGGGCCTTAGACCAAATGGGTAGGCACTGTCCAAAAGAAAAGGAGGATGGTAGCGGAGGGGGCAGGGGAACAAAGGGGCTTGTAGATTTTCATTTGTCGACTAACGTTGGGGGCCTTTCAGAGCATCTTTGCACCTAATGACAGTAACAGTTAACTTACATGCAGTATAGGTGCAATATAATCTCAGCACAGGTGCAAGGTAGAGGTAGTTCAGATGCATTAAAGGCTCAGTATAATGCAGTACAGGGTTGGCATAGGTGCAGTCTAGGTTTGGAATAAGTCAGTGCGGTATGGGTGCGGTATGGATTTGATATATTTGGTGTCCTTCTCTTAGGAGCACAGTCCCTGCCTGCAGTATCAGCAATGGGCAAATAACCCTCTAACTAGGTCCTGGGATGCTGCGGAGACCTTTCACCGTAGAAGGGGTCCTGCTCGATACTTCCCTATAAGCCTCCATTGATCATGGGTGAGTGGATGCTCCAGTCTCCTTGCTGCAACTGTGCAGGTGCTGAGATTGGGGTGATGCCACACTGCTCCTGGGTGTCCTCATTCCCAGTCCCAGGCCCGATCTCTGCTAGTAGGGTCACCAGCTGGCAGGCAAATATTCAGACAGAGGTGCCCTCTCTCTAACCCCCATTGTACCAAGAGTACAGTACCAAAAGTAAAAACTTTCCTTGGCAACTTATTAATTAAAATCATCTCTACTCCCCCTACTGCACAGTGCATATTGGGATCTGTACTGTAACCATTATCATGTGCCCGTTATATGGCTGCCAAAAAAACAGCAACTCCCAGCATTCTCAGAGCTCTGCATAGAGGTCTATGGGCTTTCTTGGCTTTAGCTCTATCCCTGCTGACCAGAGTAAAATGGTGCAGCATAACATCAGTATCTTGGTAGAGGGAGAGAAGTATAAAAGACAATGGGGTTTATTTACAAAAGACAAATTCACTGTGCACTGCAAGTGCACTTGAAAGTGCAAACGCTGTAGATCTGAGGGGGACATGCAAGGAAAATAAAAACAGCATTTTTGCTTGCACAGGATTGAATGATAGAAATCAGCAGAGCTTCCCCTAATTGCGATCTTCCCATAAGATCTACAGTGACTAAACTTTCAAGTGCACTTCCAAGTGCATTAGCAGTGCACAGTGGATTTGCCTTTCATAAATCAACCCCATTGTCTCCTCCCCCATGTTGATGTAGCCCAGCACCTGGCTACAAGTGATTATTTGTTGTCTTTTCAGGGTTTCCTAAGCTGCGTTGTTTGATTTAATATAGGCAGGGAGAGGCAGATGACCTGTATGAATTTTTTTTTTTTTTGGAAAGGAAGTGGCGTGTGAAACACACCCAAAAACTTCACCTGGTGCCAAAAAAAGTGCAGACACATAAAGAGTGAAACCCAAAAATGGGTGTTACACTGTCCTCCCCTAGGGAAGGACCTTACTCTGATCCCCTGGGGCGTTAAGCTCCAGACGGGGATTGAGTTACTTCACATGGGTCCATCTGGCCGAAACCAGATGGACCCCCTTTCTCTGGAGGGTCTGCCAAAACAGACCCACCCAAGTACTAGGTGGGACTCCCCCGAAGGGAGACCCCATGAGAGAGAGCGAACCAAGCCAAAAGGCCTATGTCCACTCCCTCCCAAGACTTTCAGAGTAGGCCCGAGGACCCACACCTTATTCATTACACTGTGACAAACGTCAAACAAAAAAAATACAAACAAAGTGACGCACACAAGGATAACTAAAAAGAAAGTGGGGAGAAGGAAGATGGGAGAAGTGAAAGTGGCCATTGTGCAATACAATGGCCGGCCCTTCGGCCAGGAATAAAAAATTCCTCTGGTCCTAGCCAAAAGGCTCGGCCCCAGAGGCAGGTGCGAAAAAACGTGTGTTGTGGTGAAGTGACCATGGTGCCATAAATCAAAGTGACCCTCACTCACAGTGATTGTACGGCACACCTGAACTGCCACTTCAGGGGCACAATCACCAAAGGCCTTTCATTCCAACCCTGACCAACCACCCAGACAGGCACAGCCCCCACTCCCCACAGAAAGGCCTGAAGTTCTGGGAGCTTAGGGAGAGCCCTGGATGAAGACTCAACCTTCACTCCCGTCCCTCCTTCCTAATTACACTCAGGAGATACTAACCACTCCCCCCCCCTACAAAGGGGAAGCCAGTGTTCTCTCCCAAATAACTGTACGGAGCTAGATGACCTGTATGAATATCTATCTTGACCCAGCCTATCCCTGGAAGGAGGTGGCTGAGCGAGATAATAAATGTTTGGTAAGCTCGGGGAGAGTGGTCTTTTCTCTTTAGTGAGAGTTCCAGTCTCCTGGGGAGCTACTGTCCCATGAGGGAGGTTCTGAGACAGGAGATTGCAATCTGGGTCTCAACTGGAGCTGGGATGAGGGCACAAGGAGGACTCCTAAATGAGTATTTGCTGGAGGGCATCGTTTTGAAGTCCTGGTTCTGGAGAAGGATGTTTTTATCTCCCTAAAACCACAAAGAGACTACAGACCTAGTGCATTATACTAAAACCATTGCTTTATTGATAACAAGTGAATTTATACACACAAGATGAGTATAATCTTGCAGAGGCCCCCGCCCAAAAGCACCCACCCCCCATGTTGAGGGCATGTGATCTAGTATAGTTTAGGAGAGGGGGTGCTCACTCGTCCTCCCCTTTTCCTGACCTGCCAGGCTGCATGCCCCCATAAGGGTCTGGTACGGATTTTGGGGGGGACCCCAAGCCCTTTTTTTTACATTTTGGCAAAACTTTGCCCAATCAGGGTGCAGAATGCACTGTGAAGCGCTCAGTGCATTACAGGGTATTTGTTAGGGCAAACACTGTGCTAATTCGGGTGTTCGGCGAACGGCCGAACAGGCAAATGCTCGGTCTAAACTCATGCTCAGGCCGAACCGTTCGCCCATCCCTAGTCACTAACACCTTGATGAACTGAAAGAATTCCTCATCTCAGGAATACCCACCTGATGATGACCTACCTGATCAACAGGCGAGGTAATGATGGACAACAGGCAGGAATAGTGGAGTAAATGCAGATCAACAAGAATGAATTGTCAGGTCAACTTGAGGCTAGGTGACAGATGCACTCTGTAGGAGTCAGAAGTGCACCGCAAGGTAGTGGACCCTAGGACTGACTGCTGCGGATTGAACCTTGGGAGGTTCAGGAAGCAGGTCTACTGGATCACTGACACAGATCCCACTGGGAGCTAGAGCATAGATTCCCCAGGGCGCGGAGTCTAAGAGCCAGCAGGTGTTCACCAGAGCCTCTAGTGGTGAGGATGGACTGCGCTGCAGTCTGGCTCCAGGTCGCGGCCCCCAGCGTCTCACAGCTCACGCTCACAGTAGACTACAGGAGAAGAGGAATGAGGCAGCAGGCTGGAACAACAAGGAAAGTAAGGGACAAGCCATGGTCGGGGGCACAAACAGACAAGGACAACAGAGTACACGCCAAGGTTCAGGTTCACAGGCAAACAGGGATGGTCGGGGACACGCCAAAGGTCAGGTTAACGAGCAGTTAGGAATAGTAGAGAACAGGCCAAAGTCGGTAACTGGAATCCGACGTAGGAAACACAGCAAGTACACACGAAAGCTAACACACAATGGTTGATCAGCCCTGCTGACTTGCAGTGCACAGGTTAATATAGGGTTCCCTGATAGGAGCTGGGGTGGAGCCATGCTAGAGGAGAGTTTACAAAAGCAGTCAGGTGAGGGCCAGCTGGTCTCTAGAGATGAACACATGGATTCAGGTAAGCTGACAGACAAACTATTGCATAACCATGACATGAATGAAGCAGAAGGAGGGTAAAGCATGCATAGCAGGTGAAAGGAGGTAAAATATGTAGATAGAGGATGGGAAAAAAGAAAGTCGTAATAGTGGGAGCCAATTCTGATGGAAAGGGGTGAAGTAGACACTGGAGTTGATAATGGTTAGCAAAGAGGAAAGAGAGAAAACAGCAGGTTCAGATCATGGCTGGAAAAGTGGCATAACCATTTGTGACAGAGGCAGAAAAGAAAGGAGCCATGGAAGAAGATTCTGGCTGACATAGGAGTAGTGGAAACATGGGAGTAAAAATGGTATACTTAGGAGGGTGACAGGTGAAATAAGATTCTAGCTGGGAAGAAAGGAGGCATCAAGAGAAGATTGAGATCAGGAAGATAAACAATGAACAAAGAAAACAGTTCTTGTTCGGGGGGTGGGGAGTAAAGAGGAGGTAGGGAAAGAAAAATGCAGATAGATCATTCCTGTGAGAGAAAAGAACGTATTAGCAAGAACATAGATGGATAGAAAGCAGGAAAAAATGGGTATTGGGTAGAATGGGTATTCTATGCACAATTTGGACCTTACACTGTGGATAAAAGATACTGTGGTAGCCAAAAGTTACTGGAAAGAACAGATGTCCAAGAGGCAAGAATGGAGGCCACAGGGATTGTTTATAGCCAGGTGTGATGAGAGATGAGGCAGCAGAAGCAATGTATGGCTAGAATCAAGGCAGTAGGGGCCAATTATGGCCAGGATTGAAAAAAGATGAAACAGAAGAAGCAGATCATGGCCAAAAGTAGAGAGAGGGGATGTAGCAAGAAGATCATAGCTAGAATTGAGGCAGCAGGAACTTTTTGGGCCAAAGTTAAAGAAAAGAGGCAGAGGGAGTTGATTCAAGCTAGAACGGAGTCACCGGGAACCATTTTTGGCCAGGTGTGGAGAAAGGTGAAAGTGGAAGCAGATCATGGCTAGATTTTAGAAAGTAGGGCTCTTTTATGGCCACAAGGTGAGAAAGATGAGACAACAAGAAAAGAACATAATAAATATAAAATAATAATGGAGGCAGAAGGATAGAATTAGAGAGATTAGGCGGAAGGAGCCTATACCGGCTAGAATTCATACAATGGGAAGAGAGATGTAACAGCAAGTGTAGATCATGGCTAGAGATTGTTGCAGGAAAATAAGAAAGTAGCATTACAAATCATGATCTCAGAGTAAAAGAAGGCAGCAGGAGCAGACTGTGAATGTAAGTGTGTATAAGTGGAGGCTGGAAGGAGGATAGAAGAGGCGGCAGGGGTAGATTGTGACTGGGGGGGGAAGGAAGGAACACGCCTTGGTTGGAAAAAGAGGGTGATGCAGCAGTAAAGAACAGACTGTAAATATAAGTGGAAAAGGTGAAGACGATGGGACAAGATCATTAAAGGGAGACAAGCAACAAATGCAGCAGGAATAGATCATGATTGGAAAGGGTGAGAAAGGAGGCAGAGGTTTATTGGAAGCAGCAGGATAAAAATGGGAAAATGAAAGAAGATGAATCATTGGGAGCCAAGAGATAAGGACGGAGATAGAAGGCAGTGTGAGCAAATTAGGATCAGAAGGGGAAAGAGAGGAGTTAGCCAAAGCAGATTATTTTTTTAGGAGAAAAAGTTATGTGCATCAGGAAAAGACTGTGACCATTAGAATGCCTCTCTCCACACTCACAGTCACAATCTTCTCCCATTGCCTTTTCACGTAGAGACAATGAAAACAGACTGTCTATCAGTGGCGGTGCGTCCATAAGGACGCACGGGCGCCGCCCCCTCTCTCCTGCCACCAATAGATAGATTCATGCATTGCATGAATCTATCTATGGCCACCGCTGCCACCCCCTATTCAGGTGCCCGGCCCCATTTTGCAGAAAATTCCTCACATTCCCATTGGATCTTCCTGGAATTACCATTAACATATTTAAAGGGACAGTAACCTTTCCCTGCTAAACCATGGTAAACAACAATTAAATGTTATTTTAACCACTTGCCGACCGCCGCACGGCGATATACGTTGGCACAGTGGGTAAATGGGCGTACCTGTACGTTCCCTTTAATTGTCGGGGCTAGCGGGCGCGCCGAGTGGTTAAGGATGTTTGATGGCCAGGCCCATCAGTAAGCATGGGGAAGCAGCTAATGCATGCTGGGAGAATTGTGAAATGTCTGGGACACTTCCTGTTCTGTCTTTTCTGATAGGCTATTGCCCTGTGAGGGGGTCTGCATAAAAGATCTGTCTCTCACCCAAGGCTCCAAGGCCCACCCAAGGCTCCAAGGCCCACCCAAGGCTCCAAGGCCTTGGGTCTAGGGTGGAAAAGATGCAGGGACCTCCCTTCCTGGGAGACACCTCTGGAAATACTGGTTGCTGGAGACAACAGTGTAAGCCCTATAGGAAACAAACTGCCATGCCACTCCACTCCACCTACACTTTTTTTTTTAACAGTTGTGTTATTAAACGTGTTGAGCAGCATGAACAAATAAAGTTACACATAAGCCAAATCAAGCAGTCAATAAACAACAAAATGAACACCATAGATAAATGTTCATAGGAGTCATACAAACAGTAATCCAAAACAGTTCTTTGATTAGTCTAAGAAACAGGAAATTTGGCAATAGGGAAATATAGCAACCAAGAATTTGACATTACCCTGGATTGGGTCAGATACATTGTTGTGAGTAGGGATGAGCCAGTGGTTCGAGTCGAACACAAGTTTGACTCGAATATCGAGTGTTCATTTTGTTCTAAAATGAACCGAACATTATGGGGCGTTCGCAGGAAATTAGAGCGCTGCGGAATGCCCCATAATGCACTGCGAAATCGCAGTGCATTGCTGTATGATAATTGGCCAAAGCATGCACCTGACCTGCATGCTTTGGCCAATCACAGCGTGCTCTGCTGTGAGAGCCATAATTGGCCAAAGGCAGCGTGCCTTTGGCCAATCATGGCTCAGGGGGACTAAGTCCACGCCCCACACTATAAAAGGCTGCTTACATAGCGCCAGTGTGTAGTGTTGTTGGCGTTGACGGAGAGATAGCTACATAGAGCTATTGATAGATTAAGCAGGCAGGTTATTCAGTTAGTGGCAGTGTATTTGATATATATATATATATATATATATATATATATATATATATATATATATATACACACAGTCAGTCTAGTATATACATATATACTATATACTTATATATATATATATATATATACACTCTGCATTTAGCATAGACTATATATTCAGTGTTTACTTGATATTCAGTCAGTAGTATCCATACCAGACCTTAAGGGCCTGGTATGGATTTTGGGGGGGACATCCATGCCTTTTTTTTGGTATTTTTGGTGTGGGGTTCCCCTTCATGTTCATACCTGACCCAAGGGGCCTGGTAATGGATTTTTTGTCAATGATTTTTATCTATATTGCTGGGATCTGACAATACATTACAGCTGCAAGCAGTTTTAAATGACATTTTATTCTTTAGAAATTTCATTTTGCTGTGGTACTGTTATAATCATGGGAAAAATGTGCTACTTTACAGGCAGACTAAGGAGACCCCCCAGGCAAGATGTTTAAAGAAATATTTCATTTCTATTGTTTCACTTTAAGCATTATTAAAATCACTGCTGCCAAAAAAATTACATTTTTAAAAATTGATAGATGTCCCCTGGGGCAGGACCCGGGTCCCCAAACACTTTTTATAGCAATAACTTGCATATAAGCCTTTAAAATGAGCACTTTTGATTTTTCACGTTCGCGTCCCATAGACTTTAACAGTGTTCGCACAAATTTTTTGGCTGTTCCCATGTTCTGCTGCAAACCGAACCGGGGGGGGGGGGGTGTTCGGCTCATCCCTAATTGTGAGATATGAACACCTGAACAGTAATGCCCTGTACCTCTATGCAGCCCTCCACACACACACATTTACAGTATATGGAGATGTGGTGAGTGACTGTTTGAATTGGAAATTATACATAGTAACCTATCTATGGTGTCCTGCCTTGGAATATAAAGGCAGAGATACCACTGGCTCCTAAAGTGATTGTTAAGGTTTGTTTTCCCTAATTACAAAATAACAAACATGTTATACTTACCTCCTCTGTGCAAGGGTTTTGCACAGAGCTGCCCCGGTACTCCTCTTCTGGGGTCCCCCGGTGGCACTCCTGGCACCTCCTTTTTTGGGGTCCCCCGGTGGTGGTCCTGGCTCCTCCTCTGCATCGAGTAGAGCCGCATTCCATGTGGGCACTCATGCGGGCTCGCTCCCAACCCCAACTCCCATGTCACTGGGATGTCTGCTATCAATCTATCCAATGAGGACCTGAGACACCGGCTGGAGTTGCTGGGCTCATGCTTGTCGCTGGAAAGACAGGGTTCAGGTAAGTAAAAGCAGGGCCCTGGGGGGCAGCTGCAGCACAGAAGGTTTTTCACCTTAAAAGAGAAGTATGGGATTTTTGTTATCCCATAATCATACTTACCTAGGTGGATGCAGCATTGGTTCGATGCTGCATCTGTCACCCGGCACCTCTACACCGAGCCATTTAACACTGCCGATGGCTCGGTTCTCCCAGCTCCCTGAGCAGAGAGCTGCAAACTGTCAGCTCGCTCTTCACTCTGCCCCCCCAGCCCTGGAGCACTGAGCTGTGGAGGGGCAGGGAGCTGCCGTCTCAGGTTCTCAGCGGCTTACTTAGTGGCTGAGACAGGCATCAGTCCAGGCACCTAGGATCCAGATTTTATTGTTGTGATGACGCTGTGCCTGCACTGATTTCAGTGACGTTAGCAGAGAGCGGACTTCAGACCCCACTCTGTTGAAAACGGGTCACAGGAGTGCAAAACGGATTGCACTCCTGTGACCCGTAGGAGAAGCCCAGCCAAACGAGCTCAGGCTGGACTTATCCTTTAACCACTTGCTTACTGGGCACCTATACCCCCCTCCTGCCCAGACCAATTTTCAGCTTTTAGCGCTGTCACTATTTGAATGACAATTGTGCTGTCATACAACACTGTACCCAAATTACATTTTATATAATTTCTTTCCCACAAATAGAGCTTTCTTTTGGTGGTATTTGATCACCTCTGGGTTTTTTATTTTTTGTTAATTTTTTTTTTAAAAGATCAATTAAAAAAAAAAAATACAAAAACGTTTTATATTTTGTTTATACATTTGCAAACAGGCAATTTTTCTCCTTCATTGATGTACGCTGATGAGGCTAGACTGATGGGCACTGATAGGCTGCATTGATGAGCACTGATAAGGCGACACTAATGGGCACTGATAAGACGGCACTGATGAGCACTAATAGGTGGCACTGGTGGGCACTGATGAGGTGGCACTGGTGGGCACTGAGAGGTGGCACTGATGGGTGGCACTGATGGGCGGCACTGATGGGCGGCACTGAAGGGCATTGCTAGGTGGCACTGAAGGGCACTAATAGGTGGCACTGATAGGTGACACCGATAGCTGGCACTGATGGGTGGCAGTGATGGGCACTGATGGGTGGCAGTGATGGGCACTGATCGGCACTGGTAGGTGACACTGATAGGCAGCTCTGCTAGGTGGCACTGATGAGGCACTGATTGGCACCACTGGTGGGCATTGATAGGTGGCACTCATGGGCATTGATAGGTGGCACTGATGTACTGGTGGGCACTAATTGGTGGGCACTGATTGGTGGGCACTGATTGGTGGACACTGATTGGTAAGCACTGTGGGCACTGATTTGTGGAACTGGCAGGCAGTACTTGTGGGCACATATGAGGCAGCTTTGCCTCTCCCTGCTGGGGACCGATGTCCCTTCAACAGAGGCCGGTGATCGGCTTTTTTTTTCTCCTCACGCTGTCACAATTACCGATCTTCTGTTTACATCAGCTGTCATTGGCTTGACCCCTTACTCCGATCTGTGATCACCCAAGTCTCATTGACTCGGGTAATCACAGCGCGCGCCCTTCATGTCTATTGACGCCCTCCCAGCAAAGCAGATCCGCGCTGTAGCTGTCATTCAGCTATAGTGCAGATCGGAAGGAGTCAAAGCATAGAATGCATTAAGGTGAAAAACCTCAAGACTTTATAACTCCTTTAATTGCCAAGGAGCCAAAACTCTGTAAGGGTCTAGTCAGCATAGCCTGTGTTTAGAAAAAAACTGAGAGAGCCTTCAAGAAGTAAATATAAAAGTTTATAAGGCCTAGTCTAGTGTATTTTTGGAGATATTCTGATCCATGATCCACCTTTCTTCCCTTATTGCCAAGTGCAGCGCACAAATTTTCTATTGTATAACTTATTAAAGTGACTAGTGCCCATTTGTGTACATCCTGAGCACAGAATCACACCTTGAGATTGATGTTCCTGGGGCTTCATTACCAAGTAAGTGGACTAAGAACATTCATAATGTAGTCACTAGTGAGCTGAAGATTGATATTCATATACAACTGTTGGAGATCAGTAGAACCATCTACAAGTTTTACTTTCTAAATCATTCACAGGTTGGATGTAATAGAATATGAATTCCTGATGGCATTTTTCTTTGCGATTGATGAGATTAACAAGAATCCCAAACTCCTTCCCAACATTACTCTGGGCTATCACTTGTTTGATTCATGTGCGTATCCTCTCAGAGCGATAGATTACGTCATAAGGATACTCTCTGGTTATAGAACATATGCTCCAAACTACTCTTGTATGCAAATCACAGAAGTCATTGGTTTTGTGGGTGATACCACTTTTCTAACAACAATTGCCATGGCTGAGATCTTGAATATTTACCAGTACACACAGGTAGATTGTCACTTCTGAAACATTATTTATCTATAAACGTATGGATATACACTATGTTGCCAAAAGTATTGTGACGCCTGCCTTTGCACCCACGTGAATTTTAATGGCATCCCAGTCTTAGTCCATAGGGTTCAATATTGAGTTGGCCCACCCTTTGCAGTTATAACAGTTTTAAAGTGGATGTAAACCTGATTCCTGAAATTTGAGCACATATAACTGTGTTTTCTTATCTCTCTTCAATACCAGACTCTTCCATACCAGACCCTGAAGGGTCTGGTATGGAATTTAGGGGGACTCCCACGTCATTTTTTTTTTAAATTTTGGTTCGGGGTTTCCCTGTGGGGAATTCCAATGCCGTTTTTATCAATGAACTTCTATGTGTATTGTCAGCAATGCAATAGCCGCGGGTAGTTTTAAATGGCTTTTTTCCTTCTAAATGTCATTTTGCTGTCAGACTGTTCTAAACACGGGAAACATGCGCCCCTTTACAGGCTTACTATAGACACCCCCCAGGTATGAAATTTAAAGGGATATTACACTTTTATTGTTTGACTTTAAGCATTATTAAAATTACTGCTCCTGAAAAAACGGCCATTTTTAAAACTTTTTTTGCATTGATCCATGTCCCCTGGGGCAGGACCCGGGTCCCCAAACACTTTTTATGACAATAACTTGCATATAAACCTTTAAAATTAGCACTTTTGATTATTCATGTTCGTGTCCCATAGACTTTAATGGTGTTCGCGTGTTAGAGCAAACTTTTTTCCTGTTCGCATGTTCTGGTGCGAACCGAACAGGGGGGTGTTCGGCTCATCCCTATTGGTGAGAGACGTTTCGCGCTTTTCAGCTTCGTGCTTTTCAGCTCCTTTCTGCTTGTCAGTTTGTGCTTGTGGGTTCGTATCTATTCTTCAGTGCATGTTGTAAGTTCGTTACTGTCTTTCAGTGCGTTCTATTTAATAGTTTGCTTCTGTTTTTTAGTGCGCTCTTGTCTGCTCCTTTCTGATTTTCAAATTGTCTTCTCAGGTTCTTTCTGATTTTCAGTGCGTTCTGTTAGTTCATTCTGACCAGCCGACCGTTTTCAAGCCATGTTGTGGGTACGTTCTCCTCATAGAGTTCTGGCTTTGCTTGGGCTTGGTGTTGGAGTTCTTGCTTTGACCCAAGTCCAGTCCATGGACAGGGTGGGGAGGAGTTCATGGACGAAGAATTGGTTGCTCCAGTGTGACCAATTCTCGCATATGCTTTTGGTGCGGGAGATCCAGAATAACCCTCATGATTTCAGGAACTTCATTTCAGGAATCTCTGTATGACGGACCCCGCTTTTCACTGTCTATCAGTTTTGCTATCCCCTTATATTATGAAGTAGGACACCTGCATGCGGCAAGCCATCACTCCCGAGCAGAGGCTTGTCGACACCTTGCGGTACTTGGCAATGGGGAGAAGTCTCCAGGATATCAAGTTTACGACTGGAGTCTCCTCCAGGCTCTGGGAATCATTATTCCAGAGACCTGTTCTGCCATTATTCAGGTCCTGCAGAAGGAATATATTAAGGTAGGTTTTATCCTTTGATATCACATTCTATGTATTTAATGTTTGCTAATGTATTCTATATATTTAATCATTCCTTAATTACCATGATTGTAATATGCTGTGAATGTCCTTTTTGTCCTCATGCATGCTGGACGCTTTTAATGCTTCTTTTTTTCCTTCATGCATATTTGCCTTCACTAACCTCCCCAGCATGCTATCCTGGGCCCATACACACCTAGCCTAGTCACTTAACAATGTGTTTTGTCAGCTCCATTGTAATGCTTACCCTAAACACCCCCTAAAATGTGTCCAAATGTTTTATTGTTGTCCTTAAATTCAGGCAGAGTGTAAGAGGCTTTTTTGGGGGGGCCCAAACGCATTTGGAACCCTCCCTCCCCCCCAACCGCTAAGTTAGCCGATACCGATCCTCTATCTGTTGACTTTGCCAAACTCATACACACTATACCGACCTCTTTTGTGGTCATATTTATGGATGGATTCACCAAAGCATGTAGTGAAAGGTCCTGCCTGAATACTTTCAAATGTTACTGTTTCAAGTTGTGTTCTCCTATTATCTTGATAGGTAATTACAGAATGTAAAACAGCGCTTCAATTTGTACAGTGTGTATTCATATTTTTGTATTATGACATTTCTTACCTGTCCAGTGGGCTGCCAATAGAGTAAGTAAGGAGGGGCTGGCCAAAGTAACACGCATTATTTATGCATTCATCTGTCAATGAAGTGGAGAGGGTTACCTGTCCAAAACATCTCCCCCCTCCCCCCTAAATTTTTTACAATGGCCATCAGAGGGGGTGAGGAATCTGAGAAGTGGACCTTAGACTTTTGTCTTTAAATACTCATTTCAAGAAATTTTATACTTATGTTGGCCAAGAATGTTTGTGTCTAATCTGCTTGCAATGTTTATGTGCAAAAGGACAATTTTTTTCTTGTTTGATTCCACAGTTTCCTTCCAACCCACAGAAATGGCAGACTGTGGCCTCACCGGTTTGCCCAGTAGTGGGACTTCCCCAGCTGCGGTGGGGCAATAGATGGGTAGCACGTCCGCATCATCCCACCCCCCAACTCGAGGCCATACTATTATAATTATAAGGGGTATAATAGTATTGTGTTGTTGGCGGTGGTGTCGACGACTTACGAGTTTCTGTATGTGGACATGGGGAAAAATGGCTGGATCTCGGATGGTGGAGTCATCTCCCAGACGGAGTTCTTCAGATGGCTCCAGAATGGCAGCTTGAAGTTGCCACCTCCTGAAGATAATGTGGCAGAACTCCCGTTCGTCTTTGTCGCAGATGAAGCTTTTGCACTGGGGGACCATCTTCTGCGGCCATTCCCGAAGAGGACCCTCACCCCGGACCAGAGGGTTTTTAATTACCAGCCGGTTCCGCCTATTTCTCACAGCTATCAACATGGCGGAATATAAAATCAAACACATCATTCTTGCATGCTGCATATTACATAACTTTTTGCATCAAACTATGTGGCCTCAGTTGGGACTGAGGCCAGCTTATTACCGGATCAAAGAACTCTGACAGCTCTTGAACCTGGCCATCCTGACTTGCCCCCCCCCCAAAGCGCCCCGAAGTTCATCAAAAGTATCTAGAGTACTTTGTGGGTAGGGGGGCCATTGATATGCCAGAGAAACTATAAACATGTTTAAAATCATTTTTTTTTGTAGAAACTGAACTCATATGTCATTTGATTTACTGCTTGTGTTTCTTTTAGCTGTCTCCTAGGTTTTCTAATGGCCTTTTATTTTTGGCCATTTTCGTCAAAAGTGCAAACATAACTTATTTGATACATGAGGTGACAATCTCTTCTTCAGCTATTATGTTGTGGGTCTGCTACACATTAATTGATTGTAGGCCCTAAAATGGTCTGATTGGGACAAATTTTAGAGCACTGTGGGGGTTATTTACTAAAGGACAACAAGTGCACTGAAACTGCACTGAAAGTGCACCTGTAGTGCAAAGTGGATTTGCCTTTAGTAAATAACCCCCATTGTCACTGTAACTGCACCAACTTACTCCAAAAACTGGCATTGAGCATTGAAAGAAGAAGCCACACATTGTTGAGTATAAAACATTTTACTTCATGCACATTCACATGTGCGTTATAAAAGGATTTTTTAACAAACCAACATTTGTTTTGTAACATTTATGTTTGACAGTATAAATAGCCTTTTTTTGGCTAAACAGGCATGTTTAAAACCATAACATACACAACTCAGGAACTTATAAAGTTCAACCTTGATAAAGTGAAGGAAATAGGAGACATTATAGTGTCAAAACTGTGTTGATTTTTGCCTTCATCAGATGGGGTGATGTCACCCCTGTAAAAGCAAAATTTTGAAGATGCACACAAATTGGCAGTCAAAATGTGGATTTCACTCCTGATCCCATGCCTAATGTCAAAATGTGCTAGCTCCCATCATGGGGGATCAATGGACATGTTTCGGGGGTGCAGCCCCTTCCTCTCATCTACTTGAGTTGGGAGGAAGAGGTTGCACCCACAAAACGAGTACATTGATATCACGTGATGGCAGATAACACATGTTGACACACTGGGGCTGATTTACGAATCGTTTGCGACATGAGTTGAGGCGCGCGCCAAGGCGCACCGTACGTTTTGGTATTTCCGAAACGTTTGCGCCGGTAACACAGCGCTATTCCCGGTTTACTATAGTAATCTTGGCACACGGGAGGAGGAGATCCATGCGCCACTATGGAAATGGCACACAGCCTCTTCAACTCAAAATTAAAAGCTGGAAGTGTCAATATTATTGGGGTGATGTGGGGTGATGTGAGAAAGTATAGTAATAACTGCCCAAGTAACAAATATGCCCAACATAGAATGAGAAAGTAACTATTGCTGAACAAGCCTGCTGCACCTGCAAGTACGTTTAGATCTGCGTGAGGTCAATGTAAGCAGCGCGCATGCGCAAGCGACATTCGTGTGTGTTGGTTTCAGTGCGCC
This sequence comes from Lithobates clamitans, assembly GCA_037952925.1. NCBI lineage: Eukaryota > Metazoa > Chordata > Amphibia > Anura > Ranidae > Lithobates > Lithobates clamitans. Next base: position 5,854,027 of record JBBGZY010001416.1, read on the forward strand.
GGCAAAATCTTAGTAAATGTCAAGCAACGTAAATGCATTTGCATGGGTTGAACGGGCGCACCACTAAACTTGTTTTTTTTTTTTTTTTTTTACGCTGGTTCACTTTTATGTGTTTTTTTTAAGGATATTTGCACACAGGTTATTTTAGCATGTTACGTTGCCAACATGTGACATGCACCTTGATAAAATTAAGTAAAAAGACTCTCGCTACTCTAGCTCCTCCTAAAAGGTTATTTAACCTTCCCCCTCTAATGCATATGATTTCCTTGGGCTAACTTTTGCTTTTAAAGGGGAACGCTACACTCCAATGCTCTTGTCTTCCCCTTCTAATGCATATGTTTTATTTGGGCTAGTTTTTGCTTTTAAAGGGGAACTCTACACTCCAATGCTCTTGTCTCCCCTTCTAATGCATATAATCCTTTGGGGCTGACTTTTGATTTTAAAGGGGAACCCCACACTCCATTCTCCAATCTCCAAAGGCTGTGAGCTGCCTTCACCAATCCAAACCACATCCTTTTCAGAGCATACAACAGGGCCAGCTAGGAAAGGAGCGAGAACAGTGATCACCCATCTCCCTCCTGAACCATACAAGGCCACATGCACTCAAAATAGCTGGCTGCCTTTGGGGCATGTTGGGCTCAGCCCAATACCAACCAAAAAGCACCTTGTACCCACTAGTTTAAAGGGGCTTTCTACATTCTGTAAAGCCCCCCTGTCTGCAGCCCCCCAGCCTAGGGTTGTGTGGAAGGGGCCCTTGTCCCCCTGAATATGGGAACAAGGTGGTTGACTTTTGGGGTGCCTGAGCCCCTCCTGCCCCCAAGCACCCACCCCCCTTTCATGGGCTGGCTTGCTGTGTGTTTGGCTAGGGGTTTGTTAGTGTGTGGGAGGGGCAAAATATTTTTAGATTTTGGGGTGGTATTTTTCACATGGGGGTTCTCATTTTAAGCCTTTACAGCCCCAAATGGCCTCGTATGTATTGGGGGGGCAGGCTATTTTTTGTTTTGGGTTAAAATCTTGCAGCTCCAATGTAGATTTGTAAGCTTTCTCTAAAGCCGTACATCTTTGAAGCAGCATTTTGGATACATGCTATAGACGCACCACTTTAGAGGCAGAGTAACCCCCCCTCCCCAAGTTTGTCAGTCCCTATCTCGGCCGCGATTACAGAGACATCTGTGCAGTTTTCTGAACAGATGTCAATGTAAATCGCGGCCCAAAATCGCAAAAAGTAGTACAGAAAATACTTTTTGAAATCAGTGCAGCCCCACAGATGCGGTGTCGCACTAATTAGGACTGTGCTATTGACAGCAATAGCCGCCGATTGACATGCAATTTGACATGTCAAAAGGCATGTCAAATCGCACCAGTGTGAACCAGGGCTCAGGGCTAGTTCACTCCATAGAGTACAGAGCAAAATGCTAGAGTGCAATTTACCGAATGGGTAAACTATTTAGATTGACCTGTGTGTCCGCAAGGAAAGACTTTGTTAGGGTTTTACCCTCACTTCCTGTTTGGCTATGTGACAGGAAGTGAATAATTTTGAAGGAGAAAGTGGCAAAATTTGGGAGTTGTCTTCACCCTATTAGGGGTGCAGACATCCCCAAAAACTGACAAGACCTCTAATCCCTCTGCACGCTATCCCCAAGAAAAAATAAGAAAGTATTTCATTTAGTTTAACTTTGCAGATATATTTCTAAGTTCAACTGTGATGCATGTCAATGGCCCATTTAGACCTTGTTTAATAGAAAGCAAAGCATCAGTTGACTTTCACTAGAAACATTTTTTTGGCCAGTCCTAGAAATCTGCATCTGTTTTACTATTAATTTACATCAAAATATGGATTTCTGTAGTAAAGATGCGTGACCGCTGTGTATGCGGCATGTGGGCATGCGCGCGGGTATGTAGCCGCGGCGCACAATTGGTTCCGGAATGGGTAGACACCATACAGGAATGACCTCACGCCACTACAGGAAGTTGCTTGTCCTGCTGGAAAAATTTTAACACCACCATGCCTAGATCTCTCTTCTCTAAGGCCGAGATGATTCTCATTTGTAAGTTAGTTTCAAAATTATTTTAACATAATTGGCTGGTGTTTGTCTGGGTCATGTGTGTATGTCTAAATGCTTTGGCCTCAAAACACATACCTACTTGCTTTTTACAGATTCACTTCTGCTTCCTGCTTCAGTGTGTGTGTGTATATATATATATATATATATATATATATATATATATATATATATATATATATTAGGGATGAGCCGAACACCCCCCTGTTCGGTTCGCACTAGAACATGCGAACAGGAAAAAAGTTTGTTCGAACACGCAGACACCGTTAAAGTCTATGGGACACGAACATGAATAATCAAAAGTGCTAATTTTAAAGGCTTATATGCAAGTTATTGTCATAAAAAGTGTTTGGGGACCTGGGTCCTGCCCCAGGGGACATGGATCAATGCAAAAAAAAGTTTTAAAAACGTATGTTTTTTTTCAGGAGCAGTGATTTTAATAATGCTTAAAGTCAAATAATAAAAGTGTAATATCCCTTTAAATTTTGTAGCTGGGGGTGTCTATAGTATGCCTGTAACGGGGCGCATGTTTCCCGTGTTTAGAACAGTCTGACAGCAAAATGACATTTCAAAGGAAAAAAGTCATTTAAAACTACTCGCGGCTATTGCATTGCCGGTCCGACAATACACATAGAAGTTCATTGATAAAAACGGCATGGGAATTCCCCACAGGGGAACCCCGAACCAAAATTAAAAAAATAAAATGACGTGGAGGTCCCCCTAAATTCCATACCAGACCCTTCAGGTCTAGTATGGATTTTAAGGGGAACCCCGCGCCAAAATTAAAAAAAAAAAACGGCGTGGGGTCCCCCCAAAAAACCATACCAGACACTTATCCGAGCACGCAACCTGGCAGGCCGCAGGAAAAGAGGGGGGACGAGAGAGCGCCCCCCCCTCCTGAACCATACCAGGCCACATGCCCTCAACATTGGGAGGGTGCTTTGGGGTAGCCCCCCAAAACACCTTGTCCCCATGTTGATGAGCCTGGCCGGTGGTTGTGGGGGTCTGCGGGCGGGGGGCTTATCAGAATCCAGAATCCCCCTTTAACAAGGGGACCCCCTGATACCACCCCCCTGTGTGAAATGGTAAGGGGGTTTGTGCCCCTACCATTTCACTAAAAAACTGTCAAAAATGTTAAAAATGACAAGAGACAGTTTTTGACAAGACCTGAAGGGTCTGGTATGGAATTTAGGGGGACCCCCACGTCATTTTTTTTTTAGTGAAATAGCCGCAAGTAGTTTTAAATGACTTTTTTCCTTTGAAATGTAATTTTGCTGTCAGACTGTTCTAAACAGGGGAAACATGCGCCCCTTTACAGGCATACTATAGACACCCCCCAGCTACGAAATTCAAAGGGATATTACACTTTTATTGTTTGACTTTAAGCATTATTAAAATCACTGCCGTTTTTAAAACTTTTTTTGCATTGATCCATGTCCCCTGGGGAAGGACCCAGGTCCTCCATCACTTTTTATGACAATAACTTGCATATAAGCCTTTAAAATTAGCACTTTTGATTTCTCCCATAGACTTTTAAAGGGTGTTCCGCGGCATTCGAATTTGCCGCGAACATCCCAAATTGTTCGCTGTTCGGCGAACTTGCGAACAGCCAATGTTCAAATCGAACATAAGTTCGACTCAAACTCGAAGCTCATCCCTAATATATATGTATATATACAGGGCTTTTTTTTTTTTAAGAGTTGGTTAATGCTGCTGCCAGCTGGCGGAGTGAGCTGACAGCCGCATAAGCCGACACAGCTCCTATAGTTCCGGCTGCAGCCTTAAAGTGGTGTTCCACGGAAAAAAAAAAAAAAGCATGAATGTTCCTAAAAAAAAAAAAAAAAATTTGATTTTTTTTTTTTTACTCATTTCTAAATGACTGTTGCTAGGGGGTCCCTTGTAGTCTGCCTCCTTCAGTGCCTGGGCTGGTGACATCACTTCCCCTCGGTGCAGGAAGGGCTCAGCTATGCCCCCTCCCTCTTGTCAATCATCTGGGATACATTACAGGTCCCAGATGACTGAGCGGCCAACCACGACGCGTGGCGCCGCTCGCGCATGCGCAGTGGGTGCCTGGCTGTGAAGCCACAGCCAGGTGCCCACAGTTGCAATGCTGGCGCCGCCGAATGGAGGAGGAGACGAGCGGAGCTTCTATCCCCCGCATTGCTGGACCCTGGGACAGGTAAGTGTCCGATTATTAAAAGTCAGCAGCTGCAGTATTTGTAGCTGCTGACTTTTATTTATTTTTTTTAAATGAGAATTCCTCTTTAAGAGAGGGGAGGGCGGAGTGATATCAGCTGCACTCCGCCTCTCCCTGTAGCAGAGCGGATGTTCCTTTTCTGAGGAAGAGTTGCCGTGTGGTGTCCTGTCCTGTCCTGAGACTCCTGTCTACCAGAACAAGACTGCTTTCGGTAATTGTTTAACTGTCATTGTTGTCTTGCTTTTAAGATATGTGTCTATTAATGCTGCTGCCAGGATATATACATTTGGGCTGTCTCTTGCTGGATATATACTTGTGGGCTGTCTCTTGCTGTGTGTGTGTGTGTGTGTATATATATATATATATATATATATATATATATATATATATATATATATATATATATATATATATATATATATATATATATATATGGGCTCTCTTGCTAAATATGGGGATATATGAAAGTGCCTCTGAGATTACTTACTGTATATTGCTAATGTTTTTTACATTTTACTTCTTTGGTTTTTATTAACAAATTCCATACAGAATTATATATCCCCCAAAATATACTTGGTTTCCTGTTCTCTAAAGTGGGTGGTGCTTGGTGTGTTGGAGTGGAGACAATGGGCGGTTCTAGGGGTGGAAGGGGGTGTGACCTAGGGGAGGGGGGTGAGTTAGGGGTGCGCTAAACACAGAGTACAGAGTTCAGCCTTCTTCCACAGCTGACTACCTCTGCATCCCCCATCCACATCTCACTTTCACCTCTCTTCTTCTCTAGTGCCCCCTCACACAATGTAGGTGGCTCCACCTCTCACACTTGCAGGGAGATCATCCAGTGGGGGTGTCAGCATCCACACTGCACCCCGGGCACCTACATCTCCCTTGCTCCCATCTTGCACACAGTGGGAGCTGTTCAGGAGATCAGATCTGTGGGAGCCGTTGGGACACAAGCTGTCACTTGTAAACACAGTATCTGGACTTCTGTGTTTACAAGTGATAGTGGGGAGCAGGGAGAAGAGAGTTTGAGCCAGAGGTGATATAGACATACATACAGTACATATGTGTATGTATGTATAGAGAACAAGAGCAAGATTGTGTTGTTTGACATTTTGCATTTGCATGTCTTGTGTGCAATTTCTAATTGCTTTCCTTCTTGTTCCCCCCACAGATACTTTTAAAAAAATTATGATGGCAGGCAGTCCAACAGTGCCAAGCGGGGAATAATCCGGTATGTCTGCCATCAGCTAGGGCAGAGATTTCAACACTGACCAACAATGCTGCAGATGCAGCACTGTTGGTCGGATCTGAAAAGGGAGGACTTTTTACGCATTGTCAGTCTGAAAATCGCTGGTAAGTCAATATACTCAAAAGGTGTTTGCAAATGATCTTTGTAAGGAAATGTGGTGTAGTAGCTTTGCAGGTGAATTTGGGGTGGTGATTTTGAGTAAGGTATGTGTTAATTACCCTGGGTGTGCCAGTTGTAGATCTTTTGCTTTTTCTCCTGTCCTAGCCACAGCCGGTCGCAGACAGCCAGTGGTCACTTTGACAATTTCCCCGTGGGTGAGGAGGACTGCCTGCCTCAAAATTTTACCTGCCGGGGCACTCCCTCAGCAGCCCCTACAAATAGTTAATGGTAAGCACTATTTTATCAGCCTAGTGTGTTTTGATCTATATCTCGCTCTCTATCTTGATGTATTGTAAAAATGTCTCATCTCTTCTGTAGAGGACAGAGAACAGGAGAATGACGAGGAGCAGGACCAACAGGTGGCAGATTCGCCAAATCACTGTAAGTTGCTTTCACTTGATTGTGTTTGTATGTAGGGCCAGTTGGTTTACTGGCCAAACTGTTAGTTTAGGTGGTTTGTTAGGGAGGGATTTGGCATGCCTTCTCAGCATTGATGTCCCCAATCTGGATGGGCAAACGCTTTGGCCTGAGCATGAGTTGTGGCCAAAGATTTGCTTGTTTGGCTGTTCGCCAAACACACTAATTTGCTGGGTGTTCCCCCCAACAAACACCCTGCAATGCACTGAGCGTTGCACAGTGAATTCTGCGCTTGTTGGAACCAGGTCAACCTGTAGAGACACAAAAACATTACCAGAGGCAGAGGGTTAGCATGATCCAGCAATGTTTGAGAGGAATGGCTCTTTGCTTTTGCGCTCCTCATGACCTACAAAACAGCCAGCAAGGAATTAGCATTATTTGTTCCCTAGCTGGGTCTGGCCAACTTTTTTTTTTTGACATAGTGAACAAGCATGTAGAAATGCCCACAGGGGCAAGAAGAGCCAGCAGGTGTTCCAAAAAGTTGAGTTTAGGTGTTTTTGGAGGCGCAAGCATTTCCCAGACCTGGTTAGTCAAACATTTGTCTTTTTGAGGGGAGAGTATTGCTCTTTATTTATGTAGCTGCAATTTCAGCCATGAGCCAGCCGTGGCGTAGAAGCCCATCTGTAGTTCTCTGTAAGTATCTTTTTACACATTAATGGACAACAGTATGTGTGTAGGTTATTTAGGGGTGGATGTTCAAGTTGGCCAGGCTTAATGAATTTTGTCCTTAAAGCGGATTTCCACCCAAAAATGGAACTTCCGCTTTTTGGAATCCTCCCCTCCTCCGGTGTCACATTTGGCACCTTTCAGGGGAGAGGAGGGAGCAGATACCTGTGTAATACCGGTATTTGCTCCCACTTCCGGGCATAGATCACCTCGGTGATCGAGGTGACCTACGCCACGTCCAGCGCCTATTCCGTCCCCCCCGCTGTCTTCTGGGAGACACACAGGCCCCAGAAGACAGCAGGGACCTGTGGGATATGGGGCTCTGGAGATTGTTCAATGTTTGCCTTCACGCTAAGGCAGACATTGAACAATCTCCAGAGCCCCAATTCCTGCTTGCCTGTGTGGGTCCTACGGAGCTTAGTGGAGCTAGATCTTTACTGCTGGAGGAGAGAAGCTGGATGGATGTTTAAATCCACTGCCCTCGTCTGAGTGTTTCCTCCTGTCTGTGCCCATTAGACCTCCGTAATAGAGGTCCCATGGTTCTGGTAAGCAGCCATCCGGCATCCTTTATCATTTATCATCTGCTGGCCACAGTGTGTGATCACAATTGGAAAGGACCATTTGGGGGTTTTCTATCCTTTATTGGACGTTATAGAACATTCTACGGACATTTTTCTGTGTTTGTGTGTTAGCACATATGTACAAGTTATCCTGACACAAATTTCATTTAGATAATGCATTCGTTTGCTGGTACATGTTTTTAGTTAGTTGATTTGTCCTGACAGGACATTACATTAATTGGTGTTTCTGCACACACTTGATTTTTTTGATTTTTCCTTTCTTTGTTTTATTTGGGTTGCGCATCTACTTTTTCACATTACACTTCCAAACTGAATATTCCAGTTTTTTAGATTGCAGCACCTGTCACATAAGTATTAACATTCACTGTAATATTATTCATTTTTTGTTTTCATCAATATCCACTGGGGGTAGCGCGGATTGACCACGTTACAACATGCTTCATTTTTTGTATTTTGTTTTTGTTTAGATTCAAGCTCCGAGGAAGAGGGGGAGGCTGAACAGAGAGCTCCGGACATTGGTGTGGCAACGTGTAATGCCCTGTACACACGAGCGGAATGTCCGACAGAGAAAGTCCGACGGAATCTTTTCATCATCTATTCCGATCATGTGTATGCCTCATCTGACTTCTTTTTTCGAAAATTCTGATGGACCTAGAAATGGAACATGTTCTAAATATTTACGACGGAACCAGTTCCTATCCGGAAAATCGATCGTCTGTATGCTGTTCCGACTGACCAAAAACGACGCATGCTGTGAAGCAAGTACGAGACGGAAGCTATTGGCTACTGGCTTTTGAACTTCCTTTTTCTAGTCCCGTCGTACGTGTTGTACGTCACCGCGTTCTGGACGCTCGGACTTTGGTCAGACTTTGGGTTAACCGTGTGTAGGCAAGACCGCTTGAATGGAATTCCGTCGGAGAAACCTTCGAAGTTTATTCCGATGGCAAAACCGGTCTTGTGTACACAGCATAAGTCCTTTTTATCTTTGCCCCTTTTTGTTTGGGGGGATTGATGTAGCTAGCTGCCTTAGACCCCTTTCACAATGGAGCGCTTTTGTGATGCTTTAGCGGTGTAAATAGCCTCTGCTAAGTGCATGAAACCCGCCTCCCATTCATTCCAGTGGGCCTTTTCACACTGGGGTGGTGCGCTTGTGGGAGGGGCAAAAAAATCCTGCAAGCAGGATCTGTTGGGGCTAGTTGGGAGCATTGTGTACTGTGCTCACAAACCGCCCCTGCCCATTGGAATCTTGGTCCTTAAAAGCGCTTTGAAAGCAAAGCAATATGGGCATTTTAAACAACATTTTCTGTGTTTAAAAGTGCCTCGCTAGTGGCCAAAAAGTGGTGCCAATGAGGGTTATTTACTAAAGGCAAAACCACCCAAAGTGCACTTGGAAGTGCAGTCGCTGTAGTTCCGAGGGGGACATGCAAGGAAAAAAAAACAGCATTTTAGCTTGCACATGATTGTATAATAAAATCAGCAGAGCTTCCATGCACCAAAATATTGAGCCAGTCCTCAAGGGGTTCTTACCCATCCTAAGGCTGTGTGGATCGACCAGTAGTCTCCTTCCTTGGATCAGGCATATGTGGGTCCAGCATAGCGAGACTAGCTTGCGTCAAACAAATCTCTTGCTTCTGGCAGAGAGGTCAGCAGTACACGCTGAGGAGCCCAGGATCCGATTACATCCAGGTTAGGTGTGCTGATCACTCCGCTGGTGTACAACCACTAGAGGACACTAGCTCCAAAGTCTAGGTCAGCGCTTCTGCATCTGACATAGAAAGTCCATGTAAGGGGGGCGTGTCCGGATGTAGCAAGGAGCAGGACGTGATTCAGAGGAGCTCCGCCGGTCCTGGCTTCATCCGTAGCCATCCAGCTTTAAAGCAACCTCAATTGATCCCACACGGCTCCCTAAGGGTTGCAGGCTACCATCCTGAGCAGGGACAGAGGGTATTGTGGAGGACGGCCGCTCGACGGAGGAGTGGTAGGCCGGCTCCACTCTCAGGAGGCATTCCGCCATCTTGCGGCCTACGGCGGCCTCGCGATCCCCGGCCTGGAGTACCGCGATCGGCGGGAGGGGGACCTCAGCGCTCCGCACATCGGGCCCGTCCGGAGGTGAGAACTGGAGGAGACAGGCAGATAGTGCCAGTGATCGCACCGCAACGGCCTCCACTCGGCTCCAGAACCCAGCCGCGATCTGCCATCCTGCGGCCTGCGGCGCCTCCGCGATCCCCGGCCTCGATTACCGCGATCGGCGGGACGAGAGCCACCGCAGGCTATACATTTGTGCCACCCAATTAGAAGCAGCAGCGGGATCGGGAGGAAACGTGGAGGGGACGCCCAAAATAACATAAAGGCCCTCGGTGGGCTCCATACACCAGCCGCCATCTTGAAGCATAACAACACTGCCCTGGGGTGCTGAGGTCTGCGGGAGCGAGCTGCCACCCGACCTGGGACCTGTACAAGAGGGGATAAGCTTCCACAGGACACTCGAGACATCACAGAGACGACCCTCCCCCTCTCCTAACCTGTGCTCTAAAGGACACTCCACAGCCTAAACTACAAGGTGCTGTTGTTGGGGGTGACAGAGCCACATGCCTCAAAGCCCGTGCCCTGCCTGAGTCCTTCCAATCCTATAGATTACTCCAGCCAGCAGTGGTGGACATCTGGGCATGAGAAGGGGCAGGTCTAGTTCAGCGAAGACAGGTGGGCAAACGCCTAAAGCTTCCTTACAGCGGAGGTCACAGGCCCCAGCGGACCCGACCAACTACGCACACATGGCATCTCAAACCATCCCCACGGACCCGGGCTCGGAGGAGGATCGGTTCCAAGCTCTGATGCTGGCTATTTCTGGATGCCAGAACACCCTGACAGCCAAAATTGATACTCTGCAAATGGAATTCGGACTGATGCGCAGGGATATGGACAAGATGAGGGATCGCATGATTGAAGCGGAGCGACGAATCGGTGACTCGGAAGATACTGTTCGCGACAACTGCGCTTCTATCCATACCCTGCAAGCCAAGGTGAAGATCCTCGAATCGCGGGCTGAGGACAGTGAGAACCGTAGTCGTAGGAACAATCTGCGGTTGGTGGGCCTCCCCGAGGGCTCTGAGGGTCGGGATCCTACGGCCTTCACGGAAACCCTGCTCCGCACCTTACTTCCACAGGCCCCATTCTCCCCACATTTTGTAGTGGAACGAGCGCACAGGATGCCTCCGGTGCGGGGCCCACCTGGAGCTCCACCGCGTACCTTCATCCTCCGGCTGCTGAATTTCCGAGACAGAGACTTGGCCCTTAGGGAGGCCCGGAAGATCCCGGAGCTTCGCTTCGAAAACACCAAACTTATGATGTTTCCGGACTACTCTATCGACACCCAGCGACTCCGCAGAACCTTCGACCACGTCAAGGCACAGCTCCGCCTGAAAGGGCTAAAGTACAACATGTTGTTTCCGGCTCGCCTTAGAGTGATTGATGGAGAGTCCTCTCGATACTTCACCTCGCCGGGGGAGGCTTCCCGCTGGTTGGATACCCTACCCCAAGATCGAAGGGGACAGGAGTAGTATCTGCATATGATGGTGTAAGTGTCCAAAGATGCTACCTAGTGCCTTAGAAGTAACTTCTGAGAAGCGTATGACTGTCACTTTTAATACATACCAAGAAGTTCGTCTTTGCCCAGGTGGTTCCCCTCCCCAAAAAGCCTTAAGGCCGCCCCCCTGCCCCCCCCCCTCTAGTTCTTGGTTCCTGTTCACTAAAAAGTGCCTGCTGGGGATGGAGGGCTTGGGGTGGTGGACGATTCCCTTGCTGAGTTTTTCCCCTCTCCTCTTACCTTTGAACTCTACATGGCGGACTTATCCTTTACCCTCTTCAAATATGTAGAAGCCATAACAGCTCAGACACACTATATTTTCTTTTTTGTCTGGTTTTGTCAGAAGAAACTGGGGACCTCCGTAAAATATGTATGGGGGATTATAGGTCACAGTTGGGACCAAAGTATGTGCCCCTAGCTCCGGCTAGGTGTTTTTTTTTTTTTTTTTTTTTCCTTTTTCTTTTCCTTATTACGTTTTCTTATATTAGTTTAAAGTTTGCATGGATCTTTATTATGGTGCTTTTATCCTCAGGATACGGACGGATATCTCTGGACTGCACCGAACTTTGACCGCCCCTGTTCTGTTTGGTGCCGTTCTGGGAGTTGTCTCACTGCCTTATAGGAGACTTTCCTAGAAGTTAATGGGTTCTGTTTGGGGTTCAGGCACGCCGAGTTCTACAGCGGATGTGCGGGGTGGGTGGGGCTTGGGTTTTTGTTTTTTTTGGTTCATGATAGTTAATTTTTACTACATAAGACAGTTGTGTGACAATGTATGTTTTACAAGGGTGTTGTGGGTTTGGGCCCTGCCACTGATCCGCCTAGGTCTATGGCGGACCCATAGGTACAGTGAATTGATGGTGGTGTCGGCCTCTCAGGGTCCAGCTGACTGTAATTTGGTCCTCGCATATTCCTATTCCCCCTTGATATGGCCCCCTTGAGAATTCTTTCCTGGAATGTCCGGGGCCTTGGCGATAAAATAAAGCGCTCTCTAGTGTTCGAATATATTAAGAGATATAACCCCCACATATGCATATTGCAAGAAACGCATTTAGTTGGGAGTAAGATAATGAGCCTCAAACGGCCCTGGGTTGGGAGACATTTTCATGCCACTCACTCTGGATACTCCCGGGGAGTTAGTATCTTGATTCATAAGTCCCTCCAATTTGAGTTGTTGGATGTTAAGCTGGACCCTGGGGGTAGATACGTAATACTACATGCACTTATTGACACGATTGAGATGGTGGTTGTGGGCATTTATTTACCACCCCCGGCTGACATTTCCCTTCTACATAATCTTATCTCTCTCTTAGCCCTATATCCCACGGATAATATCCTTCTGGCAGGGGACTTTAATATAGCACCGGACCCGTCCCGAGACAGACTTACACCTGACCCGGCCACGGAATCTTCCTTGTCCAGATGGGCGGATGTCTTTGGTTTTCAGGATGTGTGGAGATGGAAGCACCCTCATGAACGCTCATACACGTGCTGCTCCCATTCACACAATACGCTATCCCGGATTGATCTCATCTATGCCAGTGGCAGTCTTTTGCCCCGGCTTAGGGAGATCAAGATCCTCCCCAGAGGAATATCGGACCACTCGCCGATGTTCTGTGATATGCAGACGGTGACTCCCTCTGCTGACAGAATCTGGCGATTGTCTAGATTCTGGATAAATCACCCGACTATAGAGTTTGAGATGGCCACTTTGATTAGACAATACTGGTTGATAAATGCTAACTCTACTACACCGGGTAATGACTGGGATGCCTTCAAGGCCTATATCAGAGGATGTTACATGTCTTCCATAGCTAGGGAACGTAAAAACAATCAGATTGTACTGGAGGAGGCGGAGGCCAGGGCTCAGACTCTCGAGTCTGACTTTGCCCTTACGGCTAACCCCCTTACAGGACAAGATATGAGAGCAGCTTATAGGGAGGTTCTGCTTCTTAGGGTGGCCAAGGTCAAAAAAAAACAGTTGGTTCAAACCCAAAAAATATTTGAACAAGGGGAGAAGACGGGAAGACTGTTAGCCTGGCTAGCTAAAGAACAATCCATAACCCCCACTATAGCGAGAATTGAGGCGTCAGACGGTACGGTAAAGACAGACCCATTGGATATAAATATATGCTTTAGGGAATTCTACTCCAGGCTGTACTCTTCGAGAGCAGGATACTCTGATGAAGAGCTCTCTGGGTTCTTGGATGAAGTGGAATTTCCTACTCTTACCCCAGAGGCAAGGCAGTCCCTCGATAGCCCGATCACAATAGAAGAGGTCCAAATAGCCTTGGGTTCTTTGCAATCTGGTAAGACACCTGGGGCGGACGGATTCCCTCCCGAGTTTTATCAGCAATATACTGAGGCAATGGTCCCAAGAATACACAGCATGTTGGTTAGGACGCTAAAGGGGGGAGTCCTCCCCCCCTCCATGGCACAAGCCATAATAGTCGTGGTGCCCAAACCAGGTAAGGATCCCCAATTATGCTCGTCTTACAGGCCCATCTCCCTATTGAATTCTGATGCAAAGGTGTTGACCAAAATCCTTGCTAGACGCCTTAATGAGGTCATACTATCATTAGTGCATGAGGACCAATCCGGGTTCATGCCGGGCAAGGGCACAGACATAAACCTGCGGAGACTGTATGCGGTCTTGACCTCGGGGGTTGGAGGCGTTGACCAAGCGGTAGTGGCCTCCCTGGATGCGGAAAAAGCTTTCGATTCCGTGGAATGGAATTATCTATGGGAGGTCCTCCGCAGATTTGGATTTGGTCCCGTATTCATCTCCTGGGTTGAAGCGGTGTACAGATCTCCGACAGCCGTGGTGCGCACTGGAGCGGTCCTCTCTCGGTCCTTTCCCCTCCGTAGGGGAACGAGACAGGGCTGCCCATTATCCCCGGGGCTTTTTGCGCTAGCCATAGAACCCATGGCTATCCTTATAAGGTCCAACCCACGTATACAGGGTATTACTATAGGCCCTCTACAAGAAAAGGTGTCGCTATATGCAGATGACACCCTTTTATACCTTAAGGATGATGGACAATCGCTGACACAAGCCCTTCAGGTAATAGATAGATACGGGCGATACTCCGGAATATGCATTAACTGGGGAAAGTCGGTGCTCTTCCCACTGCACTCTGGGGTTGCTCCTTCGCAATCGGACGCACAGCTGCGCCGGGTGTCACAGTTCAGATACCTTGGCGTAGAGATACATAGAGACCTTCGTCAATTCATTGGCCTCAATTTGGCCCCGGTGATGTCTCGGGTGTCCCACCAATTTTCATCATGGAAGTCTCTTCCCCTTAGTCCAGTGGGACGCGTAAATTTAATTAAGATGTCTATCCTGCCCAAATTCACCTACCTATTTAGGCAAACTCCTGTCCCTATACCTATTTCCTTTTTCAATAAATTGGACAGCTTAGTCATATCATTTGTATGGAATGGAAAGGCCCCTAGAATTGCAAAAACAACCTTACAACTACCGATTACATTGGGAGGCCTGGCACTCCCAAGCTTCCTAAAATATTACTGGGCAGCGGTCCTGGTGACATTAAAATGGTGGTTGGCGGAGGAGCCCTCTAACCCGGCTTCCGCTGTGGAGGCCGCGTTGCTTGGTTCATACTCGGAGCTAAGAAATCTTATACATAGGGGGCCCCGCTCCAACCCCAAAATGACTGTGCCCATGAAAACGACCATCAAAGTATGGGATACGGTAAACACGAAGCTAGGTAAGCAAAACACGTGGTCCCCTGTGACACCACTTTGGGGCAATCCACGGTTGTGTCATTTCCACTCGATACCAGATCCCGTCATATGGGCTAGATATGGAATAGTTACCCTGAGCGATATTGTATCGCAGGGACAACTGATAACATTTGATGAACTGAAGAGTAGAAAGGGCCTCCCAAACCAGATGTTTTTTAGATTCCTTCAGATAAGACATGCTTTTCGCTCCCAGTTTCCTGGTCCGGTGATCTTGCAGATGTCAGATTTGGAAACTGAGCTCCGCGCACCTGAGGGAACCAGACTGTTGTCGAATATGTATAACATGCTTGCACGACTGGACACGTCTAGAGTCTCACAATTGATGTCTACCTGGCAGCGTGACATCCCTGACCTGACTGATGAGGACTGGGAAGAGGGGGTGCAGCAATACCTAACCCTTACCATCTCCTCCAGGGATAGGTTTACCCAATTAAAATTTCTCCATCGGGCTTATTACTCCCCATCGCGTCTTGCTAAAATTTATGCGAATAGAACAGCCACCTGTCCTAGGTGTGATGCGGATAACGCTGATTTCTTCCATACGGTGTGGACATGTCCAAGGATAGTGGGTTTTTGGAAGATAGTCCTGGATGATATTAACTCGGTGGGCAAAATTAGGGTCCCCTACAGTCCTATCCCCCTCCTGTTGGGCATATGTGACTCTCTTGAGGCCCCAAAAAGGAAAAAAATATTCGTTTTTTACACAGCAATGTATGCCAGAAAGGCCATTCTCCTTAACTGGAACCAACCTCAACCACCCACTAAACAACTATGGCTCTCTCTTATCAACGCAGCCCTGCCCCTATATAAGCTGACATATATGGGGAGAAATTGCCCGAAGAAATTCGATAGGATATGGGCGGGTTGGGTGGAGGCCAAACACCTGACCATTGAATAGATATATTAGGTACCCTGCCTTGGCCCATTGGCTACCCACACATCCCTACTCTCTGTGACTTTGCCCCGGACATGGCCTGGCCGATACACTGCTACTATATAACTAAGGTTGGGGGAACCCTGTCGGGCTTCCCCCTCCTCCCCGGGCCTCACCCCCCCCCCCCCTCTCAAGGGTCTTATAAGATGTTTATGTTTTGGAGACTTAATAGTATACTTCTGCCACTATGTGTGACATTGACCTGTATTATTTTCACTGTACTTATTGACTTGACATGGTATAAGCGATAATTGTACATTATCTGTCTTGAACTAATGTAACTTGTTTTTTTTTTATTTCTGTTTGTTCAGAACAAATAAATAAACTTTATGTTAAAAAAAAAAAAAGTCCATGTAAGGAATCACTGTGCTGATAGCGGTGTTAGCTTGCTCGGGAACAATAGGGAGGAGAACAGCAGGATGGGAACCCCCAGCATCTATGGCATCACTTGTCGATGCGTTTCGTGCTACAACATGAGCACTTCATCTGGACACTGTGCTTTAGTGATCGATGTCATTAAATAGGGCTATCCACCCAATCAACTTTTCAACCGCACATTAAGTTAATTACCGCCATCTTGTGGGGACAACATAAAATTACAGTCAAACAGTCTAAAAACACAGGTATAGAGAGCCAGTGGATTACTAATGAGGTACATACTAGGCAGAATAATTATCATTTGTGAAGAGTAGGGATGAGCCGAACACCCCCCGGTTCGGTTCGCACCAAAACTTGCGAACGGACCGAAACTTTGCACAAACGTTAGAACCCCATTGAAGTCTATAGGATTCGAACATTCGAAATCAAAAGTGCTAATTTTAAAGGATAATTTGCATGGTATTGTCCTAAAAAGTGTATGGGGACCGGGTCCTGCCCCAGGGGACATGTATCAATGCAAAAAAAACCTTTAAAAACGGACGTTTTTTCGGGAGAAGTGATTTTAATGATGCTTAAAGTGAAAAAAAAAGTGAAATATTCCTTTAAATATTGTACCTGGGGGGTGTCTATAGTATGCCTGTAAAGGGGCGTGTGTTTAGAACAGTCCCTGCACAAAATGACATTTTTAAAGGAATAAAAGTCATTTAAAACTGCTTGCGGCTTTAATGTAATGTCGGGTCCTGGCAATATGGATGAAAATCAGTGAGACAAACGGCATGGGTACCCCCCAAGTCCATTACCAGGCCCTTTGGGTCTTGTATGGATATTAAGGGGAACCTCGCACCCAAATTAAAAAAAGGAAAGGTGTGGGGCCCCCAGGCCCTATATACTCTGAACAGCAGTATACAGGCCCTATATACTCTGAACAGCAGTATACAGGCAGTGAAAACAAGACAGGGACTGTAGGTTTGTTGTTAAGTAGAATCTGTTTGTAATTTTGAACTGGTACATTTTTAAAGTGTTTAGATCCAGCCAAAAAATCTATTTTTAAGCTTTTTGGAAAACCTAGGGAAGGATTATCACCCCTGTGACATTTGTTCTGCTGTCTGTGCTCCTCTTCAGAAGATTTCACCTCACTTTCTGTCCCAATGACAAATGTTTTTTGAAAATTTGGGGTTTTTTAGTGAAACAAGGATTGGTGATAAAGTGGAAAGGAGAAATGTTTTTCCCATATTAACTCTTACAGGAGAGAATTTCCCTTCCTAGGGGTAGATTTCATCTCACTTCCTGTTGTCTCCTTCCGTTTGCAAGTAGGAGTCATTTGTAAGTTGGATGTTTGAAAGTAGGGGCCTGCCCTATATACTCAGCAGAAATTGGGGCCTTAGGTGTTGGTGTTGCCACAACACTGTAAGCCCTCACAGTTACTCTTGGTGGGCGCAGGAACAGGTTCTGCTGTAAAATATTAGATCAATGCCCTGTTCACACGGTCGGATTTTCCGACGGAAAAAGTGCGATCGGATTGTGTTGTTGGAAATTCCGATCGTGTGTGGGCCCCATCAGACTTTTCCGTCGGAATTTCCGACACACAAAGTTTGAGAGCAGGCTATAAATCGATCGGTTAAATTTCGATTGTGTGTACACAAATCCGACGCACAAAGTGCCACGCATGCTCAGAATAAATTAAGAGACAAAAGCTATTGACTACTGCCCCGTTTATAGTCCCGATGTACGTGTTTTAAGTCACTGCGTTCAGACCGATCGGATTTTCAGACAACTTTGTGCGACCGTGTGTATGCAAGACAAGTTTGAGCCAACATGCGTCGAAAAAAATCCATGGATTTTGTTGTTAGAATGTCCAATTAATGTCCGATCAATGTCCGATCGTGTGTACAGGGCATTACAGTGATTTCACCCACCGCATGAAACAACCTAATCCAATGAATATTTAGTGTAGCACAACTTCCCTAAAATTACATATCTTACTCGAAATCAATTTAAATTATTAATAACATAAATACAGTGTATGAATTATAATAGTCCACAAAATTTCAAAAATATCCACTATCCAATGTCTATATTATAAATGTTTCAATGTGAACAATAAAATTGAACAATAAAAAAAAATGAACAATAAAATTGAAATTATGCACATGTGTGCACCTATACAAAAAAATATGTCTCTTAATACTCCGTCTGGATAAGAATACAAGACAAAAAGTCAGTGGGAAATGTCTGTGGTATTAGTCTTCTCAGGGGTCTCAGGGAGGACACACTGGAAAAGAAGAGGGGAAGGAGAAAAGTTGCCAAGCAACCAATAGTGTAAAACGTTTTATTAGATGTACATAAAAAGCATAGTGACAGGTTCAACTCACAGGGTGTATGCAGAGAGATAGTCTGTGCCTGGATGGGATCACGGGATCATGAAGAAGTCCTTGCCGCAGTGGCAGCTCCGTGGAGACAGAAGGGAGAAAGAATAATACTGGAACCACGAGCTGCATGGAGCCTGTTTTCATAGCACTGATCACTGTATAAATGACAATGGTCCCAAAATAGTGTCAATGTGTCTGCCAATAATGTCGCAGTCCCGCTAAAAATCGCAGATCGCCATCATTACTAGTAAAAAAAAAAAAATTATAATAAAAATGCCATAAATCTATCCCCTATTTTGTAGACGCTATAACTTTTGCGTAAACCAATCAATATACGCTTATTGCGATTTTTGTTACCTAAAATATGTAGAAGAATACATATCGGCCGAAACTGAGGAAAGAAATAGTTTTTTTATATTTTTTGGGTATATTTATTATAGCAAAAAGTAAAAAATATTTATTTTTTTTCTAAATTGTTGCTCTTTTTTTGTTTATAGCTCAAAAAATAAAAATTGCAGAGGTGATTAAATACCTCCAAAAGAAAGCTCTATTTGTGGGAAAAAAAAGGACATCAATTTTGTTTGGGTACCACGTCGCACGACCGCACAGCTAAAGCGACGCAGTGCCGAATCACAAAAAATGGTCTGGTCAGGAAGGGGGTAAATCCTTGCGGGGCTGAACTGGTTAAAAAAAAAGCAAGAAACTCCAACCGTGTACCTATTATTTCTGAGATAATCAAATTTGTGCAGCTTAATAGCCTGTAGGAAACCATGTTAGCTTCTAACAATTGCCCATATACCACAGTTATTATTGCTGAGGTACCTTTGGAAAAATGGTTTACTACTACTAAGACCTATTGATACAGTGACCCACTGTCTTACACTAATAACGCTGTGAGAAGGTTCTTTTTTCAGTTTATTGATCGAAGCCTTGACTCTGTATTAGCTTGACTTTATGTAGTGCCTTTCGACATTGGATAGAGTCATCATTACTTTCTCCAATAATGGCTCTGACAGTGCTCTGTGCCCTGATTGGGCAAAGCTTTTGTTGCTTCAGCCAACCAGGGCTTCCAATGCACTGTGCAGAGTGCATCATGGTTATTCAGTGGGCCAAACAAACGGTCAAATGCCCCGATAATTCGGGTGATAATTCGGGTGTTGTATCAGCCAATTGCTCAGGATGAACCGTTCGCCCAACTCTACCAAGGAAATGAATAAGAATACATTTTGGCCTAAATTTATGAAGAAAGAATATTTATTTGTAAAATTGTATAACAGAAACTAATAAAAGCGTGTTCTTTTTAACATTTTCTGTAATTTTCTCTTTACCTAGCAGGAAGGGGATGAAATCGTCCGGTCTTGAGGTGGTTTACTGGAATATATTTTTCTTTGTAAATGTTACTTTTGCTGTAACATGTCCTAAAGGCCTTATTCACACCTATGCAGGTTGCAGTTTGCATATTCCAGGTGCTTTTTGCGATTTTTAATACATGTTTTTAATCCATTGATGTCTATGGAACCAAAAACCAGACAAAAGTCCATGGCCCTTTCCATAAAATGCACAGATGTGAGCATGACGTATAGGAAACCATGTTAAATGGACTGTAGTGTGTTTCTGCAAAACGGAAAAACACACCAAAAAAATGCATAGGTGTGAACCAGGCCTGAAAGAAAATTGCATACCCCCCAAATTGCATACCAGACCCTTTTGAGTCCACAAAAAAAAGAAAAAAAAACAGAGAAAGTGTGAGATTTCCTGAAAATTTGTAGTAGACCCTAAGCCCCATCACACCGAACACGATATTGAAATCGTGCTACTACACGATTTAAAAGTAGTACTACTTCAGGTGCTACTTGGAAGACATCTGTGATTTAATGCACAGGTGTCTATGCAAGTCATACCTGAACTTGCAAAAAGTAGTGCAAGAACTACTTTCAAAATCAGTGCGACTCTGATGGAAACTATCAAATCGCATGAAAAGTCACACAGGTGTGACCAGGGGCTTAACCCCAGCATGCTACCTAGCTGGCCAGGAAAGGGGGGGGGTGTTCAGGACCCCTTTATGAACCATAGCAGGCCATATGCTTTCAACAAGAGGGGGTTCATTTCCAGGAGGGACTCTCCTGGTTAGGCACCTTGTCTCTCATGTGGATGAGGACAAGGGCTTCTTCCCAAATCCTAGCTCAGTGATTGTAAGGGTATGCAGGCTATATCAGATCTGTGCCAATGACTTTAGTGGTTGCTAGGAATGCAGTAGATTCCAGAACCCATTGCTTCCTTAGAAACCATTGACAGCGGAAAGCTGTCGTATATAAAAGTGGTACATAAACCACTTTTATATATGATGCTCATCTCCCACCAAACAGCGGGGGGGAACAGGTTCAGATTGAACTGTTGGACAATCCCTCTTTGCCAATTCCTAGTTTTCTTTGATACTCATAGTATTGTGGTTACACATATGTAACTGGACCTGTTCTATAATGTTGAAGAGGTCTTGTGACTTATCCAGGCCATTTCATCAGAACTGAAACCTCTTCAACATTACAGAAAAAGTCTAGTTGGATGGAACTAACTTCTACTAGCTCTGTTGTGTTTATTCAGATCAGTCCTCGAGTTACTGACCCTCTCCTGAATGACAGAGAAAGGTTCCCAAATTTTTACCGCACCATTACTAGTAGCTGGGTCTGGTATGAGATGGTTATAAAGGTCCTAAAACTTTTTGGATGGAATTGGGTTGGAATCATCACATCAAGTGACGGCACTGGAGAAGTGGAACTGCAGATGCTAAGAAAAGAGATGACCAGACATGGTATCTGTATAGAGTTTGTCATCTACCTGACCAACAATGTGGAAATTAACAGACTGAGAATGATGGCTATTGAGAAGTCCACTACCGATGTTGTTGTAGTATGTGGCCATTTTGTATTTGAATATATTGTCTTTTGTACAGAATCAAAAGCTCTCAGAGAAAATATCACATTAATTCTTAATCAGTCATGGAATATAATTTCATATTCAGAGATCACTCTGCGGGAAGCATGTAACTGCAGCTTATTACCTGTCTACCCTCCCCGCTACATACCCGGATTAGATGTTTATATGGAGAATTCACATCCATCCAAATTCCCAGCTGATCCATTGTTGGAAGATATTGGTCTCATAAAGTTTAACTGTGTTTCTTCTAATGAAGTTAAAAATAAGAATTTCAGATTATTTGGTTTACTTCCTAATGTCACCTGCACTGGGCAAAAATGGATCACATATCGCTTCAGTGCCAAGCATGACTCAAAGTTTTATTTCTTCTACACTGCAGTATATGCTCTGGCTCATGCTTTGAATGATCTGAAAATAAGTAGAAATACATTTGGAAAGTATGGATTATGGAAAAAAGTAAGTTTATACCCTGTTATATTTATCTGATATATTTATCTGATCCTCTTAATGTTGTGTCTACAATTGACTCTTGTTAGAAGTAGAGTCTGGGAGTGATACAAAAGCAAATGCATACATTAGTAAGTTTTATCAACTTCATCAACAGGAAGAAAATTTCCTAAAGTACCACAATATTAACCCCTTCCTGCTCAAGCCTGGTATCTGTCAGAAGGATTGAGTGTATGGCCATGCTGGAGGATCTGTGCATGCACATTTTACAAGCCATTCTTCAATGCCCCAGGTTTTGGCTATTTGCATGCTTGCACGCACACTATTTAACATAAGCATGGACAAGCTTGCATGTCAGACTTTCATTTGGTGCCAAACTCTCTATTTAAAGAACAATTCCCTGAGGAGTAGTTTTTGGGTGGTCATCAGATTCTGAGCCTTGTGACCAGTTCTAATTTTTGCGGCTCTATGCTTGACTTGGTTTTCCTTCTGATTCCCTTGTATCCTGATCTCTTGTTGCTGACTCTGGATTGTGTCCTGACTTTGTCCTTTGCCTGATGTGGTACCTCTGTTGTCTGCCTGATATTGACCCCAGATTTGCTTCTTATTTTCTGATTTGGTTCCGTTGCTACTCGGCTGATTCCAGCTTGTCTTGACAATAGCTTACTGCCAACATTTGTTGGCTTCTGTGCTCCACCAGTGCACCCTCATATTGCATCAGATCTGTTATCCACACCACAACATCCCAGGAGTAATCAGGCTGCCCCCATTTCATCCACTGTGTCTGGACCCATTGCAGGCACCTATCCCATTCCTCATCCTGGTATTTCTTGTAACCAACTCCAGGGAGTATTAGACAAGACGTGTAAGGCAAGCCCCCTCATCAACCCAGCCTCCACCAGGTACATGACAGCATGCTGCCACACATATGCATTATGTGGGTGGTAATGGGTTAATACCATGCATCTTAATAACAGATAATGGATAATACATTCAAGAGGGTGTCATGTACCTAGTAGAGGCCTCCCCTTACACCTGCTGTGCAATACTCCCTGGAGTTGATGACCAGGTGTAGCGGGATAAAGAATGGCATGGATGCCTGTAGTAAGTCCAGGCATGATGGGTGGTCAGATGACAGTCTGGATGCTGCTGAGATGCTGTGGATGCTCAGGCTGGGTCTTGTGCAGAATGGTGGCACGCAGAGCACAGTAACTTGAAGGTGCAGGAAGCAAAATTGTAGTCAAGAGAAGCCAAAATAGATAGCAGAGGTACCAAATTAGTCGACAGGAGCAGGCCAGCATCAATATATTATTATTTTTATTATTATTATTATTATTATTATTATTATTATTATTATTATTATTATTATTAATAATAATAATAATAATAATAATACTATTGTGGGTCAGATTTTTTTTTTAATAATAAAAATCAGGAGATATCCATTACAAATTACTACCAAAAGAAGGCCAATTTGTTCTTAAAAAAATAAGGTATAATTCACTTGGATACACTTAGGGTCTAATTATAAAAAAAACGTTTGCAAATGTCTCATCACTTGCGCAAATGTAATGCATAATATCTGTAATGTTTTTAATATGGGTGTAATGTCAAACTCTATATATTGCCTTTTGCTGGACAAATGTGCTGGAGCGCATGATTGGCGTGTGCTGGAGTCAGTGACAGCAAAACCGGGCACATGCACGCGTGCCCCCTACCCAGAAATGCAGAATCACGTATACAGTATCTTACAAAAGTTACATAGTTACATAGTAGGTGAGGTGGAAAAAAGACACAAGTCCATCAAGTCCAACCTATGTGTGTGATTATATTTCAGTATTACATTGTATATCCCTGTATGTTGCGGTCGTTCAGGTGCTTACCTAATAGTTTCTTGAAACTATGGATGCCCCCCCGCTGAGACCACCACCTGTGGAAGGGAATTCCTCATCCTTGCCGCTCTTACAGTAAAGAACTCGCTACGTAGTTTAAGGTTAAACTTCTTTTCTTCTAATTCTAATGAGTGGCCACGTGTCTTGTTATGATAAAAAAGTGATTCCGCGCTACAGTGAAGAATAAAATATAAAAAAGGGTCATAAAGTGCATATAACAATAAAACGTTGAAACCTCACTTGAGGAATAAATAGTGTAAATAATCCCCTGTAATGATCCCCTGAAGAAGTCACGTGATGACGTAACGCGTAGGGAGTGGCCGGAATCACTGAGCGATACCAGGAAGTCAAAGTGAGAGCGGCGTTCAGACGCCTTAGCAACTGTTTTTGCCTATTACCTTATTTTATATTGTAAGAGTCCATTTTAACTTTCTTATTAAAGCTTATGTTACTTTAATCATACTACACTATTGGGATCTTTTTGTCTCTCTCTCTCCCACCTCTGTTCGTTGCTGTGCCCCCCCCTCCCCCCCTCCCCCCTTGTTTTACGGAGGTACGAGGTTTATGAAGAGGCTTGGAAGTGCAACACTAACTGGGTGACTTTGTGGACGAAGGAGAGGACCCCCTAGTGGTGGAATTTATTATAAGGAATGACATTTTATGTACCTATGGTTAAAGGCTGACATTTCAATTGGGTTTATTGCATTGATGTCGACACAGAGGACCCCCTAGTGGTGGAAGCTGAAATCACTTTGAATAACGGATTTTTTTTTTATTTTTTTTTACCACTCAGTTACCTTGATCCAGAGACATCTTTCAGATTGATGGTCATATTTGTCTCTTGCTAAGTCTCATCATTGTGGCCTTTTTGACTTTTCTCTTGCTATATACGTTCCATATATAAATGATTACTATTATACCAAAATGTAACAAAAGAAAAAAAAAAAAAAAAAGAAAAGAAAAGAGCACCCGTTGTGTACGTCCCGGCCAGCCGGCCATACAATCTCTTGTGGCTTCAATATGTGGTTGTGTATTGTTGCTTTTCAATCTAGTGAGCCCTCCACCCCCCAACCCCCAATAAACCACCCCAATTGTTCCAAGGCACACCTTATATCAAGCTATTGTTCTTTTTCATTATTCACTCTTAGTTTCAAAGCTCTAGACTATGCATGATACAACATCTCTGCCCTAATAGAAAGACAATTGCCCTCGGCGCTAAGGTAGCACTGATAAGGGGCATGGCATTGCTTGGACCCACGGGTTCCAAAGTTTCACGAACGTGTTACGATTGCCTAGTTTTATATAGAATGTCCTTTCGCTCCATATTGTGGAGTTGACCATTCCGGCCCAAGTTTCCGGGGTTGGGGGTGTTCTTGATTGCCAGGCTTGTGCAATCAGTTTTCTAGCCTGGTACAAGCATCTTGCTATTGCTACGGCTGTACTCCTATCCCTCATCCCGTTGTTAACGTAGCCCAGCACGCAGGTCTTAGGATCGAGCTCCAGGTTAACTCTAAACGTGGCGTTTATTTTCTTTAGAATCTCGGTCCAATACCTGACTAATTTTGGACACCTCCAAACCATGTGAATTAGGTCACCTGTTCCTCTGCATTTAGGGCACTCATCGTTGGTTCTACGGCCAAACATAAACAGCTTTTTTGGTGTATAGTAGGATCTGTGCAGCAACATCAAGTGGGAGGCTTTTTGTGAGGGAGAAACCGACACTTCTGATCCAAATTCAAGAATCCTCTCCCATTGTTCGTCCGTTATCTCCCTCACATCGGTCGCCCATCTGCCCCTTACCCCTGATAGACTCGCCTTTGTGTTTCCTCTCTTTGTTAGTTGGGTATATATCTCTGAGATTAATCCCTTGGTGGTCTCTGATTTAATTATTGTTTGTAGTAGTGGGGTTCTACACCATGTTGGGGGTTGTCTACTGAATTGCTTACTTAAGGCATGCCTAATCTGTAAATAACTATAGAATACCTGGTTTGGTATCCCGTACTCTTGCCTCAGATCCTGAAAAGATTTCAGAGTGTCCCCTTCATATAGTTGTATCAGCCGGCTTACCCCACAACTTTCCCACATCCTGTTCTTGTCGACTGCTAATAGTTCGTGCAATTGCTTGTTGTTCCAGATTGGCGCGTATTCTGAGATTCCTCTATACCCCATTATTTTCTTAGCTGCCTGCCAAACCCTGGTGATCATTTTAAGTGTCGGGATTTCCCCTTGCAGTGAGTCTGCCTCCAGAGCTTCCACTAGTGAGCTGTGTGGATTCCCCTGTAGAACAGTTTTGACATTATTACTTCCCCCTGTCTCAGTGTCGCATCCACCCAATTGTTGCAGCTGGGCTGCCAGATAGTAGGTAAATGGATGGGGAACCCCCAGTCCCCCCTCCGTGTCGGGACGCTGCAGCTTTTGTAGGCCAATCCTGGCCTGTCCTTTTTTCCATATTAATTCCCTAAATAGGGATTGAATCTTTTGGAACCACTTCTCTCCGATCCAAACTGGTGAGTTGTGGAGTAAATATAACAACTGCGACATCGAAACCATTTTTATCAGGTTGGCTCGGCCCGCCACAGACAGAGGGAGTTTTCTCAAAATGTCGCATTTTCTCTTAAATTTTGATAAGAGAGGGAGCAGGTTGTCCTCAATGAACGCGCCAGGGTCCTTGGAAAGCACAACGCCAAGATATTTCATTTTCCCTGTAACCTTCAAATGAGGCAGACACATCGGGGCAAGGTTAGCCAGTAAATCAACCGGCAGGAGCGATGACTTCTCCCAATTAATAATTAATCCCGAGAACTTTCCGAAGTCCTCCACTAAGTGCATCACTTTCTCCAGCGAGGAGGCCGTGTCCCCCAGGAAAAATATAACATCATCTGCAAAAAGCGCTATTCTCTCCTCCCTCCCTTTTCTTTGAAATCCCTGTATTTCAGTTGACGATCTCACTGCTTCCGCCAATGGCTCCATAGCCAAAACAAAGAGCAAAGGAGATAAGGGGCACCCCTGTCTTGTCCCTCTTTCGAGGGGGAAACTATCCGAGTATTCGCCGTTTATCTTGAGCCTTGCCCTTGGGTGGTTGTATAGGATTTTTAGCCAGCTAATAAATACGGGGCCAAATCCAAACTTCTCTAGCACCCTCCAGAGATATTCCCACTCGAGGCTGTCGAAGGCCTTGGCAGCATCCAATATAGCTCTGGATCCCTCATTATCTGTTGGTACCTGAAGGTTCAAATAGGCCCTTCTGATATTTATACTAGTGGACCGACCGGGGATAAACCCCGATTGGTCCGGGTGCACGAGTTTCGCAATGCATTTGTTTAGTCTGGATGCCAACACCCTTGCAATGATCTTGACATCTGTGCACAGCAGTGATATCGGTCTGTATGAAGGGACTTCTGATTGATCTTTCCCCTCCTTTGGGATCACTACTATATCGGCCTCTAACATTGATAGGGGCAGCCTTCCATCCCTGGTCGACTGCTCTAGCACTTTTAGGAGCTCCGGGAGCAGGACCTCCCCGTATTTCCTGTAAATCTCCAGTGGCAGCCCATCCGGGCCCGGAGATTTCTGGCCTGACAACTCTGCGACTGCCTTCTGTAGCTCCTCCAGGGCCAGAGGAGAGTCCATCTCACTCCTTTCTCACTCCGAGAGTACGGGCAAATCTACCCCTTCTAAGAACCCGTCCATCTCGCGCTTGCTCAAACCCCGACGCGATCTATACAGGTCTCTATAGAATATAGCGAAAGTTTCTAGGACCTCGGCGGGATCAGATGTAATCTTTCCAGCCGATGTTTTAATTGAGGAGATGGCCGGTGAAAATAAGTTAGACCTAGTTAAGAGAACCAGTATCCGGCCTACTCTCTCTCCCTCACCAAAATAATTTTGTTTCTGAAATAGTTTATAGTTTCATTTATGAACTCCCTCCTCCTTAATACGTGTACCTTTCGTTTTCCCCAGTGACTAACCCTATAATTCACTGCAATCCTCCCTCCCCCCCCACCCTCTATTTGACCTACCCCCCTTCCCCCTCTCCCCCCAACATCTACCTGACCCATCCCCCTTTTCCCCACACCTTTTTTTTTTGTCCCCCCCTCCTGCCTAGCTAGGCTTGCCCTTGGGGCTGTGCTTGTGACCTTTTTCCTCCCTCCCAACCATTCAAAAAAGACTCCCTACTCATGTGCTGACCAAATATTTTGTGACATACTTCCAAACTCCACCCCCCCTCCCCCCCTCCCACAACCCAACTCCAAAACAGCAAAACAATACTTAAAGCGTATATACCTAATGCAACCTCATCCTTCATCCGTGCTTCCAACCAACACACCCCCCCTGCCCCCCCTCCCCCGTGCCATCCGCTATATACTACAACAAAAGAGAAAAAAAAAAAAAAAGAAAAAGAAAACAAAAAAAAAAGGAACATAATAATTCAACCGGCCTTATGCCACCCCTAGCTCGGCAGGTTCGCTTTGTTGTCTTCGAGCCATTTTGTTGTCCCTGTCTTTGTATCAAAAAAATGAGTAGCCCCTAGGGCAGTGATGCGCAAACGTGCTGGATACAACAGGGCATATTCAATTTTATAGTCTCGTAACTCGCGCTTAATGTCCCTAAATTCGGCTCTTTGTTTCTGCAGGTCTGGAGAGTAGTCGGGGAAAAATAATATTTTTGCCCCGTTGTACAGGATTTCCCCCTTCTCTCTTGCCCTGCGCATCAGTGTTACCTTGTCTCTGTAATTTAAGAATTTAATAATTATTGATCTGGGATACCCCCCTGATGGCGGGGCTCTAGTTGGCACTCTATGGGCCCTTTCAATAGAGAAGAGGTGAGAGAAGGTTTCCGTCCCAAATATTCTCTTAAACCATTCCCCCATGAACTCTTCAGGGTGGGGACCCTCACTCCGCTCCGGTAGGCCCACCACCCGCACGTTGTTCCTTCGAGACCTATTTTCTATTTCCTCCATTTTAGCTTTATGCAGGTCAATCTGCGGTTTCATTGCTTTAAGCTCTTGCTTCCATGGAGTCAAATCATCCTCAACCTGACTCAACCTCTCCTCTAATGTAGTTGTTCTAACAACAGTTCTTTGCAGTTCCTGGCTTACTGTGATAAGCTCCTCCTTTAACCCCTTCAGCTGGTCGCACAAGACGCTTAGGGAGGCTTTAGAGGAATTAACAGCGCATAGAACGTCTTTCAGTGTAGGTTCCGCTGTTAGTGATGTATTGTGTTCGGCGACATTACTGGTTGGCATTCCTGAGGGCTCGCCCGCAGGGCTTTTGCTGCTCGCAGTTTTTGTTATGTTTGTTGCCGTCGGCCCCTTTCCTACACTCTTCCTATCCCCAATGCCCCCCACATGGGATTTCTCCTGCTGCTGAGGGATGCTTCTAGGTGGTGATGATGTAGAGGGGTGCGCAAATTTTTCCAGTTTGGCCGCTGCTGCCGCTGCTGCCTGGTTCCCCTTTTCTTTAGATGTACGAGTCATTTGAGAGCTAGTATTCTCCTGCTGCTGCAGCTCCTCTCCCTTTTTTCTAGTCATGCTTTGTTATATAGTCTGGGGGGGAGCACTTACAGGGGTTTAACAGCTCGCCGAGCTGATCTTTCCCTTTCTTTTCTCAAGTCAAATATTAACACTGTCCCAACAATGTCTTTCTGGTGTTCAGCTGCTACTAGGGCTAACACCCAGCCTGATGTACCAGGTAGTTCAACTTTATTAGGTTGTTGTGTACTCTGCCATAAATCAGCATCTACTTTGGTTGCCCGTCCCACCTCCAACAAGCAGGATGTCTCTCTCCCCCACAGGGATAAACCTCCGTTCAATCACAAATTAATGCTGCCTGAACCTGAACCCCTCCACTTCAGGCAGCAGTACAGCCCCCGGGGGGAGAGGAAGAACAGTCCACCTCTCAGATAGCCAAAGTGGTTAATACCTTGATGCTGCCGGACTACCTGGGCAGTGCAGGGACGCTCCCAGTGCTCACTCCTTCTGCTGTCTATCACCGCCACACGCGTCGGAGCCGTTGCCCTAGCAACCCTCTCAAACACGGCCAGTCCCCACGCTCCTCCTCACCGAGGGGGGTCGCCGGCGCCGCTATCTGAGCCGCAACGTTGATGTTCCGGGGGCACACACCACTACAGGCGGGGTTGAAGGGGGCCAGGCAGCCGAGCAGCCGAGCGGTCCATAGGCTCTACCACGGGGAAGAGCGCATCTAGCTGGGCTTGATACACCGGCTGGCGCGGATGGTCTCGGAGGCGTCAGGCCAGGGAGAGATCGCTGACACCACCTCTCACTCCCACATCCGGTCACGCCCCCAGCGTCTATGGGAATTGAATAACGGATTTTTTATTCATTTAGCCTCTGGACAATTTATGAAGGTGAGAGCTCTGTGTCTACCACTTTTAAAAGACTATTTTAAACATTTTCAGGACACAGCTCTAGTTCATTTTCCATCTTATTGAGGTTGTTTTAGACACTTACTCACTCTTTACCTTTTGCCCAGTTTTTATTTTTTTATTTTTTATATTTTTTTATTTTTTATATTTTTTATTAATTATTTCATTATTTACACTATTTATTCCTCAAGTAAGGTTTCAAAGTTTTATTGTTATATGCACTTTATGACCCTTTTTTATATTTTATTCTTCACTGTAGCGCGGAATCACTTTTTTATCATCACTGTGAGTGGATTGTGATACACTTTTAGGTTCTGCTGCAGGCAGACATTATATATGTTAACACTTTATGCTGATTAGGCACTTTATGGTTTCATCACCATTTACTATTTATTCTCTATTGATTTATCATAGTAGCGCGAGGGCTTTACATTTTCATTTATTCACGTGTCTTGTTAAACTCCCTTCCACAAAAACGTTCTCTCCCTATTGTGGGTTACCAGTACGCTATTCGTAAATTGAAATCATATCCCCTCTCAAGCGTCTCTTCTCCAGAAAGAATAAGTTCAGTGCTTGCAACCTTTCCTCATAACTAGGGATGGGCCGAACTCCCCCCCGGTTCGGTTCACACCAGAACATCCTAACAGGCAAAAAATTTGGAAGAACACTCGACCACCGTTAAAGTCTATGGGACACAAACATGAAAAATCAAAAGTGCTCATTTTAAGGACTTATATGCAAGTTATTGTCATAAAAAGTGTTTGGGGACCCGGGTCCTGCCCCAGGGGACATGTATCAATGCAAAACATTTTTTTAAAAATGGCCGTTTTTTCGAGAGCAGTGGTTTTTTTAATGCTTAAAGTGAAACAATAAAAATGAAATATTCCATTAAATATCGTGCCTGGGGGGCGTCTATAGTATGCCCCTTAAAGTGGCACAGTTTTCCCGTGTTTAGAACAGTACCACAGCAAAATGACATTTCTAAAGGAAAAAAAGTCATTCAAAACTGATTGTGGCTGTAATGAATTGTTGGGTCTCAGCAATATAGATAAAACTCATTGAAAAAAATGGCATGGGTTCCCCACCGTCCATTATGAGGCCTTTGGGTCTGGTATAAATATTAAGGGGAACCCCGAACCAAAAATTTGAAAAAAAATTGCGCGAGGGTCCCCCAAAATCCATACCAGGCCCTTCAGGTCTGGAATAGAAATTAAGGGGAACCCTGCGCCAATTTTTTTTTTAAAATAGCGTAGGGGTCCCCCCAAAATCCATACCAGACCTGAACTGGTATGGATTTTAAGGGGAACCCTGCTCCAAAATTTTTAAAAAAATGGCGTGGGGTCCCCCCAAAATCCATACCAGACCCTTATCTGAACATGCAACCTGGCAGGCTGCATGAAAAGAGAGGGGGATGAGAGAGCACCCCCCTCCTGAACCGTACCAGGCCACATGCCTGACCCCAAAGCACCTTGTCCCCATGTTGATGGGGACAAGGGCCTCATCCCCACAACTCTTGCCTGGTGGTTGTGGGGGTATGTGGGTGGGGGGGCTTATCGGAATCTGGAAGCCCCCTTTAACAAGGGGACCCCCAGATCCCTGCCTCCCCCTGTGTGAAATGGTAATGGGGTACAAATGTACCCCTACCACTTCACAAAAAAGTGTCAAAATGTTAAAAACGACAAGCTTAAAGACAAGTCCTTTATTTAAAAAAAAAAAATGTCCCACAATGTCACCTATCTCCTATGTCTTCTATCTCCCCACGACGAACTGAAAAAGAAAAAAAAAAAAGCAGAGACCGATCCGCCTCAGTGGGAGGCTCCCGCTGTGTGACACTTCTTCGCTGATGACAGTTCTTATATAACTGAGGGCGGGGCCACCTGGTGACGTGCCTGGGTGACTCCACCCCCTCTGACACCACGGGGACTTCCCTATGGCTTCCCTGTGGCGTCAGAGGGGAGCGGGTCACCCAATTACTTAACCAGGTGGCCCCGCCACGACGTACATTGTACCCCTACCATTTCACAAAAAAAGGGTCAAAAATGGTAAAAAAGACAGCTTGGGTCAAGTTCCTTATTAAAAGAGAAAAAAAATAAAAATGTCCAGCGATGTCTATTCATCTTCTACTATCATGCCGCCAATGAGCCTAAAAAAAATAAAAAAATAAAACGCAACACCTCCACCTCCATGGGAGGCTCTCCCTGAGTGACGCTCCCCATTGGTGACAGTTCTTATATAACTGAGCGTGGGGCCACCCGGTGACGTAAACAGGTCACCCCGTCCCCTATGACGCCACAGGGAAGCAATGGGGAAGCCATGTAATGTAAGGAGTGTACTCACTTTTGTGAGATATTGTATATGCATGATTCTGCACAGCCAGCCCGCACTGTAGCAGTAAAACTACCGTGTGCGTTCAGCAAGTGGATAAAGGAAATCATTAACAGCAAGTGAAGAAAGGCATATTTTTGAAAGGAACCAGGGCCATCTAATGTAACGCTAACTGCATTTTAAGTGCAGCAAATGCTGTATGAAGTCCCAAGTAATGAATAATTGGAAATGCAGATGTTTGGCCAACATGTGACACCATCGGTGAAATCACACAGCAAATATGTTTACAAATGTGGCAAATTTTCCAACAAACATTTTAAAAAAGTGCCAAATTGGTAAAGCGGTCGATTCTCACTTGATTCTGAGTCTGTGATTTTCGAAGAAATATGTTGTAGTAAATACAGTATATTTGTCCTTTTTCTTATCCTTCCTTTTCATCCGTCTTTATCCTCTGTATTATACCTTTCTTTCTTTTTTTTTTTTTTTCCTTTCTTTCTTTCTTTCTGGTTCAGATTGCAGAACCTTTAATTACTCTTTTTAGTTTTACAACTTTTTTGACATAGGCTCTTGTACGATTTATGATAAATTTAATTTCTTAACACTATTTACTGATGAATATTCTTAAGAAATGCAACATAATATTAGACAAAGGCTTTGATATGTTTTTATTGTTCATTGTATGGTACAAACCTCTCTTGCATAATACAAAGAATTATCTTTTTAAATACCTGTACTTATTATATACCTGTATTAGGTTTGGTGACAGAGCTCTCCAAGGTAAGCTGAGTTGCACAAACCCCCCACCCAACGTGACCCCTGTAATTGTAACATATGCCATTTTCAGTTCTGTTATGGAGTCTTATTGCTATGTTGTGTCTAGACATGTTCTCTTTGTTCTGCTTTTGAACTTATCTTTGTAATTTGTTAACATTCCAATAAACACATTTTACAAGAAATATATTTTTTCTTTGAAAGTTGAGCAGATACATCCAGAGGGTTCATTACGAGAGCACCACAGGAGAGGAGGTCTTCTTCAATGAGCGAGGAGAATTAAATTCTGAGATTTATTTAGAAAAGTTAATCCATTATGATCTTTCACTGGAAAAATTTAACATAATGTCAGAATACCTTGCCAGCAGTTTGTCTTTAGCAAAACAAAAGCGAGAAGAATTTCAAGTACAACTCCAATGGAAACGGGGCAAAGTAAGGGTATTCTTATATTTCCGTATGATGCATTTTGCTTTCTCAACCTGGATATTGATATTCTTATAATAGAAAACACTGCATTGTACACCACACAGCAAATAAAAGCAAAACATTGCAAGAGGAAGAAAACTTTTAATGGTTATAAAAATCATTTTAATGATTATACCCAGGGCTTTTTTTCTCAAACAATAGGTGCTGGAACTTAACCATGGCCCCACAAAACCCCTCCCCCTACACACACCCTCCAAATCACATCAAATAGTGTGTGTGTTTAGTCAAATTTCACAAAAACAGTAGGAGGGTCTTAAAGGGGCATTAAATACCAAGATTGCATTACATACAGAGTGCAGAGCTATCACTTGTAAACACAGAAACCAGACTTCTGTGTTTACAAGTGATTGTGGTGAGCAGGCACCAAAGGCTCGGAGCCAGAGGTGGTGGAACTGAGTTCCACCAAATTCCCTCTGAAAAAAAGCCCTGGTTATACTAGAATGATGCCTGCCCCTACAGGCACCATTCCGATATGTTTGTTTTAGTCCGACAATGTTGTACATTTCTTGTGATAGTAATAAAGTGAATAAAAAAATGTAAACAAAAAAAAGTGTAAAAAAAAAATGTTTGTATAACATAAAATAAAAAATGTAAAGCCCCCGTCCCACTGTGCTTATGCGCTAATGCCAATGCATATGGTACTCCCGCGCGCAAATGTAAATGGTGACCACACCACACACGTGAGGTATTGTCGTGAACACCAGAGCGAGGGCAGTAATTCTAGCACAAGACCTCCTGTGCAAATCTAAACTGGTAACCTGTTTAGGCATGGAGAATTTTAGGCACCGTAGTTTGCCGCCATTTCACGGGTAGACGCATTTTTAAAGCGTGACGTTAGGTATCTATTTACTCGGCGTAATATCATCTTTCACATTATACAAAAAAATTGGGCTAACTTTAATGTTTTTGTTTTTATTTAATTCATGAAAGTGTTTATTTTTTCCCAAAAAAATAGCATTTGGAAAACCGCTGTGCAAATACTGTGTGACGTAAAAAATTGCAACATCCACCATTTTATTCTAATGGCCTCTGCTAAAAAAAAAAATATATATATATATATATATATATATATATATATATATATATATATATATATATATATATTTATTTATTTTTATTTTTTTTTCTAGCAAAAAAAAGTAGTTTTTTTTTTTTTGCATGTAGGAGTGAAGTGTCAGAATTGACTCGGATGGGAAGTGGATAACTATTAAGTGAGGAGCAACTTCACTGATCAGTCATAAATTGAAGGGTTAACAAGAGATCAAAGCGGCAACTTTCTAGCTTATGTTCATATATATATATATATATATATATATATATATATATATATATATATATATATATATATATATATATACATATTTTTTTAGCAGAGGCCATTAGAATAAAATGGTGGATGTTGCAATTTTTTACGTCACACAGTATTTGCACAGCGGTTTTCCAAATGCTATTTTTTTAGGAAAAAATAAACACTTTCATGAATTAAATAATATATATATATATATATATATATATATATATATATATATATATATATATATATATATATATATATATATATATATTATACTGGAGTTCCCAACTGTATGATTTTTTTAAGTGCTCTAGCAGATAACATGTATTTGCATGCAGCACCTTCCATCAGATGAGGTGCTTAGTTTTCACTACAAATACATTTTGTGCTTATTGAACATTTTTTGTGAAATGTATTTTCTGCTAACAAAATGTATATTGTGTACAGTATTTTAGACTGTACTCAATATAGTTATTTTCTTCCATGTTTAGGAACCTAAAGGACTAATCTAAATCTGCCTAAACTTATTTTCCTTTCAGTTTCCCAAAGGTCGGTGCAATGATCCCTGTGCTCCAGGATACAGGAAAGCTCGAACTGGAGGAATCCATGCCTGCTGCTACCGGTGTGTGCCATGTTCTGATGGGGAAATCTCTAATACAACAGGTAATAAACACATTAATATTACAGAACAGATCTCAACTATAAATAATATATAATTTTATTACATTTTTAAATAAATTGATATTTGTGAAAATTTGTAACTTATTGCATGGTATTCTTCTTCCACAGACAGTGAGTTCTGCCACAGATGTCCCGATAACCAGTTGCCAGATGAAAGAAGAGTAATCTGTATCCCGAAAGCCTATGACTATCTCTCCTATGAGACAAACATCATAGCTTTAGCTTTTTATGTTAGCTCAATATTATGTTCTGCTGGAACACTCTATATACTGACATTGTTTATTTTACTCCGGGACTCCCCGGTTGTGAAAGCCAATAACCGAACTGTAAGCTTCATTCTCCTGACCTCCATCTTGCTGAGCTTCCTTTGTGTCTTCTTGTTCCTCGGTCGTCCTGTGGATATAACCTGCATTCTGAGACAAACGTCATTTGGGGTCTTCTTCTCCATTGCCGTCTCTTGTATTCTGGCCAAGACTATCACAGTCTGCATTGCCTTCAAAGCCTCCAAACCCGGAAGCTACTGGAGGAAGTGGGTGGGAAATACGTTGTCTACTTCTGTTGTCATAATCTGCTCCTCTGTCCAAGTTCTGATCTGTGTTATTTGGCTGTCAGTGTCTACTCCCTACCAAGAGTATGACGTGCACTCCTATCCTGGGAAGATCATCATTCAGTGTAATGAAGGGTCAGTTATTGGCTTCTACTCTATGTTGGGTTATATGGGGTTTCTGGCAGCTGGGAGTTTTGTTCTGGCTTTCATGGTGAGGACATTACCGGACAGTTTTAATGAGGCAAAGTGCATCACCTTCAGCATGCTGGTGTTCTGCAGTGTCTGGATTGCCATGATCCCGGCCTATCTGAGCACCAGAGGAAAATACGTGGTGGCTGTGGAGGTATTCACCATACTGACCTCCAGTGCTGGATTGTTAGGCTGCATATTCTTCCCTAAATGTTATTTAATTATCATAAGACCTGAGGGAAATTCCAGAAAATATATTCTGGACAAAGTCAAATCATAACCTACTTGTAAAAAAAATATGTATATTAAATTAGTGCTGACTCTTAAGGAATAATTTGTGGTTTAGGAATAAATGAGCAAAAAAAAGTGTAACTAACCTGTCTCAATTCATTTCTAAAATCATCTGTGTTTGACTTCAGGGTGATCTCTGGGTCCTTATAAAACAGGTAACTGATGAGACCTTGTTTTCTGTACAAATATAAGCCCCCTCCTGGTACTAAGCTCTACCCCCTTTAAATTCACTATCAAATGCCAGTACTTTGGTGGGAGGTAGAGGCTTTTCACAAGTGAGAGAATGAGTCTTAGCACTTGTGAGAAGGTGGAGTTAAACAGTGACATAAACAGAAGCTGCCTAGGTATGTAATACAAAGTGAGTGGGGACTAAAGTGTCAAACCAAAATTTTCTCTAGTTTTGGATAGAGATAATTAAATATTTATTCCTCCTTTTCTATTACTCAATTTTGGGATGAAAAGACAATTTTTCTGGGGTCTGGCCTAACGGTCTGGCCTAACGGTCATGTCTGAGTCATCTAGGCTGTCTAAAGGGATTAGTTAATTAGCTCATGTTAATTAGCTTAATTAGGTTACAGCTGTATTGTTAGAGTAATATGAGCAGGAGGTCTGCACCTCCACTTTTAGTGTATAAAAGCCTGTATTTTGCAATAAAAGAGATTCCTGTTTGAACTTACATACAGCATGCCTGGTGTTTGTTCTGAGCTATCACAACTGGGTTAGAACGGCACAGAGCTGTGGTTCTAATCCCGGAGCATTGGATGACCGAACCATCAGACGTTGCAATCGGATTCAATAGCAGCAGAGGAGTGTCGGGAGAGTGGAACCGAGCGAGCAAAGGGGCTCGTTACATATATATATATATACACAGTGTCTTGAAAAAGTATTCATACCCCTTGAAATTTTGCACAAATTTCTCATGTTACAACCAAAAAATGTAAATGTATTTTATTGGGATTTATGTGATAGACCAACACAAAGTGGCACATGTAATGGATTGCTGACACACTCCACTTGAGTGCTTCCATCAGTACACTGCTTCCTCCAATCTGGGCCTTCATATATCACATTTTACAGCCAAATATTGTAACCAAGATCCAGACGAGACTAGCTCATTTACACAGTTTGAACATGGACTGTTTATTTTGAGAGCTCACACAAATACAGTATCTCACAAAAGTGAGTACACCCCTCACATTTTTATAAATATTTTATTATATCTTTTCATGTGACAACACTGAAGAAATTACACTTTGCTACAATGTAAAATAGTGAGTGTATAGCTTGTATAACAGTGTAAATTTTCTGTCCCCTCAAAATAACTCAACACACATTCATTAATGTCTAAACCGTTGGCAACAAAAAGGAGTACACCCCTAAGTGAAAATCTCTCTTCACCTCTGCCACTCCTCCGTGACGACATCACGGAGCTGGTGGATGTTAGAGACCTTGCGCTCCTCCACCTTCTGTTTGAGGATGCCCCACAGATGCTCGGATCGGGGT
Organism: Lithobates clamitans; assembly: GCA_037952925.1. Classification (NCBI taxonomy): domain Eukaryota; kingdom Metazoa; phylum Chordata; class Amphibia; order Anura; family Ranidae; genus Lithobates; species Lithobates clamitans. The sequence goes on from JBBGZY010001416.1 coordinate 5,892,129, forward strand.
CTAGTATGGATTTTAGGGGGGACCCCATGCCATTTTTTCGGTGTAGGGGCTTCCCTTTATAATTCCTACCAGACCTAAGGGCCTGGTATGCCCTGCGCTCGCCGCAATAGGAAAATTTGTTTTTCCTATTGCAGCGAGCGCAAAATGCAATACTCTGCCCTTGCGTCGTATCTGGTCCGTTGGTCCAGCATACAGACGAGCGGGCTTTCCGTCGGACCAGCACACAGACGAGCGGACTTTCCGCCAGAAACTGAGTACGATGGAAAGATTTAAAACATGTTTCAAATCTAGGTCCGGCGGGCTTTTGGGAAAAAGTCCGCCGGAAAAGTCCGCCGGAGCCTACTTACGGTTGGATTGTTCGGCGGACTCTGGTCCGCCGGACCAAGCATCCTGGAAAGTCCGCTCATGTGTACGCGGCATAAGGAACACACCAGACAGGTCGGGATAAAGTTGTGTAGAAGTTTAAAGCAGGGTTGTGTTATAAAAAAATATCCCAAGCTTTGAACATCTCATGTAGTACTGTTCAAGCCATCACCTGAAAATGGAAAGAGTATGGCACAACTGCAAATCTACCAAGACATGGCCGTCCACCTAAACTGACAAGCCAGGCAAGGAGAGCATTAATCAGAGAAGCAACCAAGAGGCCCATGGTAACTCTGGAGGAGCTGCAGAGATCCACAGCTCAGTTGGAGAATCTGTCCACAAGACAGCTATTAGTCGTGCTCTCCACAAATCTGGCCTTTATAGAAGAGTGGCAAGAAGAAAGCCATTGTTGAAAGAAAGCCATAAGAAGTTCAGTTTGCAGTTTGCGAGAAGCCTAGTGGGAGAAACAGCAAACATAGGGAAGAAGGTGCTCTGGTCAGATAGGACCAAAATGGACTTATTGGCACATCACCCTGAACACACCATCCCCACCGTGAATCCAATCTGACAGAGCTTGAGCTATTTTGCAAAGAAGAATGGGCAAAACGTTCATTCTCTAGATGCAAAGCTGGTAGAGACATCCCCAAAAAGACTTGCAGCTCTAATTGCAGCAAAAGGTGGTTCTACAAAGTATTCACTCAGGGGGGCTGAATATAAATACACACCACACTTTTCAGATATGTATTTATCATTTTTCTTCCACTTCATAATTATGTGCCACTTTGTGTTGGTCTATAGCATAAAATACCCATTAAAATACATTTACGTTTTTGGCTGCAACATGACAAAATGTGGAAAACTTCAAAGGGTATAAATACTTTTTCAAGGCACTGTATGTCTTGGTAAGGAGGTGGATCATGATTGAGGCTACAACCATGATCCCGGTGTAATTTCTTTCAGCCAGTGATTCTCTTTCGGGTAAAAGTATTCCCAAGCAGCTGAGCAGCCGCTGAAATACTTTTACAAGTGGCAGAAGGGGGTCCCACCCCCCCTCCTGCAGCCGCCATTACTGGGCACTCCCAAGCAATCGGAAAGCCCAGGAGCACTGCGACCAGCGGCACCGATGTCCGGCCTCACAGTGAGAGGAACTGAAGCTGTTCCTCCCACTGTGTGATGCCAGAACATGCAAGAGTTGACTATGTTTTCACTTCCGGATCAGACTTTTCATTTACTGGCTGCATATCGGCCAGTGAAGCAGCCAATCAGAGCACTGCCAGGGACTCAGATCCTGCAGTGTCAGAAGTGTTCCCCTGCTTTCACTCACAGCACTCCACAGAAACAGCCTTACTAAAACTCACTAATGATTTTCTAACTGTTAAAACCAATGTCCACTACTCCATACTGTACTACTAGACTTTTCTGTGACCTTTGATATGCTTGATCACCCACTCCACCTCAATAAGCTCCATAAGCCTAGCTTATTGGTATGTGGCTGCCCTAGAAATGCCTGGCCAGGAAGAAGTACAGGTGGCATAAAAAAGAGTTCCTGTAGTTTCAGCAGTGCAGTTGTCTGCAGGGGATGACTGAGACTGGTATCTCAAAGGAATGTAGTCAGTGGGACTTGCAGATGGCTCAGTTCAGGTGGCAGGCAGAGACATGGTCAGGAAACAGGCTAAAGATCATTTCAGGTGGCAAGCATAAATGTTGTCAACAAACAGTCAGGGTCAGTGCAGGCAGCAGGCAGAGGCAACAGTGCACTGGTGTGACGATGATGAGGAACACTGTTACTGTTTGCACTAGCTCTGGTGACACCTTACTAATGTGGTGGCATTTAGGAACAATGTTTATGGCTTCAATGGCTCTGGTAACACTGGCACTGGTATGGCTAGTGATCAGGAACATTGCTGCTGGTTGCACTGGTCTGATGACACTCTCAATGATGTGGAAGCAATCAAGAATATCTTTTCTGGCTTACAATGGTCAAGTGACACTAGGACTGGTGCAGTGGTGATCAGGAGTACTGTTGCTGACTAACTGGTCTGGTGACAGTGACACTTGGACTGGTACAGTGGCAATCGAGGAACATTTTTTTATGGCTGCACTAGTTTGTGTCACTGGCACTGGTGTGGCCTTGGTCAGGAACACTGTTGCTGGTGTATACTGATCTGGTGACACTAGGACTGGTGTGGTGGTGATCAGAAACACTGTTACTGGTTTACAATGTTCTGGTGACACTTGAACTTATGTGACAGCAATCAGTGACACTGTTTCTGGCTTACACTAGTCTTGTGACACTGTACTGCTGTGGTGATGATCAGGAACATTGTTGCTGGCTTACAGTGAATTGGCAAAAGTGGTGAACAGGAACTGTAATGTAAACCAGATTCCCATTACCATAAAACCAGTGCAGGCTTATGCTTATATACGTGTGTGTGTGCGCATTGTTCAAATGCTTTACTTCTAGGCAAAGAAGTGCTATTCCTGTTTATTGTACTCACATTCGTGCACATCTCACACACATGCACGTGCGCTTATGAAATAGTGTGCATACTTAGCGCCCAGTTTCCTATATAAACTGGCCTGTCACCATGACCAGTTGCTGAATGGTCTTTAGCTTGTACCTGTATTCCTGTGACCTAATCTATTGAACCTGCCTACCTGTGTATGAACTGACTTTCTCCTGGACTCTGCCTTGGCTCCTGCATTAACCACTTAAGGACCAGCTGCCGCAGTTGTAATGCGGCAGGTTGGCTCTTCTGGGCAAATCTCCATCATTGTATGTCGGTGCGACGCCGGAGCTGATGCGCGTGGCCGGCGGGCGCGATGCCGGCTGGACACCCGCGATTGCTCCTGACAGAGACAGAATGGAAATCTGTCAATGTAACTATACAGATCTCCGTTCTGTCAGGGGAGGAAAGACAGATCTTCTGTTCCTACTGATTATGAACAGCGATCAGTCTCCTCCTCCAGGCAGTCCCATCCCCCCACAGTTAGAAACAATCCCTAGGTAACACATTTAATCCCTTGATCACCACCTAGTGTTAACCCTTTCCCTGCCAATGACATTTATCCATTAATCAGTGGCTATTTTTAGCTTTGATTGCTGTATAAATGTCAATGGTCCCAAAAAAGTGTCAAAAGTGTCCTGTCTATCCGCTGAAATATCGCAGTCCCACTAAAAATCACAGATCACTGCCATTACTAGAAAATAAAAAAGCCATAAATTTATCCCCTAATTTGTACGCGATAACTTTTGTGCAAACCAATCAATATTGCGATTTTTTTTTCACCAAAAATATGTAGAATACATATTGGCCTAAAATAATAAAAAATAAATAAAATTTGGATATGTATTATGGCAAAAAGTAAAAAATATTGTTTTTTTTTTCAAAATTGTCGGTCTTTTTTTGTTTATAGTGCAAACAATAAAAACCTCAGAGGTGATTAAATACCACCAAAAGAAAGCTCTATTTGTGGGAAAAAAGGACATAAATTTTGTTTGGGTGCAACTTTGAATGACCGCGCAATTGTCAGTTAAAGTGATGCAGTGCCATGTCGCAAAAATGGCCTGGTAATTAAGGGGGCAAATCCTTCTGGTCCTTAAGTGGTTAAACTTGTTCACCTGATCTCTCTGACTTTGTCCTGTTTACTGAACTTGTCTTTGCCTGCTGATTCTGTACTGCACTGGCTGTTACTGACCTTGCCCTGCTTCCTGGACTTGCTTTGTCTGCTGACTCGGTCCTTAGTTACCCCACTGCCGCTGGTGGTTGCCTGCATACCGGCTCTGCTACCATCTCCTGCTCTGGTGCCAATCTGCTTCAGTTTCCTGTTCCTAGGACTGCGATCCCCAGCTTCATGCACCTAAGAGCGGAATTCACCAGCCAGCTACTCCAGTACTCACATAGTTGCCAACATTGTAAAAAAAATTATAGGGACACTTTTTGGCCTGTGAGTGGAGTCTTATAATTAGGGGGCGGGGCATACGTTTGCTGCAGAGGGGGTACATAAAAATGCGGAGAAAAATGGGTGTGGTTTAAGATAACTAGTGGGTGTGGCTTAAAGGGGCGTGACTCAAAGGGGGTGTGGTTAGAGTCTGAGATGAACGAGGGATGGAGGGGAGAAACAAAGGGAGAAATAGACCAAAAGAAAGAAAGAAAGAAGGATAGAGGGACAGCAGGCTTATATCTTACACCACAATAGAAATATGTGTATTTCAGAAAGTTTAACAATCAGCAGATAAAGATACTCCAAACACCTGTTGTTAGTGCTTCAATCATCCCGGCACCATGGTTATTATGGTGACAGGATTATTGAAGCGCATTATTTCTATTATTACATTGTAATATAAAAATAAATAGTTAAAATCATAATGTAGAATCAGTGGAACCCCTGAGTGTGTCACTTGCCACGTCACCTGTTATCAGGTGTCCCCAGCGGAGACCCTCTATAAACCAGGCATTCCCAGCAAAGTCCCTCTTTACATCAGGCATTCCCAGCGGAGTCCCTCCATACACCAGGCAATCCCAGCGGAGTCCCCTTTACATCAGATGTCCCCAGCAGAGTCCCTCCTTACACCAGGCAATCCCAGTAGAATCCCTCCTTACACCAGGAAATCCCAATAGAGTCACTCTTTACATCAGGCAATCCCAGCAGAGTCCCTCCTTACATCAGGTGTCCCCAGAGGAGTCCCTCTGTACATCAGGCATTCCCAGCGGAGTACCTCCTTACACCAGGCAATCCCAGTGGAGTCCCTCCTTACACCAGGCAGTCCCAGTAGAGTCCCTCTTTACATCAGGCATTCCCAGCGAAGTCTCTCCTTACACCAGGCATTCCCAGCAAAGTTCCTTCATACACCAGGCAATCTCAGCGGAGTCCCTCTTACACCAGGTATCACTAGTAGAGTCCCTATTTACATCAGGCATTCCCTGCGGAGTCCCCCTTACATCAGATATCCCCAGTGGAGTCCCTCCTTACACCAGGCAATCCCAGTAGAGTCCTTCTTTACATCAGGCAATCGTAGAGGAGTCCCTCCTTACATCAGGTGTCCTCAGCGGAGTCCCTCCTCACATTAGGCATTCCCAGCGAAGTCCCTCCTTACACCAGGCATTCCCAGCGGAGTTCCTCCTTACACCAGGCATTCCCAGTGGAGTCCCTCCTTACACCAGGCAATCCCAGCAGAGTCCCTCTTTACACCAGGCAATCCCAGCAGAGTCCCTGCTTACACCAGGCAATCGTAGCGGAGTCCCTCCTTACACCAGGCAATCCCAGCGGAGTCCCTCCTTACACCAGGAAATCCCAGCAGAGGCCCCCTTACATCAGGTATCCCCCAGTGAAGCCCCCCTCTCATCAGGTATCCCCCAGTGGAGCCCCCCTCTCATCAGGTATCCCCCAGTGAAGCCCCCCTCTCATCAGGTATCCCCCAGTCAGAGCCCCCCTCTCATCAGGTATCCCCAAGTGAACCCCCCTCTCATCAGGTATCCCCCAGTCAGAGCCCCCCTCTCATCAGGTATCCCCCAGTGAACCCCCCTCTCATCAGGTATCCCCCAGTCAGAGCCCCCCTCTCATCAGGTATCCCCAAGCAGCGGAGACTCTCTCCGCCACCATTACAGAAAACCGGATCGAACAGGCAGAGTCAGTGGAACAAAATAGGCGGAGTCGGCCGGGTGGCTGCCAATAGAAATTGAGCTGCGGCGACGTCCACCCCCAGCCCCTTCCCACATCAGGTCACAGACAGACCAGCAGCAGGGCTGGAGGTGGGTGGTGCCGCAGCTCAATTTCAATTGGCAGCCACCCGGCCTCTTGTTTGTTCTAGTCTTCAAGAAAATGGCGGCCGGTGGAGACATTGTCTCTGCTGGCCACGGACCTCTAGCGGTGGCAAAAAATCGGGAAAACAAGGATTTCCCGGGACATTTCCTGGGAATCGCGAAAACCGGGAAAGGGGTCTAGATCCCGGGAATGTCCCGGGAAATTTGGGACAGTTGGTAAGTATGTACTCATGCCACTCCCTGCCCTCACACTTTCTGTCTCCACCTTCAGCAGTGTTAGGCAGGAGCTGCAAGAGAGGCCTCCACAATGGTCCAGTCCTTAAGGGTACATGATAGGAACACTGTTGTTTGCTTACACTGGTTTGGTAACACTGGGACTGGCTTGGCAGCAATCAGGAACACTGTTGATTGTGTAAACTGGTCTGAAGACACTGGGACTTTTTTCATTTTTGTCATAGGGAGATTTCACTTAATGTCTTGTCCCACAGCCAAAAAGTGAGAGGAAATCCCTTTAAAAGTCAGAAAATGAATGAGTGTCCTCTTTAGAAGATTTTAGATTTTCTTTTTTTTTTAGAGAGGGGAAATCTCCCAACTGGGGAGATCAATAGAAACCTGATAGGTGTTCCAATTCCTCTCCATTCTTTCCAAAATATTATGTACATTTACTGTGGCAGGGCGGCCCTTTAGCACAACCTGATCTCTTCCACCGGCTACAGGGTGCGAGCTTCCGGAGCCCTGCTCATGCTGTAATTGGACAACGCAGTGTCATATCGCAAAAAATAGCCTGGTCAGAAAACGGGTAAGACCTACCAGTGCTGAAGTGGTTAAATAACTTTATTGAATGGCTTTGTGTGTTTATCAACAAACCCATCCTTTGAAGTCAGGATAAAATGCCTACTTGGACAGTCATCACCATTTCCTCATGTTAATGGACTGTGTGTTCAATGGACAGTTTACATTCTAGACCACTGATAAAGAAATCTATTTATAGAGATTGTGAAGAGATTTATTTATTCGGGAACTGAAACAAGCGATTGAATACACTCAAAGAAGATAAAATAAGGACATACAGCAAAACCCATTAATTTAGTGAAGCTAAGTGGAATGAGAAGCTCAGCTTGGCAAATGTTTCTGTTACTTAGGCAGTGAACTGAAAATTATAACTTTTTCAGGGTACTGCCCTAAAATATAGAAAGTATCTTTTTGATCATGGTTTCTCTTTAAAGGATGTGTGTATTTTCCAGGGCATCTCCAAAGCCACATAATAAGTTCCCTCCCTGCTTTTTTTTTTTGTATTGGCAAAGGCCTTCACACCTATTTTACATTAGCTTTCCCAGCAGCTTCCCAATGGGCCACAATTGCGTATTGAAATTCACCTCTCGTTGACTTGAATACAAATCATATCAAAATTGCTTGGCACCCCCTAGGCACTTTCATAAACATTTTTAACCATAAATAGGACCCCTCAAGGCTGCCTCTTCTCTCTTTCAATTTTATCCTTACCTTGGGGCCCTTTTTGAAGATCATTAGAGCACATTATGATATTATTATTCAGGATTTATAGTATTTGTAGTACCAACAGCTTGTGCAGCACTTAATCAGGATACATGTAAGCAAGTATCACTAGAAGGTTCTTGCTGTTGACTTGCTGAGGGCTTTGTCTCAGGCTCTGTTTCCACTACTGCGACTTATTTTGCGACTTGGCACATGTCAAGTCGCATGACAAGTCAAAACTCATGTATTTCAATGGTCCCCATTCTAATTGGTGCGACTCAAGTCGCAGCGTCTCCAAAAAAGGTTCTTGCACTACTTTGTTCCGTCTTCGGTGCGACTTGTTCTCCATAGAAAGGTATTCAGTCGCAATGCAGTCACATGTACATGTCTGACACCACGACTTTGTTGCGACTTCCACGGAAGTCTACAGAAGCACATGATCTCTGCTCCTCCCAAATACATCACTTCCTATATTGATGTACATGAGTGTGGAAGACAGGAAGGGGAAATGACTAAGCAGGATAAGGAATTACATCACTCTAACTAAATCGCAGAACATCAAAGTCGCACAAAGTCGTTTTTAAAGTCGCATCAAATCGCAACATAAATTGCATTGTAAAGTCGCAGTGTAAATTGTGCGACTTTGGGGACGCAATAGTGGAAACAGAGCCTTAAAGCAAATTTAATTGAGGTGGACTGCCATTATGTATAACATGCATTCACTGTCTGTTCTTATCAGTTGCCAAGAGAAGACGCTGTGTTACAAATCCTCTGGTGTAATGGTACCCAGATGGTTAGTGCGAACCGAACCCGGGGTTCCCATATGTCATTGGGCAGCTGGCAATAGGTTCCCTCCGAGAAAGCCGGAAGGGGACTCCTGGTGAGGATGGAGAGGCACTGAGTCTGGCTGAAGGCCGGGTCCCAAAGAAAGCCCATGGAGCATATGCCCCTGGAGTGGCAGCCCAGGGGTGCCTTAATTAAAATTGTGAGTGAGGGTGACTTGGAGTTATGGCACCAAGTCACTGCACCATCACACTTTTTTCATACCTGCCTCTTGGGCTGGGCCTTTTGGCTAGAACCAGAGGAATTGTTATTCCTGGCCTTAAGGCCAGCTATTGTTTCTCACAATGACACTTTCTCCACTTTTCCCCACTTTTCTGTTGTTTGTTGTGTATGTCACTTTATGTCTTTTTTTTGGTTGTTGGGTTTGTACACTTCAAGTTTGATTAGTAGGGTGTAGGTCCTCGGGCCTGCCCTGAACATCTTGGGAGGGGGCGGACATGGCCTTCTGGCTTGGTTCACCCTATCTCATGGGGTCTGCCCTAGGGGGAGCCCCACCTAGTATTTGGGGTGGTCTGTTTCAGCAGACCTCCCAGAGAACAGGGTCCATCTGGTTTCGGACAGATGGAACATGTGAAAGTACCCTAGCCCCTGTCTTGAGCCTAAAGACCCAGGGGATCAGGGCAAAGGTCCCTTCTCTTTGGAGGAGAACCATATGTACACCCTGTGCACTTTCTGTGTCTCACTTTTTGGTGTGCATTTTTTTTGGACCAGGTGGAGTTTTTGGAGTGTGTTCACACACCAAGAGCTTAAAAAAAAGAAATCCTTCAAGTACCCAAAATTAAATCAAGATGTAAGGCTGCGCTTATGGGGAAAGCTATGACTCTTCCTGGTATGTTTGATGTCTGTCACAATCTCTTGACCACTGTGAATTTCATGGGCTCATACACAAGGCAATCTCACTGGCCAATATGAATGAGCAGGAATCCAGGAGGGACAAGAAAGCATTAATGGTATTAGAAGGTATCAAAGAGCTGTCAGTCAGAATGAATTGGCATTCAGGAATATTAGATGGGACTTGGAGGTGACTGGGGACAAACTCTATTCCTAAACCCAATACTCCCCCAGACAGAGTTATGAATAATTTGCGACCCTAATGCTATTCATGTGATATGAGACAATGTTGTATGACAATAAATGGTTAAACGGTTAGCTTGAAGTGCCAACATTATTGATCCTTTAAATAAAGATGTTATTTTGGCTGTTGGTAATTATGCAATCATCATGGTTTTCCTCAGATATTTCTCTCCCAGTCTAAATAAATCTCCCATTTTATATATAAAGTGCTGGAGATGATCCCCTCCATTATAAAGCACACAGCTGTCAGTGATTGTCCTCATCATGGATGGATTCCTGATCCTCATTGTCCTCTCTGGCATTGTCTTCTCATCACACGGAGATAATAACCTTCCATTTACAACTGATAGCCATGTACCTGTGTGTTACATCTCCCCTCAGCAGTCTTTGTTTGAATACGAGTATTACCGGCCAGGAGATGTGATCATCGGAGGGCTCTTCTCTGTACACAGCTTCGTACGAAAGCTAAAAGTAGGAAACGGTGGACACGATTTTCTGTATTTATGTGAAAAGTAAGTAAACCAATTCTGGTTACCTCTACTCTTCTACTGAACAGGGATGAGATATTGACTTATCATGATCAGGCTGCCAGCTAGATATTTTTTATATACAGCATATATATATATGTGTGTATGTTTATTGTTATGTGTCTCTAAATGAATGAATTGTGAACTAGGGATTGATAGAGAGGTGTGTTTGGTTCTTGGGATGATCTGGCAGAATTAACACATGTACATCAGTCTCCAGACAGTCCAATCTTAAATCCAGACTTCATTCAGGTGTGTGACGGACATGCTGGGCGGCCCAATTTCGGACATTCAAAGAGCTGAAAGGTCATTGAGAAGAAGTTTAAATAAATAATTGTATCCCACTATAACAAAATCGTACTAGACCCCAGTAATAATTGTATGTTCCTATAATAAAATGTATGTGCCTATATAAAAAAAAAAAAAATCATACCCCCAGTAATGATTGTATCTGTTTCATAATGAATGCCTATTATCTCCCCAATAATAACTTTCCCCTCCTATAATAAAATCCTACCCCCCCCCCCCCCCAGTAATAATTGTATCTGCCCATAGTAAAATCCTACCATCGCCCCCAGTAATAATTGTATCTGTTTATAATAAATGTCTCTTATCCCCTTCAGTAATAATTTTTTCCTCCTATAATAAAATCCTATTACCCCCCCCCCCCTAAAAAAAATAATTGTATCCCCTATAATAAAATCCTTTCATCCCTACAGTAATAATTGTATCTCTTCATAATAAATGTCTTTATCCCCCAGTAATAATTCTTCCCTCATATAATAAAATCCTATTACCCCCATCCCACCTCCCCAATAATATTTGTATCTGTCTATAATAAAAATCCTATTATTGCCTGGTAATAATTGTATTGTCCTATAATAAAATAATTGTATCCCTCAGTGATAATTGTTTCTGCCTATGATACAATGATATTATCCCCCAGTAATAATTGTATCCGTTTATAATAAATGTCTTTTATCCCCCCCAGTAATAATTGTATCCTCCTATAATAAAACCCTATTATCCCCCCCCCAGTAATAATTGTATCCTCCTATAATAAAACCCTATTATCCCCCCCAGTAATAATTGTATCCTCCTATAATAAAATCCTATTATCCCCCCAGTAATAATTATATCTGCCTATAATAAAATTCTATTATCCCCCAGTAATAAATGTATGTACCTATAAAAAAAAAATCCTATCATCCCCCCCCCCCCCCCCAGTAATAATTGTATATGTTTATTTTAAATTACAATCATTCCCTCCCCCCCCCCCCCCTATTAATAATTTTTAAAATATTTTCCTCCTATAATAAAATCCTATTACCCCCCCCAAGTAATAATTGTATCCTCCTATAATAGTCTTTTAACCCCCCCCCCCCCCCCCTGTAATGTAATAATTGTATCCTACCAGCAGGGGCATCCAATGTATGTAACTGACTCAGCTGATGTCAATGTACAATATATATATATATATATATATATATATATATATATATATATATATATATATATATATATATATATATATATATATATGTATATGTGTGTGTGTGTATGTGTGTAAAAAATGTACAGCACTATATAAGTACCTGTAATAAATAAATGTATCTGTGGTAGCTACAGCAACAGTCAGATTTAGGCCTGGGTTCACACTATAACACATTGCAGATCGCACAGGAGCGCTGTGCATCCCTGTTCCCCATTTCAGGGACGATTCTATGCCTGAATTCGGCCCTGAAAGGGAGCCAAAGACGCACAGAGTTTTTGCGCAGTGCGCTCCGCAGCCGCCCCGGAGATATGTGAACCGCTCCATAGGGAGCCAGTCACATTCTCCTGCTATGCGAATTAGATGCAGGGAAACCCGCATAGGTGTGAACGGGGCCTAAGTCTAGGTTCACACGTATACGATGGGAATGGGTGCGATTCTCATGCAGATTTTTGCTGGAGTTCAGTGCGATTTTTGTGTTGCGATTTGCGCTAAAGGCAGTGCGATTTTTAATGCGTTTTTAATGGATTGGGATTGGGCGCGTCTGCGATTTCTGCGAGAGGGAAATATGTAAAAATCTACAAGGAAAAAAAGCAGTACATCAAAACACAAGATGCGATTTCATGTCTGTTTCCTCCATTGATGTCTATGGAGAGGAAAATCGCACCGCAACGCAGTAAACTTGCACAGGGCCCCTTTTTTGTAGCCACACTGAATTTGCATAGCAATCGAAATGCATAGACGTGAACGACCATCATTGAACACAATGTGTTTTTGGATGACATGCAGATCTAGGCTTTTTGTAATGCATCAAATTGGCATGAGTGTGAATGGGCACTAAAGCAGAGTTGGCATTCAAGACGAGAATCCTCTGGGTTTGAGGAAATTGCACTTCTTGCAAATTAAGGAGCAGATTTACCCAGGGCAATTTTATTAACAATAATGTGTGGCATGACCTATGAACTATGACCATTAACACTTATGCCCCGTACACACGGTCGGATTTTCCGATGGAAAATGTCCGATCGGAGCGTGTTGTCGGAAATTCCGACCGTGTGTGGGCTCCATCGGACATTTTCCATCGGATTTTCCGACACACAAAGTTGGAGAGCAGGAGATAAAATTTTACGACAACAAAATCCGTGGTCGGAAATTCCGATCGTGTGTACACAGATCCGACGGACAAAGTGCCACGCATGCTCAGAATAAATAAAGAGATGAAAGCTATTGGCCACTGCCCCGTTTATAGTCCCGACGTACGTGTTTTACGTCACCGCGTTCAGAATGATTAAATTTTCCGACAACTTTGTGTGACCGTGTGTATGCAAGACAAGTTTGAGCCAACATCCGTCGGAAAAAATCCTAGGATTTTGTTGTCGGAATGTCCGAACAAAGTCCGACCGTGTGTATTAGAAGGAATAATAAGGCATCTTAAGCCAGCTCCCCACTATAAAAGGGGGCCACAAAGCAGACATAGTGGCAGTAAATTGAAAGCTCTGATAGGGAAAGCTGATAAACCACTTAAGGAGTGGATTCAGTTAGGAAACTGTGCTTAAAATCTGATTGCTAGTTCTTTGGACAGTTAACCCTTTGCTGAATTTTTTGTTCTTATTCTTGAAGCTTTTTTGTCTTTTTCAGTTTTGAGGTTTCCTTTTTTGGATTTGAGGTCGGCTGTCCTGTTTAGCTGATGTTCTGTTCATAGCTTCTTCTTCTTTTCTTTTTTTTTTTTCTTTTTTTTTTTTTTTTTGCTGTAAGACTTCCATTAACCACTTCAGCTCCGGAACATTTACCCCCCCCCCCCCCTTCAGAACCAGTCCATTTTTTACGATAGTGTAAATGGAAAATAATACTGCGCTAACTCAATAGATGAAAAGTGAAAGGCTACTACATAATAATGTGACAAAAATTCTAAATAGTGGATGATGAAAAATGTAGCACTAAATAGTGAACATGTATAACAATATACAAATAATGACTGGGTAATGGATAATCAATCACGCAAAAGGCAATCAAATATGAATAAAAGTGTGAGTGAAAAGAGTCCATTAAGTGAAAGGGTCTTGGAGAAGACCGGTGTAAGTCCACCACCAGATGGTGGTTAGTCAAGGATGGAATACACTGGCACTGGCCGGCATGTAGAGCATCAAAGATGGTACAAACCTCAACCATAGGGAGAAGTATATCTACTCTTACCGGAAAAGGTGGACCCGAATGTCAGCGACAACGAGTAAGTCAAGCGAGGGTGCCAAAATCGGCAAATCGACAGATCTCCAAGCGGACCAAAGACCTCCAAAAACAACTCCAAGGGTTGTGCAGGTAACCACAAAACCGGAATTCTGACGTGGGAAACACCAAGGCTGGAACTCAGGCATGAAAAGCCATACTGGACGGCCAAAGAACTCTCATCCGGGGGGGGGGGGGGGTATGGAAAGAAAAAATGCCTCCATATGGTGTAGGTCAAAAAGTGGGATTTTTATTATAAAAACCAACATACATAACATGTTAAAAAAAAAATGTGATCACAGAGTAAAAAAGCAATGTGGGAAGCAGAAAGCCAAGGCTGACGCGTTTCGTCCCAATGGACTTCAACTGGGGCATACGATAAGGCACTGTGTTATTTAACCGCTTCAGCCCCAGAAGATTTTACCCCCTTCCTGACCAGAGCGTTTTTTGCGATTCGGCACTGCGTCGCTTTAACTGACAATTGCGCGGTCGTGCGACGTGGCTCCCAAACAAAATTGCCGTCCTTTTTTTCCCACAAATAGAGCTTTCTTTTGATCGCCTCTGCGATTTTTATTTTTTGCGCTATAAACAAAATAAGAGCCACAATTTTGAAAAAAACGCATTATTTTTTACATTTTGCTATAATAAATATCCCCCAAAAATATATAAAAAAACATTTTTTTTTTCCTCAGTTTAGGCCGATCGTATTCTTCTACATATTTTTGGTAAAAAAAAATCGCAATAAGCGTTTATTGATTGGTTTGCGCAAAAGTTATAGCGTTTACTAAATAGGGGATAGTTTTATGGCATTTTTATTAATAATTTTTTTTTTTTAGTAGTAATGGCAGAATGAGACATTCTTGGGACCATTGGCATTTATACAGCGATCAGTGCGATTTAAAATGCACTGATTACTGTGTAAATGACACTGACAGTGAAGGGGTTAACCACTAGGGGGCGGAAAGGGGATGAGTGTGTCCTAGGGGACTGATTCTAACTGTCAGGGGGATGGACTAGCAGTGTCATTACTCTGATCACAGCTCCCGATGACAGGGAGCAGAGTTCAGTGACACTTGTCACTAGGCAGAACGGGGAGATGCTGTTTACATCAGCATCTCCCCGTTCGTCCTCTCCGTGAGGCGATCGCGGATATCCCCGCGGCGATCGAGTCCACGGGACCCGCAACCCGACTCACTGAGCTTCCAGCCCGGCGCGCGCGCCACCAGCGACGCGCATGCAATGGCATGGCGGGGAATTTAAATGGACGTACAGGTACGCCCATTTGCCCAGCCGTGCCATTCTGCCGACGTACATCGGCGTGTGCCGGTCGGGAACCGGTTAAACTGACAATTCCATGGGTGTGTGACGTTGTACCATACCTCCCAACATTTTGAGATGGGAACGAGGGACACCTATTAGCAAAAGTATGTAGGCATAGGACACGCCCCCTGTCACACCCCCTTAAAGGAGAATTATAAAAAAACAATTTATACAGAATTATAATTTTAAAAAAAATTAGGCAAACCCACAAGTTTTTTTTTTTTTGTTTTTTTGTTTTTTTTTTACAACTATTATTCATTTATATTGGCTTTTGACATTTACAAATGCAGCAATTTAGAAATCAGATGAAAGGTTTAGCACTGAGAAACACTTTTTGAAACATAAAAAGTGCATTTTATATACAACTATATAGATCTGACCAAAATGAGGGACAAATGAGGAGGAATGAGGGACAGAGGGACTTTGTTCCAAATCAGGGACAGTCTTGTTCCAAATCAGGGACAGTCCCTCAAAATCCGGGACAGTTGGGAGCTATGGCTGTACCCAAATAAAATTGATGTCCCCCCCCCCCCCAACAAATAGGGGTTTCTTTTGGTGGTATTTGATCACCACTGCAGTTTTTTTATTTCTTGCGCTATGAACAAAAAAAAGACCGACAATTTCGAAAAAAAAAAAAAATATATATATATATATATAATTTTTTTTTTAACTTTCTGCTATAAAACACATCCAATAAAGAAATCTAATTTCTTCTTCAATTGAGGCCAATATGTATTCTGCTACACATTTTTGGTAATGAAAATTGATTGGTTTGCGCAAAAGTTATAGCGTCTACAAACTATGGGATATATGTATGGAATTGTTATTTATATATTTATTTTTACTAGTAATGGCGGCAATCAGCGACTTATAGTGGGACTGCGATATTGCGGTGGACAAATCGGACACTAACTGACACTTGATACTTTTTGGGGACCAGTGACACTATTACATTGATCAGTGCTAAAAATATGCACTGTCACTGTACTAATGACACTGGCTGGGAAGGAGGTTAACATTAGGGGCTAAATCGAGGGGTTAACTGTGTGCTTAGCAAGTGTTTTTGTACAATGTGTGTGCTGCTTTTACTAGGGGAAGACATGGATACTAAATATACACACTATATTGTCAAAAATATTGGGACGCCTGCCTTTACACGCACATGAACTTCGAAGGCATCCCAGTCTTAGTCCATAGGGTACAATATTGAGTTGGCCCACCCTTTTCAGATATAACAGCTTCAACTCTTCTGGGAAGGCTGTCCACATGGCTTAGGAGTGTGTCTATGGGAATGTTTGACCATTCTTCCAAAAGAGCATTTGTGAGGCCAGGCACTGATGTTGGATGAGAAGGCCTGGCTCGCTCTAATTCATCCCAAAGGTGTTCTATTGTGTTGAGGTCAGGACTCTGTGCAGGCCAGTCAAGTTTCTCCACCCCAAACTCGCTCATCCATGTCTTTATGGACCTTGCTTTGTGCACTGGTCCAAATCATTTGGTGGAGGGGGGGATTATGGTGTGGGGGGTTGTTTTTCAGGGGTTGGGCTTGGCCCCTTAGTTCCAGTGAAGGGAACACTTAAGGTGTCAGAATACCAAGACATTTTGGACAATTTCATGCTCCCAACTTTGTGGGAACAGTTTGGGGATGTCCCCTTCCTCTTCCAACATGACTGTTCACCAGTGCACAAAGCAAGGTCCATAAAGACATGGACTTAGCAAGGGTGGCAGAAAATGAACTTCAAGTCCAAAAATTTACATTATAATTGTTACATTTAATTTTATATGTTTTAGTTAATATCTAAAAAATAACAATTCCAAAGAGCTATAATGGTGTGAACCTCCCAACTAAAAAGTTGTTGCACTTGATGATAGTTTGTATGGAAAATATCTATAGGAGGGGTTTCCACCATCCCTGCTAAGTTTAATTTTTTAATGTCTTCTTTCAGTTTGATGTGTATTATATGTGACGTTACATATCACAGAGTGCGGTATTGTGGTAATATTGACATTTCCATACATTAGAGGATTCCACCATTACTGTTAAGATATTGATCAGTAAATTAGCACTGCCTTTTTTTTTTTTTGTGGGAACACATAAAGTGCCTTTCACTGACACTTTATTTTACCTCCAGTAGTTTATTAATAGTAAATAATAGTAAATAGTAGTGTGGTGATTACCTATTATACTAAAGATTGGAATTTGGCATTAATAAACATCGACAGATTTCAGTTGTGCCCCACCAGGCTGGCCCCCCATGGACAACGTGCCTGTCTGCTGAGTTCATCTTCCCATCCCTGCACTCACTGATGGGCACTGATAGGCAGCACTGGTTGGCAGAACTGATTGGCACTGAGTGGCAACACTGATGGGCACTGATGTGCACTGCTTGGTGGCACTGATTGGCAGCACTGATGGGCCCTGATGGGCCCTGATTGGCAGTGATAAGTGGAACTGATTGGCAGCACTAATGGCACTGATTGGCATTGATAGGCTGTACTGATAGGCCGCACTGATGGGTACTGATTGGCAGCACTGATGGACACTGACACTGATAGCCACTGACAGGCAGCACCGATTGGCCCTTACATGTGGCACTGATTGACAGCGCTGACTGGCACTGATAGGCAGCACTGATTGGTATTAACAGGTGGTACTGATTGGAAGCACTGATTGGCACTGGCAGGTGGCACTGATTGGCAGCACAGATTGACACTGACAGGTGACACTGATTGGAAGCACGGATTGACACAGACAGGTGGCACTGATTGGGGGAGAGGGGGAGTTTCACATTGAGCAGATCATGAGGCTTGAAAGATCCGCTCAGAATGTAAAACTGTCATGTAATGTAACTGCATGCAGGGAGAGAGATTCGGGGATGGGCGGATGAGGGGATTCTGAGCAGAAGTAGGATCTGGGTTCCTGTCAAAACTAGCCCCCCCCTCAAAAAATGGCATGCCAAATATGGCATGTCAGGGGGTAAGGGGTGCTTAAAGCGGAAGTTCGATTTTTAGGTGGAACTCCGCTTTAATAGGTACCTTCTACAGTGATCTTCACCAGCTTCTGGAGTCCGGTACCGAATGGCTGTCCTGCTCCACTTTTGAACATAGACAGTTGGCCGCTTGGCACAGATGACATTCTCAGAAAATGAAAAGCTGACTCTGAATAGCACCCGTGCAGAAGGGGCCAGCCTCCTATGTTCAGAACACAGTAGGACAGCTGCTCGGTATCAGCCTTGGAGCTACTGGAGATCACTGGAGCAGGGTGCCTATTACAGTAATTTCCCATTTCTAGAGGGATACCACAGGTTTGGGAAATGTATATTTACATTGGTCCAAGCTGAATAATTCTATGTTAGAATTAGCATACCTGGAATTCTTCTTTAACCACTTAAGCCCCAGAAGATTTTCCCCCTTAATGACCAGGCCATTTTTTTGTGAAACGGCACTGCATCGCTTTAACTAACAATTGTGCGGCCGTGCAACGCTGTATCCAAACAACTTTTTTTCCCATAAATAGAGCTTTATTTTGCTGGTATTTGATCATCTCTGTGGTTTTTATTTTTTGCGCTATAAACAAAAAAAAAGAGCGACAATTTTGAAAAAAAAAGCAATATTTTTGACTTTTTTCTATACCAAATATCCCCCAAAAAATGTATAAAAAAACAAATATATTCATCAGTTTAGGCCGATTATATATTCTTCTACAAATTTTTGGGTAAAAAAAATTGTGATAAGCTCATATTGTTTGGTTTGTGCAGAAGTTATAGCGTCTACAAATAGATTTATGGCATTTTTAATATTATTTTTTTTTTACTAGTGTAGCAAGGTCCCAGGCTCTTTTGGTCTAATGAGGACCAGGGATAGCTGACATCCTTCTGTATGTGGTGGGTGCAGAGTAGTTAAATTTATTGGGTGCAAGACTTCTTGAATGCAAAAGAAAGTTTATTTCTCTTATGCTGTGTACACACGAGCTGAATGTCCATCAGAAAAAGTCAGATGGGAGCTTTTCATCGTATATACCGACCCTGTGTATGCCCCATCTGACTTTTTCCTGTTGAAAATTCAGATGGACTTAGATAGAGAACATGTTCTAAATTTTTCCGAGTACGAGACAGAAGCTATTGGTTACTGGCTATTGAACTTCCTTTTTCTAGTCCCGTTATGTGTTGTACGTCACTGCGTTCTGGACTGTCGGAATTTGGTGTGACCGTGTGTATGCAAGACAGCTTGAGCAGAATTCCATTGGAACTCCGTCGGAAAAACCTTCAGAGTTTATCCCAATGGGAAAACTGGTCGTGTGTACAGGGCATAACAATCTTTTTGGGGGAAAGAAAGTTAGCGCCAGGACACCCTTAGGTAGTTGCAAGGTTAGTTGTCAGACTCCTAGACTTCAATAGGAGGATAGCCATGCAGGGAAAGGCATCCAGCAAGAAAGGCATTCAGAATTGTATTTCTTCAGCCCACTGAGCTCCTTTCCTCTTTTACTAGACCCTCTGATTCACTGCCACTGAATCACTTGAGCTCCTCCAATCTTCACAGTAGTATCTTCCTCAAGCGTCACCCCCGCCTCTCTGCTGGGTCCCTAGCTTGGCACTGTAGATACCTCTCAAGCTTCACTCCCGCTGGCTTGACACACAAGACTGCTCTGAAAGTGTCACCTCTGCTGGCTGGGCCCCTGGCTTGATACCCACTGAAGTTTCCTGATTCTTCACCGTCTCCGGTTGGTGAGAATGCTGCTTCGGTACTTGCTTCAGTTACTCACGGTGGTACCTGGTAATAAGGCGGACAGTCCCTTACTGGCTACAGCTTCCCCTCTACCTCCAACCACGACAGGTTTTCCGGCTGGCAGAACTGTCACTTTTGGTTGTACTGCAAGCTGCAGTCCCAATCCTGCGCTGCTCTCTTGCTTCTGGATAGGCCCTCAGACAGCCTAGCAGCAAGATGTGCCTGGGATAGGCCCAATCTCCAGCCTAGCAGCCCAGGCATTAGAACACATGTCCACCCAGACATCTGTCCAGGTGGCACAGAACACAGATCACCTGACTCCACCCAAATATTTAGGTTCTCCCAGCAGGTCAAGGGATCCAAGAAAATCCCTGCCCATTGGCTGAGATACCCCAAACACCCATAATCTGCCCTTGCAGTGCCCTTCTCATATCTAATGCAACCAAGGTACACGGCCACCTAGCGGCAGAAGAGAAAAGTGCAGCAAGTACAGACTTAATGTGAAATGAATTGATCCCTAACAATAGACCAAGGTAACTACACCTGATAGGTAAATTTAGGAGCAACCCTGCCTAACCACCAGGGTGCTACATTAGTAATGGTGGTGATCTGCAATTTTTAGCGGGACTGCAACATTGCGGCGAAGAGTTCGGACACCTAACTGACATTTTTGACACTTTTTTTGGGAACCAGTGACATTATTACAGTAATAAGTGCTAAAAATATGCACTGTTATTGTACTTATGACACTGGTAGGGAAGGTGTTAACACCAGGGGCAATAAAAGGGTTAAATGTGTTCCCTGCAGGTGTGTTCTAACTGTATTGGGGATGGGCTGCCTGTAGAAATGCATAGATCCATCTTCCTGCATAACAGAAAGGCAGGATCTCCCCTATCAGAACAGAGATTTGCCTTGTTTACACAGGAAGATCCCCATTCTGTCACTGTGGGGAATGATCACGGGTGGCCGGTGGACATTGAGTCCGCCCCACCCACTGATTGGCTCCCCCGCTGACCAGTGGGCGCACGCCACAATCTAGAGTTCCCGAGCCGACGTACATTGATGGCGATTTGTGGGAACGAGCCAATCTGCCGCAGTACAACAACGGCGGATGGTCGGCAAGTAGTTAAAATAAAAAATGTGCTTGTTTCAGGGAGGGTAGTTTTGGGTCCTGATGTCTATTGTGATAGCGCATTCACTTGTTACTTGCATTCTGTATTCAGAGCTGCTTTTTGTTTGCATCCTTTGAAAAAAATAAACTGCAGGAACAGTGCACACCTAATCCAACTCACACTATATCACTCTAATTCATGGCACCCTCCCTATCCACAAATAAAACAAAAGTTAGGCATATACCATTTAGGCCTTATATGCCAAATTAAAACTGTCCTGCTTCTATATAGGGCTAGCCTAAAGCCTCTCATACACACGGTCTGATTTTGGATTTAGTCTAGAATACTAACTATCTGCAAATTGTCATTTGACAAACACAAACCTAGTGACGTACTGTGAGAGTATAAAGAGTAAGTTCATTTCTCAAGTGCCACCCTTTGTGCCCCTTCTGCTAATTTCATGTTAGTAGAAGTTTGGTGAGCGTTTAACCACCTTTTAACCACTTGCTGACCGCTGCACGCCGATATACGTTGGCACAATGGCAGCGGTGGGCAAATGGGCGTACCTGCATGTCCCCTTTAGTGTGACGTGCCCGTCAACAGACTCGATGTCTGCCGGTGTCCCAGGGATCGTGTCATGGAGCCACAGTTATAGGGCAGGTTGGCTCCCCTGCGCGAAACCATGTAGCTGTACGTTGGCTCATGGGGTCCACGTGCTGCATAGTGGGGGTGCCGATGCTCAAGGCCGACGGTCGCAATAAACACACACTTTCCTGTTCTGTTCTGACAGGAGTGACAGAACGTGTGTTCCTATTGGCTAGGAACCACGATCTATCACTTCCTGTAGTTAGTCCCTCCCCCTTTAGTTAGCATCACTTCGCAGGGAACACAGTTAACCCCTTCACTGCCCCCTAGTGTTAACCCCTTCACTGCCATTGACATTTCTACAGTAATCCAATGCATTTGTCACTGATCTAAAAGATGAATTTTAACTACTGGTCAATCTGGGATAATGACACAAAGTCAAAATAGCGGCGCTAAATGTTTGTGCACAAGGAGTATTACATCTCATAAAGTGATATGTGTTTCAAAATTTACAAATGAAAGTATAACTGACATGTACTAAAACACTTAGGTCTGGTATGGATTCAGGAGGGGAACCCCATGCCAAAATAAAAAAAAAAGTGGGCTGTCCCCCCCCCCCCCCCCCAGTCCATACAAGACCTTTATCCAAGTATGCAGCCTGACAGGGCTGGAAAAAGGGAGACGAGCAAGCGCCTTCCCCTCCTGACTATAGCAAGCCACATGCCCTTAACATGGGGGGTGGTTCGGGGTAGGGGGGTTCCCCCCAAAGCACCTTGTCACCATGTTGATGAGGACAAAGGTTTCTTCCTCACAACCCTGGTCTGGTGGTTGTGGGGGTATGGGGGTGACTAATCAGAAATTGGAAGCCCCCTTTAACAGGGGGGGCCCCAAGATCCCACCCCCAGTGTGAGTGAGAATGTGGTACATGGTACCCCTACTTATTCACCAAAGAAGTGTCAAAAAGTAAATAAAAACACGCACAGTTTCTGACAGGTGGGGGATCCCCATGCTATTTTCTTAAGTTTTATTGCCGGCAATTCTTTTGTTTACATACAGGATCGGAGATTCATTGGTTGTTAACCGGTTCCTGACTGGCTCACTCAGATATATATTGCGGCAGAATGGCTCTCCTGGGTGAAATCCTGTATGGGTGCGTCCTTCCCCTTTTCGGCCACCAGAGGGCACGCAGTGGACCCGAGGCGCATGGCTGGCGGCGATATCGCGCATGAGTGCCAGCACACGGATATGTGTGTGTAAACGCATAAATCCCTGTGCTGTCAAGGAGAGGAGACATGTCATTTGTTCCTAGTAAGTAGGTACAGCGATATGTCTCCTCTCCTACTCAGTTCAATCCCCACACTGTTAGAACACACTGAGGGAACACACATTTAACCCCTTGATCCCCCCCATAGTGTTAACCCTTTTCCAGCCAGTGACATTTACACAGTAATCGGTGCATTCTTATAGCACTGATCACTGTATAATTGTCAATGGTCCCAAAAATAGGTCAAAAGTGTCTGATCTATCCGTCGCAATACCGCTAAAAATCGCAGGTCACCACCATTACTAGTAAAAAAATTAAAAAATAATGCCATAAAAATGCCATAAATCTTTCCCATAGTTTGTAGACACTATAACTTTTTCGCAAAGCAATCAATATACGCTGATTGCGATTTTATTTATTTTTTTTTCATTTATTTATTTTTTACCAAAAATATGTAGAAGAATATATATCGGCCTAAACTGATGAAGAAATTTAGTTTTTTTTTTTTTAAATTGGGGGATATTTATTATAATTGTTGCACCAAAAGAAAGCTCTATTTGTAGGGAAAAAAAGGACGCAAATTTTGTTTGGCTACAGCATTGCATGACCACACAATTGTCAGTTAAAGTGCCAAATTGTAAAAAGTGCTCTGGTCAGAAAGGGGGTAAAATCTTCCGGGGCTGAAGTGGTTAAAGTGGAGTTCTGCCTGGGTAAAAAAAAAATGAAAGTCAGCAGCTACAAATACTGTAGCTGATGACTTTTAATATAAGGACACTTGCCTGTCCAGGGAGCCTGCAATGTCCTCACCCGAAGCTGACCCGTCCCTCGGCTCTGGGTGGAGGCGCCGGCATCCTTACTAAGGGGAACTGCTCATGCACAAGTCATGCTGCTCTTTCTGAATGGTCCCTGCTGTCTTCTGGGACCTGTGTGTCTCCCAGAAGGCAGCGGGGGGGGGGGTGAGGAGGGCCAGACATTGCAAAATTCGCCGCACAAGATTGCAGCGATTTTTTTTTTTTTTTTTTTTTCCCCTGGAAGTGGGAGCAGATATAGTACCTGGATTTGACAGGTATCCGCTCCCCCCTGAAAGGTGCCAAATGTGAGACCGGAGGGGGGAGGAATACGAACCGCGGAAGTTCCATTTTGGGGTGGAACTCCGCTTTAAGGACACTCCTACAATTCACATCAGAACCAGTGGCGGCTGGTGCTCAAAATTTTTTTGGGGGGCGCAAACAAACTGAAACATTCTGAAAAAAAACCCTGTCAATTGCAGCCTCACTGTACCATCAATCGCAGCCACTGTGCTATTTGAAATGCTGCCACTGTGCCATCAAATACTGCCACTGTGCCCATCATATGCAGCCTCACTGTGCCCATCAAATACAGCCTCACGGTGCCCCATCAAATGCTCCCACTGTGCCCCATCAAACGCAGCCACTGTGCCATATGAAATGCTGCCAGTGTGTCCCCCGCCTGCCATCTGTTCTTACCCTGTCTCCATGGTGGTGGGACAGCTCCTCAATGTCTTCTCCCATCCTCTCTTCCTGTCCTCTGCTATGATTGGACACCGGATAGGCATTCAATCACACCTCCTGTCATTTCAGCCAATCAGGTGATGGGTAAAAGATCCGAGCACCTGATTGACGGAGAGGCGGTTTAGTGTTAGGAAAGTGAATATTCATTCACTTTTTGTATGCCCCGTACACATGGTCGGACTTCGTTCGGACATTCTGACAACAAAGTCCTAGGATTTTTTCCGACGGATGTTGGCTCAAACTTGTCTTGCATACACACGGTCACACAAAGTTGTCGGAAAATCCGATCGTTCTAAACGTGGTGACGTAAAACACGTACGTCGGGACTATAAACGGGGCAGTGGCCAATAGCTTTCATCTCTTTATTTATTCTGAGCATGCGTGGCACTTTGTGCGTCGGATTTGTGTACACACGATTGGAAATTCCGACAACGGATTTTGTTGTTAGAAAATTTTATAGCCTGCTCTCAAACTTTGTGTGTCGGAAAATCAGATGGAAAATGTGTGATGGAACCCACACACGGTCGGAATTTCCGACAACAAGGTCCTATCACACATTTTCCGTCGGAAAATCCGACCGTGTGTACGGGGCATAACACAGCTGATTGACCTGGGAGCGCCCAGCACCTTTTTTTTATACCTACGGCTCTAATCAGATGCTTAAAAAAACAAACCTTGCCGTTCTAATTCAGGCACCCAAAAAGGGGCCGGGCGCCTGAATAGGGGGTGGCAGCGGCGGCCATAGATAGATCATGCATAGCATTAATCTATCTATTGGTGCTAAAGGGGTGGCTGGAGAGAGGGGGCGGCGCCTGTGCTCCCATTATGGATGCACCACCACTGATCAGAACCATATTTAATCACAGCCGAACCACTACTTTAGAAATTTGCAGTGAAAACAGACCTGAAATTTGCACCTCATATGTGTGTAAACCCTTAAGAGATTGGTTTGCATAACATCCGGCTACTGGACCTTAGTGGAAGGAGGTACACAAAAACCTGTCATAAAAAAAAAAATAATGTTAGTGCTAATAAAAAATGTCCAGTACTCATTTTTTTTTATGATTAGACATTACATCTCGGAACCAGGTCCTAATTTGAGTAAAGTTACAACTTTGCAAAATAATAAAATAAAGTTAAGCTTAATTTGTATACAGTCCATCATATGTAAGATTTAATGTCATGCTTTTTCAATCTTTCACAGTTTGGATATAGCAGAATATCAGTTCCTGGTGGCATTTTTCTTTGCAATTGATGAAATCAACAGGGATCCTCACCTGCTTCCTAACATTACTCTGGGCTATCACGTATTTAACACATGTGGGTATAATATGAAGGCAATAGATTCCATTATGAAGATACTCACCGGTAGGGATGAGCTTCGAGTTCGAGTCGAACTCATGTTCTACTCGAACATTGGCTGTTCGCAAGTTCGCCGAACAGCGAACAATTTGGGGTGTTCGCGGCAAATTCGAATGCCGCGGAACACCCTTTAAAAGTCTATGGGAGAAATCAAAAGTGCTAATTTTAAAGGCTTATATGCAAGTTATTGTCATAAAAAGTGTTTGGGGACCCGGGTCCTGCCCCAGGGGACATGGATCAATGCAAAAAAAAGTTTTAAAAACGGACGTTTTTTCAGGAGCAGTGATTTTATTAATGCTTAAAGTCAAACAATAAAAGTGTAATATCCCTTTAAATTTCGTACCTGGGGGGTGTCTATAGTATGCCTGTAAAGGGGCGCATGTTTCCCGTGTTTAGAACAGTCTGACAGCAAAATGACATTTGGAAGGAAAAAACTCATTTAAAACTAGCCGCGGCTATTGCATTGCCGACAATACACATAGAAGTTCATTGATAAAAACGGCATGGGAATTCCCCACAGGGGAACCCCGAACCAAAAAAAAAAAAAAATGATGTGGGGGTCCCCCTAAATTCCATACAAGGCCCTTCAGGTCTGGTATGGATATTAAGGGGAACCCCAGCCAAAATTGAAAAAAAAAATTGACGTGGGGTTCCCCCTAAATTCCATACCAGACCCTTCAGGTCTGGTATGGATTTTAAGGGGAACCCCGCGCCAAAAAAAAAAAAAAAAACCGGCGTGGGGTCCCCCTAAAAATCCATACCAGACCCTTATCCGAGCACGCAACCTGGCAGGCCGCAGGAAAAGAGGGGGGGACGAGAGTGCGGCCCCCCCCCCCTCCTGAACCGTACCAGGCCACATGCCCTCAACATTGGGAGGGTGCTTTGGGGTAGCCCCCCAAAACACCTTGTCCCCATGTTGATGAGGACAAGGGCCTCATCCTCACAACCCTGGCCGGTGGTTGTGAGGGTCTGCGGGCGGGGGGCTTATCGGAATCTGGAAGCCCCCTTTAACAAGGGGACCCCCAGATCCCGGCCCCCCCCCTGTGTGAAATGGTAAGGGGGTACTTACCCCTACCATTTCAC
This sequence comes from Lithobates clamitans, assembly GCA_037952925.1. NCBI lineage: Eukaryota > Metazoa > Chordata > Amphibia > Anura > Ranidae > Lithobates > Lithobates clamitans. The sequence goes on from JBBGZY010001416.1 coordinate 5,918,890, forward strand.
TAAAAAACTGTCAAAAATGTTAAAAATGACAAGAGACAGTTTTTGACAATTCCTTTATTTAAATGCTTCTTCTTTCTTCTTTCTTCCTTCATCTTCTTCTGGTTCTTCTGGCTCTTCTGGTTCTTCCTCCGGCGTTCTCGTCCAGCATCTTCCCCGAGGCGTCTTCTATCTTCTTCTCCTCGGGCCGCTCCGCACCCACGGCATGGGGGGGAGGCTCCCGCTCTTCTCTTCATCTTCTTCTCTTCTTCATCTTCTTCTTCATCTTCTTCTTCTTCTTCTTCTTCCTTCTTCTCTTCTTCCTGTCTTCTCCGGGCCGCTCCGCAGCCATGCTGGCATGGTGGGAGGCTCCCGCTGTGTGACGGCGTCTCTTCGTCTGACGGTTCTTAAATAACGGGGGGCGGGGCCATCCGGTGACCCCGCCCCCCTCTGACGCACGGTGACTTGAGGGACTTCCCTGTGACGTCACGGGGAATGCCACAGGGAAGTCCCGTCATGTCACCGTGCGTCAGAGGGGGGCGGGGCCACCGGGTGGCCCCGCCCCCCGTTATTTAAGAACCGTCAGACGAAGAGACGCCGTCACACAGCGGGAGCCTCCCACCATGCCACAGCATGGCTGCGGAGCGGCCCGCAGAAGACAGGAAGAAGAGAAGAAGAGAAGAAGAGAAGAAGGAAGAAGAAGAAGAAGATGAAGAAGAAGATGAAGAAGAGAAGAAGATGAAGAGAAGAGCGGGAGCCTCCCCTCATGCCATGGGTGCGGAGCGGCCCGAGGAGAAGAAGATAGAAGACGCCGCGGAGAAGATGCTGGACGAGAACGCCGGAGGAAGAACCAGAAGAGCCAGAAGAACCAGAAGAAGAAGAAGATGAAGGAAGAAAGAAGAAAGAAGAAGCATTTAAATAAAGGAATTGTCAAAAACTGTCTCTTGTCATTTTTAACATTTTTGACAGTTTTTTAGTGAAATGGTAGGGGTAAGTACCCCCTTACCATTTCACACAGGGGGGGGGCCGGGATCTGGGGGTCCCCTTGTTAAAGGGGGCTTCCAGATTCCGATAAGCCCCCCGCCCGCAGACCCTCACAACCACCGGCCAGGGTTGTGAGGATGAGGCCCTTGTCCTCATCAACATGGGGACAAGGTGTTTTGGGGGGCTACCCCAAAGCACCCTCCCAATGTTGAGGGCATGTGGCCTGGTACGGTTCAGGAGGGGGGGGGGCCGCACTCTCGTCCCCCCCTCTTTTCCTGCGGCCTGCCAGGTTGCGTGCTCGGATAAGGGTCTGGTATGGATTTTTAGGGGGACCCCACGCCGTTTTTTTTTTTTTTTTTTGGCGCGGGGTTCCCCTTAAAATCCATACCAGACCTGAAGGGTCTGGTATGGAATTTAGGGGGAACCCCACGTCAATTTTTTTTTTCAATTTTGGCTGGGGTTCCCCTTAATATCCATACCAGACCTGAAGGGCCTTGTATGGAATTTAGGGGGACCCCCACATCATTTTTTTTTTTTTATTTTGGTTCGGGGTTCCCCTGTGGGGAATTCCCATGCCGTTTTTATCAATGAACTTCTATGTGTATTGTCGGCAATGCAATAGCCGCGGCTAGTTTTAAATGAGTTTTTTCCTTCCAAATGTCATTTTGCTGTCAGACTGTTCTAAACACAGGAAACATGCGCCCCTTTACAGGCATACTATAGACACCCCCCAGGTACAAAATTTAAAGGGATATTACACTTTTATTGTTTGACTTTAAGCATTAATAAAATCACTGCTCCTGAAAAAACGTCCGTTTTTAAAACTTTTTTTTGCATTGATCCATGTCCCCTGGGGCAGGACCCGGGTCCCCAAACACTTTTTATGACAATAACTTGCATATTAGCCTTTAAAATTAGCACTTTTGATTATTCATGTTCGTGTCCCATAGACTTTAACGGCGTTCGCGTGTTCGAACGAATTTTTTTCCTGTTCGCATGTTCTGGTGCGAACCGAACAGGGGGGTGTTCGGCTCATCCCTACTCACCGGTTATAAGGGGAGAGCTCCAAACTACTCTTGTATGGAAATCCGTAAAGTCATTGGTTTTGTAGGTGATACCACTTTCCCTGCAACCCTTGCCATGGCGGAACTCTTGAACATTTACCAATACCCACAGGTAGATTGTCTTTTCTAGAACAATATGGGCATGTAGGATGTATCCAAGCAGGAGAGGACTTGGGAACATTTTTGACAATGGTTGAATTAGGTTTTCCTGTTTTCAAGCACAATTCACTCTTTTTGAAAATCGCATCAAACAAGATTTGCTAATGTGAACATTTCACCAAACAAGATTCATCTGTTCTTAAATAGGAACGTCCTGTGCTGAACAATTCATCCTTTTTTGTTACTCAGTGAATTTAGATTTGTTCAGATATATGTCAAACATATGCCCATCTTTCACCTTGCACAAAACTAAACTATTCCCTGCTTTCGAGTGGGTAAATGTGTTCTTTTTAAGTGCTTTTTGTTTTGCAGCTGTAAATTGTTTCATTTGCTAAAAATGCTGAACCTATGTTTTTAATACAGGCTCAGCAATTCCATGTTCTTTTTGTTTTGTTTTGTTTGTTTTTTACTCTAAAAAAATGAACCTCTTCAGCTCCGGAAAGGTTCTACCCCCTTCATGACCAGGCCATTTTTGTGTGATACGGCACTGCGTTACTTTAAATTACAATTGTGCGGTCATGCAACGATGTACCCAAATAAAATTGATGTCCTTTTTTTTCCCCTTAAATAGAGCTTTCTTTTGGTGGTATTTGATCACCTCTGCAGTATAAATTTTGAAAAACAATATTTTTTACTTTCTGCTATAATATATATCCAATAAAAAAATGTAAAAAATCAAATTTCTTCATCAATTTAGGCCAATATGTATTCCGCTACATATTTTTGGTAAAAAATCCCAATAAGCCCCCTTTCACCCTTATACGACTTGTCCCATGATTTTGTACTGCAAAGTCGTATGACAAGTCATTCTCCATGATTTTCAATGACTACCATTCATATTGGCACGACTTTAAGTTGTGCCGACTTCAAAGTAGTCCCTGCACTACTTTGGTCCAACTTCCATACGATTTGTACTCCATAGTCCTCAATGTTAAACCCTCAAGTAGCATGCAAATTATACCTGAATAATATATATTATAAATAATATATTATAATAATAATATATAATTATAATAATATATAAATAATATATATTTCAGCACTACTTTGTAAGCACAAGCTGAGAATGGTTAATGCCAAAGTCATACAAAGTAGTACTGCTTCCAAATCGCGTTAAAATTGCGGCAAAATAGCCGCCATGAAATCGTGGTAAAATTACGCGACTTTGAAGTCGTATAAGTGTGAAAGGGGCCTAAGTGTATATTGATTGCTTTGGGCAAAAGTTATAGCGTCTACAAACTATGGGATATTTTTATGGAATTTTTATAATTTTTTTTTTTACTAGTAATGGCGGTGATCAGCAATTTTTAGTGGGACTGTGACATTGCGGCGGACGAATCTGACACCTAACTGACACTTTTTTGGGGGACTAGTGACACTAATACAGTGATCAGTGCTAAAAATATGCACTGTTACTGTAGTAATGACACTGGCAGAGAAGGGGTTAACACCAGAGGCAATCTAGGGGGTGATTACTAACTGTGGGGGGGGGGTGGACTGACTGAGGGAATGCAGAGACGCATGTTCCTGCTTAGCAGGAACACAAGATCTTCATGTTCTCCCCTGTCAGAAGGGCTGCCTTATTTATATAGGCAGATCGCCATTCTGCCCCTGGGGAATGATTCCAGGTGGCCAGTGGACATTGCATCCACCGGACCCGCTGATTGGCTTCCCCTCTGTCCAATCAGGGGGCGCGCGCTCCTTTTTCGGCACGCATGTGCTCCCTGAAACTACTGCACGGAGCGATGTACAGGTACTTTTTTTTCATGCAGCCAGGCCGCCTTGCCGCAGTATATATGCAGAAGGCGGTCCGGAAGTGGTTAATAACTGCCCTCCAGACCTAAACAGCCTGGCAGGGACCAGTGAGCATGCAATAACTGTATGTGGTCCTTCTGATGTGCTGATAACAGCCCGCATGTCCTTCATAAGTAGGGATTGTTTAACCCCTTCAACACCGGACACTTTGACCCCCTTCCTGCTAAGGCCAGTTTTCAGATTTCTGCACTGTCACATTTTGAATGAAAATTTCTCAGGCATGCAACACTGTACCCAAATTAATTTATTATCACTTTGATAGAGCTTTCTTTTGGTGGAATTTAATCACCACTGGGATTTTTATTTTGCCATATAAATAAAAAAAATGCAGAACATTAATTTTTTTTTTTCTGGAGTCTGGTATAAAACTTAGCAAATAATAGCAAAATGTATTCTGCTATATTTCTTTGGTAAAAATAACCCAAATCATTTTATATTATTTAGCCTGTGTGAAAGTCATACAAAAAGAGTCTACAAAACTATGGTGTGTGTGTATGTGTAATATATATATATATATATATATATATATATATATATATATATATATATATATATATATATATATATATATATATATCTCATTTTTACAGCTCTCACACACAAACCCATCATAAGTGAAACACAAGTGAAAAAATCGTAAAGTCCATAAAAAACTGAAAAAATGCTTCACATCCGGTGTACAAACAGTGCAGAAAAAATGTTTCAGAAATTTTCAGGTGTACCAAGACACCCCCACATGTGTCCCCATTCACCAGATCACAATGACACCCAGCTTTTTAGTCTGGGGGTCAATAAAGACTTAGAACGTCCAAAGGACATCAGGCAGATTCAATGATGGGACTTGGTGACAAAGCCTCCTTCAAGATGATATCTCAGCCATAAAAACAGGTACCTAAAAGGAAAGAGATGGACTAATAGTGAAGTATGCTAAGAACAGGTTTTATTGCGCAAAAAAATGCATATTTACAGATGTAAGTTAAAAACAAGCATAAAATGGAGAAGAAAATGCAGCAAACGCCGTTACTAGCGTTGTTTCCATGAGACCTGAAGTGACGTCAGTTGTGCCAGAAGTTACGTCGCGTCAATGCATTTCGCCCTCCCACAGGGCGCAATAAAACCTGTTCTTAGCATACTTCACTATTAGTCCATCTCTTTCCTTTTGGGTACCTGTTTTTATGGCTGAGATCATCTTGAAGGAGGATTTGTCACCAAGTCCCATCATTGAATCCAGGTCACAGGACTCACATCCCAGGAACCCCCCCACTGGCCCGTGACACCCACATCCCCCAAGAGCATGCGGATGAAACTACTTTACATGCTGGTTTTTAGCAACTCAAATGTGAGTGTTTTTATCTATTGTAATAAATATTTTTAACATACATGCTGCACTTAGAGGGCGCCGTCCTTCTTTCTTTTTTGTCTTTCCCATCATTGAATCTGCCTGATGTCCTTTGGATATCATTCTGATGCCCCGTACAAACGGTCGGACTTTGTTCGGACATTCTGACAACAAAATCCTAGGATTTTTTCCGACGGATGTTGGCTCAAACTTGTCTTGCATACACACGGTCACACAAAGTTGTCGGAAAATCCGATCGTCGGGACTATAAACGGGGCAGTGGCCAATAGCTTTCATCTCGTTATTTATTTTGAGCATGCGTGGCACTTTGTCCGTCGGATTTGTGTACACACGATCGGAATTTCCAACAACGGATTTTGTTGTCGGAAAATGTTATAGCTTGCTCTCAAACTTTGTGTGTCGGAAAATCCGATGGAAAATGTGTGATGGAGCCTACACACGGTCGGAATTTCCGACAACAGGGTCCTATCACACATTTTCTGTCGGAAAATCCGACTGTGTGTACGGGGCATAAGTCTGTATTGACCCCCAGACTGAAAAGTTGGGTGTCATTGTGATCTGGTGAATGGGGACACATGTGGGGGTGTCTTGGTATGCCTGAAAATTTCTGAAACATTTTTTTTTTATGTTGTTCAAGTGTTTAGCACTTTGTGTATAGCAGCTTCATTCCCTTTTTTTATTATCCTATTTGATCACCATCAGCGCAAGTGTGTGTATGTATATATATGTATATATGTGTGTGTGTGTGTGTATATATGTGTGTGTATATATGTATATATATATTTACAGTCCTGCTTACAGTCCTGCTTACATCTTGCTTCTGCTTTGATTCAAAAATGATACCCCATGACGCTTTAATGGGGCTTCAAAGCATCTTCAGAGCCTCCATAGAAGTCTATGGCAAAGCTCGCTTGAAGCCCCACTGAAGCCCTACCGAAGCCCCACCAAAGGCCCATCGAAGCTACAAAAAAGCCCCACCAACCAATCAAGGTGTAAACAGGACTGTAAACTAGCCTTTTTATTTAGTGACAGGAGCTTTGACTGATGTTCAGAGAGCTTTAACAAAGCGTGTCAGAAGCCACGACCGTAAGAAAGTAGTCCTTACTGTCACCAAAGCGGTACAATGTCGCCATATGACTGGTGTATCGGTGATCAGGCATACTGTCTCATGACAATATGTAATGAATATAATTTTTTTTTTTGTACATACATGACCATAGTGACACTGTGCTGTGTTGGGGAGGTGATCAGGATTTTCTTTTTTTACACTATGATTGCTTATTTCAGTGATGCTCACTGTTTTATAAGCAATCATTTTTACTTTGTGAATGCATCCATTCAAGTGCCATTGTCTAATATTGTGATGTCTGTGATTGGCTACAACTATCACATGGTACAGGCCCACAGTGTTTGGCCCTGTACCATGTGATAACTGTGACCAATCACAGAGATTATAGTACACAATAGTACACAATGGCTATGAATGAAAGCCGTTGTTTACAACTGACATGTGATTACTGTTATTGGTCACATCGATCATGAGGCAGTGGCCACAGTGGCCCAGTACAAGAATCTGGGTAACAGATTGCTCTGCTCTGGGGCCCCTAGGGTGCAGACATGGAGCGCAATGTCAATTGCGAAAAGAGAGCACCCGCCCAGCCTTATTATTACAATAGGCCGGGTGGGAAGTGTTTAAAATGGGTTTCTCCAAAACATGGGGGGGTCCCCTTCCTGAAGCACTGGTGTCTGATGCTGACAGGCAATCGGCTCTTTGGCTTCAGGCTCCCAAGTGATACAGCAATGGGGGGGGGCTAAGTACTTTGGGGCAAGTAGGTGTTCATCTCTAACCTTGGTGAACTGGTTTTAGTTTAATTTGTTCCTAATTGGTTCACTATGCATGCAGGTAAGAAATATCATAAAAACCGGTAAAGAAACCTAGGTATTAATTCTACTGTTACCTACAATGCCTTGCAAAAGTATCCCCCCCCCCCCCCCCTTGGCATTTTTCGTGTTTTTTTGCCTCACAACCTGGAATTAACATAGATTGTTTGAGGATTTGCATCATTTTAATTTACAGAACATGCCCACAACTTTGAAGGTGTTTGTTTTTTTTTTTTGTTTTTTTTATTGTGAAGCAAACCACAAATAGGACAAAATAACAGAAAAAGTCAATGTGCATAACTATTCACCCCCCTAAAGTCAATACTTTGTAGAACCACCTTTTGCGGCTATCACAGCTCCAAGTCACTTTGGATAAGTCTCTATGAGCTTGCCACATCTTACCACTGGGATTTTTGCCCATTCCTCCTTGCTGTTCACAATCACAAACCATCCAACTTGAAGGAGCTGGAGCAGTTTTGCAATCTTTAAGTCTGACCATAGATTTTTCTATTGGCTTGAGGTCTGGTCTTTGACTAGGCCATTCCAACACATTTACATGTTTCCCCTTAAACCACTCAAGTGATGCTGAAAAACATTCACACGGCATGATGCTGCCACCACCATGGGGACGGTGTTCTTTGGGTGATGTGATGTGTTGGTTTTGCGCCAGACATAGCGTTTTCTTTGATGGTCAAAAAGTTCAATTTTAGTCTCACCAGAGCACCTTCCTCCATACATTTTGGGAGTCTCCCACATGCATTTTCGCAAACTCAAAACGTGCCATTTTGTTTTTTGCTGAAAGTAATGGCTTTCTTCTGGCCAATCTGCCATAAAGCCCAGCTGGGGCGTGTGGCTTATTGTCATCCTATGTACAGATACTCCAGTCTCTTCTGTGGAACTCTGCAGCTCCTCCAGGGTTACCTTAGGTCTCTGTGCTGCCTCTCTGATTAATGCCTTCCTTGCCCGGTCCATGAGTTTTGGTGTGCGGCCATCTTTTGGCAGGTTTGCTTTTGTGCCATGTTCTTTCCATTTGATTATGCTAGATTTGATGGTGCTCCTAGGGATCATCAAAGATTTGGATTCTTTTTATAGCCTAACCCTGACTTGTACTTCTCAACAACATTTGTCCCTTACGTATTTGGACAGTTCTTTGGTCTTCATGGCAGTGTTTGGTTAGTGGTGCCTCTTGCTTAGGTGTTGCAGCCTCTGGGGCCTTTCAAAAAGGTGTGTATACGTAATGATAGATCATGTGACACTTATATTGCACACAGGTGGACATCATTTCACTAATTATGTGACTTCTGAAGGTAATTGGTTGCACCAGAGCTTTTTATGGGCTTCATAACAAAGGGGGTGAATACATACGCACATGCCAATTATCATTTTTTTTATTTCCGAAAAATAGTTTTATGTATATATTTTTCTAATTTTACTTCACCAACTTAGACTATTGTGTTCTGATCCATCACATATAATTCAGATTAAAAAAACATTGAACTAAAGGCTGTAATGTAACAAAATAGGTAAAAAGCCAAGGGGGTGAAAACTTTTGCAAGGCACTATAATTACTGTAGCTCCCAGGTTCTGAAGATGTCAGCTGGGTTCGACCCTTCTCCTTTCCTTGTGCCCAAAGAAATCTGGGGATGGAGTCACTTGTAATGTCATTGCCCATATTTTACTTTTGGACAAAATGTATTGGCGCTAAAGTGGAAAATAAATGTTGGTCATGTAAGAACATTTTAAAGGTTTTAAAATGACTTGGGAGCCTGAGATATTTTAGACAACAGATATAAAAAGGTGTGATTATAACACTAATAAAAATGTAAAGAGACAGTACACTGAAATGCATTGCTATTTGATGTTTTCTTTTACAAATGGCTTTTTTTGTCTTCAGAACATAAACAACAGAGTTGGGAAAATGACAAGCACATATGGGAATTACAAACATTACATTGTCATAGTTTCAAACAAAAAAGAGTATAGGTGGATCCAGAACTTCACAATATCACAGAAAAGCAAAGCTACAATCTGAAATACCAGGCCAAACAAACAAAAAAATTGCAATTCCACAGTGTGAACACAGAAAAACCAAAAAACAATAAGCTCATGGTCGTCATAACCAGGCATTGTTCTAAAGGCCTAATAGGTTTACACATTAGTTAAAAGGAGGGACAGAGCTATAAGGAAAACAAGCAGAAGAGCTGGAAACAAAATAAAGATCAAGAAAAAGGTAGAGAAAGAAAGGGAAATAAATAAACAAATAAATAAGAAAAAACAAAGAAAAAGGGATAAATACAGAGGTCTCTGGGAGCAGTGGATTAGGGTTATCAGATTGACATGAGAAGATTATCAAAGCGTGATAGTTGAACACCAAGGGAATCCAAGGCTGCCAGAATTTAAGTCTCTGAGTATCAAGTAAAATGGCCTCTAATTTTTGGTTGACCATATTAGTCATCTGGCATTTTACTCTCGCTATGGTAAGTTTGGTTTCTGCAAAAAGATGGGTCGCTAGTTGCTGCTCTGGTCGGCTCCAACTCCTCTATAACTTTACAAAATAGAGCTTTGTATGGATTTCTTTTGATATCTGAATGAATGAGTGTGCAGAGAAGCACATAAACTTGGACCCATAGTCTGAACACCTTAGGGCAGGGCCACCTCCATATGTGTGCCTTCATCCCCAGCTGGGAGCAACCACAGAAGCAACTCAATGGATAAGATCACAAAACAAGCCAAACGAGCTGGTGCATAGTCAAGTAAAATGATTGAGCCGGCAACTCTGTAGTCCATATAGCGATTATAATGGTTAGTCACATGAAATGACAAGCAAAACCCTGACGCGTTTCAGCAATAGCCTTACTCGTAGCATCTTAAACATAAAAATGGCAATACATTTATGCTCATATAAGCTCCACCCCAAAATCAATTTGCATCGTAAACTGAAGCAATTAACTGGGCAATTAAGAGGTTAATATCAAGATGCCAAAATGCAGGAAAAAGGACTGAGACAAAAAATATATATACATCACCTGACATGTTACAAAAGATCTAAAAGCACAGTGGAATACTATACATGATCACCCTACACCAGGAGTAGGCAACCTTGGCACTCCAGCTGTGGTGAAACTACAAATCCGATCATGCCTCTGCCTCTAGGAGTCATGCCTGTGATTGCCAGGGTCTTGCAATGTCTTATGGGACTTGTAGTTTCAAAACAGCTGGAGGGCCGAGGTTGCCTATCCCTGCCCTACACACACGGGCAAGAAAAAAAAGCTGGTGTATAGTACCATTTGTACAGAATTTTATATTAATTTTCTAGAATGAGTACATTCTTAGAGCTCTTGAATATCGCCATTGTTATATTCTGCCAAACTGTTGGATCCATCCCTAACTCACTCTTCCATGGATGTCAGAAGGACCACCCTGGAGGTTTTCTAGCAGATACAATAGAGGAGTATATCAAGGACAAAAGACCTGTGGAATGTGAGCAGGCTCTACAGATACTCTCAAATAGAGTTAGCACATAAGGGGGGACTGGGATTTAAAGAGTTGTGAAACAAAATGGTGGCTATTCATATACAGTATCTCACAAGTGAGTACACCCCTCACATTTTTGTAAATATTTTATTATATCTTTTTATGTGATAACACTGACGAAATGACACTTTTCTACAATGTAAAGTAGTGAGTGTACAGCTTGTATAACAGTGTAAATTTGCTGTCCCCTCAAAATAACTCAACACACAGCCATTAATGTCTAAACTGCTGGCAACAAAAGTGAGTACACCCCTAAGTGAAAATGTCCTAATTGGGAGCAAGTGTCAATATTTTCTGTGGCCACCATTATTTTCCAGCACTGACTTGGGCATGGAGTTCACTAGAGCTTCACAGGTTGCCATTGGAGTCCTCTTCCTCTCCTCCATGATGACATCATGGAGCTGGTGGATGTTAGAGACCTTGGGATTCTCCACCTTCTGTTTGAGGATGCCTCACAGATGCTCAATAGGGTTTAGGTCTGGAGACATGCTTGTCCAGTCCATTACCTTTAACCTCAACTTCTTTAGCAAGGCAGTGGTCGTCTTGGAGGTGTGTTTGGGGTCGTTATCATGTTGGAATACTGCCCTGAGGCCCGGTCTCCGAAGGGAGGGGATCATGCTCTGCTTTAATATGTCACAGTACATGTTGGCATTCATGGTTCCCTCAATGAACTGTAGCTCCCCAGTGCCGGCAGCACTCATGCAGCCCCAGACCATGACACTCCCACCACCATGCTTGACTGTAGGCAAGACACACTTGTCTTTGAACTCCTCACCTGGTTGCTGCCACACACGCTTGTCACCATCTGAACCAAATAAGTTTATCTTGGTCTCATCAGACCACAGGACATGGTTCCAGTAATCCATGTCCTTAGTCTGCTTGTCTTCAGCAAACTGTTTGCAGGCTTTCTTGTGCATCATCTTTAGAAGAGGCTTCCTTCTGGGATGACAGCCATACAGACCAATTTGATGCAGTGTGCGGCGTATGGTGTGAGCACTGACAGGCTGACCCCCCACCCCTTCAACCTCTGCAGCAATGCTGGCAGCACTCATACGTCTATTTCCCAAAGACAACCTCTGGATATGACGCTGAGCATGTGCACTTTGACATGAGGTGCCATGTTGAACTTTCAGTGACCAGTATGAGAGAGTGAGAGCAATAACACCAAATTTAACACACCTGCTCCCCATTCACACCTAAAACCTTGTAACACTAACGAGTCACATGACACTTGGGAGGGAAAATGGCTAATTGGGCCCAATTAGGACATTTTCACTTAGGGGTGTACTCACTTTTGTTGCCAGCGATTTAGACATTAATGGCTGTGTGTTATTATTTTGAGGGGACAGCAAATTTACGCTGTTATACAAGCTGTACACTCATTACTGTACATAGTAGCAAAGTGTCATTTCTTCAGTGTTGTCACATGAAAAGATATTATAAAATATTTACAAAAATGTGAGGGATGTACTCACTTTTGTGAGATACTGTACATGTAAACAGCGAATGCAGTGAACATCAGAGTTAGAGCATTAACTCTATTAACAGATATTATGTTTAATGCTACAATGGTAACCTGCAAAGGTTTTTAAATCATCACCATTTCACAGGCTTGCACAATTTTATATCTTGACATGTTTTGAATCTTTTTACTTGATCTATTTACTTGACTCAACATCATATTTTCTTTAAAACTGGGTATTATAACTGACTTCTCAGTTGTTCAAAACTTGGCAAATCCCAAATACAGCCTTATAACAACTAATAAGGAAATAGTATACGACAGGGCACAAGTACGAAACATGTACACAAATGCTAGAAGTCTAGCTAATAAACTGGGAGAACTGGAGCTGCTAATATACAAGGAGGATTTTGATTTCATAGGAATTTCAGAGACTTGGTTTGACAGCTCACATGACTGGCTGGCAACCATTTAGGAGTATTCCCTATATCGTAGGGACAGGGAGGGTAGGAAAGGGGAAGGGGTACACCTGTACATCAAGAACGATTTGCAAGTGAACATGAGGGACGCATTACTAATGGAGCAAGGGGGAAGGTGGAACTCTTGTGGTTGGAGCTCCAAAGGGAGGAAACGAATGGGAAAGTAATAGTGGGTGTATGCAACAGGCCTCCTAACCTGAGGAATGAGGAGGACCTCCTATCACAGGTAGAAACGGCAGCAAGGCAGGGTAGTGTTGTTATTATGGGGGATTTCAATTATCCAGATATCAACTCACCATCTCCTAAATATCTTGCAGGACAATTTTATGAGTCAGTTGGTGAATGCACCAACAAGACATAAAGCATTATGTTTTGATCACTGAACCCTTATTCACCATCATGCATGTGATTTATGTCTTTCAGTTATTGAATATTTTTTATTATTTTGTTCACGTTTAATTGTCACAAAATATTTTGTTCACGTTCAATCAACACTAAGGTGGTTGTATTCATAGTGATCACGTTCATTTATTAGCAGCGCAGCCTATTATTTGTACAGTTAGTAAGGTGGGGGTTGTCTCGCATTTAAGGTTGCAGCAGCATTTTGTGGTTATTTTTTTTTTATTCCTTTTTCATTTGTGCTTTGTTCTTTCACTGAACTCATATGTAGAATATCTTTCACTTAAAGGGATAGCGCAGTATTTTTTCTTTAAAGACATAAAGCATTACTAGACCTACTGATTAAAAACAACACAGATCTGATCGCGAATGTGGAATTACGGGGCAACATAGGAAACAAACGATCACAAGGTAATTTATATTCAGTATTAGGGATGAGCCAAACACCCCCCTGTTCGGTTCGCACTAGAACATGGGAACAGGCAAAAAATTTGTTTGAGCACGCAAACACCATTAAAGTCTATGGGACACGAACATGAATAATCAAAAGTGCTAATTTTAAAGGCTTATATGCAAGTTATTGTAATAAAAAGTGTTTGGGGACCTGGGTCCTGCCCCAGGGGACATGGATCAATGCAAAAAAAAAAGGTTTAAAAACTGACGTTTTTTTGGGAGCAGTGATTTTAATAATGCTTAAAGTGAAACAAGAAAAATGTTATATTCCTTTAAATTTCAAAGCTAGGGGGTGTCTATAGTATGCTTTTAAAGGGGCGCATGTTTCCCATGTTTAGAACAGTGTGGCAGCAAAATGACATTTCAAAGGAAAAAAAGTCATTTAAAACTACTCGCGGCTATTAATGAATTGCCAGTCCGACAATACACATAAAAGTTCATTGATAAAAACGACATGGGAATTCCCCACAGGGGAACCCCTGAACCAAATTTTTTTAAAAAATGGAGCTTCAGGTCAAGCATGTTGATGGGGACAAGGGCCTCATCCCCACAACCCTTGCTCGGTGGTTGTGGGGGTCTGCGGGCAGGGGGCTTATCGGAATCTGGAAGCCCCCTTTAACAAGGGGACCCCCAGATCCCGGCCCCCCCTGTGTGAAATGGTAAGGGGGTACAAAAGTACCCCTACCATTTCACAAAAAAAGTGTCAAAAATGTTAAAAATGACAAGAGACAGTTTTTGACAATTCCTTTATTTAAATGCTTCTTCTTTCTTCTATCTTCTTACTTCTATCTTCTACCTTCCTTCGGTTTCTTCCTCTACCTTCTTCTTCTTCTTCTGGTTCTTCTGGTTCTTCCTCCGGTGTTCTCATCCGGCATCTTCCTCCACGGCGTCTTCTTCCCTTCTTCTTCTCGGGCCGCTCCACATCCATGATGGGAGGCTACTGCTGTGTGACGCTTCTCGTCTTCTGACGGATCTTAAATAATGGAGGGTGGGGCCACCCGGTGACCCCGCCCCCCTCTGACACACGGGGACTTGACGGGGACTTCCCTGTGGCATTCCCCGTGATGTCAGAGGGGGGCGGGGTCACCTGTTACACCTGAGGAAGAACCAGAAGAAGAAGAAGAAGATGAAGGAAGAAACCAAAGGAAGATAGAAGAAGCATTTAAATAAAGGAATTGTCAAAAACTGTCTCTTGTCATTTTTGACACTTTTTTTGTGAAATGGTAGGGGTACTTTTGTATCCTACTGGGATCTGGGGGTCCCCTTGTTAAAGGGGGCTTCCAGATTCCGATAAGCCACCCGCCTGGTATGGAATTTAGGGGAACCCCCACGCCATTTTTTTTTATTTTGGTTCGGGGTTCCCCTGTGAGGAATTCCCATGCCGTTTTTATCAATGAACTTTTATGTGTATTGTCGGACCGGCAATTCATTAATAGCCGCGAGTAGTTTTAAATGACTTTTTTTCCTTTGAAATGTCATTTTGCTGTCAGACTGTTCTAAACACGGGAAACATGCGCCCCTTTACAGGCATACTATAGTCACCCCCCAGGTACGAAATTTAAAGGAATATTACACTTTTATTGTTTCGCTTTAAGCATTATTAAAATCACTGCTCCTGAAAAAACGGCCATTTTTAAAACTTTTTTTTTGCATTAATCCATGCCCCAGGTCCCCAAATACCATGTATTTAAGCCTTTAAAATTAGCACTTTTGATTTCTCCCATAGACTTTTAAAGGGTATTCCGCGGCTTTCGAATTTGCCGCAAACACCCCAAATTGTTTCGGCGAACTAGCGAACAGTCGATGTTTGAGCCGAACATGAGTTCGACTCGAACTCGAAGCTCATCCCTATTCAGTATAAATCATTTCATTTCAGATCTTCAAATTTTCAGGTTTTCGTATTTCTGAATTTCTGAATTTTTACGAATTTACTAATTTTTTTAATTATCGAATTTATGAATTTTCAAATTCACGAATGTACTAATTTTTGAATATTCAAATTTACGAATATTCAGAAACATTTTTTAAATGGGTTTTCATTCATTCGGATATTTATTTCTGAATTAACAAATTTGGCTAAATTCGGAACAAAACGAATTGCACATGTCTATGTCTTTGGAGTGTGAAAGGAAACCCATTCAAGCATAGGGAGAACTTACAAACTCCAAGCAGATAAGGTTATGGACAGGAGTTGAGCAAAAAACCCCAGTGTGTATAAGCCTCTTACATTGTGTTTCCTCAGATCAATCATCGAGTTACTGATCCTCTCCTGAGTGACAGAGAAAAATTCCCAAACTTTTATCGCACTGTTCAGAATAGCTTGGTTTGGTATGAGATGGTTGTAAAGATCCTGAATATTATGGGATGGAATTGGGTTGGAATCATTACATCAAGTGATGGCACTGGAGAAACAGAACTGCAGGAGCTGAGAAAGGAGATGATAAGACATGGGATCTGTATAGAATTTGTCATTTACCTGACCCTCGATGTGAACATTAATAGACAGAGAATAATGGCCATCAAGAAGTCAACTACTGATGTCATTGTAGTATGTGGCCACTTTATTTTCACATATATCAGTTTTTTTGAGGAATTTAATGCTCTCAGACAAAATATCACATTCATCCTCAATGAGTCATGGAACGTCCTTTCATATCCAGACTTCAGCCTGAGGAAAACATTTAACGGCAGCATAATACCTTTCCATCTTCTTCGCTACATTCCTGGATTAGATGTTTATTTGAAAAGTGTACATCCATCCAAACGTCCAGCTGATCCATTGTTGGAAGATATTTGGCTCAGGAGGTTTCATTGTCTTTCTTCCAACCCAATCAAAAATAAGATATTCCGGTTATTAGGCCTCGTCCCTAACATCACCTGCACTGGGGCAGAAGTGATGGATAACTACTTTAATAACAAGCATAACCCAAAATATTATTTCATCTACACGGCAGTATATGTGTTGGCTCATGCTTTAAACAATATGAAACTAAGTGGAAAAGGATTAGGACAAAAAGTAAGACAATTTCCTCATATTATTATAGAGAAAAAAAAATTCTAGATAGATAGATAGATAGATAGATAGATTTATTTATTTTTATTTTTTTAAGCAAAGGCAATAGAGATAAAAATGGCTGTTGTTGCAATTATTTGTGTGGTTCGATATTTGTACAGCGGTTAATCAAATGCACATTTTCAGGAAAAAATACACTTTGATAAACTTTAGTGCAGACACAATATAATACACAATTTGTTGGTGATGATATTATGTCAAGTAAATAGATACCTCAATAAAACATCCATATAATATAGTCCAAATGAAGAAAATCCGTGAAGAAAATCCTGGTGGACAGTGCTTGTGCTGTGAAATCCTCAATCACATTTACTTCTTTTCAATATAGTCTGTGCAATAAGTATAAAAAATATTCTGCACTCAGTGTAAATCTCCTTATAACAATTCTTATCAATCCAAACAGCTGCACTCACTGTATTTCATATAACAATACAAGACTAATTAAAAAAAAAAAGAGTATGCTGCACTAGCTCTTAAAGTGCATGCAAGTGCCTTATAATTAATAAGTGAATCCAAAGTAGATTAACAAACAAATACTGTATATACTTGAGTATAAGCCGAGTTTTTCAGCACATTTTTTTTGTGCTGAAAAAGCCCCCTCGGCTTATACTCGAGTCTCCCTGCCTCACTGTGCCCATCTGAAGCCTCACGCACCTGATCTTCCATGCAGTCTAGTCGGTGGCTGTAACAAAGCCCCACCTTCTCCTCGTCCTTGTCCGTGATAGGCAGAACATTGACTCACTGCTGGGAAACTGAATCAGTGTTCCGTCACGGACGAGGACAAAAAGGAGGCAGGGCTTTGATACACTGGATGGCTGCCGACTAGACTGCATGTCACAGCGCAGGTGTTCTGGAGTTCAAGGTACATGAGGCTGCAGATGGTCACAGTGAGGCAGGGAGATGGCACAGTGAGACAGGGAGATGGCACAGTGAGGCAGGGAGATGACACAGTGAGGCAGGGAGATGGCACAGTGAGGCATGCAGGTGACATAGTGAGGCATGCAGATGGGCACAGTGAGGCTGCAGATGGGCACAGTAAGGCTGCAGATGGGCACAGTGAGGCTGCAAATGGGCACAGTGAGGCTTCAGATGGGCATTGTTGACCCTCTTTTCCACTTACAGTAGCTGCTGCATTTCTCCCCCTAGGCTTATACTTGAGTCAATAAGTTTTCCCAGTTTTTTGTGCTAAAATTAGGTGCCTTGGCTTATATTCAGGTCGGCTTATACTCGAGTATATATGGTACATTCATTATATATAAACATATAACATTATTCCCATAATTCATACAATACCTAATAATTCATAAGAATATCAAATAAATTACCGGTAAACAGTAATAATCACAAAATTCCATGTTTTAATGTTTAAGCAAAAAAAGGAAAAAAAAAGTTGAAAAAATAGTCCCAATATAAATAGTGATATTTATAAAAAAAAAAATCCAAATGCTCCACTGCGCCTTCTAGAATCCTTGTGCTTCTGGTGATCACCCAACAGTGCTCCACCATAAAAAAGATATTTTGGCAATGGACATCTCCATTGCTCCAGTGACAACGTCCATTAGGACGAAATGTACATAGGGCAGAGGTTGTAGTGGTGATGCCAGCATGCCTTCCTGGGTCACCGGATGATTTTATGTACATCATGCCTGTGTTCTCTTTGTGCTTGTAAGTATATTTCTTTTTATTTTAGACATTGGTCAATGAGTGTCCCTCTTCCTCTTTTTATGTAAAACTTGCTCCATACGTTGAGTAT
Source organism: Lithobates clamitans (assembly GCA_037952925.1). Lineage (NCBI taxonomy): Eukaryota > Metazoa > Chordata > Amphibia > Anura > Ranidae > Lithobates > Lithobates clamitans. Next base: position 5,937,282 of record JBBGZY010001416.1, read on the forward strand.
GTTGCTCTAACCTTTCTGTGGAAGGTGGTCTAGAAAGCATGCACTGAGAGTCTATACACTGCTATCTGAAACTTTGGATTGGTGTTCAGATTAGAGCCGTATTGCTTTATCCCAAGTTATATCTTTTTTGGGTGGAATACTGTTAGATGATCACCAGAAGCACAAGAATTCTGCGCATGACTGGTGCACTTTTTATATAATTATCGCTGTCTATATCGGGACACATTTTTCCAAATTTTTTTCCTTTTTTTTTTTTCCTTTTTTTTCCTTAAACATTAACACATGGACTTCAAGAATTTCATGACCATTACTGTTTAATTTATTTGATATTCTTATGAATTATTAGTTATTGTATGAATTATAGTCTGTGCAATGCATGCAACCACCCAGTGATCTTGTTAAACTCTCATCTTATTCCATTGACCATCATTTGTTTATTTTAGTGTTTTTGGATGGGATGGGTAGGGTCAGAACCCAATGAACTTGGTTTTGCCAATGTGGTGGTCCTCCAACTTGCTGAAAAATGAAATCTTCAGTCTTCATTAAGTTGTGGGAAAATCCAGTCCTTCAGCATTTCAAGATAGGAATGTCCTGAAACAGTTTGTCCCTCAAAAAAGAAAGGACCATAAATCTTTTGCAGATGAAACACAAAATTTTTTTCTGAATCTCGCTCATACTGTAAAAGTTCTTGTGGCTTCTCAAGTCCCTGTACGAGAAATCGTGATGCAAAACATTACCGCTTGAATGAAACGTTGCTTCATCACTAAAAATCAACCTTGATAAGAATCTGTCATCCTCCATGTCGTCCAAGAGCATATGATAAAAATCTAAATGTTTTCTTCTGTCACTTACACAAAGAGCTTGCACCAGTTGCAATCAGTATGGCCTCAGAAGCAAACGTTGTCTTTACACATGCCAGGGATCACAAGTTCTCAGCTAGCACGACAAGCAGGCTTGTGTGGTTTCAGCTGAAAAAGCCTCTTGAATTTGTTACACATTTTCCTCTGAAGTGCGTGGTCGCCCTGGAATCTTTCCCTTACATAAACACCCTGATTCTTCAAATTGCTTATACCAACAACTAATGTTCTTTGCCACTGGTGGATCAATCCTAAAATGCTGTTGAAACGCACGCTGCACCATTATTGCGGACACAGTCTTGCTAATTTGGAGAACACAAAACTAGCCGTATCTAGCCGTCATTTTAAATTCTAGGCCATGCCCATTCTAGTTGTAGAGGCTTTATTGGCGGTGTGTGCTTGCACAGATATAAGGTTTTCATGTGACAACACTGAAGAACTGACACTTTGCTACAATGTAAAGTAGTGAGTGTACAGATTGTATAACGGTGTAAATTTGCTTTGCTTTACAGCCATTAATGTCTAAACAGTTGGCAACAAAAGTGAGTACACCCCTAAGTGAAAATATCCAAATTGGGCCCAATTAGCTATTTATCCTCCCTTGTGTCATGTGACTCAAGGTCTCAGGTGTTGGGATGAGCTTCGCGTTCGAGTCAAATCCCATGTTCGACTCGTACATCGGCTGTTCGATCATTCGCCGAATTGCGAATGTTATGGGCTGTTCGCGCCAAATTCGTGTGGCGCGTCACAGCCCATAATTCACTGCAGCATCGCGGTGCATTGCTGGCTGATGATTGGCCAAGCATGCACTATGACCCGCATGCTTGGCCAATCACAGTGCCGTCGGTAGAGAGAGCTGTAATTGGCCAAAGCCAGGGTGGCTTTGGCCAATTATGGCTCAGGGGGTTTAGAACACGCCCCACACTATATAAGGCCGCCTGCACGGCGGCCCTGTGTAGTGTGTTCCAGTGTGCTGAGGAATATAGAGAGAGAGACAGTGTCATTTCATTTGAGTTAGCTAGATTAGGCAGGACAGTCAGTGAGTTGGCTGCACTTATAGTGTATTGTGTATATATATGCATCCCAGGTGTTGCATATATATATATATATATATATATACACTGTATTCAGTTTAGCTAGATCCGTTCCTGTTATCTTCCTACTGACAGGTAGGCTTGTCTTGTTACAGTATTTACAGCTACCTGAAGAAAATTGCTGGTGTTCTTTTGATCTTATTAGTACCACAGTCAGGCAGCTAGTCTATTTACAGTTAGTGTAGTGCGTCCTCCTCACAGTGTTCAGTTAAAGCTACAAGTTAGTTTAGTGTGACCTCTGCACAGTGTTCAGCTAAAACTACAAGTTAGTGTAGTGCACAGCGTTTAGCTAAAGCTACACGTTAGGGTAGTGCGTCCCCCTCACAGTGTTCAGCTAAAGCTACAAGTTAGTATAGTGCTACCTCCTCACAGTGTTCAGCTAAAGCTACAAGTTAGTGTAGTGAGACCTCTGCACAGTGTTCAGCTAAAGCTACAAGTTAGTGTAGTGTATCCTGCTCACAGTGTTCAGCTAAAACTACAAGCTAGTGTAGTGCGACCTCTGCACAGTGTTCAGCTAAAGCTACAATTTAGTGTAGTGAGACCTCTGCACAGTGTTCAGCTAAAGCTACAAGTTAGTGTAGTGCGTCCTGCTCACAGTGCTTAGCTAAAACTACAAGTTAGTGGAGTGCAACCTCTGCACACTGTTCAGCTAAAGCTACAAGTTAGTGTAGTGCGTCCTCCTCACAGTGTTCACTAAAACTACAAGTTAGTGTAGTGAGACCTCTGCACAGTGTTCAGCTAAAGCTACAAGTTAGTGTAGTGCGTCCTCCTCACAGTGTTCAGCTAAAACTACAAGTTAGTGTAGTGTGACCTCTGCAAAGTGTTCAGCTAAAGCTACAATTTAGTGTAGTGAGACCTCTGCACAGTGTTCAGCTAAAGCTACAAGTTAGTGTAGTGCGTCCTCCTCACAGTGTTCAGCTAAACCTACAAGTTAGTGTAGTGTGACCTCTGCAAAGTGTTCAGCTAAAGCTACAATTTAGTGTAGTGAGACCTCTGCACAGTGTTCAGCTAAAGCTACAAGTTAGTGTAGTGCGTCCTCCTCACAGTGTTCAGCTAAACCTACAAGTTATTTTTTTTGCGAGCTCTGCACAGTGTTCAGCTAAAGCTACCTGTAGAAGGTTGGTGGTGTTCTCATACTACAGGCAGGCAGTTGATTTTGCTAGCTGCAATATCAGTACACACTAATATATATGTGTGTGTGTGTGTGTGTATGTATGTATGTATGTATGTATGTGTGTGTATGTATATATATATATATATATATATATATATATATATATATATATATATATATATATATATATATATATATCTATCCTCCCAGCTTAGTGCAGCTACAGGCCATTAGTATGTCTGGAAGGCCAACAAGGAGAGGCAGACAGTCACAAGCCAATAAAAGAGGGCAAGCAGGCTCTATGTCTAGAGGCAACAGTGCTGGTCGTGGAGACGGTGCATCCTCATCAGCACGTGGCCGTGGGACACGATTGGCCTTTTTTTCAGCAACTAGCCGCGTTGAGCCCCAACATGCGGAAGACTTGGTCGAGTGGATGACCAAGCTGTCCTCATCCTCTTCATCCTCTCTCACCCATGCTCAGGGTACTTTGTCTGGCAAAGCAGAGGCCTCTTCCCTCGGCTCAATGTCATCAGTGACTCCTTCCCTAGCCCCACCATGTCCTCCTGAGGAGTCCCTTAAACTGTTTGACCACAGTGTTGGGTACATGCTCCAGGAGGATGCCCAGCATTTGGAAGGCTCTGATGATGATACTGAGCTAGATGAAGGCAGTAACGTGAGCACGGACAGAGAGGGTGCCCAAGAAGGACAGCAATCTGGCAGTCATGCTTCCCCTGCTGCAGCATACTGCCAGGTTTGGTCCAGTGATGAGGAGGGAGGGGATGATGAGGTCACTGACTCAACATGGGTGCCTGATAGGAGAGAGGAGGAGGAGGAGGAGGAGGCGGCACATCACCAACGAGGCAGGATGCCCTCCAGCGGCCAGCCTAAGGGCAGCACACTGACTGCATCACACCCCAAAGCTCCGCGTGTGCAGGGCGCTGCAGTCTCTGCACGTTATTCAAAAAGTTCTTTGGTGTGGGCCTTTTTTGAGACGAGTGCAGCAGATCGCACCGCTGCTATTTGCAACATATGTCTCAAGCGTATCTCGCGTGGCCAAAACATCTCCCGCTTGGGCACCACATGCTTGACCAGACATATGTTGACCTGCCATGCAGTTCGTTGGCAAGCGTATTTAAAAGACCCACACCAAAGAACAAAGAGGACCTCTCCTTGCTCCTCATCAGCTGAGATCTCTAACCTCACTATACCTTCAGTCCTCTCTGAGACCTGCACTGAGAGGAATGAAGGTGTAGAATTAGGTGTGTCACAGCCAAGTACTTGTGGGCAATCTGCTTTCGGTACACCGACGTCAGATTGTACCAGGCAAATTTCCCTGCCCCAGCTGCTGCACCGCCGAAAGAAGTTGGCTCCCAGCCATCCACATGCCCAGCGGTTGAATGCTAGCTTGGCAAAATTGCTAGCACTTCAACTGCTGCCTTTTCAGTTGGTAGACTCTGTCCCCTTCCGTGAGTTTGTGGAATGTGTGGTTCCTCAGTGGCAGGTACCCAAACGCCACTTTTTCTCACAGAAGGCGATTCCGGCTCTCTACCGGCATGTGGAAGGCAATGTCTTGGCCTCGCTGGACAGGGCGGTCAGTGGTAAGGTGCATATTACTGCTGACTCATGGTCCAGCAGGCATGGACAAGGACGTTACCTAAGTTTCACAGCACATTGGGTGACTCTGCTGGCAGCTGGGAAGGATGCAGGACAAGGTGCAGTAGTGTTGGAAGTTGTTCCACCACCACGCCTCCAAAATGCTACTACTAATGATTGTGACACACCTCTATCCTCCACCCCCTCCTCTTCATCTTCCTCCATGGCCTCTTCCTGTGCTTTGTCCTCAGAACCAGTGGTGCTCCGTAGCCATTTAAGGGGCTACACAAGTATGCAGGCCAAAAGATGCCATGTGGTGCTTGAGCTGGTGTGCTTGGGGGACAGGAGCCACACTGGGGCAGAGGTTCTGTCAACTCTGCAGGGGCAGGTTTAGAGGTGGTTGACGCCACGCCAACTTAAGGCAGGAATGGTGGTTTGCGACAATGGCACCAACCTCCTCTCTGCCCTCCGACAGGGACAAATTACCCATGTGCCCTGTTTGGCTTACGTCCTTAACTTGGTGGTGCAGCGGTTCTTGGGCAGGTACCCGGGCTTACAGGATTTCTTGAGGCAGGCCAGGAAAGTCTGTGTGCATTTCCGCCGGTCATATAATGCCAGTGCTCGGCTGGCAGACCTCCAAAAGGAGTTTAACCTGCCCAAGAACCGCCTAATCTGTGACATGCCCACCAGGTGGAACTCAACGTTGGCCATGCTGCAGCGGCTGCACACACAGCAGAGGGCCATCAATGAGTACCTGTGCAACAATGGCACCAGGACAGGGTCAGGGAAGCTTGTTTTTTTTCCCCACGCCAGTGGGCCATGATCAGGGATGCATGCACTGTCCTGTCACCATTTGAGGAGGCCACGAGGATGGTGAGCAGTGACAGTGCATGCATCAGTGACACTGTCCCCCTTTTCCACCTGTTGGAGCACACGCTGCGTGGAATAATGGACAGGGCACTTGAGGCAGAACAGAGGGAGGAAGAGGAGGACTTCCTTAGCTCTCAAGGCCCCCTTTATCCAGACAGTGTTCCTGCGTGCCCGCCGATCACACAGGAAGAAGACGAGGACGAGAAGGAGGAGGAGGATTGTGTCAGTATGGAGGTGGAGCCTGGCACTCAGCATCAGCAGCAGTCTTTAAGGGATCATTCCCAAGAAACACATGGACTTGTACGTGGCTGCGGACCATGTCGTCCTTAGTGACCCTGAGGACTCCGGACCGAATGCCTTAGCAAACCTACGCTGCATGGCCTCCCTGATCCTGCAAAGCCTGCGTAAGGATCCTCATATTCGTGGTATCAAGGAGAAGGACCAATACTGGCTGGCAACCCTCCTTGATCCACGTTACAAGGGTAAGGTTGCGGACCTTATCTTGCCATTGCAGAAGGAGCAGAGGATGAAACATCTTTGGGAGGCCTTGAAGAAAGGTCTGTGCAACGCGTTCCCAGAGACTGGGAGATTACAAACTCCTGTTTCTGGACAATGTGTTGCTGAGGCTTCGGTCAGTCAAAGAAGGAGCGGTGGAGAAGGTGGCTGTCTGACCGATGCGTTCAGACAATTTTTGGGTCCGCAGCCCCAAGGTATGATCGGTTCCAGCAACCATCGCCAGCATCTGTTTTACATGGTGCAGGAATACCTAGGTGCAAGATCTGACTTGGACACCTTTCCCACCGAAAATCCTCTGGGATACTGGATCTTGAGGATGGATCACTGGCCAGAGCTTGCACAGTATGCAATTGAGCTACTGGCCTGTCCTGCATCCAGCGTTCTTTCGGAACGCACATTCAGTGCTGCTGGAGGCTTTGTAACCGATCACAGGGTGCGTCTGTCCACCGACTCGGTCGATCGACTGACCTTCATAATAATGAATCAGTCTTGGATCACCACCAGCTACCAAGCACCTGATGCTGATGTAACCGAATAATTTTTTTTGAAATCTCAGGTCCCTTCAAAGACTGCCTATGCTGATGCTGAGTGACTATCCTGAGTAATTATCCTCTTCCTCCTCAATGATCACGCTGATAGCTTGTAAGAACCTTTTTTGGTTCTGGGCCCCACCACCAATTTTTCTGGGCACAATTTTTCAGCCCTTGTTTAACAGGGGCGTGTAATTACAATTTTTGAAGCAATACTTTGCAGCAGGGCTCGTTTCTGCATTCCTACTAGAGTATCTGTGAGGGGTTGCAGTTATGTGGCACCAGTGCCTAAGGCCCAATTTTTCAGCCCCTATTTAACAGGGGCATGTAATTACAATTTTTGATGCAATACTTTGCAGCAGGGATCGTTTCTGCATGTAATTACAATTCTTGATCTAATATTTTACAGCAGGGCCCTGTGAGGGCTTACAGTGTTGTGGCCACAACAACACCTAAGGCCCAAATTTCTGCTGAGTATATAGGGCAGGCCCCTACTTTCAAACATCCAACTTACAAACGACTCCTACTTGCAAACGGAAGGAGACAACAGGAAGTGAGATGAAATCTACCCCTAGGAAGGGAAATTCTCTCCTGTAAAAGTTAATATGGGAAAAATGTTTCTCCTTTCCACTGATGCTTTATCACCAATCCTTGTTTCACAAAAAAACCCAAATTTTCAAAAAACATTTGTCATTGGGACAAAAAAAGAGGTGAAATCTTCTGAAGAGGAGCACAGACAGCAAAACAAATGTCACAGGGGTGATAACCCTTCCCTATGTTTTCCAAAAAGCTTAAAATAGATTTTTTGGCTGGAGCTAAACACGTTAAAAATGGACCAGTTCAAATTACAACAAACCTACAGTCCCTATCTTGTTTGTACCGCCTGTATACTGCTGTTCAGAGTATATAGGGCCTGGTGGCCCCACGCCTTTCCTTTTTTTAATTTAGGTGGGGGTTCCCCTTAATATCTATACAAGACCCAAAGGCCCTGGCAATGGACTGGGGGGTACCCATGCTGTTTGTCTCACTGATTTTCATCCATATTGCCAGGACCCGACATTACATTAAAGCCGCAAGCAGTTTTAAATGACTTTTTTTTCCTTTAAAAATGACATTTTGTGCAGGGATTGTTCTAAGCACGGGAAACACGCGCCACTTTACAGGCATACTATAGACACCCTCCAGGCACGATATTTAAAGGAATATTTCACTTTTTTTTTTTTTAACTTTAAGCATCATTAAAATCACTGCTCCCAAAAAACGGCTGTTTTTAAAAGTTTTTTTTTGCATTGATACATGACCCCTGGTGCAGGACCCGGGTCCCCAAACCTTTTTTAGGATAATACCATGCAAATTAGCCTTTAAAATGAGCACTTTTGATTTTGAACTTTCGAGTTCCATAGACATCAATGGGGTTCTAATTTTCGTGCAAATTTTCGGTCCGTTCGCAGGTTCTGGCGCGAACTGAACCGGAGGGGGGGGTTTCGGCTCATCCCTACTCAGGTGTGAATGGGAGCCGGTGTGTTAAATTTGGTGTCATCACTCTCACTTTCTCATACTGGTCACTGGAAGTTCAACATGGCACCTCATGTCAAAGAACTCTCTGAGGATCTGAAAAGAAGAATTGTTGCTCTACATAAAGATGGCGTAGGCAAGTGATGGTGAACCTTGGCACCCCAGATGTTTTGGAACTACATTTCCCATGATGCTCAGCAACACTGCAGAGTGCGTGAGCATCATGGGAAATGTAGTTCCAAAACATCTGGGGTGCCAAGGTTCCTGATCACTGGCCTAAGCTATAAGAAGATTGCCAAGACCCTGAAACTGAGCTGCATTACAGTGGGCAAAACCATACAGCGGTTTAACAGCATAGGTTCCACTCAGAACAGGCCTCGCCATGGTCGACCAAAGAAGTTGAGTGCACGTGCTCAGCATCATATCGAGAGGTTGTCTTTGGGAAATGTATGAGTTCCAGCATTGCTGCAGAGGTTGGAGGGGTGGGGGGGGGTCCAGCCTGTCAGTGCTCAGACCATACGCCGCACACTGCATCAAATTGGTCTGTATGGCTGTCATCCCAGAAGGAAGCCTCTTCTAAAGATGATGCACAAGAAAGCCCGCAAACAGTTTGCTGAAGACAAGCAGACTAAGGACATGGATTACTGGAACCATGTCCTGTGGTCTGATGAGACCAAGAAAAACTTATTTGGTTCAGATGGTGTCAAGCGTGTGTGACGGCAACCAGGTGAGGAGTACAAAGATAAGTGTGCCTTGCCTACAGTCAAGCATGGTGGGAGTGTCATGGTCTGGGGCTGTATTCTATTAAAGAGGTCAACAGCATGAACCTGTTTATGTCACCACAACAGCTCCCCCTCATTTGCAGCAGAGCACCGCATATCATTGAGGTGTTGTTTTGTTGTTTAGTACACCCAATCACAACATTTTACAGGACACCACAGCTTAGAGTGCACCCTATCACGACTCAGATATTTTTATATTTTACCTAGTCTTATGCAATGACCTTTTAAGCCACATAATTCATGCTGTTAGGTAATTATTGACCCTCCCAATTTAAAATATGTTTATTCTAATGCCGCGTACACACGGTCGGATTTTCAGACGTAAAATGTTCGATGGGAGCTTGTTGTCGGAAATTCCGACAATGTGTAGGCTCCATCGAACATTTTCCATTGGAATTTCCGTCTCACCAAATTTGAGATCTGAATCTCAAATTTTCCGACAACAAAATCCGTTGTCTTAAATTTCGGTCGTGCGTACACAATTCCGACGCACAAAGTTCCATGCATGCTCGGAATCAAGTAGAAGAGCCACACTGGCTATTGAACTTCATTTTTCTCAGCTCGTCGTACATGTTGTATGTCACCGCGTTCTTGATGTTCGGAATTTCCACAAGATTTCTGTGACCGTGTGTATGCAAGACAAGTTTGAGCCAACATCCGTCGGAAAAAATCCATGGATTTTGTTGTCGGAAAGACCGATCGTGTGTACAGGGCATAAGACTGAGTTTGATAGGTCATACATTAAAACCCGTCAATTATTTTGCATCTCAGGGAATCATTGGTGCAGCTAATGTGGATTTAGATACCAGTGTACTTCCAAGCACAGTGAGACTCTATAGCAGTGGTCTCCAAACTGCGGTCCATTGGCCGGGTGAGACCATTTGCTTGCCTTTATCTGGCCCTTGGGACACTAATCTTCCCTCTGACATCAACAATTGGGTATTATTCTTCCCACTGACACCAATGATGGAGCATACATTTTTCCTCTGACACCAAAGATAGGGCACTATTCCTTCCACTTACACCAATGATGTGGAACTATCCCTCCCACTGCCACCAACAATGGGGCACTATTCCTCCCACTAACACCAATGTCGGGGGCACTATTGCTCACCCTAGTAGTAATGATTGGGAACTATTCCTCTTCATAATATTTCAATCCCACTGACCACTAAGCTTGAGGCATTATCTACTCAGACTGTCCACACTCCGGCCCCCCTAAAGTCTGCAGGACAGTAAACTGGCCCCTTGTTTAGAAAGTTTGGAGACCCCCGATCTAAAAGAATCCTTAAACAAAAAAAAAACAAAAAGAGCAGCTGATGTTTTAAAACAATCTTTGAAGTTCATAGAAACACTGAGGCTTCATGCACACTAGAAAACAAAAAAACTGCTTTTAGAAACTCTGGACAAATGTTTTAGCACCTTTTGCCGGGGTTTAGCAGTGTTTAGCCTAGTATGTAAGCTATGTTTAGTAGCTTCAGCGTTAAGGAGCGGAGCTGCCAGTGTTCTTAACAACCAGTGAATAGCTAGAGCATGCCGGGAAGCCAGCAGGGTTCCCTGCTGACAGCTGAATGTAAAAAAAAAAAAAAACATTGCTGGCAATAAAAAAAAATGTGAAAAAAATGGAGTGGGATTCTCCCAAATGCATACCATTCCAAATATTTTTTTTTTAATAGTACCCCTACTCATTTGCCAAAAAAGTGTAAAAAGTAAATAAAACAGAACACACATTTTTGACAAGACAAATTTAAAAAAATGTCCCCTGGTGTAGATCACAACGCCTGCCTCCGCTGCCAACCCAAAAAAAGAAAAAAACGTCAAATCCTGACGAAGGTTCTTGCCGTCTGACAGCTACATCGTCTGACAGCTCTTAAATTACTAGGGGTTGGGGGCCATCCTGTGATGTCACTGGGTGGCACCGTTCCCTTGAAATGTCATCGACCCAGTATGCCCTTTGTCAATGATGTCACAAGGGGGTGGGGTCAACCTGTGATATCACCAGGTGGCACTGCCCCTTAGTTTTTTAAGAGCTGTCAAACAGCGGCAGACTTCGTTGGGACCAGTGTTTTTTTTTTTTTTTTCTTTTTTTTCGGGTCAGTGGTGGCATCATGATTGACGATGGATCTACACCAGGGGACATTATTTTTGATTCTTTTAATAAAGGACTTGTCAAAAACTTGTGTTGTGTTTTTATTTACTTTTTACACTTTTTTATGGAGAATGAGTAATGCCCCGTACACACGGTCGGATTTTCCGATGGAAAATGTCCGATCGGAGCGTGTTGTCGGAAATTCCGACCATGTGTGGGCTCCATCGGACATTTTCCATCGGATTTTCCGACACATAAAGTTTGAGAGCAGGAGATAAAATTTTCCGACAACAAAATCCGATCGCGTCAATTCCGACCGTGTGTGGCCTGTTCGGACGCACAAAGTGCCACGCATGCTCAGAAGGACACGGAACAGCTCGGTCAGGTAATATGAGCGTTCGCAATAGATACAGCACTTTTGTCACGCTGCAATGTTAAAAATGGTTTAATACAGCGCACTCTCTTCTTCTTCTTCTTTATAATGGGACAAGAATTAAGTAGTTTTGCTGCTCATATTCACACACACTTCTCACAAACTAATTCCTTTACTATTTATCGGGATTCCCTCAATATATTTTGATTTGTCACATCTCACATCATTATTTTTTATTTATTTTTTTTGGTTTTTAAGGCCGATTAATTTTTTTAGGGTTTGTATTTTTTTCAAGGCGTATTTTTGGTTTTTGGGATTTTTCTTTGTACTCGTGAAAATTTTTGTGTGTGTTTTTTGGGTCAAGTTACCACAACACCATTAATATGTTGCTCTATTTAAGCTGTAGGAGATTGTTTGGTGTTGTTGTCCCTTGTTAATTTCACATTTTATGTTAGAAATGTACCTGAATCGTCAACAACAAACTGTCCTTTTTCGATGAAAACACACATAGGAGAGTATAATTTCCCAAATAAAAAACTTTTATTAAGGGGTCACAACTAAACAAAGAGGGAGGCAATGCTGGAGAAACAGCAGAAACGGGTGAAGCCTTGGACCCCCAGGGCAGACATCAATCATTTTCACGCAAAATTGGTGGCCTGAGGAGTCCTTATCTAAGGGAGGGCAGTCTGGTCCAGAAGTCCCAGAGATCTTGAAAGCAGCAAATGACATACATGTCCCCAGGCTGTGGTCATACAAGAGACTGCAGCTTTTGGCAGACCAGACTGAACCCAGGGCAATCACTCTCTGGTCTTCTTTCCATGCTTCCTTCCACGCTGTGGCTGTGGTGGTGGAGTTGTGGCAGCAGGAGGAGGAGGATGGTCCAACTCAATCATGTCGGTCTTGGGTGTTAGTTCCCCACTCACCCCCTTACTTAGGACTTTATAAAGCAGGTCCTCACACAACTTGTGTTGACCCTCCTGCATGCCCTGCAGTTTTGTGGCAGCCATGCAGGCAAAGGCCTCTTCAGGAGGGGGTAAGGCTCGGAGGGATGCAGAAGCCTCCTGAATGAGCCTGAGCACAGAATCCTGCATGGGAGTCCCCTTCCTCGCTCTTTTGTATGGAAGGCGGAGGGGAGGAACCTGCAATTCGGTCAGGCTGCGACTGGTCCCAGGCTTCTCCTGGCTGACACTTAGCCCCGCCTCCTCCTGGCTGCCACTAATCCCCACCTCCTCCTGACTGCCACATTCCACAACCTCCTCCTGGCTGAGGTCTTCCTGTGTATGAAAAAGGGACATAGTTTTAGTATTTTATTCATCAATCACACACAATTTTCACCTCATGACTGTTGCAAATTGAATGTTCACAAATATAACAAACTAGCATTCTGAGCCCAGCATTTTTCATTCTTGTCCCAATTATTTTTGACCACTACTGTCTATTGATATGTAAAACACTTTTTTCAATCAGCAATTAGTGATCAATACTAACATCTAGTAAACATCATTTCTTTATTGACCAGAAATCAGTAGAACAATGCTATACCTGACTCCAGCTGGGCTCCTCCACTTCTTCCTGGCTTGAAGGCCTAGGTTGGACATCGGAAGCCTCAGCTGGGGTGGAAGGAAGAGTGGAAGGAAGAGTGGAGAGGGATTCCCTGACTTCAGTCTGGTCTGACAGAAATCGCAGTCTCTCATAGTACCACAGCCTGGGGACATAAACGTCATCTGCTGCAGTTCCGGACCTCTGGGAATCCGTGACCTTCTTGCGCTCCCTAAGATAAGTGCTCCTCAGGCCACCAATTTTGGTTTTTAAATAGGGGATGGTTGCTGTGGGGACCACTGGCTTCACCAACTCCAGCAGTTTCTCCAGCGCTGCCTGCCTCTTTTTTGTTTATTATTGTAATGGGGGTGTCTCACCTGCCACAGACAGGGCAGCTCCCTGTACTTGTCTATGAACAGGGGGAGGAAGTTGTGGTCATTGAAGCCATCCATTTTCTCTGCAAGACACAACACATGACAAACCCTAAGGTCAGGCCAAACTCTCCTAATCTTGTTAAAATCTAGGCTTCTATTTTGAAGCAGTATAGGTCCAAGTTTACATCTTACCTTCGTTATCACGATCGGCGCTTTCTATGCTCCTTCCTCCGCTCACAGATCGTACGTAATACGCACGCGTGTTACGCTTTATACACACTGCGCATGCGTGTAACTCCGCCTGCCCCTGACGTTCTTTCTAGTCTATTCCCCACCCCTTTTCGTTCTGCGCAGTGGGAAAAGAGCACATGGCGGATACACAGCAGGATTGTGCTAATTATAGCAACGAGGAGGAGGAGGAGGAGGAAAGCCCGGAGCCAGAAACGTCCCGATCCAGAAGGAGATTTAAGGCCTCTAATATGTCCTTTGGGGAGATGTTGGAGATGGTGGACATCCTGAAGAAGGCCGACTATGATGGAAAGTATGGACCTTACCCCAACCCCAGTGTCAGAAAGGCCAAGATCATGGCGAAAGTGGTCAAAAGTCTGTACCGGAAATTCGGGGTTAGACGATCGAAAGATCAGCTCAGGAAACGGTGGTCGGACCTCAAATTACGAGAACATGAGCAGTACAGAAAGATCCGGAGAGTGCTGCAAAAACGTAAGTAGTTGTCCTGTGTTCCTATTCTTTATGTTTCTGACATTTGTGCTGCTCCATGTGTTCTTCTTACAAGTGTACATTTTTTAATGGCAACTTTCATGTTCATGGGCCCATTATTCGTTCGTATCAAACATTTTTCTTTCGGCCTCTAAAACACCATTGTTTAGGCCATATGCATTTGGCCACATTTTTTACGCCCTACTTTTCAGAAGCTAATTTGGTTGTGTAGATGGCTTTGTTACTAGAATGAAATGCAAACTAGATTCTGTGTAAGGAGAGGACACTCAGCAGCTGTTTTCACATTTGGACACTGGAGCACTAGTGTGGGACACAAGAACACCATTTTTATTAGGGGCCCACACAGGTGCTCCAGTGTATCCTATGGGGGGTCTCCATCTGTGAAGCTTGTACCAAACAGGTAAAGTATTGAAGCTTTACAAAGGACACTGAAAACGCTACATTTTTGCACTCGGCCAAAACAGACAATTGTACCCCACTTCCAAGCAGTGTTTCATATTTATAGTTCTGCCATCAAATCACTGTGTGCTAAGTATAGCATTTGTGTTTTACATAGGGGAGAAAAGACTCGGAGGACACCCCTCATCCGAGAGGAAGAAGGGGAAGAAGGGGAAATTACCCCAAACCAAGATGAATGCCGGCATATTTTTGATACCTGTTTTTGTTTGGTTTATCTCTTTTTAGGTGATCGTGATGTTGGGGATCCAGATTCTTTCACATCAGAAAGTGCCCAGATCCTGATCGGGAAGATCATGGGGTGTAATTTACAATTGGAAAACCTAAAGAAAAACATCAATGATGTTATCCAAAAAAATAAGAACATCATTGATGTTTTGGGGCGAGTTTAAAACCCCTCCCAATCCCTTGGTTTTTTGGTGTGCTCCAATGTTCAAAATTTTTGCAAGATTTGTAGGAAAGCCTATTTTGTAGGATGCACACAGTGTGCCAACATGTGCTATCTGCCATCACGGGAGATCAATGGACGCTTTTTGGGGTTGCAAGCCCTTCCTCTATAATAAAGTAGCTGAGAGGAGGGGGTTTCTCCCCCAAAACATGTCCCTTGATCCCCCGTGATGGCAGGTCGCACATGTTGACATTGTTAAATTTGTGTGCATCTTCCAAATTTGCCTTTTCCTGGGGTGACTTCACCCCATCTGAACACAATATCAAACACAGTTCTTAAATACTCATGTCTGATATTACCTTCAAGTTCTACCAAATGTGAACTTTGTAAGTTCAAGATTTGTGTCCTTCTTGTTGGTTTTACACATGCCTGTTTTATCTAAAATAAATGGACCTTTATCTGGTTTCTAATGCTACCCCAAAAATTGAAAAACAACAAACATGTGTGTTTGTTAGAAAAAACTTTGCGAAATGCACATGTGATTGTGCAGGTATTAAAGAGATTGTTAAGCAAGAATGTGTGGATTATTGTGTCAACGCTAAAAAAACACTTTGTTGGTGATGTAATTTGTGTTTTCTATGAAAATGTGGGTTATTTCCTAAGGGCAAATCCTCTTTGCACTACAAGTGCCGTTTCAGTGCAGTTGCAAGTGCACTTGTAGTGAAAAGTGTCTTTGCCTTTAGTAAATAACACCCAACAGTGCTTTGTATAAGGTTACACAATCACACAATTTTCTGGCCTCAAAACATTTCTGTCAGGGTCAGCTAAAACAAACACAAGCAGTAAATGTCCACAAAGAATTTCTTTTTTTTTGCTTTTTTATTGGAAAAAGGCTTCACAAATTTGAAGGCATATTGATGGCCCCCCTACCCACAAAGAACTCCAGGTATCGTAACCGGACATCATGTGCACTCAGGGAGGGCAAGCCAGGACGGCCGCTTTCAAGCACCGTCATTGTTGTTTCAGGTATCACTCCGGCCTCACGCCCAACTGAGCCAGCATAGTTGGCCGAATGTTTCCATAAAAAGTTATGGAGAATACAGCACGCCATGATTATATGATTAAGTTTATACTCCGCCATATGGATAGGTGTCACAAATACGCGGAACCGGCTGGCCAGGATTCCAAATGTGTTCTCCACCACTCTTCGGGCTCTGGCCAGCCGGTAATTAAAAACCCTCTGTTCCGGGGTGAGGGTCCTCATAGGGAATGGCCGCATAAGGTGGTCCCCCAGCGCAAACGCTTCATCAGCAACGAACACGAATGGGAGTCCTTCCACATTGTCCTCTGGAGCTGGCAAGTCCAAGCTGCCATTCTGGAGATGCCTGTAGAACTCTGTCTGGGTGATGACTCCACCATTGGACATCCGGCCATTCTTCCCCACGTCCACATACAAGAAGTCGTAATTAGCCGACACCACTGCCAACATCACAATACTATTGAACCCCTTATAGTTGAAATAGTACGACCCCGAGTTGGGTGGTGGGATGATGTGGACATGTTTCCCATCAATTGCCCCTCCGCAGTTAGGAAAGTCCCACCGCTGGGCAAAGTGGGAGGCCACAGTCTGCCATTCTGTGGCGTGGAAGGAAACTGTTGAGGAAAAAAAAATCGAATATTTTTGCTCAGAAACGTGGCAAGCAGATTAGGCACAAACATTCTGGGGCAACCTCCAGATAGCATTTATTAAGGGGAATTTAACAACACCAAAGTATAAGGTACACCTATCATATTCCCCCTCCCCCTCTCTTATGGGGCATTTCTAACATTATGGGGGGTGTGGAAATCTTGGACAGGTAACCCTCTTCACTTCATTGAGAGATGAATGCCTAAATACAGGGTATTACTTGGAACAGCCCCTCCTTAGTTACACTATTGGCAGCCCACTGGACAGGTAAGAAGTGTCTGAATACAAAGATATAAATACACATTTGAGCACATTTGAATATTCTGCTATTACCTGTCTCGAGATAATAATAGGTTCTTAAAAATTCAAACAGTACCATTGGAAAGTATACAGGCAGGCCCTTGCACTACATGCTTTCGGGAATTCATACATAAATCAGAGCACAAAAGAGATGGGTATAGTGTGTATGGGTTTGGCAAAGTCAGCAGATAGATGATTGAGGATAGATAGAGAATTGGGATCAGCTGACTTAGCAGTTGAGGGAGGGAGGACTACTAAAAATGATTTGGGGACACCACAAAAAAAAGCCTCTGCCACTCTGCTTGAATTTAAAGCAAAAATAACATTTAAAAACATTTTAGGGTTTGTTTGGGGTAAAGCACTACTATGCAGCTGATAAAATACATTGTTTTAAGTGACTACATGCGGTGAATATAGGGCCCGTAGAGCATGCTGGGGAGGTAAGTGAAGGCAAATATGTATGAAGGACCTAAAAAATGAATTGCATAAAAATCCAGCATGCATGAGGACAAAGGGGACATTCACAGCATATTACAATCATGGTAATTAGGGAATGAGGAAAGAAATACAATATATTATCAAACATTAAATACAATAAAATGTGATATTAAAGGATAAAAATCTTACCTTCATATACTCCTTCTGCAGGACCTGTATGATGGCAGAACAGGTCTCTGGGATAATCATACCCAGAGCCTGGGGGGAGATGCCTGTCGAGAACCTGAGGTCCTGCAGGCTTCTCCCTGTCGCCAAGTACCGCAGGGTAGCGACGAGCCTCTGCTCCGGAGTGATGGCTTGCCTCATGCAGGTATCCTGCCTGCTGATATAGGGGGTCAGCGAAGCCAACAGACGGTGAAATACGGGGTCCGTCATCCGGAGAAAGTTCCTGAAATCATCAGGATTATTCTCACGGATCTCACGGAGCAAAGGCATATGAGAGAACTGGTCACGCTGAAGCAACCAATTCTTGGTCCATGAACTCCTCCCCACCCTGTTCATGGACTGGACTTGTGTCAAGGTCAGGACCCCAAAACCAAGCCCCCGCACAGCACGAACTCTACGAGGAGTACGCATACGCAACATGGCTAGAAAACGGTCGGCTGCTCAGAATGAAGTAACAGAACGCACTGAAGAACAGCAAGGCCTGTGAAGCGCGACCTGAAAAACAGTAACGAATGAACAAGAACACAATGACTAATCCAAGTTGCTTGCACACACAGAAGAGCAGATACAAACCCACAAGCACAAACTGAACAGCAGAAAACGATCTGAAAACCACGAGTCTGAAAAAGCGCGGATCGTCTCTCACCAAACTTTTACTAACACGAGATTAGCAAAAGGAGCCCAAAGGGTGCCGCGCTTGGTTCTGAACTGGCCTTTTCTAGTCTCGTCGTACGTGGTTGACGTCACCGCGTTCTTGGCGATCAGAAATTCCTACAACTTTGCGCGACCGTGTGTACGCAAAACAAGTTTGAGCCAACATCTGTCAGAAAAAATCCTAGGATTTTGTTATCGGAATGTCCGAACAAAGTCCGACCGTGTGTACGGGGCATAAGAGTATTATGTACCCCTACTCATTCGCATGGGGAGTTGGGATCTGGGGACCCCCTTGGTAAAAGGGGCTTCCAGATTCCAATAAGCCCCCCACCAACAGACCCCCACAACTATTGGCCAGGGTTCAACATGGGGACAAAGCTTTGGGGAGCAGCTCATCCCTCTTTTCCTGGCCTTTCCCTTAAAATCCATACCATTTCCAAAAGGCCTGGTATGGATTAGGGGGGACTACCACGCCATTTTTTTTTACTTTTTTTATTGCTGGCAATGTTTTTCTTTTTTTTTTGCAGCTGTCAGTGGGGAAACCTGCTGACAGCTGATGACTAGGGATGGGCGAATGGTTCGGCCCGAGCATAAGTTCAAGTTGAACTTGGTTGTTCGGATGTTCTACGAACACCAACCAATATGCGGTGTTCGGGGAAAATCCAAAAGCCGCCGGAACACCGCCGGAACACCGCCGGAACACCGTTAAAGTCAATTGGACATTAACATGAAAAATCAAAAGTGTTCATTTTAACCACTTCAATACCAGGCACTTTCGCCCCTTTCTGCCCAAGACAATTTTCAGCTTTCGGCATTGTCACATTTTGAATGACAATTGCACGGTCATACCCAAACTAAATTTTTAGAACTTTCTTTTGGTGGTATTTGATCATCTCTGCGTTTTTTTTTTTTTGCTAAAGAAACTAAAAAAGATCAACATTTTTGAAAAAAAAAAAGTTTTTCTTTGTTTCTGTTATAAAATTTAGCTTTCTTCTTCAATGACGGGCACTGATGAGTCAGCACTGATGGGCACTGATGAGGCGGCACCGATGGGGACTGATGAGTTGGCACTGATAAGGTGGCACTGATGGGCACTGATCAGGAGGCACTGATATGTAGAATTGATTTGCACTGATAGGCGGCACTGATATGCAGCACTGGTGGGCACCAATAGGTGGCACTGATATGCAGCACTGATGTGCACTGACAGGCGGCACTGATGTGCACTGACAGGCGGCACTGACCGGTGGCACTGATGGGCACTGACCGGCGGCACTTATTGGCATTGATAGGTGGCACTGATTGGCACTGACAGGTGGCATTGATGGACACTAATAGATGGCACTGATGGGCAGCAATGATTGGGCAGGTACTGACAGGTGTTAATGCTGGGCACTGATTGGCACTGTAATGGACACTGATTGGCACTATGGTGGGCACTTATTTGCACTGCGGTGGGCACTGATTGGCACTTGGGCACTGGCAGGGGGTTATGATGGGGCACTGACTGGGCACCGATTGGCAGCTTATGGGTACATTTGATGGAGACTGTGCTGATAATCAATGTGCTGATTATCAGCACAGACCCCCTCTCTGAAAGGGAGAGCTGCCGATCAGCTCTCCCTGTCAGCAAGAACCAAGAAATGCATTTACCGGCACTTCCTGGTTCACCCAATGATCAGCAGTGAATGGTCACAGCTGATCACATCATACGAAGCCTCTGTCAGAGGCTTCTTATCACAATTGGAGATGCGGCGTGTCGGACTGACACTCCGCACTCGCGATCGCTGTGCTGTGCGCCCCCGCGGGCGTGCGCTGGCATGTTATCCTGCTGGATGTCATACGACGCCCAGTCAGGATAACAGAACCACTTCCCGGCCGTCATTTTGTTATAGGCCGGGCGGGAAGTGGTTAAAGGCTTATATGCAAGTTATTGTCATAAAAAGTGTTTGGGGACCCGGTCCTTCCCCAGGGGAAATGTATCAATGCAAAAAAAAGTTTTAAAAACGGACGTTTTTTCGGAAGCAGTGATTTTAATAATGCTTAAAGTGAAACCTTAAAAGTGAAATATTACTTTACATTTCATACCTGGGGGGTGTCTATAGTATGCCTGTAAAGTGGCACATTTTTCCCGTGTTTAAAACAGTCCCTGCACAAAATGACATTTCTAAAGAAAAAAAGTCATTTAAAACTACTAGTGGCTATAATGAATTGTTGGGTCTCGGCAATACAGATAAAAATCATTGAAAAAAATGGCATTGGATCCCCCCCAGTCCTTTACCAGGCCCTTTGGGTCTGGTATGAATATATTAAGGGGAACCCTGAACCAAAATGTAAAAAAATTTGTGTGGGGGTCCCCCCAAATTTCATACCAGGCCCTTCAGGTCTGGTATGGATATTAAGGGGAACCCTGCGCCAATTTTTTTTTTAAATGGCGTAGGGGTCCCCCTCAAAATCCATACCAGACCCTTCAGGTCTGGTATGGATTTTAAGGGGAACCCCGTGCTAAAATTAAAAAAAATGGCATGGGGGTCCCACCAAAAATCCATACCAGACCCTTATCTGAACACGCAACCTGACAGGCCTGCAGGAAAAGAAAGGGGACGAGAGAGCCCCCCCCTGAACCGTACCAGGCCACATGCCCTCAACATGGGGAGGGTGCTTTGGGGTAGTCCCCGAAAGCACCTTGTCCCCATGTTGATGAGGACAAGGGCCTCATCCCCACAACCCTTGCCCGGTGGTTGTGGGGGTCTGCGGGCGAGGGGCTTATCAGAATCTGGAAGACCCCTTTAACAAGGGATCCATCATCAATCACAATGCCTCCCTCCACCGCCGACCCAAAAAAGCACAAAACCCTCCAACCGTGATGAAGGCTCTTGCCATATGACAGCTACATCATCTGACAGCTCTTAAATTACTAGCAGGTGGGGGCCACCCTGTGATGTCCCTGGGTGGCACCGTCCCCTTGAAATTTCACTGTTCCAGTATGCGCTTGGTCAATGATGTCACAATTGGGTGGGGTCACCCTGTGATGTCACTAGGCGGCACTGCCCCTTAGTTCTTTAAGAGCTATCAAATGGCGGCAGCCTTCGTCGGGACCAGCGTTTTTTTTTTTTTTTCGGGTCGGCGGTGGCATCATGATTGACGATGGATCTACACAAGGGGACATTATTTTTGGTTTTTAATAAAGAACTTGTGAAAAACTTGTGTTGTGTTTTTATTTACTTTTTACACTTTTTTATGGAGAATGGGTAAGGGTATTATGTACCCCTACTCATTCACATGGGGGGTTGGGATCTGGGGACCCCCTTGTTAAACATGGGGACAAGGAGCTTTGGGGGGCAGCTCACCCCTTTTTTCCTGGCCTGCCAGGCTGCATGCGCAGATAATGGTCTGGTATGGATTTTTGGGGGGGACCCCATGCTTTTTTGTAAAACAATTGTGGCATGGGGGGTTCCTCTCAAAATATATACTAGACCTAAAGGTCTTTTGTGGATTTGGGAGGGACCCCACACATTTTTTTTTTAATTGTGGCATGGGGTTTCCCTTAAAATCTGTACCATTTCCAAAATGCCTGGTATGGTTTAAGGGGGACTGCCACGCCATTTTTTTCACTTTTTTTATTGCCAGAAATGTTTTTTTTTGCAGCTGTCAGTGGGGAAACCTGCTGACAGCTGATGACTATGGATGGGCAAATGGTTCGGCCCGAGCATAAGTTCGGGCCGAACTTTGGTTGTTCGGATGTTCTGCGAACACCGAACAATATGCGGTGTTCGGGACAAATTCGAAAGCCGCCGGAACACCGTTAAACGCTATTGGACATTAACATGAAAAATCAAATGAGTTCATTTTAACCACTTCAATACCAGGCACTTTCGCCCCTTCCTGCCCAGGACAATTTTCAGCTTTCAGCGTTGTCGCATTTTGAATGACAATTGCGCGGTCATACAACACTGTGCCCAAACTAAATTTTTATCATTTTCTTCCCACAAATAGAGCTTTCTTTTGGTGGTATTTGATCATCTCTGCAGTTTTTATTTTTGCTAAAGAAACTAAAAAAGACCAACATTTTTGAAAAATAAGTTTTTCTTTGTTTCTGTTATAAAATTTTGCTTTCTCCTTTACTGATGGGCACTGATGAGTCGGCACTGATATGCAGCACTGATGGGCACTGACAGGCGACACTGATGGGCACTGACATTCGGCACTGATGGGCACTGAAAGGTGGCACTGATGGGCACTGACAGGTGGCACTGATTGGCATTGATAGCCGGCACTGATTGGCATTGATAGGCGGCACTGATTGGCACTTGAAGGTGGCATTGATGGACACTAATAGATGGCATTGATGGGCAGCACTGATTGGGCAGGTACTGACAGGTGTTAATGCTGGGTACTGATTGGCACTGTAATGGACACTGGCACTATGGTGGGCACTGATTTGCACTGTGGTTGGGCACTGATTGGCACTTTATTGGGCACTGGCAGGGGGTTATGATGGGGCATTGACTGGGCACTGATTGGCAGCTTATGGGTACATCTGATGGGGCTGTGCTGATAATCAATGTGCTGATTATCAGCACAGACCTCCCTTTGACAGGGACAGCTGCCGATCGGCTCTCCCTGTCAGCGAGAACCAACAAATGCCATTTACTGGCACTTCCTGGTTCATGCTATGATCAGCGTGATCACCGTGGCATCAGAGGGAGGCGAGGCCACCCGTTTACGTACCTGGATGGCCCCGCCCCCTCTGACGCCACGGGGAAGCAATTGGGAAGTCCCCGTGCGTCAGAGGGGGATGGGCTCACCCGGGTGCGTCACCGTGTGGCCCCACCCTCAGTTATAAAAGAACTGTCATGACGCTGAATCGTCATACAGCGGGTGCCTCCCTTGGAGGTGGATATTTTGTATTTTATTTTTTGGTCCATCAGCGGAGTCATAGAAGAAGATGAATGGACTTTGTGGGACATTTTTATTTTTTAAAAAAGGACTTGTCCCAAGTTGTGTCTTGTTTTTTTTTAACATTTTGATACTTTTTTTGTGAAATGGTACGGGTACAATGTACCCGTTACCATTTCAAACGGGGGGCGGGATCTGGTGGTCCCCTTGTTAAAGGGGGCTTCCAGATTCCGATAAGCCCCCCGCCCACAAACCCCCACAACCACAGGGCAAGGGTTATGGGGATGAGGCCATTGTTCCCATCAACATGGGGACAAGGTGCTTTGGGGGAGCTACCCCAAAGCACCCTCTCTATGTTGAGGGCATGTGGCCTGGTATGGTTCAGGAGGGGGATGCTCTCTCATCCCCCCTCTTTTCCTGCGGCCTGCCAGGTTGTGTGTTCGGATAAGGGTCTGGTATGGATTTTTGGGGGGACTCCCATGCCATTTTTTTTAATTTTGGCATGGGGTTCCCCTTAAAATCCATACCAGACATGAAGGGTCTGGTATGGATTTTGAGGGGACCCCTACGCCATTATTTAAAAAAAAATTGGCGCAGGGTTCCCCTTAATATCCATACCAGACCTGAAGGGCCTGATATGGAATTTGGGGGGCCCCCCACGCAATTTTTTTTTAAATTTTGGTTTGGGGTTCCCCTTAATATTCATACCAGACCCAAAGGGCCTGGTAATGGACTGGGGGGATCCCATGCCATTTTTTTCAATGACTTTTATCTGTATTGTCGGGACCCGACAATTCATTATAGACGCTAGTAGTTTTAAATGACTTTTTTTCCCTTTTAGAAATGTCATTTTGTGCAGGGACTGTTCTAAACATGGGAAAAATGTGCCCATTTACAGGCATACTATAGACACACCCCAGGCAGATATTTAAAGGAATATTTCATTTTTTTTGTTTGACTTTAAGCATTATTAAAATCACTGCTCCCGAAAAAATTGATGTTTTTTAAAACTTTTTTTTGCATTGATACATGTCCCCTGGGGAAGGACCCGGGTTCCCAAACACTTTTTATGACAAAAACTTGCATATTACCCCTTAAAATTAGCACTTTTGATTTTTCAAGTTCGTGTCCCATAGATTTTAATGGTGTTCGCGTGTTCTAATTAATTTTTTGCCTGTTCGCATGTTCTAGTGCGAACCAAACTGGGGGGGGTGTTCGGCTCATCCCTACTGATGACCCATCTGTTGTTAATGCGGATGCGGTGGCGGCTTCCTGGCCCATCCTATTCACTGGTTGTTAAGCAAGATGATGGTCGAAGAAAAGAAAAAAAAATCTTATGAGAGTTTTAATAGAGTTTACGAGCGTTTTTTTCTGCTAAAATGCTGCTGCTCCAGAACGTGCTGGCAGGGTTTTTTTTTTTCCCCACTAAACTCTCCTTCCAAAAAACACTGATAAAAGCCTATGTGTGCATGAACACAGAATAATGTGCAGAGGAGTTTAGAGGCAGTTAAAAAAAAAATATCTGATGCCCAAAACAGCGGCTGCAAAAATGCCCAGTGTGCATGAGGCCTGAATTATAAGTACAGCAAATGTCCATGAGACCTGGAAACCTAAGAATGGGAAACTTTAACTGCAAACTGGTGAATTCAGATGAATTATTTGAAATCAATTTCTTTATTTTTTTTTATCTTTTGAAAGCTAAACAGATACATCCGGACAATTTCCTACACCAGCCCCAGTGGTGAGGAGATCTTCCTTAATGACAGAGGAGAATTACCCTCCAATATGCTGTTAACAAACATTATCTATGATGATCCTACTCCCGGGCAGTTTTTTTTCAAGGCATACTCTTTTGCAACCAGTAAAACTCTAGAAAAAGTAAGCAAACCAGAAGGTTTTAATGGAGCGTTCCACTGGAGACATGGCAAAGTAAGACTTTTTTTAATTATTTCTTTTAAATGCAATTCGGATTATTGGAAACATGTAACAAATACATGTAGGTGTTATCCCAATTTGGCTGCAAAACTGGAAATACACTAAGCAGAAGGATGTTTCAAATATATAACAGTTTATGAGCATTAAAATATTTTCACACCTCAAAACACCCTGCAGAACTTTTTGTGTAAAGCAATTTAACCACTTGCCCACTGGGCACTTTCATCCCCCCTCCCCCCTCCTGCCCAGGCCAATTTTCAGCATTCAGCGCTGTCGCACTTTGAATGACAATTGCGCATTCATGCAACACTGAACCCAAACAAATCTTTTTATCATTTTTTTCACACAAATAAAGCTTTCTTTTGGTGATATTTACTCAACACTGGGTTTTAATTTTTTGCTAAATAAACAAATGAAGACCGAAAATTTTGAAAAAAAAAACAACTTTTTACATTTTTTTTATAAAATTTTGCAAACAGGTAATTTTTCTCCTTCACTGATGTGTACTGATGAGGCAGAACTGATGGGCACTGATTGGCACTAATGAGGCGGCATTGATGGGCACTGATAGGCTGCACTGATGGGCAATAAAGAGGTGGCACTGGTGGGCACTGATAAGGCAGCACTGATGGGCACTCATAGGTGGCACCGATGGGCACTAATATGTGGCACTAATGGGCACTGATAGGCAGCACTGATAGGTGGCACTGATGGGCACTGGTAGGCAACACTAATGGGCACTGGTAGGTAGCACTGATTGGTGACATTGATGAGGAGACACTGGTGGGCACGGATTGACAACATTGGTGGGCACTGATTGGCAACAGTGGTGGGTACTGATTGGCAGCAGTAGTGGGCACTGTTTGGCAGCAGTGGTGGGCACTGATTAGCAGCATTAGTGAGAACTAATTGGCATCAGTGGTGGACACTAATTCACAGCAGTGGTGGGCACAAACTGGCAGACACAGATTAGTAGAGTCCGATTATCTTCTGTTGACATTGTGATCAGCTGTGATTGGAAACAGCTGATCACGTAGTAAAGAGCCGCTAATTGGCTCTTTACCTCAAACTGTGTTCCGCAGTGTCCGGAGGACACCGCTGCTGGACATGGGCAAGGGCACGGGCGGCACACCCTGTATTTGCAGTGTCTGGGGGTCACCGCGAACACAGAGTGTGCCGCCCACTGCCAAGCCTTCATATGATGACCTCCCAGAACTGAATGACCCGGCTATAGTGCTGTCGGAAAGTAGATAAAGAACAGCGAAAGTGCGCTGTCAGGATATACTGTATAAAGTTCCTTAAAAAAGTATTCATACTCCTTGAAATTTTCAACATTTTGTCATGTTACAACCAAAAATGTAAATGTATTTTATTGGGATTTTGTGTGATAGACCAACACAAAGTGGCACATAATTGTGGAGCAGAAGGAAAATTATAAATTATTTTCAAAATGTTTTGCAATTAAATATCTGAAAAGCTGCAAATCATTTTGGGTATGTCTCTATGATCTTTGCACATCTAGAGAGGGACATTTTTATCCATTCTTCTTTGCAAAATAGCTAAAGCTCTGTCAGATTGGATGGAGAGTGTCTGTGAACTGAGCTTCTAACACATGAATATGCTTTGATCTAAACCATTCCTTTGTAGCTCTGGCTGTATGTTTAGGGTCGTTGTCCTGCTGGAAGGTGAACCACCGCCCAGTCTCAAGGCTTTTGCAGACTCCAACAGGTTTTCTTCTAAGATTACCCTGAATATGGCTCCATCCATCTTCCCATCAACTCTGACCAGCTTCCCTGTCACTGCAGAAGAAAAGCATCCCCACAACATGATGCTGCCACAACCATGTTTCACAGTGGGGATGGTGTGTTCAGGGTTAGGGATGAGCTGAACACCCCCCGGTTCGGTTCGCACCAGAACCCGCGAACGGACCGCAAGTTCGCACGAACGTTAGAACCCCATTGACGTCTATGGGACTCGAACGTTCGAAATCAAAAGTGCTCATTTTAAAGGCTAATTTGCATGGTATTGTCCTAAAAAGGGTTTGGGGACCCGGGTCCTACCCCAGGGGACATGTATCAATGCAAAAAAAACTTTTAAAAACGGCCGTTTTTTCGGGAGCAGTGATTTTAATGATGCTTAAAGTAAAAAAAAAAAGTGAAATATTCCTTTAAATATCGTACCTGGGGGGTGTCTATAGTATGCCTGTAAAGTGACGCGTGTTTCCCATGTTTAGAACAGTCCCTGCACCAAATGTCATTTTTAAAGGAAAAAATCTCATTTAAAACTGCTTGCGGGTTTAATGTCATGTCGGGTCATGGCAATATGGATGAAAATCAGTGAGACAAACGGCATGGGTACCCCCCAGTCCATTACCAGGCCCTTTGGGTCTTGTATGGATATTAAGGGGAACCCCGCACCCAAATTAAAATAAGGAAAGGTCCCTATATACTCTGAACAGCAGTATACAGGCGGTGCAAACAAGACAGGGACTGTAGGTTTGTTGTTAAGTAGAATCTGTTTGTAATTTTGAACATTTTTAATGTGTTTAGCTCCAGCCAAAAAATCTTTTCTAAGCTTTTTGGAAAACATAGGGAAGGGTTATCACCCCTGTGACATTTGTTTTGCGTCTTTCCTCCTCTTCAGAAGATTTCACCTCACTTTTTTGTCCCAATGAAAAATGTTTTTTGAAAATTTGTGTTTTTTTGTGGAACAAGGATTGGAAAGCATCAGTGGAAAGGAAAAATTGTTTTCCCATATTAACTCTTACAGGAGAGAATTTCCCTTCCTTAGGGGTAGATTTCATCTCACTTCCTGTTGTCTCCTTCCGTTTGCAAGTAGGAGTCGTTTGTAAGTTAGATGTTTGAAAGTAGGGTCCTGCCCTATATACTCAGCAGAAATTTGGGCCTTAGGTGTTGCTGTGGCCAAAACACTGTAAGCCCTCACAGGGCCCTGCTGTGAAATATTAGATCAAGAATTGTAATTACATGCCCCTGTTGAACAGGAGCTGAAAAATTAGGCCTTAGGCACTGGTGCTGGTGCCACAACACTGCAACCCCTCACAGACACTCTAGTTGGAACGCAGGAACGAGCCCTGCTGCAAAGTATTGCATCAAAAATTGTAATTACACGCCCCTGTTAGACAGGGGCAGAAAAATTGGGTCTTAGGCACTGGTGCTGGTGCCACAACACTGCAACCCCTCACAGACACTCTAGTTGAAACGCAGGAACAAGCCCTGCTGCAAAGTATTGCATCAAAAATTGTAATTACACGCCCCTGTTAGACAGGGGCAGAAAAATTGGGTCTTAGGCACTGGTGCTGGTGCCACAACACTGCAACCCCTCACAGACACTCTAGTTGAAACGCAGGAACAAGCCCTGCTGCAAAGTATTGCATCAAAAATTGTAATTACACGCCCCTGTTAGACAGGGGCTGAAAAATTGTGCCTTAGGCACTGGTGGTGGCGCCCAGAACCAAAAATGTTCTTACAAGCTATCAGCGTGATGATTGAGGAGGAAGAGGATAATTACTCAGGGATAGTCACTCAGCATCAGCATAGGCAGTCTTTGAAGGGATCTGAGATTTCAAAAAAAATTATTCGGTTACATCTGCATCAGGTGCTTGGTAGCTGGTGGTGATCCAAGACTGATTCATTTTTATGAAGGTCAGCCGATCGACCGAGTCGGTGGACAGACGCACCCTGTGATCGGTTACCACGCCTCCAGCAGCACTGAATGTGCGTTCCGAAAGAACGCTGGATGCAGGACAGGCCAGTAGCTCAATTGCATACTGTGCAAGCTCTGGCCAGTGATCCATCCTCAAGACCCAGTAACCCAGAGGATTTTCGGTGGGAAAGGTGTCCAAGTCTGATCTTGCCCCTAGGTATTCCTGCACCATGTAAAACAGACGCTGGCGATGGTTGCTGGAACCGATCATACCTTGGGGCTGCGGACCAAAAAATTGTCTGAACGCATCGGTCAGACGGCCACCTTCTCCACCGCTCCTTCTTTGACTGACCGAAGCCTCAGCAACACGTTGTCCAGAAACAGGAGTTTGTAACCTCCCAGTCTCTGGGAACGCGTTGCACAGACCTTTCTGCAAGGCCTCCCGAAGATGTTTCATCCTCTGCTCCCTCTGCGATGGCAAGATAAGGTCCGCAACCTTACCCTTGTAACGTGGATCAAGGAGGGTTGCCAGCCAGTATTGGTCCTTCTCCTTGATACCACGAATACGAGGATCCTTACGCAGGCTTTGCAGGATCAGGGAGGCCATGCAGCGTAGGTTTGCTGAGGCATTCGGTCCGGAGTCCTCTGGGTCACTAAGGACAACAACGTCCGCAGCCACCTCCTCCCAGCCACGTACAAGTCCATGTGTTCCTTGGGACTGATCCCTTAAAGACTGCTGATGCTGAGTGCCAGGCTCCACCTCCATACTGACACAATCTTCCTCCTCCTCCTCCTCCTCGTCCTCTTCCTGTGTGATCGGCGGGCACGCAGGAACACTGTCTGGATAAAGGGGGCCTTGAGAGCTAAGGAAGTCCTCCTCTTCCTGCCTCTGTTCTGCCTCAAGTGCCCTGTCCATTATTCCACGCAGCGTGTGCTCCAACAGGTGGACAAGGGGGACAGTGTCACTGATGCATGCACTGTCAGTGCTCACCATCCTCGTGGCCTCCTCGAATGGTGACAGGACAGTGCATGCATCCCTGATCATGGCCCACTGGCGTGGGGAAAAAAAACCAAGGTCCCCTGACCCTGTCCTGGTGCCATAGTCGCACAGGTACTCATTGATGGCCCTCTGCTGCGTGTGCAGCCGCTGCAGCATGGCCAACGTCGAGTTCCACCTGGTGGGCATGTCACAGATTAGGCGGTTCTTGGGCAGGTTAAACTCCTTTTGGAGGTCCGTCAGCCGAGCACTGGCATTATATGACCGGCGGAAATGCACACAGACTTTCCTGGCCTGCCTCAGGACATCCTGTAAGCCCGGGTACCTGCCCAAGAACCGCTGCACCACCAAGTTAAGGACGTGAGCCAAACAGGGCACATGGGTCAGTTGTCCCTGTCGGAGGGCAGAGAGGAGGTTGGTGCCATTGTCGCAAACCACCATTCCTGCCTTAAGTTGGCGTGGCGTCAACCACCTCTGAACCTGCCCCTGCAGAGCTGACAGAACCTCTGCCCCAGTGTGGCTCCTGTCCCCCAAGCACACCAGCTCAAGCACCGCATGGCATCTTTTGGCCTGCGTACTTGCGTAGCCCCTTGAACGCCTACGGAGCACCGCTGGTTCCGAGGAAGAGGCCATGGAGGAAGAAGAAGAGGAGGGGGTGGAGGAGAGAGGTGTGTCACAATCAGCATTTTGGAGGCGTGGTGGCGGAACAACCTCCAACACTACTGCACCTTGTCCTGCATCCTTCCCAGCTGCCAGCAGAGTCACCCAATGCGCCGTGAAACTTAAGTAACGTCCCTGTCCATGCCTGCTGGACCATGAGTCAGCGGTAATATGCACCTTACCGCTGACCGCCCTGTCCAGCGAGGCATGGACATTGCCTTCCACATGCCGGTAGAGAGCCGGAATCGCCTTCCGTGAGAAAAAGTGGCGTTTGGGTACCTGCCACTGAGGAACCGCACATTCCACAAACTCACGGAAGGGGGCAGAGTCTACCAACTGAAAAGGCAGCAGTTGAAGTGCTAGCAATTTTGCCAAGCTAGCATTCAACCGCTGGGCATGTGGATGGCTGGGAGCAAACTTCTTTCGGCGGTGCAGCAGCTGGGGCAGGGAAATTTGCCTGGTACAATCTGACGTCGGTGTACCAAAAGCAGATTGCCCATAAGTACTTGGCTGTGACACACCTAATTCTACACCTTCATTCCTCTCACTGCAGGTCGCAGAGAGGACTGAAGGTCTAGTGGGGTTGGAAATCTCAGCTGATGAGGAGCAAGGAGAGATCGTCTTTGTTCTTTGGTGTGGGTCTTTTAGATACGCTTGCCAACGAACTGCATGGCAGGTCAACATATGTCTGGTCAAGCATGTGGTACCCAAGCGGGAGATGTTTTGGCCACGCGAGATACGCTTGAGACATATATTGCAAATAGCAGCGGTGCGATCTGATGCACTCGTCTCAAAAAAGGCCCACACCAAAGAACTTTTTGAATAACGCGCAGAGACTGCAGCGCCCTGCACATGTGGAGCTTTGGGGTGTGATGCAGTCAATGTGCTGCCCTTAGGCTGGCCCCTGGAGGGCATCCTGCCTAGTTGGTGATGTGCCACCTCCTCCTCCTCCTCCTCCTCCTCCTCCTCCTCTCTCCTATCAGGCACCCACGTTGAGTCAGTGACCTCATCATCCCCTCCCTCCTCATCACTGGAGCAAACCTGGCAGTATGCTGCAGCAGGGGGAGCATGACTGCCAGATTGCTGTCCTTCTTGGGCACCCCCTCTGTCCGTGCTCATGTTACTGCCTTCATTGAGCTCAGTATCATCATCAGAGCCTTCCAAACGCTGGGCATCCTCCTGGAGCATGTACCCAACACTGTGGTCAAACAGTTCGAGGGAATCCTCAGGAGGACATGGTGGGGCTAGGGAAGGAGTCACTGATGACATTGAGCTGAGGGAAGAGGCCGCTGCTTTGCCAGACAAAGCACCCTGGGCATGGGTGAGAGAGGATGAGGAGGATGAGGACGGCTTGGTCATCCACTCGACCAAGTCTTCCGCATGTTGCGGCTCAACACGGCCAGCTGCCGAAAAAAAGGCCAAGCGTGTCCCATGGCCACGTGCTGATGAGGATGCACCGTCTCCACGACCAGCACTAGACACAGAGCCTGCTTGCCCTCTCTTATTGGCTTGTGACTGTCTGCCTCTCCTTCTTGGCCTTCCAGACATACTAATGGCCTGTAGCTGCACTAAGCTGGGATAGAACACCTGTAATTTTCTTCAGGTAGCTTTATATACTGTAACCAGACAAGCCTGCCTGTCAGTAGGAAGATAACAGGAACGGATCTAGCTGAACACTGTGAGCAGGACGTACTGCACTAAATGTATATAGCAGGAACGGATCTAGCTGAACACTGTGAGCAGGACGCACTGCACTGAATGTAAATAGCAGGAACGGATCTAGCTGAACACTGTGAGCAGGACGCACTGCACTGAATGTAAACAGCAGGAACGGATGTAGCTAAACACTGTGAGCAGGACGCACTGCACTGAATGTAAATAGCAGGAACGGATCTAGCTGAACACTGTGAGCAGGACGCACTGCACTGAATGTAAATAGCAGGAACGGATCTAGCTGAACACTGTGAGCAGCACGCACTGCACTGAATGTAAATAGCAGGAACGGATCTAGCTGAACACTGTGAGCAGGACGCACTGCACTGAATGTAAATAGCAGGAACGGATCTAGCTGAACACTGTGAGCAGGACGCACTGCACTGAATGTAAACAGCAGGAACGGATGTAGCTAAACACTGTGAGCAGGACGCACTGCACTGAATGTAAATAGCAGGAACGGATCTAGCTGAACACTGTGAGCAGGACGCACTGCACTGAATGTAAATAGCAGGAACGGATCTAGCTGAACACTGTGAGCAGGACGCACTGCACTGAATGTAAATAGCAGGAACGGATCTAGCTGAACACTGTGAGCAGGACGCACTGCACTGAATGTAAATAGCAGGAACGGATCTAGCTGAACACTGTGAGCAGCACGCACTGCACTGAATGTAAATAGCAGGAACGGATCTAGCTGAACACTGTGAGCAGGACGCACTGCACTGAATGTAAATAGCAGGAACGGATCTAGCTGAACACTGTGAGCAGGACGCACTGCACTGAATGTAAACAGCAGGAACGGATGTAGCTAAACACTGTGAGCAGGACGCACTGCACTGAATGTAAATAGCAGGAACGGATCTAGCTGAACACTGTGAGCAGGACGCACTGCACTGAATGTAAATAACAGGAACGGATCTAGCTGAACACTGTGAGCAGGACACACTGTACTAAATGTAAATAGTCTAGCTGCCTGACCGTGGTACTAATAGGATCAAAAAGAACACCTGTAATTTTCTTCAGGTAGCTTTATATACTGTAACCAGACAAGCCTGCCTGTCAGTAGGAAGATAACAGGAACGGATCTAGCTGAACACTGTGAGCAGGACGTACTGCACTAAATGTATATAGCAGGAACGGATCTAGCTGAACACTGTGGGCAGGACGCACTGCACTGAATGTAAATAGCAGGAACGGATCTAGCTGAACACTGTGAGCAGGACGCACTGCACTGAATGTAAATAGCAGGAACGGATCTAGCTGAACACTGTGAGCAGGACGCACTGCACTGATTGTAAACAGCAGGAACGGATGTAGCTAAATACTGTGAGCAGGACGCACTGCACTGAATGTAAATAGCAGGAACGGATCTAGCTGAACACTGTGAGCAGGACGCACTGCACTGAATGTAAATAGCAGGAACGGATCTAGCTGAACACTGTGAGCAGCACGCACTGCACTGAATGTAAATAGCAGGAACGGATCTAGCTGAACACTGTGAGCAGGACGCACTGCACTGAATGTAAATAGCAGGAACGGATCTAGCTGAACACTGTGAGCAGGACGCACTGCACTAAATGTAAATACCAGGAACGGATCTAGCTGAACACTGTGAGCAGGACGCACTGCACTGAATGTAAATAGCAGCAACGGATCTAGCTGAACACTGTGAGCAGGACGCACTGCACTGAATGTAAATAGCAGGAACGGATCTAGCTGAACACTGTGAGCAGGACGCACTGCACTGAATGTAAACAGCAGGAACGGATGTAGCTAAACACTGTGAGCAGGACGCACTGCACTGAATGTAAACAGCAGGAACGGATCTAGCTGAACACTGTGAGCAGGACGCACTGCACTGAATGTAAATAACAGGAACGGATCTAGCTGAACACTGTGAGCAGGACACACTGTACTAAATGTACATAGTCTAGCTGCCTGACCGTGGTACTAATAGGATCAAAAAGAACACCTGTAATTTTCTTCAGGTAGCTTTATATACTGTAACCAGACAAGCCTGCCTGTCAGTAGGAAGATAACAGGAACGGATCTAGCTGAACACTGTGAGCAGGACGTACTGCACTAAATGTATATAGCAGGAACGGATCTAGCTGAACACTGTGAGCAGGACGCACTGCACTGAATGTAAATAGCAGGAACGGATCTAGCTGAACACTGTGAGCAGGACGCACTGCACTGAATGTAAATAGCAGGAACGGATCTAGCTGAACACTGTGAGCAGGACGCACTGCACTGAATGTAAACAGCAGGAACGGATGTAGCTAAACACTGTGAGCAGGACGCACTGCACTGAATGTAAATAGCAGGAACGGATCTAGCTGAACACTGTGAGCAGGACGCACTGCACTGAATGTAAATAGCAGGAACGGATCTAGCTGAACACTGTGAGCAGCACGCACTGCACTGAATGTAAATAGCAGGAACGGATCTAGCTGAACACTGTGAGCAGGACGCACTGCACTGAATGTAAATAGCAGGAACGGATCTAGCTGAACACTGTGAGCAGGACGCACTGCACTAAATGTAAATACCAGGAACGGATCTAGCTGAACACTGTGAGCAGGACGCACTGCACTGAATGTAAATAGCAGGAACGGATCTAGCTGAACACTGTGAGCAGGACGCACTGCACTGAATGTAAATAGCAGGAACGGATCTAGCTGAACACTGTGAGCAGCACGCACTGCACTGAATGTAAATAGCAGGAACGGATCTAGCTGAACACTGTGAGCAGGAAGCACTGTACTGAATGTAAATAGCAGGAACGGATCTAGCTGAACACTGTGAGCAGGACACACTGCACTGAATGTAAATAGTCTAGATAGAAGATAACAGGAACGGATCTAGCTAAACTGAATACAGTGTATATATATATATGCAACACCTGGGATGCATATATATACACAATACACTGTAAGTGCAGCTAACTGACTGACTGTTCTGCCTAATCTATCTAACTCAAATCAAATGACACTGTCTCTCTCTCTCTCTATCGCTCAGCACACCGGAACACACACTACACAGGGCCGCCGTGCAGGCGGCCTTATATAGTGTGGGGTGTGTACTAAATCCCCTGAGCCATAATTGGCCAAAGCCACCCTGGCTTTGGCCAATTACAGCTCTCTCTACTGACGGCGCTGTGATTGGCCAAGCATGCGGGTCATAGTGCATGCTTGGCCAATCATCAGCCAGCAATGCACTGCGATGCCGCAGTGAATTATGGGCCGTGACGCGCCACACGAATTTGGCGCGAACGGCCCATATCGTTCGCAATTCGACGGACGGTCGAACAGCCGATGTTCGAGTCGAACATGGGTTCGACTCGAACACGAAGCTCATCCCTATTCAGGGTGATGTGCAGTGTTAGTTTTTTGGTCTCATCTGACCAGAGCACCTACTTCCATATGTTTGCTGTGTCCCCCACATGGCTC
Organism: Lithobates clamitans; assembly: GCA_037952925.1. Taxonomy (NCBI): domain Eukaryota; kingdom Metazoa; phylum Chordata; class Amphibia; order Anura; family Ranidae; genus Lithobates; species Lithobates clamitans. The sequence continues at coordinate 5,972,736 of JBBGZY010001416.1, forward strand.
CTCGCAAACTGCAAAAGGGACTTCTTATGGCTTTCTTTCAACAATGGCTTTCTTCTTGCCACTCCTCCATAAAAGCCAAAGTGCACGACTAATAGTTGTCTTGTGGACAGATTCTCCCACCTGAGCTGTGGATCTCTGCAGCTACTCCAGAGTTACCATGGGCCTCTTGGCTGCTTCTCCGACGAATGCTCTCTTTGCCTGGCCTGTCAGTTTAGGTGGACAGCCATGACTTGGTAGGTTTGCAGTTGTGCCATACACTTCTCCACAACTTTATCCCTGGCCTGTCTGGTGTGTTTCTTGGCCTTCATGATGCTATTTGTTTACTAAGGTTCTGTAACAAACCTCTGAGGGCTTTACCGAACAGCTGTATTTATAGTGAGATTAAATTGCAAACAGGTGGACACTATTTACTAATTTGGTGACTTCTGAAGGTTCCACTAGATTTTAGTGAATGGTATCCGAGTAAAGGGGGCTGAATACAAATGCATGTCATATTTTTCAGATATTTATTTGTAGACTATTTTGAAAACCATTTATCATTTTCCTTCCATTTTGCAATTATGTGACACTTTGTGTCGATCTATCACACACAATCCCAATAAAATGCTTTTATGTTTTTGGTTGCAACATGACAAAATGCGGAAAATTTCAAGGGGTATGAATACTTTTTTAAGGCACTGTATGACTTCTGACAGGCAAGGTTGTGATGCAGCAGTGGAAGACGACATTGAATGATTCCTGGAAGTGGGCAAATCTCCAACAGTCAGAAAATCTAGGTAAGCTAGAACCCTCATCAGCTATATATTACGGCATGTGTCCTCATTCGAGACATCATCACCAGGACAGGAAGAGAGGGCCATAATTGTTAACTTTTTCCCTCTATTTATCATTATTACAGTTTTGACTGTAATTACTTTTCGAGTTTGTATTAATATTTAATGTTATTTTGTGGTTTTCTGTAGGATGTTTTGTTATAGAAAACATTTGTGTGCATGTGTAAATGCAGCCACATCATTTTTTTTCTCTTACATATCTAAAAACTGAAGGTTCTACCTAAAAATATTTTCCTTTTAGACTCCCCAAGCTCAGTGTAATGAGCCGTGTCCTCCAGGATACAGGAAAGGTCCATCTGGAGGAATCCATGCCTGCTGCTATCACTGTGTGCCGTGTTCTGATGGGGAAATATCCAATGTAATAGGTAATGAATACTAATGCATAATTATATAAGGACTGATGTCTGGTATTTGTTATGTTATTGATGTTTTATAATTGGGAAAGTTTCTAACATACAGTTTTTCTCCCACAGACAGTGAGATCTGCCATAAATGTCTTGATGACCATTGGCCAGATGAGAGAAAAGTGAAATGTATTCCTAAAACATATGACTATCTCTCCTATGAGGTGGACATACTGTCTCAAGCCTTTTATATTATCTCTGTATTATGCTCTGCTGTAACTCTCTATATACTGGCATTGTTTATTTTATTCCGGGACACTCCAATTGTGAAAGCCAATAACCGGAATGTGAGCTTCATCCTCCTGATCTCCATCTTGCTGAGCTTCCTCTGTGTCTTCTTGTTCCTTGGTCGTCCTGTGGATATAACCTGCATGCTGAGACAAATGTCATTTGGGATCTTCTTCTCCATCGCTGTCTCTTCTGTTCTGGCCAAGACTATCACAGTCTACATTGCTTTCAAAGCCTCCAAGCCCGGAAGCTACTGGAGGAAGTGGGTGGGAGAGAAGATTTCTAATTCTACTGTCATAATCTGCTCCTCTATCCAAGTTCTGATCTGTGTTATTTGGCTGTCAGTGTCTCCTCCTTACCAAGAGTATGACGTGCACTCCTATCCTGGGGAGATTGTCATTCAGTGTAATGAAGGGTCAGTTATTGGGTTCTACTCTGTGTTGGGCTATATGGGGTTTCTGGCAGCTGTAAGTTTTGTTCTGGCTTTCATGGTGAGGACATTACCGGACAGTTTTAATGAAGCCAAATACATCACCTTCAGCATGCTGGTGTTCTGCAGTGTCTGGATTGCCATGATCCCGGCCTATCTGAGCACCAGAGGAAAATACATGGTGGCTGTAGAGATATTCGCCATACTGACCTCCAGTGCTGGATTATTAGGATGTATATTTTTTCCTAAATGTTACATCATTATCATAAAACCAGAGAGAAATTCCAGAAAACATATATTGACCAAAGTCAAATTATAATATACTGGTTTAAACATTATATAAAGCAAAGGCGCGTTGACTGTTATAGCGTATTTTTGAAGCATAGTTGGAGTAAGTATACTTGACCTGGCAAGAACTTTAGTGGGCAGTAAAGACTATGCCAGGTCAAATGACAGACCAACCAAACAATCTAAAAAAAAAGGAGCACAAAATTATTTTGTTTTGCTTTATTTTTATTTAACTGATCGATCCAATTTAATTGAATTTAATGGGTTTTGCTATTAAGCAGAAAACAAATTTTTTGTATTCAGTTTAAAATTATGACACAATGAAGAGGCGCTATGTCTTCATTTTATTCTCTTTTGCCCCGTACACGCGGTCGGACTTTCCGACGTAAAATGTGTGATCGGAGCTTGTTGTCGGAAATTCCAACCTTGTGTAGGCTCCATAGGACAGTTTCCATCGGAATTTCCGTTGCACAGAATTTGAGATCTGGAAATTTGAGATCTGGTCCTCAAATTTTCCGACAACAAAATTTGTTTGCGTAAATTCCGATCGTGTGTACACAATTCCGACGCACAAAGTTTCACGCATGCTTGGAATCAAGCAGAAGAGCCGCACTGGTTATTGAACTTCATTTTTCTCGGCTCGTCATATGTATTGTACGTCACCGCGTTCTTGACGTTCAGAATTTCCGACCAACTTTGTGTGACCGTGTGTATGCAAGACAAGTTTGAGCCAACACCCGTCTGAAAAAATCCATGGATTTTGTTGTCGGAATGTCTGATCAATGTCCGATCGTGTGTATGGGGCATTAGCGTGTATTCATTGAGATCTGTTTAAATTTATATAAAAACATTATATACATTGAGAAGATAAAATATGGACACGGTGACTCATAATAACTAGTGTTACATCTGCCAAAATGTGGCTTGATCAATATGTTTTAAGTGCAAGAAATATTAGACAAATTCAGTTTCAAAGAGCTTTAAAGTCCATGGAGAATTATGTTTGATGGTTACTACTGGCCCTTTGGATGTCTGATAGACAATTATTGTCATTGAAATGGCATTGGAAGCCGGGCACAGCTTTGGGCGACCTTTTCTTAAAAACAAAAGGGTACATCAGAAAGAAGGGCCTTTCAATGCGGCTTCAAGAGTGACAAAGCAAATACAGACATTCTTTAAATAAATCCTTTAAATTACAAGTTTGGGGATAGTATAAAGCTGTGAGTGATGGAAATATTTTTGGGGACAGCATCAGTGACAATATATTTTGGCAAATGTTGTTGTTGTTGTTTATATCTTCTCAGCATGTTGGACAAAAACAATGTACAGATTACTTATTCAAGGTTAATTGGAAAATGAGAAATCTGAGAGCAGGGGCGGACTGACAACTCATGGGGCCCCCGGGCAATAGGGGCTCATGGGGCCCCCTTTGTCCCCACCCACACACAAGCCACACCCTCACAAAGCCCCACGTATATATTGCACTGCTACATTACATGCATTGGTCACAGAATTTCTCTACTTCATGTTCAAAATAAATGTTAAAGATTTAAGAAAATAAAGAAAAATAAACTCACTTTAACCACGTACATTTACTGCATGCTGTTTGACCTGCTGCCGCTGTGATTGGACACACCGAGAGCTAACCAGCGGGTCCGGAGGACCCGATGTCTGCCAGGCCCAGACGATCGTTTCCAACAGAGGCAGAACTGTGGTCTGCCTATGTAAACAAGTCCCCAGAGAGCCTCCCCCACTTACATCAGGGTCCCCAGAGAGCCTCCCTTTGCATCAGGGTCCCCAGAGAGCCTCCCCCACTTACATCAGGGGCCCCAGAGAGCCTCCCCTACATCAGGGACCCCAGAGAGCCTCCCCCACTTACATCAGGGTTCCCAGAGAGCCTCCCCTTACATCAGGGTCCCCAGAGAGCACCCCCTTACATCAGGGTCCCCAGAGAACCTCCTCCTTACATCAGGGTCCCCAGAGAACCTCCTCCTTACATCAGGGTCCCCAGAGAACCTCCTCCTTACATCAGGGTCCCCAGAGAACCTCCTCCTTACATCAGGGTCCCCAGAGAACCTCCTCCTTACATCAGGGTCCCCAGAGAGCCTTCTCCTTACATCAGGGTACCCAGAGAGCCCCCTCCATACATCAGGGTAGCTAGAGAGCCCCCTCCTTACATCAGGGTAGCTAGAGAGCCCCCTCCTTACATCAGGGTAGCTAGAGAGCCCCCCCTTACATCAGGGTCCCCACAGAACCCCCCCTTACATCAGGATCCCCAGAGAGCCCCCTCCTTATATCAGGGTCCCCAGAGAGCCCCCTCCTTACATCAGGGTCCCCAGAGAGCCCCCTCCTTACATCAGGGTCCCCAGAGAGCCCCCTCCTTACATCAGGGTTCCCCAGAGAGCCCCCCCCTTACATCAGGGTTCCCCAGAGAGCCCCCCCCTTACATCAGGGTCCCCAGAGAGCCCCCCCTTACATCAGGGTCCCCAGAGAGCCCCCCCTTACATCAAGGTCCCCAGAGAACCCCCCTATACATCAGGGTCCCCAGAGAGCCCCCTCCTTACATCAGGGTCCCCAGAGAGCCCCCCTTACATCAGGGTTCCCCAGAGAGCCCCCCTTACATCAGGGTTCCCCAGAGAGCCCTTCTTACATCAGGGTACCCCAGAGAGCCCCCTTCTTACATCAGGGTTCCCCAGAGAGCCCCCTTCTTACATCAGGGTTCCCCAGAGATCCCCCCCTTACATCAGGGTTCCCCAGAGAGCCCCCTCCTTACATCAGGGTATCCAGAGAGCCCCCCCCATACATCAGGGTACCCAGAGAGCCCCCCCCCCATACATCAGGGTCCCCAGAGAGCCCCCCCCCCCATACATCAGGGTTCCCAGATGTAACCCCCCCCCCCCCCAGAGGTTCCCCTGTACCTGGCTGTGTCCAACCCCCAGCACAGGGGGAGGTGGGAGGTGGCGATCGGCAGTTCTATGGTGCCTGTGGATCTTACTGGGGCTTGTAGTCCTCCATCTGATTCTGTACAGTGGATAGGGGAGGGGCCTCTGACCTGGGAAGCAGTCGGCAACAGTGTACAAGCAGAGAGTGAAACTTGTAGCTGCCCGGGTCAGAGGCCCCTCCCCTTTCCACTCTATACACTTTGGAGGAGAAATACAAGTCCCAGGGAGATGCTGCGAGCACCATAGAGCTGCTGATCGCCGCCTCCCACTCTCCTCACTGCATTAAAACTGAAAGCCACAGGTGCAGGGGGAGATGCTGTGTCTTGCCCCCCCCCCGCACAGCGGCAGTCGGCAGAACGGCTCCACCGCAGCACGTCTAGCAGCATACCCCTAGACCCGACGAGCATGTCTCACGGGCCCCCTACTGGCCGCGGGCCCTCGGTCGCCGTCCGAATGACCGAATGGTCAGTCCGCCCCTGTCTGAGAGCATACGAAGGAAAACTTGCAAATGGAAAAAATGGAAATGCAATAGAAAAATGGAAAAGAAGAGGACTTTGCCTGGATGTAGATTTTTTTTGAAGACTGGATTTTTTTTTGTTTTTTTTATTATTGCGTTTCATGAGATAGTAATAAAAAAATCTGAATTTGGAAATGAATGATTTTCTTACAACTAATGTTATCTAAAGTAGCAACGATTAAAGAACAGCGTGAAACTGTTTTAATCCAGGGGATATGAGATACATTGAAATAACTATGTCTGCCCTCTGCACAATTATCTCATCTATACATTATATGGTTCTGTTCTGTAATTGCCCTGCCCATGTACACGATAGTTCAGCAGGGACCGGCCAAATTTCAATGAATGTATGGGCAGGCTGATTGTATTTCTAGGACAACTTGTGTATAACCAGCCTGTCATTTTTTTTTTTTGCTCAATCAGTGGCGCTGGCAATAGCCGGAAAAAAAACTGATAATTGTATTCTGAGGGTGGAGAGCTCTCCCTGCTGTCAAAATACAGTTACTCCATCAAAGGGATTATTCAACTCACTAATTGAATGAAAAAAAATATATAATATATGGCCAGTCTTGCGTACCTGATCCCCCATGCTACTATGTGCTATAACTCAATAACATCCAGATGAATGTATAAAAAGTGATAATGCTTGCGGCTACACACAAATACACTATATTACCAAAAGTATTGGGACACCTGCCTTTACACGCACATGAACTTTAATGGCATCCCAGTCTTAATCCGTGGGGTTCAATATTGAGTTGGCCCACCCTTTGCAGCTATAACAGCTTCAACTCTTCTGGGAAGGCTGTCTAAAAGGTTTAGGAGTGTGTCTATTGGAATGTTTGACCATTCATTCAGAAGCGAGTTTGTGAGGTCAGGCACTGATGTTGACAAGAAACCCCCCAAATATTATTAAAATATATTAATAGCAAAAAGGTCAGGTCTGAGCATGTAGACCCCTTACAAAATAATCTGGAGTGGGTGACTGGGGACAAAGATAAGGTGAATGTATTTAATACTTTCTATAGCTCTGTATATACAAAGGAGTACTGCGTACCTGCGGTACTAATAGGAGCAGAACAACAGCAATTGTCTTCAGGTAGCTTTAGGTGCACACTGTGCAGAGGACACAGTACACTAACTGTAAATACTGCAGCTGCCTGCCTGTGGTACTAATAGGATCAGAAGAACACCACCAATTTTCTTCAGGTAGCTTTAGGTGCACACTGTGCAGAGGACACAGTACACTAACTGTAAATACTGCAGCTGCCTGCCTGTGGTACTAATAGGATCAGAAGAACACCACCAATTTTCTTCAGGTAGCTTTAGGTGCACACTGTGCAGAGGACACAGTACACTAACTGTAAATACTGCAGCTGCCTGCCTGTGGTATTAATAGGATCAGAGCAACAGCAAATGTCTTCAGGTAGCTTTAGGTGCACACTGTGCAGAGGACGCACTACACTAACTGTAAATACTGCAGCTGCCTACGGTACTAATAGGATCAGAAGAACACCACCAATTTTCTTCAGGTAGCTTTAGGTGCACACTATGCAGAGGACACACTACACTAACTGTAAATACTATAGCTAATAGGACTTATAGGATTAGAAGAACACCAGCAATTTTCTTCAGGTAGCTGTAAATACTGTATACATACCTGCCTGCCTGTCAGTAGGAAGAGAATAACAGGAACGGATGTAGCTAAACTGAATACAGTGTATGTATGTATATATATAACACCTAGGATGCATATATATATACACAATACACTGTAAGTGCAGCTACCTGATTTGCCTGCCTACTCTATCTATCTTAAATCAAATGACACTGTCTCTCTTTCTATCCCTCCGCCACCGCCGCAACACACTACACAAGGCCGCCATGTACTAAACTCCCTGAGCCAATTACGGCTCTCTGTACAGACAACGCTGTGATTGGCTAAGCATGTGGGTCATAGTGCATGCTTGGCCAATTATCAGCCAGCAATGCACTGCGATGCCGCAGTGAATTTTGGGCCATAACGGCCCATAACGCCCATAACGTTCGAAAATTCGATGAACGGTCGAACATGCGATGTTCGAGTCGAAGCTCATCCCTAGTTTTTAGTCTGCTTGACTTCAGCAAACTGTTTGCAGGCTTTCTTGCGCATCATCTTTAGAAGAGGCTTCCTTCTGGGCCAACAGCCATGCAGACCAATTTGATGAAGGGTGCAGCGTATGGTCTGAGCACTGACTGACCCCCCACCCCTTTAATACCTCTATTTTCCAAAGACAACCACTTGATATGACGCTGAGCACGTGCACTCAACTTCTTTGGTCGACCATGGTGAGGCCTGTTCTGAGTGGAACTGTCCTGTTAAACCATTGTATGGTCTTGGCCACCATGCTGCAGCTCAGTTTCAGGGTCTTGGCAATCCTCTTATAGCCTAGGCCATCTTTATGTAGAGCAACAATGTTTTTTTTTCAGATCCTCAGAGAGTTCTTTGCCATGAGGTGCCATGTTGAACTTCCAGTGACCAGTATGACAGAGTGGGAGCGATAACACCAAATTTAACACACCTGCTCCTCATTCTCAACTGAGACCTTGTAACACCAACGAGTCACATGACACCAGGGAGGGAAATTGGCTAATTGGGCCCAATTTGGACATTTTCACTTAGGGTTGTACTCACTTTTGTTGCCAGCGGTTTAGACATTAATGGATGTGTGTTGAGTTATTTTGACGAGACAGCAAATTTACACTGTTATACAAGCTGTACACTCACTACTTTACATTGTAGCAAAGTGTTATTTCTTCAGTGTTGTCACATTAAAAGATATAATCAAATTATTACAAAAATGTGAGGGGTGTACTCACTTTTGTAAGATACTGTATGATAAGGCCCTAATGGGAACTGATTGGCAGCACTGATGGGGCACTGGTGGGTAGCACTGGTGGGCACTGCTTAGCGGCAGTGGGTGTCCGTGTGCGGGATCGATTTCTCTCTGACAAAAGCCGGTTACCGGTCTTTTTTTTTCTCCTCACGCTGCTACGCGTGAGGAAAAAAAAGCCGGTCATTTATTTTATTTATTTATTTATTTATTTCAGGTACTTATATAGCGCAGTCAATTTACGCAGCGCTTTACATATACATTGTACATTCACATCAGTCCCTACCCTCAAGGAGCTTACAATCTAAGGTCCCTAACTCACATTCATACATACTAGGGACAATTTAGACAGGATCCAATTAACCTACCAGCATGTCTTTGGAGTGTGGGAGGAAACCGGAGTACCCGGAGGAAACCCACGCAGGCACAGGGAGAACATGCAAACTCCAGGCAGGTAGTGTCGTGGTTGGGATTCGAACCAGCGACCCTTCTTACTGCTAGGCGAGAGTGCTACCACTACACCACTGTGCCGCCCATGATCTTCTGTTTACATCACGTGATCAGCTGTCATTGGCTGATCACGATCTGTGATCAGCCATGTCTCATTGACTCACTGATCACAGAGCGCACAGCGTGCGCCCTGCAGGGGGAGCGCAGGCAGTGCATTCTCGGGAGGATGTAATTGTACTGTACACCCTCCCGGCAATTAAGGCCCGCGCTGTAGTCGTATTTCAGCTATAGCGCATGCGGGAGGTGGTTAAGGAATGGAAAAGCATTTAATTTTGAATCCATGTGGAAAACTTGGGCTACTTGAACTAACAAATAAGGTCCTATTTCTGTCTATATTAAACTTTATCTCCCACTTTGCATTGATATTTACCATTGATATCACTCTAACTGCCGGTGCTTAATTTCTAATTTTGTTTCCTGGTATATTATTTATCCCAATGCAGTGTTAATATTGCCAAATTTTGCAGTTCTCTTGTTTGTTACCTTATTACCCTATACACTATATAACTTCCATTTCAAATTCTAATAAAAATCTATTCAAAGATTAAAAAAAAGAAGCCAGCTTGGTTGAATAAATTATGATGTCATTAGTGTGAGGCCTCTATTTCATGTTTGAAGTTCAAAGGCATGTTGCAGGTCAATAAAAATATTTTTGGAAAAAAAAGGTGCAAGCAAGCTTTTCAAAGCAATTTTTTTCTGATCTTTTACCTGAATTTTTTCAAGTTGGTGACAGTCTATTTAAAGCTGAACTCCAGTTATTGACATTGGACCAATGTAAGTATGTGAATGCCATATCTGTGAGACCACTGTGGAAGTGGAGAATGCCTGTATAATTTACTCATACTAGAATGATCACCACTGTCTTCTGGGTCTCATGCAAATAACCACAAGGGGACACTCACTTGGAACATGTGCCATTCACAAAGCACCTTGTATCCTTCTCACTGAATGCTAAACATTCTCTGGTTGGATGAAGAGGCAAGGCAGTGATGTTGTGATCCCCACTCCCTCCAACCAAAGAATGTTTATTGTCTTCTTTATAATTAAACCTACGGTTGATCAATGAGCACCTGGAACCTGATTTTTGCTTTAGAAGTTTTCACGTCAGGATCTGGCAGAGTCTGGGGTAGGAGTGTTGTCTCTGAAGCATTGTATGCAGAAGCCAAATACTCCCTTGTGGCTGAGGTTCTCAAAGACATTTATAGAAGGAGAAAGGTTTCTTTTTAGGTCCTGTAAAGAAAAGTCAACTTATCACTTGTGGCAAATGTGAACCTACTGAGTACATGTTCTCATCAACTTTAACTAACATTAAAAATAATGTTAGAATACACCAACAAAATGTGTTTATTAATATAGCCAGATACATCTACAGTACATACAATATATTTAAAGTGACCCTGACATTAAAAAGCTTACATTACAATCAACTTATAAAAGAACATTTTATATATATTTCTGGAAGGTGGTGAGTGAAATCTCTTGAAGAGTGATGGGTGTCTCTGGTATCTGACACTTAAGGATATGTTGGGTACTTTGTCCTCCTCTGGTCACTGTGGTTCCTCATCACTAGGGATGAGCTTCGAGTTCGAGTCAAACTCATGTTCGACTCGAACATTGGCTGTTCGCAAGTTCGCCGAACAGCGAACAGTTTGGGGTGTTTGCGGCAAATTCGAATGCCGCGGAACACCCTTTAAAAGTCTATAGGAGAAATCAAAAGTGCTAATTTTAAAGGCTTATATGCAAGTTATTGTCATAAAAAGTGTTTGGAGACCTGGGTCCTGCCCCAGGGGACATGGATCAATGCAAAAAAAAGTTTTAAAAACAGCCGATTTTTAAGGAGCAGTGATTTTAATAATGCTTAAAGTCAAACAATAAAAGTATAATATCCCTTTAAATTTTGTAGCTGTGGGGTGTCTATAGTATGCCTGTAAAGGGGTGCATGTTTCCTGTGTTTAGAACAGTCTGACAGCTAAATGACATTTCGAAGGAAAAAACCCATTTAAAACTACTCGCGGCTATTGCATTGCCGGTCCGACAATACACATAGAAGTTCATTGATAAAAACAACATGGGAATTCCCCACAGGGGAACCCCGAACCAAAATTTAAAAAAAAAATGATGTGGGGGTCCCCCTAAATTCCATACCAGGCCCTTCAGGTCTGGTATGGATATTAAGGGGAACCCCGGCCAAAATTACAAAAAAAATGATGTGGGGGCCCCTCTAAATTCCATACCAGACCCTTCAGGTCTGGTATGGATTTAAGGGGAACCCTGCGCCAAAAAAAAAAAACGGCATGGGGTCCCCCCAAGAATCCATACCAGACCCTTATCCGAGCACGCAACCTGGCAGGCCGCAGGAAAAGAGGGGGGGGCGAGAGTGCGGCCCCCCCCCTGAACCGTACCAGGCCACATGCCCTCAACATTGGGAGGGTAGCCCCCAAAACACCTTGTCCCCATGTTGATGAGGACAAGGGCCTCATCCCCACAACCCTGGCCGGTGGTTGTGGGGGTCTGCGGGCGGGGGGCTTATCAGAATCTGGAAGCCCCCTTTAACAAGGGGACCCCCAGATCCCGGCCCTCCCCCCTGTGTAAAATGGTAAGGGGGTACAAGTACCCCTACCATTTGACTAAAAATCTGTCAAAAATGTTAAAAATGACAAGAGACAGTTTTTGACAATTCCTTTATTTAAATGCTTCTTCTTTCTTCTATCTTCCTTCATCTTCTTCTTCTGGTTCTTCTGGCTCTTCTGGTTCTTCCTCCGGCGTTCTCGTCCAGCATTTTGGGAAAAATATACAGCCAAGAAGTCCAATACTTGATGCAATTATAGCAAAAACCTCCACAGCCACCATGTATTTCCCTCTGGTGCTCAGATAGACCGGGATCATGGCACTCCAGACACTGCAGAACACCAGCATGCTGAAGGTGATGTACTTGGCCTCATTAAAACTGTCTGGTAATGTCCTGGCTAAAAAAGCAATAATGAAACTCACAGCTGCCAGAAGCCCCATATATCCCAGCACAGAGCAGAAGCCAATAACCGAACCCTCATTACACTGAATGATGATCTTCCCCTGATAAGAGTGAATGTCCTGATCCTGGAAGGGTGGAGAAATAGACAACCAAGTGACACAGATTATGATTTGAATGAGTGAGAAGACACAAATGACAAAAGTGGGCAGTTTAGCACCCATCCATTTCTTCCAGGGACTCCCAGGTTTGGTGGCTTTAAAAGCAATACACACCATAATACTTTTGGCAAATAGAGTAGAGACGGAAACTGAGAAGATGACACCAAAAGAGGTTACACGCAGCATGCAGGTCACATCTACTGTGTGGCCAAGGAACAAGAAGACACAGAGGATGCTCAGCATGATGGAGACCAGGAGAAGATAGCTCAGGTTCCGGTTATTAGCTTTAACAATGGGGGTGTCCCAGTAATGTATAAATATCCCCAATAGTAAACCAGTCAGAAGACAACAGAAGATGGAGACAGCTGAAAATACTGCAACAATGTTATCATCAGTGTAGGAGAGAAATTCTACCAATTTTTGGACCGATCCTTCTTCTCATTCGGCCATTCATTATCAGGACATTTCATGCAGTTTTCACTGTCTGCAGGAAAAACAATACAAACACAATGAGCATCTGGGTCAGGGCTTCTGAGAAAACAAATTGTCTTGCGTTTTCTCACAGCTAGCAATGGGATTTCCATCAGTAGACTGTGGGAGAGAAAAATATATAATAAATTATCTCTATCACACAGCTGAACTCCTACTGTATATGTAGAGTCTGCCTATAGGCAAGTGGTAAAATAAAAATAAACAAGTTGTTGGTGCCACAAGGACATGATAAAGAGTGAAAAGAGTGCACAAGAAATGTGTTATAGGCAGAAAAATTATATTGAGGAGTTTCAATTAAAATTTCTGAAAACCCTGATAATGAACTTGACTTACAATATGTGCTGCTTTTCGGTCTTTTAAATATACCATTGGAAATATTTTGATATTTCAGTTCAGTAAGTGCAAAAAAAACACCTGTTGATCATGTCAGAAATTTAGAGCTGTCCTGTACACACTTTTGTGTTATCCCAACACAGATTAACCACTTGCCGACAGCCCCCACGTACGTTTACTGCCGGGTGGCGGCTCCTGATCGTAAAATCACATACCTGTATGTCTTCAGCACTTCCGGGTCTGGGGCGCACACGCGTGCTGCCAGTGACCCACTCCCACTGTGGTTGGACAAAGCAGAAGCCAATCAGTGGGTCCGGCACCCGGCGATTGTTCTGGGAAACAGGCAGATCACCGTTCTGTTAGCAGGGAAGGTAGAGATGCTGTGTTTCTGCTAAGCAGAAACTTGGATCTCTGCCTTCTCACAGTAAAATCACCACATAGTTAGCAAGCACTCCCTAGGAACAAAGGTAAACCTTTGATGTTAACCCCTTCCCTGCCAGTGTCATTAGTGCATATATTTACCTATGCCCCTGATGACATCAGACGCATAATGATGAAATGCGTTGGGTGGGATCTAGCGTAACACGTCACTTCCACTTTCTTGTAACATAGGTGGAGTGCTAACATGGCGTCCCTTGTTTGTAATCGTGTTTATACTTCTGCACGCTGCTAGCATGTTTAATAAAACTTTTGGATGGACTACACCATGAGAGGCTTCTTTTTTACCTCCATATGAGCCGGTGGGAGTACCCAGGAACCTAGGAGCAACGGCAGTGATATTTGCCCTGGGTGTTTCTTCCCTCCAGAGGATAAATTCAAACATACTGTCTTTGACTACCTGTAATGAGGGGTTAACACGCTCTGGTGAGTAGGATGCACATATGAATGTTGGAGAAGAGGAGACTTATTGAGTTACGAGTTTTTCTGTGAAGACACCACAGAATGGTGTTTGGATAACACAGAGCGTCTATGGGACTTCACCTTCTTCTCTTATGAGACTTTTTGGAACGTTGTAGCACTTATTCACTCTTCACATTATTGATGTTCTTTATGCACAAGAACTTTATTTGAGTGCAGTTAATTAATTTTCCAGTTTATTGATACTTAGAATTATATCACAAAGCACATTCTGCTATGCCCCCTGAGTATGGGATACCACATGTGAGACATTTTCATAGCCTAGATGCATAGAAGGCCCAAAATCAAATTAGGCATCTAATATACATACTACCTATAAGATTTGTGGTGGCCCTGGAGCTCCAGGACAGTAGAAGCATCCACAAAATTACCCTATTTTGGAAAGAAAACACTCCAAGGTATTTTTAATAATGAGTATGGAAAATGTAATTTTTTGCCATAAGTTTTTGGAATATGCAGGAAAGAAAGTGAATATTTTTTTTTACACAAAGTTGTATTAATAAGATATTTCTAATACACATCATAGGCATACTTAGAACTACACCCCTAAACACATTCTGTTACTCTTCCCTAATTTTTAAGGCAGGAATATGTGTAGGATGTCGTTGGACTCTACAGAGATTAGCCAGGATCCTACCTGACTTATTGCCAAATCTGTGGAATTTAGGTGTAGTGTAGTGGAGTTTGGCAGCCTCTTGTTGCTCTGCCCAAAGGTCAAATTGTTTCTTGGCAGCCTGTCATGCCTGCCTATTGGCCAGAGATAGGTTCTACAGTAAATTGGTGACAGCTAAACACAGGGTGGAATTGGTCTTTTGATGCTGTTCCAATGCATCATTTTTAAATTGAGTAGTGTAAGAGATAACCCTGCCCCTAAGGAATGCCTTAAAAGCTTCCCAGAATAAATTAGGGTCAGTAAAATGTGCCCCATTAGTCTTCAACATATTCCATCCAGACATTATAAAGTGCATATATAAAGTCTTCACTAGTTGCTAAATACTGTATGAGGGGGAATCTCCAGGAGGCATGGGACCGTGGTACACAAAGGCCTGTTAGCACTACCAATATGGGGGTATGATCTGAGATAACCTTATCACCTATAACTGGGTCCTGTGTCATGGGGAGTAAAGTTGGCAAACAGAAAAAATAATCTATACGAGAAAAGGAGTCATATGACAAATTAAAGGCAACATCCTTATTGGTATGGTGCTATAAGCACCTCACATCTAAAAACCTCATGGATGATGTAATTTGTGCTAAGAGAGTAGGAGGAGGACCTGTCGAAGAAGGCTCTGTGCCTTAGTGACAGAGGGCCCCGTCCTATCTTCAGATACATTTATAACAGAATTAAAGTCACCTCTGATCAAATTCTGATGCAGCACCCACAAGGAAAGATCTTGAAAAGATGGGGATCTGGGGAGGTTAATTGCATATACATTAGATATAGCAATGTCACAACAGGTAACTGTCAAATGAGCAGTTAGCTTACGTCCCTCCATGTCCTTGTCAACTGATTTCAAGAAATACTGGACATTTTTGTTGAGGAAAATAATCACATCTGCCTTATGGCCTGCTGCTGGGGACCCTATCACCTTCCCTAACCACAATTCATGAAGATGCCTGAAATAATTCTCGACCAGATGCATCTCCTGTAAAAGAGCCACATCCTCCCCAAGACGCCTCAAGTGCCGCAAAATTGTATTCCTTTGCAGCTCCTTGACATTCCATGATATTACCTTCATAAAATCTCATGTGATATGATGAAATAACAGAGGTTTTATAAACCAATAAGGGAGCTGAGAGCAGAAACCCCCCACTGTTGGCCTTAAACCCCCTGGATAGGGACTAAATAAAGAGGTGCAGAAACAACATAGTGAAATAACAGCCTAACTGACAAATCAGGAAATAAAGGACAACAATGAAACTAAAATTGAAAATTGTCACTGATGCCTCTTTTTCCTACAAAGAATACCCTTCAAAGTTGCTCCCACCATCTTCCCATCTGCTCATCTAGCACAGAATAATGAACAACACAGGTTCTAATGCATTGGTGAGCTCATCCTCCAAGGAGGAGATCCATTGTTCAGCCGGCATCATTCACTGAGATTGTTTCTGGAGGTCTTTGTGTTACTGCTCCAGCCCCCTTAAGACAACCAGTCTGAAGGGTCTGTCATCTCTGTGTGGTCTGTGTGAACTAAAAGCAGCAGATTGTCAGCCTGTGCCTCTGTGTCTGGATGCTGAGCGAGCGCCATCTTGGCTGGAGTTGCAGGAGAGTGGAAGAGCAGATGTGTGATGACTCCAAATAGTGGTCCATAGGGGTCTCCTAGGATTTACAAACCAGATCACCCCAGGTATCGGGTTCTAGCAGGCTTGTAAGGCAGGTTTTTGAGGAGTGCTGCTGGAGCTAGCTAGCTTCTGTCCATGTGGCGCTGGAACCAGAATTACCATACTTTTTTTTTTCTTTTTGCATAAGTGATCACATAACCTCTGTCTTCAGCTGCATAAGGGGCCTGGAGACATTGGGGTGGAGACATCGGAAAAGGGGGGAAGCTGTCAGCAAGAGGCAAAGTGAAAGTAGCACACTGATCCTCCCAGTGAAAAGCAGTGAGCACAAGTCTTGCCCATTGGAGGATAAGCAAGCTGTATGTTTCTATGTCTAGCATAGAGAGTTTGAAACAGTAAAGCAGAGGGACTGGCAGGATCACCAGGTATTTCATGCAAAGTTACTGACTGGAGCTCAGTGGTGACTTTTTATGATAAATGTGAAACTTTAGGTAAGAAAAATTATTACTGTGGCTGTACATTGTAGGAATTGAAGGGCTATGGCAGGTAGGAAGCACAGTGGCTTACACGAGTATCATCGTTTCAAATACCAACCAGGGCAGTACCTGCATGTCCTCCCCGTGCCTGCAGGGGTTTCCTCCTATACTCCAAAGACATGCTGCTTGTATGTATGAATATGAAATAGGAACTTTATTGTAAGCTCCTTGAGGGCAGGGATTGATGTGAATTTACAATACATATATGTAAAGCTCTGTGTTATTTTGTTGGCGCTATATAAATGCCTGCAATACATAAAATACCTCTTGACGTTGTCAGAAAACATGAGGAGAGGGGAAAGATTTAGGAGTTTTTAATAGCAGTAGTAGTAGCAGTATCAAAATACAACTTGACAGGGCTGACACCGTTTCTTGTGATTTTACCACACAAACTCCTGGGTGTTGTCAGGCTACAACAGGAATTATGGTCTGAGTGCATTTCTGGCAGGATAAACAGTTATCTTTCTGTACTTGCAAGGTTTTTAAAAGGATAAAAAAATGGAAAAATGTGCACACATCGCAGAGATGTACTTCATATATTTTTCTCTGACATACACCAACAATAATATACTAACAAATACAAACTCTACCGGAAATGTTGGATATCTCTCCTTCTGGACACACAACGCAATCATAGCAGCATTTATGAATTGATGATCCAAACTTTTTTCTGCTGTCAGGTAAACAGGGATCTGAGCATCGAGATACCGGAATCTGAAATCAGATCATGTTATTATTATTATTATTATCATTATTATTATTCATATCTCATGGGGCTATACAGACTAAGCATTACAAATAGGAAGGAGGTTCATGTTTGCCTCTACCATGGGTTCAGGTTGAATTCTGCAGGTTTTATATTCATTCAGACGGCTGTATTTTGGGGATTTAATTCATTTGAGTGTTTGTTGATTTTTATTGTATGTTGCTAGGGCTTCTATTTTATGTTAACCACTTAAGGACCGAGCCTCTTTTTGAGATTTGTTGTTTACAAGTTAAAATATTTTTTTTGTTAGAAAATTACTTAGAACCCCCAAACATTGTATATATATTTTTCTAACACCCTAGAGAATAAAATGGCAGTTGTCGCAATACTTTATGTCACACCATATTTGCGCAGCAGTCTTACAAGCACATTTAAAAAAAAAATACACTTTTTTGAATTAAAAAAATAAGACAGCAGTAAAGTTAGCCCAATTTTTTTCTATATTGTGAAAGATAATGTTAGGCTGAGTAAATTTATACCTGACCTGTCACGCTTCAAAATTGCGACCGCTTGTGGAATGGCGACAAATTTTGGCACTTAAAAATTTAAAATTTTCTACAGGTTACCAGTTTTGAGTTACAGAGGAGATCTAGGGTTAGAAATATTGCTCTTGCTCTAACGATCATGGCGATACCTCACATGTGTGGTTTGAACACCGTTTATGCGGGCGAGACTTCCGTATACTTCTGTGCGTGAGCTCGGCGGGATGGGGCGCTTTATATTTTTTTTTCTTATTTATTTTACTTTTTATATTTTATTTTTACACTGTTCTTTTAAAACAGTTCTTTGAGTCACTTTTATTCCTTTTAGAAGAATGTAAACATCCCTTGTAATAGAAAAAAAAAAAAAAAAAACATGACAGGACCTCTTAAATGTGAGATCTGGGGTCAAAAATACCTCAGATATCATATTTACACTAAAATGCAATAAAAAATAAATAAATAAATATATGTAATTTTTTTTTACAAAAAAAAAATTGTCTTCTTTAACCTCCCTGGTGGTATGATTATTTCAGATTTTAGGTGCTGAAAGCCGTACCATTACAGTATTTTGCACAAAAATTTGGCATTTTATATTGTAGGCCTGTAATTCTTAGGAATAATTCACTTAAATCTGTCCAAACCAGAGTCTAGTAGAAATCCCGGGTATGATAAAGTTTGAAAAACGAAATAAAAAATTATAATATAGTAAATAACTATAAATAATTATAACAAATAATAATATAATAATAATAAAAAAATATTCAATAATGTAATCAAATCAAAAACACTGAAATTTGCTCAGTTGCAGAATTGTCGCTTTTGTTACTTTCAGTGTTTGATGACGGATCTCCCCACAAATCACTATCGATCTAAAGCCACAGTGGTCTAAAGCCACTTTTGATGTAAAGGAACAGTTTTGGTTGCTATGGACAATCTCCAGGTTCCAGGCAGAAAGAACAGTATTTATAATATAAAACTGCATGCAGAACTCTGGGCAGACCACTAGGGACAAAGGGGATGAGAAATTATTATTGATACAGTAATGTAATCTTACTGTATCTATACTGTGTGTTTTAATTTTTGAATTTGCCGACAAACTCCGTCCCCTCGCAGGAAATGGAGCTCGGCACTGTGAATCGAGCGAGACGCGGCGGCTCGCCGATCACAGCGGGGAGACATCGCAGGATCCAGGGGACAAGGTAAGTAAACTCTTCCTGGATCCTGCGATGCAATCCCGAGTCTGGCTCGGGGATACCGCTTTTGGTATTGAAAATCCACACTGAGCCAGACTCGGGTATACCACCAGGGGGGTTAAGAGCGTTAAGTGGGGGCCATCCAGGCTGTGAAGGGAGAAGACGCGATCGTCTCTGCCACTACGGACGGCTCTGTTAAGCAGTGGAGACGACCGTATTGTGGTGGGGGGGCGCTCTCCCGCCCCTGTTAAAAGTGAAATCACAGCAAATCTGTCGCTGAGAGCATTTTTATCTGAAAGAGGGCTGACAGAAGTTTTAAAAAATACCAGGGTTATGGCAGCTAGCTGCTGCCATAACAACAGTATTTAGCATCAAAGTACTGACGTATAACGACGGCGGCTGGTCCTTTATTTGGTGTGAGGCTTCTCTATTTTTATAGAGATTTTGGTTTCAAGGATGGTATTTTTGGGTTATTTTTATGTAATGTTGATAGGGCTTTAAGTTTAGGGTGCTCAAAGCAAAAAACATTCACTTCTCACTGACCCAAATAGTTTTTTGCGCTGCTTCACAGCACATCACTGCATTGTTTAAAAGGAAAAAAAAGAAAAAAGTGCAAGAACAGTGTGCACCTAAACCACCTCACATTCTATTACTCACATTCACCACACCCCCTATCCCCAAAGATTAAATAAGAGTTAGGCATAAAACAATTAGGCCTATTATTCCAGGTAAAATTGTCCTACTGTTGGTCGATTTAACACTGCTATATCCTCTTTACTATCTTAATTCTTGAAGTAAAGCCCCAGATTGTGCTCTTTTTCTCTAGTAGGTTTAGGCCTAGCCTTGCTGTTAAAAATTGTCCTGTTTACAAGATAGGAGTTTCCCCTTAACCCCCCTGGCGGTATTCCCGAGTCTGGCTCGGGTTGGATTTTACATACCAAAAGCGGTATCCCCGAGCCAGACTCGGGCTTGCATCGCAGGATCCAGGAAGAGCATACTTACCTTGTCCCCTGGATCCTGCGATGTCTCCCCGCTGTGATCGGCGAGCCGCTGTGTCTCGCTCGATTCACAGTGCCGAGCTCCGTTCCCTGCGAGCGTTGCGACGCACGGGGACGGAGTTCGGCGGTAAATTCAAATAGTGAAACACACAGTATAAATACAGCATACTGTAATCTTACAGATTACAGTACTGTATCAAATAACTACACATCCCCTTTGTCCCTAGTGGTCTGCCCAGTGTCCTGCATGCAGTTTTATATATATAAAACTGTTCTTTCTGCCAGGAAACTGGAGATTGTCCATAGCAACCAAAACTGTCTCTTTACATCAAAAGTGGTTTTAGAGCAGCTAGAAAAAAGCGATAATAAATTAGAATCACTCACAGAATTGAGCGATAGTGATTTGTGGGGAGATCCGTCATCAAACACTAAAAGTAACGAAAGCTAAAATTCTGCAACTGAGCAAATTTCAGTGTTTTTGATTTAATTATATTATTATATAATTTTATTATTATTATATTATTATTTGTTATAATTATTTATAGTTATTTATTATATTATAATTTTTTATTTCGTTTTTCAAACTTTATCATACCCGGGATGTCTACTAGACTCTTGTTTGGACAGATTTAAGTGAACTTTTCCTAATAATTACAGGCCTACAATATAAAACTCCAAATTTCTGTGCAAAATAATTGTACCGCTTTCAGCACTTAAAATCAGAAATAATCATACCGCCAGGGAGGTTAATCTATCATATTTGCTTTCCTTTTCTTTCTTCATTTTCAAAAACAAATGAGAGCTGTAAAATGCTCACTGTGCCTCTTAGCAAATACCTTGGGGTGTCTACTTTCCAAAATGGGGTCATGGGGGGGGGTTTGTGCTATTTTGACATTTCAGGGCCTCCGATACTGTGATAGGTAGTGTGGAAGTGAAATCACCATTTTATACCCTTAGAAATCCTGAAGGCAGTGGTTGTTTTTCAGGGTCCTGTACATGGCTAGGCTCCCAAAAAGTCTCACACATGTGGTATCCCCATACTCAGGAGAAGCAGCATAATTTCCCAAAGTTTGTGGGAAAAATAAAATACATTTTTATTATAATTTTCCTTGTGGCAAAATTTAAAATATTCCATGGACTCAACATGCCTCTCAGCAAATAGCTTGGGGTATCTACTTTTCAAAAAGGGGTCATTTGGGGGGGATATGAAATGTCCTGGCATTTTATGCACAACATTAGAGGCTTATGCCACACATCACCCACTCTTCTAACCACTTGAATCAAGAAGTCCTTTCTGACACTTTTTGTTTACATGAAAATATATATTTTTTTTTTGCTAGGAAATTACTTTGAACCTCAAAACATTTTATATTTTTTAAAGCAAAGGCTCTACAGATAAAAATGATGGGTGTTGCAAAATATTTTTTCACATCGTATTTTCGCAGCGATTTTTCAAATGCAATTTTTTTTGGAAGAAAAACACTTTTCTTAATTTTAATGCACTAAAACACACTAATTGCCCAAACGTTTGGTAAAATATAAAAGATGATCTTATGCCGAGTACATAGATACCAAACACGACATGCTTTAAAATTGCACACAACCATGCAGCGGCGACAAACTAGATACCTTTAAAAGGCCATTAAAAGCCTTTACAGGTTACCACTTTAGATTTACAGAGGAGGTCCACTGCTAGAATTACTGCCCTCAATCTGACATTCATGGTGATACCTCACATGCATGGTGCAATTGCTGTTTACACACAACACAAGACCAACGCTTGAGTTCGCCTTTGCACGCGAGCACGGGGGGTGGGGGGTGGGGGGGGGTCAGGGCTACTTTTTTTTTTAATTCTGCTTTTTATTTTAATTTTTTTACACTGTTCCTTTAATTTCTTTTTTTTTTTTAATCATTTTTATTGTTATCACAGGGAATGTAAATATACCCTATGATAGCAATAGGTAGTGACAGGTACTCTTTTTTTTTAAAAATGGGGTCTATTAGACTCTAGAGCTCTCCTCTGCCCTCAAAGCATTTGACCACACCAAGATCGGTGTGATAAATTGCTTTCCAAATTTCCCAATGGTGCGGTTTAAATACGGCAAAACCGAAGTCATGAAATGCTCGTAGTTTCCGGTTTCTTAGGCCATAGAGATGATTGGAGCCATTATGATCTCCGATCGGCTCCATGGTCAGCTGGTGGAATCACCAGCTGCATTCTCAGGTTCCCAGGTGGGACAAAAGAGTACAAGAGAACCATGGAAGACAGCAATGGGGGGGTTGTTCCCTCCCACTGCTTGTAAAAGCAGTCCTAGCAGCTAATTAGCTGCTAGGATTGCTTTTACATGAAAGCCGACCACTGGCTGAAAAAAAACATACCAAGATGATACCTAAACCTGCAGGCATCATTCTGGTATAACCACTCAAAGTCCAGCAACATACCAGTATGTTGCTGGTCCTTGTTGGGCATATATTGTAATTGACAGAAACCATGAATCAGACTGAGACAGAAGTGCAGTTAAATTACACTTGTTTAATAATAATAAAAAAAGGTAAATAGAGTAAACGTAGTCAAAATATTGCTAGAGTTTAACGGATAGTCAGACAAGTCAAAATGTCAGGGAGCCAGAGATGAGCGTAGTAGAACAGCAAGCAGGACCTGGAGTCAGAAGGAATGTCAGCCAAGCAAGTCTTTAACAGGAACACAGGAGAGCATCTCTGGAGATGTGACCAAGGCAAAGGCAGAGATCATCTGGACTGGATGGCTTAAGTAGGCAGGACTGATGAGCAGGAACAGGTGAGTCACTGTGGAGAGATAGGAGCTGGCAATTAGCCAACAGCTGAGCGGCCAGCTTTGAAAAGGAAGGGCTGAGCCCAGCCCTGACAGTACCCCCTCCTCAATGACCCCTCCCCCCTCGGATGACCACCAGACTTGAGGGGAAACGTCCATGGAAATCACGGAGGAGGACAGGGGCATGTACGTCTGATGATGAGACCCAAGAGTGTTCCTCTGGACCGTACCCTTTCCAATGCACTAGGTACTGTATGCGCCCACAGAACCTACGGGAGTCAACAATGAACTGTACTTCATACTCCTCATGGTTCTCAACCTGTACAGGGTGAGGACGAGGCACAAAGGTGGTAAAGCGGTTGCAGACCAAAGGTTTAAATAAGGACACATGAAATGCATTCAAAATCCGAAATACATATATTCGAAGGAAGGTCTAATGCGTACGCCACTGGGTTAATCCTGCAAAGAATGCATAAAGACCCAATAAACCGAGGTGCCAACTTCAGAGAAGGAACACGAAGTCGGAGGTTGCGAGATGACAGGCAGACACTGTCCCCAACCTGGTAGGAAGGCACAGGCAGGCATCTGTGGTCAGCACGGAGTCTATATCTATCATTAGCATGTCACAAATCCTCCTGGACTTGTGCCCAAGTGGAATGGAGACCATGGAGATGCTCCTCTAACGCAGGAATACTCTGTAGAACAAACAAGTCAGGCAACATGGAAGGTTGGAAACCATAGTTTGCCATAAACGGGGACAATCGGGAAGCAGAATTCAAGGCACTATTGTGAGCAAACTCCGCCCATGGTAAGAGGTCTGACCAGTTGTTATGATGGTAAGAAATATAGCAACGTAGGAATTGCTCCAAGGACTGATTGGCTCGTTATGCTGCCCCATTAGACTGCAGGCAAGTAGCTTCAGGGAGGGAATGCCTGAACATCAGGGATGTGGGGGACACTGAAGGGGGGTCAGAGCAGTGGGGGGAGGGAGCTATGTAGGCAGGTCGATCCCTCTGTGGCTGCCCTACAGAACCAAAAGCCAGTTGGAGGGCAGAGGAAGGGACCTTACAGCTGCAGCCACAAGGGAATCCAGGGTTTGTGAGGGGGGATTTCTGCTGGGGGGGATTTGAACAGCGGGGGTGAAGACAGGGTAAGGGAGAGTTGGAGCAGCAGTGGGGGGGCATTTTAGATGACAGCAAAGGCAGGTGGAGGGGCAGAAGACATAGCGGCAGAGGAGAGGCAGCGGGAGGGTCACAGTACTGATCACAGTGCTTATCAGTGCTTATCAGTGCATGATAAAAGCTATCAGCTTGTTCAGCAGCATCTGCTGAACAATTATGCTATAATTTCATGGTCACTGAAGTAACCATGATCTTATAGCAGAGGAAGAATGCAGGTCCATATGGTGCATGGACTTGGCCAGCTGGAAGCAGTGCTATAGGTCCATATGCAGTACAGACCTGGCAGCAAAAGGTTTAAAGGATAAGTTCACCTTTGGGAACATGTTACATGTTCCATCCATTTTTAGGATGTAACCAGGGTGCTGTTGAGCGCTCTAGGTAGTTCATTGTCTCTTCCTGTCAGTGTGTAACTGCCTACCCATATGAGAGATACACTGACAGTCTGCAGGAATCCTGCATGGCACCTGCCATCTGCTGATCATGGGTGCAATGTTTTTCAGGCTCCTAGGAAAAACACATATTAAATACACATTTCTTTACCTGGCAAAAGATGCGCATTTATTATTTTTTCAAAAAAAAGGTGAACTTTAAAGTACAGTATCTCACAAAAGTGAGTACACCCCTCACATTTTTATAAATATTTTATTATATCTTATCATGTGACAACACTGAAGAAACACTTTGCTACAATGTAAAGTAGTGAGTGTACAGCTTATATAACAGTGTAAATTTGCTGTCCCCTCAGAAAAACTCAACACCCAGCCATTAATGTCTAAACCGCTGGCAACAAAAGTGAGTACACCCCCAAGTGAAAATTTCCAAATTGGGCCCAATTAGCCATTTTCCCTCCCCGGAGTCATGTGACTCGTTAGTGTTACAAGGTCTCAGGTGTGAATGGGGAGCATGTGTGTTAAATTTGGTGTTATTGCTCTCACTCTATCATACTAGTCACTGGAAGTTCAACATTGCACCGCATAGCAAGGAACTCTCCGAGGATCTGAAAAAAAGAATTGTTGCACTACATAAAGATGGCCTAGGCTATAAGAAGATTGCCAAGACCCTGAAACTGAGCTGCACCACAGTGGCCAAGATGATACAGCAGTTTAACAGGACAGGTTCCACTCAGAACAGGCCTCACCATGGTCGAAAGAAAGAAATTGAGTGCACATGCTCAGCGTCATATACAGAGGTTGTCTTTGGGAATTAGACGCATGAGTGTGGCCATCATTGCTGCAGAGGTTGAAAGGGTGGGGGGTCAGCCTGTCTGTGTTCAGACCATACGCCGCACACTGCATCAAAGTGGTCTGCATGGCTGTCATCCCAGATAGAAGCCTCTTTTATAGATGATGCACAAGAAAGCCCGCAAACAGTTTGCTGAAGACAAGCAGACTAAGGACATGGATTACTGGAACCATGTCCTGTGGTCTGATGAGACCAAGATGAACTTATTTAGTTCAGATGATGTCAAAGGTGTGTGGCGGCAACCAGTTGAGGAGTACAAAGACAAGTGTGTCATGCCTACAGTCAAGCATGGTGGTGGGAGTGTCATGGTCTGGGGCTGCATGAGTGCTGGCGGCACTGGTGAGCTACAGTTCATTGAGGGAACCATGAATGCCAACATGTACTGTGACATACTGAAGCAGAGCGTGATCCCCTACCTTCAGGGACTGGGCCGCAGGGCAATATTCCAACTTGATAACGACCCCAAACACACCTCCAAGATGACCACTGCCTTGCTAAAGAGGCTGAGGGTAAAGGTGATGGACTGGCCAAGCATGTCTCCAGACCTAAACCCTATTGAAAATCTGTGGGGCATCCTCAAACGGAAGGTGGAAGGTGGAAGGTCTCTAACATCCACCAGCTCAGTGATGTCATCATGGAGGAGTCGAAGAGAACTCCAGTGGCAACCTGTGAAGCTCTGGTGAACTCCATGCCCAAGAGGGTTAAGGCAGTGCTGGATATTCATTTTCCATCCTGTGATGTAAAAATGTAATTTTACCAGAAAAAAATATGATTTTTAGAGAACTAAAAAACTACTGAAAGTGTACTGAATATAGAATAAAAGTAAAAATCAACTTTATTAAATTAATTTAATCTCAGATATAGATTTATCATTTTTAGATTGATATTACTATAGTTCTGTTCTTTGTTCTGTAGTGTAAATCAATGTCAGTCGATGTGTATAAAGTTCTGGTGATTGTGTCTCCTCCTGAGCAGAGCTGCTGGTGACTGAGAGGATCTGCTGTGTGACATGAAATATACTCCGATGTTCTGTGTCTGTTATCTGCTGATACTTCTCCTTCCCCTTGCTTACTATAGAATAGTATTGACCCGGAGATCAGCACCTGGCTGTAGACTGTATATGCAAAAGTCAGCGTTTGAGTATGAATATTACCAGGAAGGAGATGTCGTTATCGGAGGATTAGTCTCTGCTCACATTAGGGCCATATATCAGAAAAATGTAGAAGATGGAGGTATTGGTCTCCCTGGTGCACCTGCATGCTTTTCCTTTTGTGACACGTAAGTCTCTTTTATTCTATTTGCTCTCTCTGTATAACTGAATGGAGTTGAGAGAAAACTGAGAAAGTATAATTCTCCAATTTCAATGTAATATTTTGTTTCACCAGCAATACATTTAATACATACTGTATGGCTTCCATAATATTTTGTCTTTAGGCCACCATGCTGGGATTTAGACATGTGCAATTTGTTTCGTAACAAATCGAAATTTGGCTTTTGGCTTTCGGACATTCGGATGCATCCGAATGTTCCGAAGAAAAAACTAACAAATTTCAACTAATACAAAATAAATTATAGTGAAAATAACGGATGGATTTGGCATGATTTTTTCATTTTGTTAAAGGTCTAACAAAACAAAAGGTCAACTTGGAGTAAATCTTACAGTCCAATCAGCCGATTAATTTTGTGCTGGAGGTTGGATTACTGGCAAAGTGCATTCCTGAGAACTGAGTGAGAAGGGTGTTGTATTGTATTTGAGCAGAGGAGAAGAGATATTGTCATTGTGTGTTTTAATGGATTCAATAAACAAACGACTTTCCAAACTATAAATCATTATCATGAATATATATACATACATAAATATCTAATTATCCGATAATAAATCGATTCGTTATAATGCATATCGATATTCTACAGAAATAACAAATTATCCAAAAAAGAAATAATGTAACATAAAGAATATAACAGAACGAAATTATGTATTTTATGAATGAACTCTAAACAAAATTTTGCACAAGTCTGCTGGGATTTCTAACAATGAACCATTCCATGTCCTCGTAGACAGTACCTGCAAACTGAAAATCCACATGGTTCACTATCTGTTAGGAGGGAGCGAGATGTGGTGCAGGGACGTGCAGTGAGGTCAGTGGCTGGTGAGGTGCTGGGTAGTATCAGAGCCAGATACACACAGGTTACATATGCCGCAATCATTAGAGCGAGAGCAATAATTCTAGTACTAGACCAACTCTGTAACTGTAAACAGTTAACCTGTAAAAATGTTTACAGCGTCGCCTATGGAGATTTTTAAGTACTGAAGTTTGGCGCCATTTCACAAGTGTGTGCAATTTTAAAGTGTGACATGTTAGGTATCTATTTACTCAACGTAACATCATCTTTCACATTATACAAAAAAAATCAGGCTACCTTAATTTTTTTTTTCTATGAAACAGTTATATAATATAGATATAGATATAATGTTTGGGGGTTTTGAGTCATTTTCTAGCAAATAGATTATGATTTTTACATGTAAGAGAGAAGTCTCAGAATTGGCCTGGGTGGCAAGGGGTTAATTATTACTATAACCATAAATATAACCATTCTCAGCTCAGATTTATGGTGATTGATGGTGTGTCAAAAAACAGACAGGGTGACAATAGGGAATTGGAGTTGAGAAAAAGAGAAGTGAATTGGATTCACCAGCTTGATACCCTCCAACCTAAAGGGTTCAATTCAGATTTTAATTTGTATTTATTTCTTTAATGGTATACTTTTTTTTATTTTTCCTTGTCAATGTGTTCATTATCACATTATACTTTTTCTTTATATATTTCCATATTGTTTGTGTTAGACATAATTTTGATACATCACATGTTTTTTGTTTTACATATATATATATATATATATATATATATATATATATATATATATACCGTATTTATCGCACAGGCGTATAACACGCACATTCATTTTAAGAGGGAAGTTTCAGGAAAAAAACTTAAATTTTAAATAAGGAACTTTGAAGTAAAATAAGGGTCAGTGCCCATCTGCAGCCTCACCATTGCCATCAATGCCCATCTGCAGCCTCACAAGTGCCATCAATGCAGCATCATCAGTCCACATCAATGCAGCCTCACCATTGCCATCAATGCAGCAGCCTCACCATTGCCATCAGTGCAGCCTGATCGATGCCAATCTGCAGCCCACATTACATAAAGTAAGAATCTCCTATGATAGACGGAACAGTGGTCCAATGGCGGCCCAGGAGACAGGAGTTCCTATTACAGAGGCCGCCAAGTAAACAGGAGATTCTCACTGTATGTAATCTGACGGTGCTCGTCCTGCCCCCCCTCCCTGTCCCCTCCGAGGCAGCTAAAACTGAAGTATTGGCGTATAACATGCACGCACTGTTTGCACCCAATTTTCATGGTGAAAAAGTGAGTGTTATACGCCAATAAATACAGTATATATATATATATATATATATATATATATATATATATATATATATATATATATATATATATACATTTTTCTTTTTCTTATTTCTTTTTCTACTCTTTATAGGATTCCCAATCGATCAATATAATCTGTGTAGTGTAGGAATACTGTTACACCTGTTAATCTTTTGTTCCGAGATTGTGTTACATTGTACATTTCACCATATATTTTTGTTCACTATGATTAATTAATTAATTGATTCCAGACAGACTGTTTGATTGTTTAATAGATTACAGATGAGTTTTCTATATATATCGTACTTTATGTGGTCATTCATAGGCATGAAGTTTTGAAGAAGGGTGTGATCTGTATTAGCCCGAAACTGTTAGTACTATGACTGCCTGTATATTTCGGATGTTTTAATTTTTTTCATTAAAACACTTTCTTGTGCAGCAATACCTCTTGATTTTTTCTATGGTATAAGCCCTTGGGAAGGCTTGATTGCTCTTGCACATTCTACTGTGACTGACTTGCACCTCACCCTTTCAGCTTTATTCATAACCATAAGTAAGTAATATACAGTACAAATAACTATTTTATATTGTTTTTAAGGTAATTTGCTATATTTTCAAAAATTGTACTGAAGCAGGTGGCTTAACTGACAAATTACTGAAGTTGACCCACCTGCTTGAGTACAATTTTTGAAAATATAGTAATATGGGAAAATAAGAATCTGCTGCTGCTAAAAAGGTACTGTTTCAATCAAGCTAAATCATATATTTTATGCTATATGTTATAACATAATAAGTATTATTATTTATCTATTTACTGTGAAATTACTGGTTGGAAGTTATAACATATAGCATAAAATATATGATTTAGCTAGATTGAAACAGTACCTTTTTAGCAGCAGCAGATTCTTATTTTCCCTCTTAACTGTGTGAGAAAAACATGGGATTGTGGGTAAATCTTACACATAAACCCATGTTTTTTCCTTGTATATAAGAGGTCTGGGCTATAAGGGAGCATTTGTCTTTTAGGCCCCTTTCACGTTCACAGTCATCGGCAATAAAGCGCTGCTATTTTTAGCGGTGCTTTACCATCAATTTTGCAGCGCTTTTACCCCCGCTAGCGGCCGAGAAAGGGTTTAAACCACCTAAAGCGCTGCTACAGCATCGCTATGCCGGCAGTATAGCTGCGCTGCCCCATTGATTTCAATGGGCAGGAGTGGTTTATCGGTCCTGCTAGCATCATCTTTGGAGCGGTGAAGGAACGGTGTATACACTGTTCCTTCACCGCTCCAAAGATGCTGCTAGCAGGACTTTTTTTAGTGTCCTGCCAGTGCACCACTCCAGTGTGAAAGCCCTCGGGGCTTTCACATTGGAGAGACAGCAGCGGCTCTTTCAGGGCGCTTTGCAGGTGCTATTTTTAGCGCTGTAGCACCTGCAAAGCGCCCCAGTGTGAAAGGGGTCTTAGACACATCCCCCCTTCTATGACACTGCAGTGAGAGGCATGCCTCCACTGCGGCATTTTTATTCGACAGCTTGGGCCAAAGGTACTTTACCATTGGTCCAAGACTCCAAGCTGTCCATTGAGCTCAGTGCCTCTGACAAGAAGTGAGGAGAGGCACTGTGAGCTCATCCTCTCAGTCTGCTGCAAACAGAGTGTGCCAGTTTGTATTTAACCACTTCAGCCCACCTTAATGACCAGAGCACTTTTTACAATTTGGCACTGCGCTGTTTTAACTGGCAATTGCGCAGTCATGCAATGCTGTACCCAAATTAAATTTGCATACTTTTTTTTCCCACAAATACAGCTTTCTTTTGGTGGTATTTGATCACCTGTGGGATTTTTTTTTTTTTTGCGATATAAATGAAAAAAGACCGAGAATTTTGAAAAAAATTTGATATTTTCTAATTTTTGTTATAAAAAAATCCAATAAACTCAATTTTAGCCATACATTTTGGCCAAAATGTATTCAGCCACATGTCTTGGATAAAAAAATGGGGTACATTTTCTGCAATTTACGCAGCTTTTAGTTTGTGACTGCCTATCTCATTTATTGAGGTGCTAAAATGGCAGGGCAGTACAAACCCTGCCCCAAATGACCCCATTTTGGAAAGTAGACACCCTACTGAGAGGCATGTATATTTTCTTTTTTTGTCACAAGTGATTGGAAAAATTCAAAAAATAAAAATAAAACTTTTTTTTTTACACAAAGTTGTCATTAAATGATTTATTGCTCACACATGCCATGGGCATATGTGGAATTACACCCGAAAATACATTCTGCTGCTTCTACTGAGTACGGGAATACCACATGTGTTAGACTTTTTGGGAGCCCAGCCGCGTACCCCGAAAACCAATAACCTCATTCAGGCTATCTTAGGGCGTAAAATGGTGATTTCACTTCCTCACTACCTATCACAGTTTTGGAGGCCCTGAAATGTCAAGATAGCACAACCCCCCCTCCCCCCAAATGACTCAATTTTGGAAAGTAGACACTTCAAGTTATTTGCTGAGAGGCATGTTGAGTTCATGGAATACTTTGTATTTTGCCTCATGTTTTGGGATTTTTTTTTTTTTCACAAAGTTGTCTCTAAATGATATATTGCTCAAACATGCCCTGGGTATATGTGGAATTATACCCCAAAATACATTCTGTTGCTTCTCCTGAGTACAGGGATACCACATGTGTGAGACTTTTTAGCAGTCTAGCCACATTCAGAACCCCGAGAACCAATTACCACTTTCAGGATTACTAAGGGCATACATTTTTGATTTCACTCCTCACT
The DNA here is from genome assembly GCA_037952925.1 of Lithobates clamitans. Lineage (NCBI taxonomy): Eukaryota > Metazoa > Chordata > Amphibia > Anura > Ranidae > Lithobates > Lithobates clamitans. The sequence goes on from JBBGZY010001416.1 coordinate 6,004,332, forward strand.
GCCTATCAAAGGCCATAAAATGCCAATATAGCACAAAACCCCACAAATTACCCAATTTTGTAAAGTAGACACCCCAAGCTATTTGCTGAGAGGCATGTTGAGTATTTTGCATGAATTTAACCTGTTCACGATGGAATTCGCACTTCTCAAATTTACAATAGAGATTGTTCTCTCTTATTTTCTGAAGAACACGACAGACATCTGTGTGGTGGTTCTCCAGGGACTTGGAAAATATGCGGATATCGTCGAGATAAACCACCACACATAACTGCAAGAAATCTCAGAGCACATCATTAATAAATTCCTGGAAAACTTCCAGGGCATAACAAAGGCCAAAAGGCATTACGAGGTACTCATAATGGCCTGTTCTGGTATTAAACGCAGCTTTCCACTCTTCGCTCTCCTTAATCCCCACAAGATTGTATGCCCCTCTCAAATCAAGCCGCATGAAAATCATTGCTCCCTTGAGGCGATCAAATAACTCCGTAATCAACGGAATCGGATAGACATTCTTAATCGTGAAACAATTGAGACCCCTATAATCAATACAAGGTGTCACCACTCTTCTTCTTCACAAAGAAGAAACCAGCACCAGCAGGAGACGAGGATTTGCGGATGAAACCTCAATAAAGTGCATCTGCAACATACTCCTCTGTGGCCTTATCCTCCAAGACTGACAAAGGGTAAACTTGGCCATGAGGGAGTATGGCACCAGGTTGAAGGTCAATTGTGCAATTATATGACTGGTGTGGAGGCAAACTACCAGCTTGACCTTTGTCAAAGACATTGCTAAAATCGCGGTACTCCTCCGGCAGGGAGGAGAGTGAAGAGGTGCACAGGACCTTGGCTACCTTCTGGAAGCATGCCTTACTGCATTGTGGTGACCATGAGAGAACATCAGCATGGAGCCAATCAAAAGAGGGAGTGTGCCTCTGTAACCAAGGATAACCAATAACCAGCAGAAACTTAGGTGAGGAAAACACTTGGAATTGGATTATCTCATGGTGAAGAGCACTACGGCTAGGGACAACGGAACAGTCTCATGAGTCACATGGGCAGGGTATAGAGGTCTTCCATCAAGAGCCTCAATGGCAAGTGGAGTGTCATGCACCTGCAGCGAAATGGAGTGCTTTGATACAAAGGCACCTTCAATGAACAGGCCTGCAGCCCCAGAGTCGACTAGAGCCTGTATCTCGACTGACGACTCAGCCCAAGAAAGCGTAACCAAAACAGAGGCTTATCCTAGATAACTGGGGATGAAACAATGCCACCTAAGGTATATCCATGACAGGACCTCAAGGTTCGACTGTTCCCTGGACGGGTAGGACAAGACTTCAAAAAGTGACCTACCTGGCCACATTAAAGCACAATCTCTCCCTCTTCCTAATGGTTCTCTCATCCGCAGAGAGATGCGTGAAGGCCAAGTGCAGATGTTCATCTTCACAGACTGACTCGGTACCAGGAGGCATGGGAGGTGAGGGAGGCAAAGGTGGGATTGCAAAGTTCAGAGACAAGTGTACAGGAGGCTTCCGCAAGCGCTCCTTAAAAGGGAATCTTTCTCTGAGTCTTTAGTCAATGAGGATAAAACGTGATCAACCTCTCCAGCTCAGTGGGTATATCTCGGGCTGCTATCTCATCCTTGATGGTATCCGAGAGACCATGAGAAAAAGCAGCCACAAAGGCCTCATTGATCCAAGCAACCTCTGCTGCCAGAGTACGGAATTCAATGACGTAGTCAGCAACAGTTCCGTACTCTGTTTGATGAACATGAGACACTTGGCAGCAAAAGCGGAGCATGCTAGAATGTCAAATACCCTAATAAAAGAAGTCACAAACACAGGGTTTTTGCGTCTCCCGTAGAGGGTTTGTCCAGGCCAAGGCTCTTTCAGAAAGCAAAGATACTGTATCACAAAGCTACTTTGCCTCTGTCCGTGGGAAACACCTGGGGCAGCATCTCAAAGTATATCTCAACCTGGTTGAGAAACCCTCTGCATTGGACTGGATCGCCCCCAAATCGCTGGGGAAGTGGGGCAGAACGAGACATACCTCTTATATAGGTAATACGTGAGGCGGGTGCCTGCACAGAGACTGGAGCAGCAGCAGGGACAGCCTGCAACACAGGTTGTACCGGAGCAGCCACAGTGAGATTCCAGGTGAGCCGTGCGACTCAGGAGTGTTTGTAACGCCATGGTAAACTAATCCATGCGGTGATCCTGCTCATCCAATCTGGAAAAAATATTACCAAAAAGTGGATTGACTGCATCTTCTGAATTCATGGTCTTTGCCTACTGACATAAACCATGAATCAGACTGAGACAGAAGTACAGGTAAATCACACTTGTTTAATAATAATAAAAAAGGGTAAACAGAGTAAACATAGTCAAAACATAGCCAGAGTTCAGGAACCAGAAGGGATAGTCAGACAAGCCAAAACATCAGGGAGCCAGAGATGAGCGTAGTAGAACAGCAAGCAGGATCTGGAGGCAGAAGGAATGTCAGCCAAGCAAGTCTTTAACAGGTACACAGGAGAGCCTCTCTAGAGATGTGACCAAGGCGAAGGCAGAGATCATCTGGACTGGATGGCTTAAGTAGGCAGGACTGATGAGCAGGATATCATCAACAGGTGAGTCACTGTGGAGATATACTGTAGGAGCTGGCAATTAGCCGACAGCTGAGCGGCCAGCTTTGAGAAGGAAGGGCTGAGTCCAGCCCTGACAGTAATGTTCTTTTTTTCATGCATCCTGTGGGCTGAACGAAAAAGAGATTGATCGGTGGGTATGCCCACCATTAGAAATCCGCCCTGCATCCACCCGCTTCTAATGATGGGCATACATGCACCTTTTTTTTTTTTTAAACTGTGGCGGTGAAATCACCTCCTACAGCGCTGGTGTCGCTGATTTACGTATTGTGAGAGCAAACGCTGTTGCTGTAAAGTTGCTTCAGCTGAATGGAGTACCTGAAAAGCAAACAATGGTAACAATAAATAAAACATTAACTCAATAAAACAGCAACAATCTGTGCCAAAAAAAGAGTAAAAAATATATATCGAAGCATGAGGGCAATCCACCCCTAATATTAGGGGCAAATCACCGTCCACCCCTGCCCCCATGCTTTGGCATATATGTTCTTTTTTTAACTGTGGTGGTGAAATCACCTCCTACAGCGCTGGAGTTATGGCTTTAAGTATCATGAGAGCAAACACTGCATAAAAAAGACAAAAAAGAACCCCCTAGCGGGGCTTTTGAGCAGCCAATGAAGTGCAATAGAGATGGTTGAAAAAATTGGATTTTATTAGTACAAAAAATATATAAATAACATTAAAAGAAAGAATTCATTGAGCTGAATACTGACTGTTAGAGTCAGGACACGAACTGGGTATGGCGTACATATGCAACAGACAGCAGTTTACAGTGAAAACCAATGCAGGACACAATGTATACAGGGGCAGCCTGAATTCCCCCAATTATAAGCGTTAGGTTTGAATAACAATGAGCGCCTCTAAATGAAGACAATAGGCCGTACAATACATGTGGGACAACAGTAGTTGTATATGGTAATCCTGACGCGTTTCGACCCTTCCTGGGTCTTCTTCAGAGGATGGTTGTCCACACTAAAAGAGGGTAACATATATCAAACATAACATCAATTTACCACGGTGCCAGAAACCATGCAGGCATACCCTGTAATGTAATCAAATAAGTTATATAGTTACCTATCACAGGAATTGTGACACTACAATGTCATTCTTGACATTGCAAAATGTTTAGGATGATACAGTTATTTCTTCGCTCCCCTGTCTCCCCCGTGTCGGACCAACTCCCCCAGGGACGGGTGGTGGATCAGATGAGTCTTACGAGAGATCACGCTTACCAGCCCCCCATATGGGAGAGGGAGGGAGAAGAAGGGGCGAGACGGGCAATCCAAAACCGCACCCAGATAGGATTGACGTTAGTACTACAAATCAAAAAAATGGAAAATAATGGAGGGTCAGTTGGTTCATACCATGTAGTTGGGAAGTTTACCAACCATGGAGTTCTATGCGCTTACTAAATTATGAGTCCATGGATATACAGGAGGGCATTGCTGAAAAATGAAAAGGGAAAGGGAAAAAAGGGGGAAGGAAGGGAGGGGGGGGAAGGGAAAGGGGGAGGAAGGGGAAGAAGGGCGGAAGAAGGAAGAAGGGTAGAGGAAGGGCATGTGAGGAAAGAGTGAAAAGGAAAAGGAAGAAAAGGGTGAGTAGAAAAGGAGTGAGTGAAATACAGTTGATCTAGAAAATAGCAAATGCCCTGCTGACAATGGTTAACCATGCGACTTCAAAATATATGGGGAAATTGATAGGGTAAAAGCACCAACAAACCACAGAAAATGGATGAGTGAACCAAGGGAGAAGAAAGTGAAAAATTCCGATATTGTGATAAAACCCTCGGACAAAGGGGGTAACGTAGTCGTCATGAATAATGATGACTACGTTTCAATGTGTCTTGACATACTAAAGAACAAAGAATGGTACAAAGTAATCTCAGTCCTTAACATCAATCAATACAATACCATCTTTTACAATATGATCGACCGTGCATTCTATAGAGGGGAAATCACTAAAGACATCTATGAATTTGTTAGAACCCCACACCCCAGGGTAGCCACATTTTACAGTCTACCCAAGATACATAAAAATCCGACCAAACCCACAGGTCGCCCCATTGTCTCTGGCAATGGAGCTATCTCGGAAAATCTAAGTCGGGTTATAGATGCACACTTGCAACCTCTTGTTCTGTCCCTGCCCTCATTTGTCAAGGACACAATACAATTTTTACAACTTATTTATGATCTGAAGATACCTAAAAATGCGATCTTGGTAACCATCGATGTTGAGGCGCTGTACAGCAGCATTCCCCACTCCAAGGGTTTGAATGCTGTACAAAGGGCCCTGCAACAGCATTCCCAATACGATCCAGCGTTGGCCAGATTCATCTTGTCTGGGCTACACTATATATTGCACTATAACCATTTTTGCTTTGACAACTCCCACTACCTCCAGGTGCAGGGTGTGGCTATGGGGACCTGTTGTGCCCCCTCCTACGCCAACCTGTACCTGGGGGAGTGGGAGAAGTCCCTCCTGGACGACGAGGACCTTGTCGAGTACACCAGCCATATAACCAAATGGCTGAGGTATATCGATGACGTCTTCGTCGTCTGGGAGGGACCTGAGATTAAACTACTTGAATTTTTTCGTAAAATTAATGTAAACGATCGCAACCTGAGGTTTACAATGACCCACAATTCCCACAGCGTCACCTTCCTGGATGTCTCCATCTCAGTCACCGGGGATGGACACCTTTCTAGCACCCTGTTTCGAAAAACGACTGCTGGGAATACGGTTCTCCACTCTGAGAGTTTTCATCCGATCCCATTGAAGAACTCGATCCCTTACGGACAGTACTTGCGCCTCAGGCGAAACTGTTCAAACGACACTTTGTTCAAAAAAGAAGCAGAGGGGCTCCAAAATCGACTCCTAGCAAGGGGTTATAGTAGATCTTGCCTCAAAAAAGCTTATAACCAAACGTTAGGATACTCTAGATCTCAGCTACTTTTTAAATCCAAACCCCCCCAAGGCGCTGAATGTAACCCTACCCGAATTATCATGCGGTATTCTCGACAACACCAGGTTATTAAAAAGATTATAGAGCGTCATTGGAACATCCTCACGGATGACCCAAAACTGCGTGGATTCGTTCATGAAAAACCCTCCATAACATACAAAAGAGCCATGTCACTACGTGACAAGCTCGTTCGGAGTGAATATACCAACGCAAATATGAGATTGAAGCACTGTCCGGCAGTGGGTTCTTTCCCCTGCGGACACTGCTCATATTGTTCACTCATCAAACAGGATAAAATCTTTATGTTGCCTAATGGTGACACCTTCACACCCACACAGTTTGTGAATTGCCGTACTCGCGGAATTGTATATTTGATGGAATGTGAATGTGGTGCATATTACGTGGGGAAAACCAGGCAGGAATTCTGGAAACGCATCTCCCAACATATCTATAGCATGGAGGTGGGGAACCCATACCGTTTTTTTTTTTGGCGCGGGGTTCCCCTTAAAATCCATACCAGACCTGAAGGGTCAATGCACTTCAACGGCAATGAACTCTGTCGTCCTTGGAGTGACCCTGAATACGATCGGCCCCACAAAATTCGGCCCCTCATAAACCATAAACTTCAACCAACAGTTTGCAGCCTTGTTTACTCCTGATCAAGTTGTCTGCATTGATGAGTCCTTGATTACATTTTCTGTCCGCTTGTCTTTTAAACAGTATGTTTCCAGCAAGCGTGCCAGATAGGGGGTCAAGTTGTATAAGCTCTGTGACAGGGCAACAGGCTATCCATATAGTTTTTTTTTTACAGTATAAGGGAAAAGATAGTCACGTGGAGCCCGAGAACTGCCCAGAATACATAGGGAGCGCTGGTTGTGTGGGACTTAGTGTCTCCCTTATTCGGAAAGGGGTACCATTTGTATGTGGACAACCTTTTAGTCACCTTTTTATTCTGGAATTGGCACATGTGGCACTGTGCGATCTAATCGCTGGGGCTTCCCCCAAAGGCTTTTTTCCTGACTTAGATGGGAGGAGAGAGCCTGCTTGAAATGTAAGAATTTGCTTGCAGTGAAATAGAGGGATACACGGAATGTTTTTGTTCTGTCCTCCCTTCACGCAGATATGACAGTCAAAATTACAACGGCAACTGGTGTTGTTGTGAAGCCCCTCTGTGTCCATGAAAACAACCTTAACATGGGAGAGGTGGACTTCAACAATCAGTTGTTGGCGCCGTACTTAATTGCCCATAAGGCCAGACGCTGGTATAAAAACAAAGTACCTGTATACTTATTTCAATTGGCTCTGCTGAACGCTTATGTGCTATACAATGGATGAACTGGATCCTTCTTAAAATTCCAGGAACAGATCGTCACAGCCCTTCTGTTTCCTGACGGTGCTGTGGTCCAACTTCACAATGTAAATGCAGTGAGCCAGCTGCATGAGAGACACTTCCCAGAAGTCCTCCATGGTACATCTACCCAACGATCACCCAAAAGAAGATGTCCTGTCTGCAGAAGACATGGATATAGGGGTGACACCCGCTATTATTGTCCCTCCTGTCCTGACCAACCTGGTCTCTGCATCAGTGAATGTTTCCGTCGCTACCACACACTAGTGGAGTATTAGCATAGGGTACAGCACTGCATAGTCCTAGGGCACACTAACACAGGGTCTAGAAAGATGAGATGGCAAATACATTTTGAGAGACCCTATAATGGAACATTTACAATTAAAATAAAAGTGCAAAAAAAGTAGTTTTTTTTCTCTCTCTCTCTATTGTTCTCTCTCTATTGTTTTCTCTCTATTGTTACTGTATTTTATTCTATTGTATTTGCTTTGAGGGCATGGTATGTCTTACTGTTGTACTGTAATGTTACTTTGTTTTATTGTTAACCATTGTTTTCTTTGCAGGTATGCCATTCAGCTGCAGCATGGGTTTATTTATTCTGACAGCAACAGTGTTTGCTCTCATCAAACAACAAGGAGCACTCACATGAGTGTAGACGGGTAGGCCGCGCACCCCATACAGTGCATAAAAAAGACAAAAAAGAACCCCCTAGCGGGGCTTTTGAGCAGCCAATGAAGTGCAATAGAGATGGTTGAAAAAATTGGATTTTATTAGTACAAAAAATATATAAATAACATTAAAAGAAAGAATTCATTGAGATGAATACTGACTGTTAGAGTCAGGACACGAACTGGGTATGGCGTACATATGCAACAGACAGTAGTTTACAGTGAAAACCAATGCAGGACACAATGTATACGGGGGCAGCCTGAATTCCCCCAATTATAAGCGTTAGGTTTGAATAACAATGAGCGCCTCTAAATGAAGACAATAGGCCGTACAATACATGTGGGACAACAGTAGTTGTATATGGTAATCCTGACGCGTTTCGACCCTTCCTGGGTCTTCTTCAGAGGATGGTTGTCCACACTAAAAGAGGGTAACATATATCAAACATAACATCAAATTACCACGGTGCCAGAAACCATGCAGGCATACCCTGTAATGTAATCAAATAAGTTATATAGTTACCTATCACAGGAATTGTGACACTACAATGTCATTCTTGACATTGCAAAATGTTTAGGATGATACAGTTATTTCTTCGCTCCCCTGTCTCCCCCGTGTCGGACCAACTCCCCCAGGGACGGGTGGTGGATCAGATGAGTCTTACGAGAGATCACGCTTACCAGCCCCCCATATGGGAGAGGGAGGGAGAAGAAGGGGCGAGACGGGCAATCCAAAACCGCACCCAGATAGGATTCACGTTAGTACTACAAATCAAAAAAATGGAAAATAATGGAGGGTCAGTTGGTTCATACCATGTAGTTGGGAAGTTTACCAACCATGGAGTTCTATGCGCTTACTAAATTATGAGTCCATGGATATACAGGAGGGCATTGCTGAAAAATGAAAAGGGAAAGGGAAAAAAGGGGGAAGGAAGGGAGGGGGGGGGGAAGGGAAAGGGGGAGGAAGGGGAAGAAGGGCGGAAGAAGGAAGAAGGGGGGAGGAAGGGCATGTGAAGCATTTAAATAAAAGAATTGTCAAAAACTGTCTCTTGTCATTTTTAACATTTTTGACAGTTTTTTAGTGAAATGGTAGGGGTAAGTACCCCCTTACCATTTCAAACAGGGGGGGCTGGGATCTGGGGGTCCCCTTGTTAAAGGGGGCTTCCAGATTCCAATAAGCCTCCCACCCGCAGACCCCCACAACCACCAGCCAGGGTTGTGGGGATGAGGCCCTTGTCCTCATCAACATGGGGACAAGGTGTTTTGGGGGCTACCCCAAAGCACCCTCCCAATGTTGAGGGCATGTGGCCTGGTACGGTTCAAGAGGGGGGGCACACTCTCGTCCCCCCCTCTTTCCCTGCGGCCTGCCAGGTTGCGTGCTCAGATAAGGGTCTGGTATGGAATTTAGGGGGAACCCCACGTCATTTTTTTTAAATTTTGGCCGGGGTTCCCCTTAATATCCATACCAGACCTGAAGGGCCTGGTATGAAATTTAGGGGGACTCCCACGTCATTTTTTTTTTTTAATTTTGGTTCGGGGTTCCCCTGTGGGGAATTCCCATGCCGTTTTTATCAATGAACTTCTATGTGTATTGTCGGCAATGCAATAGCCGTGGGTAGTTTTAAATGGGTTTTTTCCTTCGAAATGTCATTTTGCTGTCAGACTGTTCTAAACACGGGAAACATGCACCCCTTTACAGGCATACTATAGACACCCCCCAGCTACGAAATTTAATAGGGATATTACACTTTTATTGTTTGACTTTAAGCATTAATAAAATCACTGCTCCTGAAAAAAACGGCCGTTTTTAAAACTTTTTTTTGCATTGATCCATGTCCCCTGGGGCAGGACCCGGGTCCCCAAACACTTTTTATGACAATAACTTGCATATAAGCCTTTAAAATTAGCACTTTCGATTTCTCCCATAGACTTTTAAAGGGTGTTCGAATTTCGAATTTGCCACGAACACCCCAAATTGTTCGCTGTTCGGCAAACTTGCGAACAGCCAATGTTCGAGTCGAACATGAGTTCGACTCGAACTCGAAGCTCATCCCTAATCTCCTCCATATCTAAAGGGCTTTATTGAACCCAGCAGTATTAAATAATACTGAAAAATGCTACCACACTTAGGAGAAATCCCTCACCTTTTTAGAATAATTAAAATTAAAATGATTGTAAAGTCTGGTCTTTTTTTTAGTTAAAAATAACAAACATGTTATACTTACCTGCTCTGGGTAATGGTTTTGCACAGAGCAGCCCGGATCCTCCATTTCTCAGGTCCCTGTTCGGGGCTCCTGGCCCCTCCCTCCTGTTGAGAACCCCACGGGAAGCTGCTTGCTATGGGGACACGCGAGCAGAGCCACAGCTCCCTTAGTCCATTCAGAGAGTCGTGGCCTGGCCCCACCCCCTTTCTCTTTCTTTCTCTCCTGGCTGACTGACTTTGATTGACAGCTGGAGCCAATGGCACCATGCTGCTGACTCAGCCAATGAGGATGGGAGTCCCGGGCAGCCGAGACACTCCTGCAACATCGCTGGATCTAAAGGGGGCTCAGGTAAGTATTGGGGGGGCTGCTGCACACAGAAGGCTTTTCATCCTAATGTGTAGAATGCATTAAGATTAAAAAAACCTTCTGCCTTTACAATCACTTTAAAGACAAGCTGCTACCATAACATTAAAATTAACACACAAAAAAGAAAAAAGAAAAAGTGACCAGATACCACCATATGTTGATATGTTTTTCCTGCACTGCCAGCCTGGACTAGGGGTTGACATGGTGGCTGTGACACTCATCAGTCAGCCTGCCCTGAGTGCCCTCCTGCTGCCCCGGCAATCACTCTGCCACCTTCCCCCTCCCTCCACCACACTGCAGAGGTTCCGGCCTCACGACCTCCAGCAGAACCAAGCCCCTCTGATGTCACCAGAGTGGAATTCACTTGTTCACTGTGGTGAAGCGGACATGATTATTAAGAAGCACTTTGGAATTTGAACATATTGTGATTTTGTATATTTTAAAGGTGATTTCTTATCAGGGTGATTTAAATTGTTGGACTTCAATTTATTTATTTTTTCATTACAAAGTTGATTTCACTTATCACTGGGTGATTTATGTATGTTAACCACCTCCCACCGCCAATGTACATAAACGTATCCGTACATCCCTCAGAGCTGGTGCCTATGCGCAGCCCCAAGACTGTGAAGCAGCACGGTTCTGTGATGGCTGTGTCCCTCAGACACGGCACATCACAGATTGAGATATGGGCTCTCTGATTGGCCCTCCTGATCATGTGATGGCTGTGTCCAATCACAGCCATCACTGAATGTAAACAGAGACACTTGCCTCTGTAGCAATTTTCCCTACTGAGCTCAGTGGGGAAAATTGAGCTGTCACGAGTACATACTGCATTAGTGACAGTATGTAAAAGAAAAACTTCAAAAAATCCACCATGCCTCTTACTAAATACCTTGGACTGTCCATTTTCCAACAAGGAGTTATTTGGGGATATTGGGGTTGTTCTGACATTTTTGGGCCTCAAGAAATGAGATGTCAGTACATCAGGATTAATCAATTTTCAGATATATCCCATAGTTTGTGGATTCTATAACTTTTCTATAGATGGAATAATGTACACTTATTTGAAATGAAAGAATGTAGCAGAATACTTTTTGGTCTAAATTCATGAACAACAATTATTTGTTTGCAAAAAAATGAAGAAAACATTTTTTTTGTTCAGAAAAATATTTTTTTTTTCATTTATTTAGCAAAAAAATAAAAATAAAATGATAAAAATGTAGTTTGGGTACAGTGTTACATGACTGAGCAATTGTCATTCAAAGTTTGACAGCTCTGAAAGCTGCAAATTGGCCTGGGCAGCAAGGGGGTGAAAGTGCCCGGCATTTGAAGTGCTTGATTAAAATACTGCTCACCTTAATTATTTAATTTGAGATTATGTAGGACTTTGCCAACAACTAGGGCCAATCTCTGCTTCCTCTATCTCTTCCTTATATTGCTCCATGGCAACTCACAATGAAACATATAGGACTAAAATGTACTCCATAGAAAATAGCATGTATAATGGCCACCACTGTCCCCCTGATTTCTTTACGCTCAGCAAGGATGAAAGGTCCAAGCTTACACTACATACAGTATGCTCAAACAAAATCCCTGCTACTCACTGTAGTCCTTGCTGGAGCCTCTGACAAAATCAGAACCCTGCCTCTACCAAGATGGCCTCCTCCAAACAAAGACACAGTGCAGAACAAAGCATGGGAGGTCGTTACTAAGGAAAAGATCAGCTGCAGCGGAACCACAGACCATTGATTGTGGCCTGTCTTTTCTGGGCACAGTCTCCACAGTTCAGTTCCTCTTTTAACCCCTATAAAAAATATTAGTAAAGCCAAACACCAACATACTTCTCACTAAATAGGTGTGCTGTCACTTTAAGGTATTATTTATACTAATGTTACATCATTCCAAAGTTACATAGTTGGTAAGGTTGAAAAAAGACATCCATCAAGTCCAACATGTGTGTGCTTTAATGTGAATATTACATTGAATTTCCCTGTATGTTGTGGTGGTTTAGGTGCTTATCTAATAATTTTCTTTTAATTATCTATTCTTCCCGCTGAAACCACCGCTTGGGAAGAGAATTCCACATTCTTACCGCTCTCACCGTAAAGAGCCCTCTTTGCAGTTTCCGGTTAAATCGCTTTTCCTCTAATTTTAGTGAATGGCTGCTAGTCTTTTTAAATGATCTTTTGCGGAAAAGTTTTATTCCTATTGTGGGGTCACTAGTATGGTATTTGTACATTGAAACCATATCCCCTCTCAAGTGTCTCTTCTCCAGAGAGAATAAGTTCAGTGCTTGTAACCTTTCCTCATAACTAATATCCTCCAGTCCCTTTATTAGCTTTGTTGCCCTTCTCTGTCCTCTCTCCATTCCCAGCACATCCTTCCTTAGGACCGGAGCCCAGAATTGGACAGCATACTCCTGGTGCAGCCGGACCAGAGTCCTGTAGTGCAAGAAAATTATTATTTTATCTCTGGAGTTTATCCACTTTTTAATGCATGCCATTATTCTATTGGCTTTGCTTGCAGCAACTTGGCATTGCATGCCATTGCTGAGCCTGTCATCTACTTGGACCCCCAGGTCCTTTTCCATCCTAGATTCCCCCAGAGGTTCTCTCCCTAGTGAGTAGATTGCATTCTTGTTCTTGCCACCTAAATGCATATATTTACATTTTACGCCCACAAAATGACCCCATTTTGGAAAGCCAACACCCCAACGTATAATCTAAGAGGTGTAATGAGTCTTTTGAATGGTTAATTTTTTCCAGAAGTTTTTGGAAAATGTGGAAAAAAAATGAAAACGCATTTTTTTTAAACAAAGTTGTCAGTTTATAAGATATTTCCAACACATAGCATTTACATAGCGAAAATGACATCCAAAAATATATTCTGCCACTCCTTCTGAGTATGGCAATACCAAATGTGTGAGACTTTTACACATCCTGGCCACATACAGATATCCAACATGCAAGGAACACCTTGAGGTGTTCCAGGGACACATAGCATGCGCATACCAAGAATTACACCACAAAATACATTATGCTGAGCAAAGGGTAAACAAAAGATTACCTGAGGTTTTAGTAGCATAGTTGTCCACAGGAGGATAGCACTGGTCCGGGCAGCAGGCAAGGACTTGGTCAGCAACAGTGAGCACAATTGTTCAGGCAGCAGGCAGGGATTCTGTCCATATACAGTCCAGGGTCAGTGCAGGCAGAGATATTGTCAGCAGTGCCAAAAATATTGGTCCTGGTAGTAGGCAGGAACATGGTCCATGTGCTGTGGTCAGTGTGACAGGCAGAGGCATGATGGCAGTAAGTCCTACAGGCAGCAGGCAGAAGTAGGGCCTCATTCAGGTCAGAATTGGGATAGGGGTAGAGGCTTCTCCCACCCAAATCTCTTTGAAGCCTCCGAGTCTCCAGACTCCAATCTAGGAATGAGAAAACAAAAAAAAAATGTTTTCTTCATCCAGAAAAACTATTCTGGAGCCCCTCACATATGTGAGACCCATGTGTTGAATCCCACTAGTCCAGTTGCAGGGTACAAGATCAGTCCAAGCAGCAGGCAAATAACATGGTCAAACAGTCCAAGGTGAGTTCCAGATCAGCAGAGGTATGTACAGAATCGTTAGGCAGAAGCATGGTCGAATAACAGTCCAGGGTCAGTACCTGATCAGGCAGAGGTATGTACAGAATCGGCAGGCAGAAGCATTGTCGAATAACAAGCCAGGGTCGAGCAGGCAGTGGAATAAGGAGTGTGAGGGTAAATGGCAGGAACTGAGGCTTACATTTACCTTACTTCACTAATAATTTACTGAAGTATGGTAACGGCAAAAACAGTCACCTATGCAGAGGCTTGGTGGGGAGGGACAATGGGGACAATAATAAGATGTGTCTCTTCTGACTCCTCTACTGGTACACACCCTACATCTTTTTTGTTGTCTTTGGCCTGTTGGTTTGGGAGGAATTTTATTGGGAAAGTGGCATTCAGAGAGTCGAGTAAGAACATCTGATCGGATGTTTTCTGGTGGGCCGTTCGGGAATATAAGAGTAGAGTAAATTTCCTCCTGGTAGCCAAGGAAGGGTTGGGGGTTTTGGGTGGATTTGCGGTGAATGATATAGGAATTGTATATGGCCAATTGAAAAAAATAAATTGCTACTTTTTTATACCAATGGTATGTCCATCTTGTGGCAAGGTATTGTTCGAGCATTTGGTCGTTGAAGTCAACTCCCTCCCCCCGGCTCCCCCCATAAACAAATTGTATTTATGGATGTATGTTGGTTTTTGGATGGGGCCATTCCTTCTGGGGATTTCCACCTAGGTGTTATTGTGGATTGAAGACAACATGTAGAAATCCCTTCTGTCCCTCCACTTCACTGCCAGAATGTCCTTGTTTCACAGACTTGCCATCTCTCCTCTTCTCAACTTCATATTGAGTCTTTGAGGAAAGCCCTTCCGGTTCTTTCTTACGGTGCCACATGCTGGTGTCTTCTTCAGGTGAAGGTTGTGAAACAGGGGCAGACTTGTGTAGAAGTGGTCTACATACAAGTGGTATCCTTGTCGAGTAGGGGGTATATGAGGTCCCAAACAACTTTCTCAAGTAGTCTGGGCAATTAGGGAGCTGCAGCTTGGTGTCCGTCCCTTCGTACACTATGAAGGCATATGTGTACCCTGTGGCTCGGTCACATAATTTGTACACCTTCACCCCATAGCGGGCCCTTTTGCTGGGGCTAAATTGCTTAATTTTAAGCCTGCCGCTAAATTTAACAAGCAACTCATCCACACATATGTGTTGGTCCGCGGTAAACAACTGGGGGAATATTTCTGGAAAATAATTTAATATTGGGCGAATTTTGTAAAGCCTGTCATAATTTGGGTCATTTCAGGGAGGGCACTGGGTATTATCACTGAAATGTTGAAACCTCATGATCATCAGATATCTGGTTCTGGGCATTACCACGGAAAAGATCGGCATGTGGTGGATGGGGTGGGTTGACCGATAGGAATGCAATTCATTTTTTTGGATGAGTCCCATACAAAATGTAAGGCCCAAAAAAACCTTCAAATCCTCCACTGTTAGGTCTCTCCACTCGTAGGGACGGGCATAATAGGATGTTGGATTATTCAAAATAAATTGCTGTGCATACAGGTCGCACTGGGCCACAATTGACGCTAACATGTCCTCCGTAAAAATTAAATTAAAAAAATTGATTGGGGAAAAATTCTCTGTGTCCACCTGGACTCCTGGCTGGGCAGTCAAAGGGGGAACGTTAGCTTCTCCTGAATTAGGAGGAAGCCACAAGGGGTTCTGAAGATCATAGGGAAGGCTGGCATGGGTCCTAACCCTTTGGAACTGAGGTGACACCCCACTGGTACTTGGCCTTTCTTGCCAAAGTACTGGATGTCACTGCAGTGCTGGTGGAAGGCACTGCGGTGCTGGTGGAAGGCACTGCGGTGCTGGTGGATGGCACTGCAGTGCTGATGGATGCCACTGCGGTGCTGATGGATGCCACTGCCTCTTTACCAGAACGCCTTCGTTTGGCGGGCAGAATATCTTCTTCCTCTGAGTCTGTCAGTGTTCCACTACTGAGGATCAGCTCATAATTTACATCAGACTCAGAATCCGAATTTGAAAGGGAATCCAAAAAAGAGAGCTCCTCATTGCCCTCATTGCTTTGGTATGCCTCCTTGGCGGAAAAGCATCTTTTGGACATGGTTGCTGGTGGTGATGAGACTGCACAGGTGTGTGCTAAACCTGCACTGATGGGCACTGATGAGACGGCACTGATGGGCACTGATCATACAGATGTGCACTGATGAGGCGGCACAGATGTGCACTGATATGGCGGCACAGATGTGCACTGATTGATTGCACAGATGTGCATTAATGAGGTGGCACAGATGGGCACTGATGAGGTGGCACAGATATGCACTGATGAGGTGGCACAGGTGGGCACTGATGAGGCGGCGCAGATGGGCACTGATGATGTGGCACAGATGGGCACTGATGAAGCAGCACAGATGTGCACTGATTGATTGCACAGATGTACACTAATGAGGTGGCACAGATGGGCACAAATATGCACTAATGAGGTGGCACTGGTGAGGTGGCACAGATGGGCCCTGATGAGATGGCACAGATGTGCACTGATGAGGTGGCACAGATGTGCACTGATTGATTACACAGATGTGCACTGTTGAGGTGGCACAGATGGGCACTGTCAAGGCGGCACAGATGTGCACTGATTGATTGCACAGATGTGCACTGTTGAGGTGGCACAGATGGGCACTGTTGAGGTGGCACAGATGTGCACTGTTGCAGTGGCACAGATGGGCACTGATGACGTGTTTCCATGATGATGTTTCCAAGATTGCTACTTAACCCTGGAGCTGCACACCTAGCTGGCCGATTATAGGCTTTTCTGCCTCTTCAGCTTTATTCAAATGGTGCCAGTTCTCCTGAGAACCTGTGCCCAGTGGCCCCAGAGGCCAGCACCAAGACTCACCATCTCCTGTAAGTAAATTTCCACCTGAGCATAAATCCCCAGCATCTACTGAATCGCTTATTGAGCGGACTTTGGATGATCTGCTTTTATCACAACCTCTGCCATCTCTCGCCAGTCCTGCCACCCCAGATCCTACTCTTAGCCCAATCACCTTGGAGAATGCTAACCATCAAACTATATTCACTAAATTCTTATGCCGCGTACACACGAGCGGACTTTACGGCGGACTTTGCCCGGCGGACTTTTCAACGTACTTTACGACGGACTTTCTGAATGAACGGACTTGCCTACACACAATTCACCATAGTCCATCGAATTCGTACGTGATGACGTACGACTGGACTAAAACAAGGAAGTTCATAGCCAGTAGCCAATAGCTGCCCTAGCGTGGTTTTTTGTCCGTCGAACTAGCATACAGACGGCGGACTTTTCGACCGGACTCAATTTCGACGGATTAATTTAAAACATGTTTCAAATCTAAGTCCGTCCAACTTTTGAGCAAACAAAGTCCGCTGGAGCCCACACACGATCGAATTGTCTGACGAAATCCAGTCCGCCGGGCAAAGTCTGCCGTAAAGTCCGCTCGTGTGTACGCGGCATTAGAGTTATTAGAGCAGGGTCTGGCTAAGACAGTGCAGCAGATCACTGTGGCTATTAAAGCAGATATGAAGGAACTGGGGGCAAGGATAGATACCATCAAGTCTAAGCTGGAGGTGAATGTCTCCCACACTAACCAGAACACTGCGTGCATAGAGCCTACAACAGCAGCTGGAACAGTCCCTAGCTAAGATTGATGATCTAGAGCAGGGGTAGGCAACACAGTGTGGCAAAAAAAAAAATTCTAAGAAATTGAGCGTGTCGATTTTATAACAAAAAAATGTAAACGTCGCACTCTCAATCACGAAAAGGATTTTTTATAAAGTAAATGCTGTAAACTACTTTAGTAGTGAGAAATTAACATCCTGCACTCTTATGCATCAGATCAGCCCCAATTCCTGCAATTTCACAACTCAGATCAGCCCCAATTCATGTACCTTCACACCTCAGATCACTGTCCCCCCTGCAAATCTGTTTTACCACTATGCCCCCTGCACATCTGCCCCACCATTGTACCACCCTGCATATCTTCCCCACCACTGTACTGCCCTGCACATCTGCCCCACCACTGTACTAGTCTGCACATCTGCCCCACCACTGTACCCCCCTGCTCATCTGCCCCACCACTGTAACCCCCTGCTCATCTGCCCCACCACTGTAACCCCCTGCTCATCTGCCCCACCAATGTAACCCCCTGCCCCACCACTGTAACCCCCTGGTCATCTGCCCCACCCCTGTAACCCCCTGCACTTCTGCCCCACCACTGTAACCCCCTTGCTCTTCTGTCCCACCACTATAACCTCCATGCTCATCTGCCCCATCAATGTACCCCCTTTTCTCATCTGCCCCACCACTGTACCTCCCTGCACCTCTGCTCCACCGCCCTATCCCCATGCTCTTCTGTCTCACTAATGAATCACCTTCTCATCTGTCCTAACACTGAACCCATCTGCTCATCTGCCTCACCATTGTAACCCGCTTTCTCATCTGCCCCACCAATGTACCTCCTACACATCTGTCCCACCTCTGTTTCCCCTGCTCTCCTGCCCCACCACTATAACCCCCTGCTCATCTGTCCCACACAATACACCTCCTTTCACATCTGCCCCAGTGCTCTACCCCCCTGCTTTTCTGTCCCACCATTGAACCCCCTGCTCATCTGGCCCAACACTGAACCCCCTGCTCATCTGGCTCAACACTGAACCCTCTGCTCCTCTGGCCAAACACTGAACCCCCTGCTCATATTGCCCAACAATGAACCCCTCATGAACCCCTTAACCCCCCCACCCTCTTCTCATCTATGATATGCGTGATATGCAGAGTGGTGAAAGGAAGCAGATATGAGACACATCTACCTGTCCTGGCACACTCATCCTGCTGATCCGCCTCTCACATCCAGCCCGTATGCTTGTATGTGATGTATGTGATGTATGTGATGTCACATACAAGCATCTGGAATGGATGTGCAATGATGAGCTCAAGTCAGGGGCATTTTCTGAAAGCAGTGGGTCTGTGTGCAGGATTAAGTTGGGCCACTTCTCACTAGATACAGGACGAACACCCCCCTGTACGGTTCACAACAGAACTTCCAAACAGGGGAAAAGTTCTGCTAGGAACCACAAACTTCATTGAAGTCTATGGCAGCCGAACATGAGAAATCAAAAATGGCCATTTTGAAGGCTTATGTGCAAGTAATTGGCCATAAAAGAGAAATGGGGATCCGGGTACTGCCCTGGGGGACTTGTATGAATACAAAACCTTTTTTTTTTTTTTTTTGACACAATCCTTTTTAACCACTTAAGGACCGCCCACCGCATATATACTGCGGCAGGGTGGGCCTACTGCGTGAAACAATGCCATACATCGTTTCGTGCAAGGGGGAACCGATGCGTGGGTTCCGGCGCCCACAATGTCTGCTGGCCATCAGCGATCACTCCACAGAGAGGAAGAATGGGGATTTGTAAACAAAGCAGATCCCCGTTCTGACAGGTAAGTACAGTGAGATTGTCTGTTCCTAGTGATCAGGAACAGCGATCTCTCTGTTCTCCCAGTCAGTCCACTCCTCCCTAGTTAGAAACACCTCCCTAGGACACACTTACTGCTTTGATCACCCCCTAGTGTTAACCACTTCCCTGACAGTGTCATTTATACAGTGATAAGTGCATATTTTTTTAGCTCTGATCACTGTAATAATGTCACTGGTCCCAAAAAATTGTCAAAAGTGTCCAATCTGTCTGCCGCAATGTTGCAGTCCAGTAAAAATCGCTGATCACCGCCATTACTAGTAAAAAAAAATTAAAAAATGGCACAAATCTATCCCTTATTTTGTAGACGCTATATCTTTTGTGCACACCAATCAATATACGCTTATTGCATGTTTTTTTTTACCAGAAATATGTAGCATACTTATTGGCCTAAATTGAAAAGAAATGTGGTTTTTTTTTTACATTTTTTATTGCATATGTATTATAGCAAAAAGTAAAAAATCTTTTTTTTTTTTTCAAAATTGCCTTTTATGTTTATAGTTTAAAAAATAAAAAATGCAGAGGTGATCAAATACCACCAAAAGAAAGCTCTATTTGTGGGAAAAAAAGGACATCAATTTTATTTGGGTACAGCATTGCATGCCCGCGCAATTGTCAGTTAAAATGACGCAGCGCCGTATCGCAAAAAATGGCCTGGTCATTGAGGGGGTAAATCCTTCCGGGACTGAAGTGGTTAAAGGAGAAGTGATTTATTGATGCTTAAAGTAAAACAATAAAAATGAAACATTCCGTTAAATATAGTGCCTGAGGGGTCCCCTTAGCTTGCCTGCAAAGTGGCCCATCTGTAGCATGTATAGAACATGCTGCAGCGAAAATGAATTTCTAAAGAAAAAAAAACGAATCAAATTTAAATCACATTTAAATTGGCTTGCGGTTGCTATTCTCAGCACCCAGGTATTTAAAAAAAAAACATACTAGACCCTTATCTGAGCATGCAGCCTGGTAGGTCAGGAAAAGGGAGAGACGGGGGAGTTCCCTAAACATGGGGGTGCTTTGGGAAAGGGAGGGCTCTGCCCCCCCACCCTAAAGAAACTTGTCCCCATGTAAATGGGGACAATGGTCTTTTTCCCACAACTGGTTGTGGTTGTGGGGGTCTGTGGGCAGGGAGCTTATCGGAATCTATCCCCCTATGTGAATGAGTATGGGGTACATAGTAACCCTACCCATTAACCAAAAAAGTGTCAAAATAAATAAAAATAGTACACAAGTTTTTGACAAATCTTTTATTAAAAATAAACAACAGTGTCCCCTGATGTAGATCCATCTTCAATCAAATCACGGCACCATCGGACCAGAAAAAGAAAAAAAAAATGCTCCACCCACCATGAACACAAACCCCTGAATAGCTGGCTTGCCATTTGACAGTTATTATATAGGTCTTATAGTTCTTATATGTGACAGTTCTTATATGTGGTCTTTCCATCTGTCTGGAGCCAAATCAATATTGGATTGCCACTGGGGATATTGTGACTGTATCACAGAAAAGCGCAATTGATCTCTGTTTATTAAGGTCTCTCCATCTGGTAAGGAGTCAGTGTGTGAGCGCTGGTTTCATTTACTTGGAGAGCACTTATCATGCAGATTGATTCACATTTCGTTATTGCCAACATTAGGACTTTTTGTACTCTATTTTATGACCACGCCTACAGGGGGCGTGGTCATCTTACTAACTCCTCCCCATTACAAATGTTTCTATGGCAACGACTGAAACACAGAGATGCTCCCCCGAGGAGTCTTCATTACCCAGGGATCCTCCCATGATCTCTTAACAATAGACAAATTACAGGAAGAGAGTACACTAATGGGCCCTGAAGGGGGTCTCTCTAACAGACACAGAGAGGGCTTCTGTTGGAGAGTCTGGTAGAAAGAGCCCCCAGGCATACTACAGACATAGCACATGAGACGCAGTCAGAGACTGCAGACATGTTTATACAAGAGATGGTCAGAGACTGCAGACATGATACAAGAAATGGTCAGAGACTGAAGACATACTACGGGAGATGGTCAGAGACTGCAGACATGATGATGCAAGAGATGATCAGAGACTGTAGACATGATACAAGAAATGGTCAGAGACTGAAGACATACTACGGGAGATGGTCAGAGACTGCAGACATGATGATGCAAGAGATGATCAGAGACTGCAGACATGATACAAGAGATGATCGGAGACTGCATACATAGTACAAGAGATAGTCAGAGACTGCAGACAAGATGATACAAGAGATGGTCAGAGACTGCATACATAGTACAGGAGATGGTCAGAGACTGCAGACATGATGATACAAGAGATGATAAGAGATTGCAGACATGATGATACAAGAGATGGTCAGAGACTGCATACATAGTACAGGAGATGGTCAGAGACTGCAGACATGATGATAGAAGAGATGGTCAGAGACTGCAGACATGATGATACAAGAGATTGTCAGAGACTGCATACATAGCACAGGAGATGGTCAGAGACTGCAGACATAATACAGGAGATGGTCAGAGACTTCAAACATAACTCAGGACTTTTTTTTCTTCTCAGTGAATAGGAGTAGGTACTCACCCCCCATATTGCACAGAGTACAGGGTTCAGGAGTGCGTTTTACACAGAAAGCACAGGAGTGCGTTTTATACAGAAAGCACAGGAGTGCAATATGCACAGAAGGCACAGGAGTGTGATACCCGCAGACTGCACAGGAGTGCGTTTAACACAGAAAGCACAAGAGTGCAATACGCACAGACGGCACAGGAGTGCGATACTCACAGATGGCACAGGAGTGCTATACTCACAGACGGCACAGGAGTACGATACTCACAGACAGCAGAGGGTTCAGGAATGCGTATTGTACGTGTGTTGGGCTGAGGTTTGATTGTTTTGCTGGGCTGAGGAGTGCATGGAGTAGAGAATCAAGTGTGTGTTTCAGACAGTGATCAGGAGTGTGCCATGCACATAGCACAGAGGTAACACACTGGACAACACACTGGACAGTGTACAACAAATATTGCCCCCCTCCCCATTCCCAGCACAGACTATCCCCTTAAATTACCCCAATAGAGACTTTTCTCTACTCCTGGCTCTCCCTCAAGTCTGCAGAGATGGTATAGCATGCTGTGTGTGACTTACTTCTTACACCCCACTGTCTGTAAGGGGGGAGTGTCAGGTGGACAAGCTGAGTGACTTGCTTATATGTCAGCCTACTGCTCACCCCTTACAGCATTCTACATTAATGGTAATGGTGGCCAAGTCAGGTGGAGGTCAGTGAGGAGCTCAGGTACATTCACTCTCCCCCTCCCACCTTTATCCCCGGGCTGTTCTGAGCAGCCTGCAGTGTACACAGACATTCTGTCCTGCTGCTGGCTGCTGCTAACTGATAAAGTAAAAGGCTCACTCACCCGCCCCTCCCCCTGCACATACCTGCAATCGCTGGGCACAGCAGAGGAGGCCTTCCTTTACACTTTGCAGACTTCTTTGTAGATCTTCCAGGACTACATGTACCATGATGCACTTCTAGCATCTTCTGATTGGCCCTCCACTGTGGCCAATGGGGACGGAAGCAAATCGGGCACCAAGCTGAGCAGCTAACAAGATGATAGCCGCTCTCTGCTGACAGGAGAAGGGAGGGCGAGCAGGGGAGATATGCTGACATCCCGCAGCTCACCTCCCCCTTGTCACAGCACGGCCGCTTGTGTTCACTGGCAGACTGCACCAAGACCGCCTTCTCCATAGCAACGCTACTTCACAGAACAAGGAGAGGAGGAGGGAGCCAGGAGAAGAGCACTCTGACACTTCAGTGCCCCCTCTTCTGCAGTGCCCGGATGCAGAGCCCCCTGCGCACCCGCCCAGGATCGGCCCTGGATTTACTGCTGCTCCAAGCCCCTGTGCTTCAGCAAAATTGCAGCTTCTGGCAAGAAGAAACAGGAACAATACTAATACACACTAATTTTGGTAGCATAATTATTAATGTGCAATGTATGTTCCTTGCTAAAGAACATTATTTTTATGGGCATGGGCACAATTTAATGAGCTATCTGAATTAGACAAAGTTGCCCTGTTAAAGAATTATCTTTAGAAATATAATGCTTGTCTGCATTTTTTTAAAATGTAAAATTAGGATAAAAACACAAATAGAATTAGAAGAAATCAACGGGTGGAAGATAAGTGAATGGAATTTTTGTCCACTAAGACATTTAGTAAATACACTACCACATCCACTAAGAAAAAAATAGAAGTTAAGCCCCTTGAAAAAACTCTGCTTCACCCGAATGCCACTGAAAAACGGAATATCAAAAATCTATGGAATATTAATAGATTTAGATGGACAAGAAAGACCCGATTACATCGAACAATGGGAAAGAGAATTGGACTTAAAATTTGAAGATCAGAAAGTGAAAAGGATGATAGAAATGGGATATAATAACGCTTGGGATATGAATACCATCGAAATGAATTACGAATTCTTAGCAAGATGGTACTTGACACCAGTGAAAACTCATAGATAAAGACAAGAGAAAACATCTTTGTGTTGGAGAAACTGCAATCAGAAAGCAACAATGATACATATATGGTGGGAGTGTCCAATAATAAAGGTCTACTGGCAAGAAGTAGTAAAGAATATAAGGGAAATAACTGGTGAGAAACTGGAACAAAACATATAGACCTGCTTGTTCCATGACCATAAAACTCCAAAGAAACAATATATGAGATCAATGGTTCCAGAACTCCTGAATGCCGCAAAAGGTCTGATCCCAAAAAATGGCTAAAAAGTGAAAAACCAGATATAAGAGAGTGGTATGAAAAAATAGATTATTATTGTAAAATTGATTTGTTGAGAAGTAGGGAGAGAGGACATTATAATAAGTGTATTAGTCTCTGGGAAGGTTGGAAAAGATTTAAAACCTTGGACATATATTTAGACAAGATGAAGGAAGGAGTAGGTACTGAGTCAAAATGTCAAGGGATTTGAGAGAAAACAAACCAGATAGAAGATAGGGGGGAGGGATGAAGGGGTTGACAGATAGAGAGATTATGAATGGATAGAGTAATAAGGGGCAGTTTCATATATTTTAAATTTTTTTGCAATTAAATAAATTAAATATTTGGAAGATTTAATAAAGATAATTTTGAATAAAACCACGATGATGTGAAAAATGAGATGGGACAAAATTTGAACTGTGAAGTTGAAATAATGTCTCTCAGAAAACTATCGTTGAAGTGGAAAAAAGAAAAAAAAAAAAAGAATTATACTGCTTGTATTACATTTTGCCTTCTTTTAAATTTAAATCATTATTGTTCTCTGTAAAACACATTTGTGTTAGTTCGGATGGAATTGTGGGCTGCAAACAACTGTATTCTTAGAAGTAAGTATTTTGTGTAGTTTGATAACCTCTGAATATCCTGCAGGGTTGACCTTGAAGAATATGAAAGCATCCTGTTGATGATCTTGGCTGTCAATGAGATTAACCAGGACCCCGATCTTCTGCCCAATGTTACTCTGGGCTATCATATATTTAGTACTTGTTCTGATCCAAAGAAAACTTTGGGGTATGTCATAAAGATATTGTCTGGAGAAAAAGAAGCTCCTAACTATTACTGTAAGAGACATGGAGAAGTGGCTGGTTTTATTGGCGACAGTTCTTTCCATTCAAGTCATGCAATGGCTCAGATACTTAGTCTGTATCGTTATACACAGGTAAGTTATTACTTTAATATATTATGTATGTAATATGATGTGTAGAATAGATGACTTAGTAGTGTCTTGGTGGGATTTGTGTAGCTTTTTTAATCTATAAGGGGCGTATATCAAATTTATAGAAACTTGTTTATATATTAAGGTACCCAGATTATTGTAACTTGAGAAACATTTGAAGTGACCATTCCCCACACAGCCCATATTACTAACCCGATTCCATGTTTCAATGAGAGAACAATCCAGATGGTTCAATCCTACCATGTCCCTTTGGTAAGTTTGAGTTTGAGTTGAAAAAAGAACCTGAATACTGAGGATATGGAATTAATAGCTGCACTACATCCCAGATTGATATGCAGAAAGTCAAATGCCATAGGATGGGATTTTAAGCTACATTTAAAGTACCATAAACATGGGTAATTATAGTAAAAACAATTATTTTAGTATAACAAATTTATAAAGATTCCAAATACATAAATGCATATTGTGCATATAGTGCAATAAAAAGAAGAAATCCAAATGTAACCATGCGTTTGTTATGTTTGTTGTTAATCCTGGGTGCATTTAATTTTTTCTACAATGGGGATTCTTTAGGAATTATTGAGGTGCAAACCACATAACATGGATACCATCAGTCACACCCAAACGGAGATGGAGTGGGTGTCATGAGGATAGAAGAAAACACCTTCTGAAGCCAAGGGGCTGGGCATACATTCAAGAGGACAAAGCAGAAGCCAGCACATCAATGTACTTGCAGTAAAATCCTTGGTTTACTGGGGCATAGCACCAATGGAACTTAGTGGCTGCATAGGGACCCATTTATAAAATGGTACAAGACGCATGTATATAGCACTAATTAACCAATAAAGTGATAAGTGATATCATTGGGGGATCATAAAATAATCAGCTGCCTGTGTGAGTACTACAGACAGAAGCCCTGTGGTGAGTGAAGGTCAGACACATAAAGGGCTATAAGAGGAAATCAAAAAGTTTTGCATACATTGGATGCAGTGATAGAAATGTATGGAACAGAGACCCCCATTCATACCACCATTCTGCCTGTTGATAGGCAACTATAATTGTGCATCCAATGTCATTACATGGGGCTAATGAAAGGCACAAATCTTGTGACATTCCAATATAAAGGAAGAGAATGATGAGGTCCTGGCTAATGGGGAAGAAAAAAAGCACAAAATGAGGCTGCAGGCTGTGCTGCATGGTTATCCTATAATACAAAGAACAATGATATTTAGTGTAATTAATGATGCAAAAATTAAAAATGGGCAATGAAAACAAAAGGAGAGAGGAAGCAACGTAAATAGGAAATCACAGTCATCTCAAGAAATAGGGGTAGAAAATTAAAAAATAAAAATGTTAAAAGCATAAGACCAAAATTACAAAAAGCAAAAAACAAAACAAAATTACACATGTAAAAAGATAAGTGGATGTACATAAATTGGAGGATAGGATTTAAACATGTAAGGTGGGGGAAACTTTTCAAAGTATGGATCCAGTATTCCTGACAATGAAGTAAGAGGAGCCCAATGGATTTTTAGGAGATGCTCAATTACAGGTATTCCGATACAGCTTTTCTGACACCGTTCACCCCCTTGGAACCTTCTTTCCTTAAATCGTATTTTATTAACGTTGTCGATTATATAGGACAGAATTCATATTTAAAAATTAAACTTAAAGAGCAAGTGTATAAAAAAATCAGTTATGTGTGAGGTACAGTGTATATACATTGTTTATCGAGGGTTTACATTCTCCAACTACTGTACAATAAGTAGTTACGTGGGTATTTGGTTAAATCAAAAAATTATAGTTAAGTGTACCGTATCCCACAAAAGTAAGTACACCCCTTTGTAATGCTCAGCGTCATATCCAGAGGTTGTCTTTGGGAAATAGACGCATGAGTGCTGCCAGCATTGCTGCAGAGGTTGAAGGGGTCGGGGTTAGCCTGTCAGTGCTCAGACCATAGGCTGCACACTGCATCAAATTGGTTTGCATGGCTGTCGTCCCAGAAGGAAGCCTCTTCTAAAGATGATGCACAAGAAAGCCTGCAAACAGTTTGCTGAAGACAAGCAGACTAAGGACATGGATTACTGGAACCATGTCCTGTGGTCTGATGAGACCAAGATAAAGTTACTTGGTTTAGATGGTGTCTAGCATGTGTGGTGGCAACCAGGTGAGGAGTACAAAGACAAGTGTGTCTTGCCTACAGTCAAGCATGGTGGTGGGAGTGTCATGGTCTGGGGCTGCATGAGTGCTATCGGCACTGGGGAGCTACAGTTCATTGAGGGAACCATGAATGCCAACATGTACTGTGACATACTGAAGCAGAGCATGATCCCCTCCCTCCAGAGACTGGGCTGCAGAGCAGTATTCCAACATGATAACGACCCCAAACACACCTCCAAGATGACCACTGCCTTGCTAAAGAAGCTGAGGGTAAAGGTAATGGACTGGCCAAGCATGTCTCCAGACCTAAACCTAAATTGAGCAACTGTGGGGCATCCTCCACCTTCAAATGGAAGGTGGAGGAGCGCAAGGTCTCTAACATCCACCAGGTCCGTGATGTCTTCATGGATGAGTGGAAGAGGACTCCAGTGGCAACCTGTAAAGCTCTGGTGATCTCCATGCCCAAGAGGGTTGAGGCAGTGCTGGAAAATAATGGTGGCCACACAAAATATTGACACTTTGGGCCCAATTTGGACATTTTCACTTAGGGGTGTACTCCCTTTTGTTGTCAGCGGTTTAGACAATAATGGCTGTGTGTTGAGTTTTTTTGGGGGACAGCAAATTTACACTGTTATACAAGCTGTACACTCACTACTTTACATTGTAGCAAAGTGTCATTTCTTCAGTGTCGTCATATGAAAAGATATATTAAAATATTTACAAAAATTTGAGGGGTGTACTCACTTTTGTGAGATACTGTAGTTAAGGTTTTATATCCGAAGGTAATTTCCTCTAGAGATAGGTTTATTCAATTACATCCATAGGGCTTATTACACCCTTCATAGGCTAGCCCAGATCTATCCTACACACTGAGAGGCATGTCCTAAATGCCAGCAGGCGGTAGGAATATATTTCCATGTTATCTGGGACTGTCCAGTTATTCAAGATTTTTGGAGGGCGGTGATAGCAGCTATAAAGGCAGGTACTAATCTCCTGGTGACAATGGTCAAAATGGGTTATGGTCCCCGAGACCTGGATTATGGGGAGATCGTCATTATTGTCTGGAATGGGCCCGTACCAATCCCTGCTCCTCCCCTTGTTTTATTTCAGTAGTTTACCCTTTGTGTATTTTGTTTTCTTTTTTTTTCACTCCCTTTATTGACCTTTGTTCTCCTCCCCCCTATCCCCCCTAAGTGTTTTATTCTTCCTTCAGTTGCCTGTTGTCCAAAACGAGTGACAATTGTGACCAGCATCCTGTATTTTAGCTACGTTCGGGAAACTTTTTTAGCATATTGTGAGGGAACTCCTGCAATATGCTTGCATACATGATGAGAGTTTAAGCCTCCTGTATAATATATTCTTTCTCTCCTATTTATTTTTTTCCCTTTTTGTTGTCTCTTGTCCAGAAATGTACATGTGAATATACCTGCAACTGCTCTTTCAATGTTTCATATACCTCATTGTTCAATAAATAATTCTGTATATTTGCTTTATTCATTAATACATCTTTTCTGTTAAAAAAAAGTATAGTTAAAGTTTAGGTAGTCATATATACAACTTTTGTTTTGGGGATCACATCTATGTGCATATTGTTCGTGTTACACTCACTAAACGCGAAGAGGGGAAAGAGAGAAGAAAAAAAGAAGACAGGGAAGAAATAAAGGTACTGCCAAGGGGGGAGGAGGTGGGAACTAGAGTTACAAAACATTGGTTTACTGAGGTGCTCCATAGCTGGTTAGGGACAGTGACCGAACTCCCTTTAGCCCAGGTCAGGAACTCAGATGAGTCTCTAAACCTGGACCAGGCATGAAAAAAATGTTCTTCTTTTCCCAATTTCTGCACCAGCAGCTATTCCAGGCTTCTGATAGAGTCTAGTTCAGTTGCCGTTCCCTGAGGGAGGGTACAGAAGTTGATTTCCATTGTCGGGAATGACTGCTCTGGCTGCAGTGAGAAAGTGTCTAAGCACATCCTTTTTCACTGATTGAAGAGGTCCATGAATCATGGACAGGAGGGCCACCCTGGGTGATGGTTGGATAAAGGTATCTGTTAGTTTACAGTGTAGATCAAAAATTTGTTTCCAAAACATGCGCAGAGGGGGGCATCCCACCAAATATGGAGCATTTTTCCTTTTGCGATATGACATGGCCAACATATATCTGATATATCGTGGTTGAAGTGATGTAGTGCAGAGGGACATCTATACCATCTAGATACCAATTTATACACTTTGTCTTGGGCTTTCATGACTAGTGATGTTTTATGAGTAAGAATAAAGCATTTGTGCCAATCTGAAGGTGAAAGGGTCTGTTGAAGGTCTTTTTTTCCGATTTCGCATATACAGGGGAAGGTCTGGATATGCTGACGTCATAAGGATAGAGTACAGTGAGGAAATCATATGTGCAGGTCGTTCCTTCTGTATAAGCAGAGATTCAAAGACAGTTGGTTTAGTAAGGATGTCTGAGGGCATTGGGATAAATAATATATAAGATAGAGCCTTCTGTCTCTGTAACCAATGAGTAGAGTTACATAGGGGCATCGCAGAGAAAGAAGTTACCATTAGGACTTGAGATACTTTTCTATGTTCCTTTTTGCACTAAGGGCCGAACATGGTTGATTGAAATGCTGGTAAGAAAGCTGGTGTTCCGAAGAAATGAGCAATAAGGCCTAGATATTTGGATATACCAAAGGTGGGTATCGCCAGTTCCCACATGTGAAGTGTTTATTGGGTAAGGTCAACAGGAATTAAAGGGCCTTTGCAAAAAGTTGGTAAAATCCACAGAAGGGTGCAAAGATCTATATGATTCCTATGGCTCTCCAATTGTACCTACAGTTTGGTTGAATAGTGATGTGTCCAGTCGATAATACGTGTAAATATTGCTGCTTTGTGATAAGTAGAGATATCAGGTACCTCTGCCCCACCTCAATGTTTTGGTAAAGACAATGTCTTAAAACAAATTCTAGGATGGGCTGAGGGACTTTCTTTCAACACTGTTCACACCTGAACAGTTTGCTATCTTCTTTCAGTACTGCTCACCTACTCACTCCCTGCAACCATCCCCCAACACTGTTCATTCCTGCACCACTTTTCCAACACTGTTCACCCCTGCATTCATTCAACCTTCTTGTGAAAAGCACAAGAATGAGGCTGAAGGCAACACGTGCTGCATGGTTATCCCATAATAGAAGGGACAATGACATTTAGTGCAATTAGTTATGCAAAAGCTAAACATATGCAATAAAAACAAAAGGAGAGAGGAAGCAATGTAAGCAGGAAAACACAGTAAACACATGCCATGGAGATATGTTTGGTGGTGCCAGTCTATGAAATTGACATTTACAGGTTTGTCACTGTCAAGGGCAACCCTAATGCCATTATGGAAATGCTGAAATGTACACCTAAAAGGTACAGTAGTTCTGTTGACGTAATTCAAACTGCACACATATATGAGGATATAGATACAATATAGACACAATACTCAGTATTGTACTTATAATAGTGTTGAATAGGGAACAGTTGACCAACGTTAAAATGAGTTATTAGTAATGAGAGCATTTCACATGTTGCAGTTATGACATTTGATGCACTCACACTGTGAAGAGCTGGAGAACCATACCTTACTGTACCCTTCCCTAGACACTGCATGGATGAGACAATCTCTAAGTTTTCAGCTAAACTTATTAAGGTTGAACTTTACCCATATTTGGATAATATTTTTTAGGGGGGGTACCTGGTTTTGAGCAAACTTACTGGAAGTTCTCCTCTCCTTCTACCTTTGCACAACCTTCTTATACATGTAGCGGGCACCTACTTTTAGGTAGGTGACCCTTCCAGCTAGCTTTCTATGTCAGGTAAATTTAGACAGGCTTGTGCTATTACAGCAGGCCTGTTGTTGTCAATTTCCATTTTTGAGTGGCAGGTAGTTTATGTGTTAGTCTCCGCCAATCATTGATTTGCTTGGTAATCCCGGGACTCTCATATAAAAGTGGGGTCACATGGTGTCGGTGAGAGTTCGAGTCCAGTCCTGCTCTGAGGAGAGAGAGAGAGCCAGCCTGGTTCCCGGTGGGGAAGGTGGAGGTTTTTCCCCTCCGGGGAGCCAACAGAGCTTCACCTTAGCGAGAAGGGTGGAGATCTGGTCCTCATGGAGGAACAGACAACATCTTATGCCGCGTACACACGGTCGGACTTTTCAGCTACAAAAGTCCAACGGACGCTGACGGACTAAAGCTGGCTGGTAATCCAATCGTGTGTGGGCTTCTCCGGACTTTCAACTTACTTTTTTAGCCTCAAATCCGACGTACTTTAGATTTGAAACATGCTTCAAATCTTTACGTCGTAACTACGACGGACCCCGAAGTCCGCTCGTCTGTATGCTAGTCCTATGGACAAAAACCCACGCTAGGGCAGCTATTGGCTATCAACTTCCTTATTTTAGTCCGGTGTACGTCATCATGTACGAATCTGTCGGACTTTTGTGTGGTCGTGTGTAGGCAAGTCTGTTCGTTAGAAAGTCTGCCGCAAGTCCGCCGAAAGTCCGCCGAAAGTCCGCCGGAAGTCTGTCGGACAGGCTGTCGGACTTTTGTAGATGAAAAGTCTGACCGTGTGTACGGGGCATTACAGCATGTAGTCGCTGATGTCGTTGGACAAGCTGAAGGAAACTGGGTGATCGATCGCTTAGGATCGACACACGGGCTATTGATCAAGTGAGTGAAAAGCCCCGGGAGGGGTACTGTCCAGAGGCTGAGGGATGTTGGTACGCAAGTCAGCAAGACAGGTGGTTGTGGCCTGTGACTTTGGGTTCAGCGTTGCCCTGGGATTCCAATCAGTCAAGCGGGAGAGGTCATTCAGAATGACTCTTTTTAGCTCAACTTGGAAGTACCATGTGGATGGGAAGTAGTTGTAAAAAGGTAGCGGTGAAGCTGCAAGCACATATATAGAGATACAGTCTGTTCTTAAAAGTGCTGCAGATAAAGACGTTATTCAGAGTGACTCTTTATTCTCTATCAAAAAAAATCTACTTCCATCTTTCCTGATAAATTAATCATCCAGTTTTGAATCGCTGTCACCCACAATGTTATGAGTCTTTGCCAGTGAAGCAAAGGAAAGATCAGAAATCAACCCAAGAGCATCTTAAAAAAAGTTCCTCTCCCATCCCAGTTTATGTTGATGAATAAACCATTAAGAAAAAGCATTAAGGACTGTGACTTTTGGATCTATGGGCTGCGAGGGTTGGGTGGTAAACATGAATTACGGATATAACAAATATTCAGCCGCTCCTTCAGGGGTAAGCGCTTCATACAGTACATGCCACAGGTCCTAGGAGGCTGTGAGATCATTCACAAAGTGCAGCGTGGCTTGTGCATGCACAGTGGGAAGCTAGCTGTGAAGCCACAAGGAGTTAAAGTCTGCAACATCTTACACTAAATGCTGCCATTCTGTGCTGCAGCTCATATGCCTGGGGGACAGATGCCACACTAGTAAAAAGCTGCTGGCAGCTCTCCGGGCTCAGGCTGAGATGTGGCTGACCCTACACCATCTTTCAAGGTCATGTGTGACAATAGCACTAACCTGCTAGCTGCCCTTTGTGAAAAATAACACATACAGTATCTCACAAAAGTGAATACACCCTCACATTTTTGTAACTATTTTATTATATCTTTTCATGTGACAGCACTGAAGAAATTACACTTTGCTACAATGTAAAGTAGTGAGTGTACAGCTTGTATAACAGTGTAAATTTGCTGTCCCCTCAAAATAACTAATCACACAGCCATTAATGTCTAAACCGCTGGCAACAAAAGTGAGTACACCCCTACTTGAAAATGTCCTAATTGGGCCCAAAGTGTCAATATTTAGTGTGGCCACCATTATTTTCCAGCACTGTCTTCTTGGGCATGGAGTTCACCAGATCTTCACAGGTTGCCACTGGAGTCCTCTTCCACTCCTCCATGATGACATCACAGAGTTGGTGGATGTTAGAGCCCTTGTGCTCCTCCACCTTCCGTTTGAGGATGCCCCACAGATGTTCAATAGGGTTTAGGTCTGGAGATATGCTTGGCCAGTCCATCACCTTTACCCTCAGCTTCTTTAGCAAGGAGGTGGTCATCTTGGAGGTGTGTTTGGGGTTGTTATCATGTTTGAATACTGCCCTGCGGCCCAGTCTTCAAAGGGAGTGGATCATGCTTAGCTTCAGTATGTCACAGTACATGTTGGCATTCATGGTTTCCTCAATGAACTGTAGCTCCCCAGTGTCGGCAGCACTCATTCAGCCCCAGATCATGACACTCCCACCACCATGCTTGACTGTAGGCAAGACACTTGTCTTTGTACTCCTCACCTGGTTGCCGCCACACACTTGACACCATCTGAACCAGGTAACTTTATCTTGGTCTCATGAGACCACAGGACATGTCCTTAGTCTTCTTGTCTTCAGCAACCTGTTTGCTGGCTCTCTTGTGTATCGTCTTGTGCATTATCCTTCTGGGATGACAGCCATGCAGACCAATTTGATGCAGTGTGCAGTGTATGGTCTGAGCACTGACAGGCTGACCCCCCACCCCTTCAACCTCTGAAGCAATGCGGGCAGCACTCATATGTCTATTTCCCAAACACAACCTCTGGATATGACGCTGATCACGTGCACTCAACTTCTTTGGTCGACCATGGCGAGGCCTGTTCTGAGTGGAACCTGTCCTATTAAACCGCTGTATGGTCTTGGCCACCATGCTGCAGCTCAGTTTCAGGGTCTTGGCCATCTTCTTATAGCCTAGGCCATCTTTATGTAGAGCAACAGTTCTTTTTTTTTCAGGTCCTCAGTGAGTTCTTTGCCATGAGGTGCCATGTTGAACTTCCAGTGACCAGTATGAGAGAATGAGAGCGATAACACCAAATTTAACACACCTGCTCCCCATTCACACCTGAGACCTTGTAACACTAATGAGTCACATGACACCGGGGAGGGAAAGTGGCTAATTGGGCCCAATTTGGACATTTTCAAATGTCCAAATTTACACTGTTATATTATTATTATTATTATTATAATACAGGATTTATATAGCGCCAACAGTTTGCGCAGCGCTTTACAACATGGGGCAGACAGTACACTTACAATACAAATCAATACAGGAGGGATCAGAGGGCCCTGCTCGTTAGAGCTTACAATCTAGAAGAGAGGGTCAAGTGGAAACAAAAAGGTAATAACTGTGAGGGGATGAGCTGATGGAAAAAATGAAAATACAGTTGTTAGGTGTGTGTAGGATAGGCTTCTCTGAAGAGAAGGGTTTTCAGGGATCTTTGGAAAGCTAATAAAGTAGGAAATAAGCGGACAGATTGGGGTAAGGAGTTCCATAGGATTGGAGAGGCTTTGGAAAAGGCCTGGAGGCGAGCATGGGAGGAGGTGACAAGGGAGCTAGAGAGCAGGAGGTCTTGAGAGGAACGAAGAGAGCGAGTAGGTTGGTATTTAGAGACTAAGTTAGTGATGTAGCTGGGGGCGAAATTGTGGATGGCTTTGTACGTAGTTGTTAGAATTTTGAATTTAATTCTTTGGCCGAGCGGAAGCCAGTGGAGGGATTGACAGAGAGGAGTGGCAGACACAGAGCGATTGGTAAGGTGGATGAGTCTGGCAGCGGCATTCATAATGGATTGAAGAGGTGATAGACTATGTAGTGGTAAGCCAATGAGAAGGGAGTTGCAGTAGTCGAGGCGAGAGATGACCAGCAAGTGAATTAAGAGCTTTGTTGTGTCATTGGTTAGAAAGGGGCGTATTTTGGAGATGTTGCGGAGGTTGAGGCGGCAGGATTTGGACAGTGATTGGATGTGTTGCTTGAAGGAGAGTTCAGAGTCTAGGACTACACCTAGAACCTTGGCATGTGGGAATGGGCTTATAGTTTTGCCATCGATTTTGACAGAGAGATCAGGGGAAGAGGCATATGGGGGAGAAAAAATTATAAGTTCGGTTTTGGCTAGATTGAGTTTAAGGAAGTGGTGAGACATCCAGACTGATATATCTGAGAGTAAATTACTGATACGTGAGGAGACAGAGGGAGTGAGCTGAGGGGTAGAGAAATAGATTTGGGTGTCATCAGCGTAGAGGTGGTATTGGAATCCATGGGAGGCTATCAGTTGACCCAGGGAGGCAGTGTAGATTGAAAATAGTAGAGGTCCAAGAACAGAACCCTGAGGGACCCCAACAGAGAAAGGAAGAGGAGAGGAGGAAGTAGAGTTATAAGAAACGCTAAAGGTGCGGTTGGATAAGTAGGAAGAGAACCAGTGAAGTGTACAGTCACCGAGACCAAAGGCGTGTAGTTTTTTTAGGAGGAGGGGGTGGTCAACCATATCAAAGGCAGCAGAGAGGTCCAGGAGTAGGAGTACAGAATAGTGTCGATTGGTTTTGGCCGTTAGTAGATCGTTTGTTAGTTTTAGGCGAGCAGTTTCTGTGGAGTGTTGAGGACGAAATCCAGACTGAAGGGGATCAAGAAGGCCATTATCAGCGAGGTGGACGCTCAGTCGGTTGTAGACCAGACGTTCGAGGAGTTTGGATAAGAAGGGAAGCAAGGAGATGTAGGTTGTTAAGATTGGATGGGTCCAGTGAGGGCTTTTTAAGTATGGGTCTGACAAGTGCATGTTTTAGAGAGTTAGGGAAGATGCCAGAAGAGAGGGAGCGATTGAAGATGTGGGTTAGAGAGTGTAGTATAGGGCCAGAGGGTGAACGTAGCATTTGTGAGGGAACAGGATCCAGAGGGCAGGTGGTAAGGTAGACATTAGCAAGTAGTTTAGCAACTTCGTCTGTAGTGGTGGGGTTGAAAGAGGGAAATAATGATTGTGCCTGTGGGCATGAAGTGTAAAGCGCGGAGGGTGTCGGCACAGTAGAGATCTCAGCGCGAATAGTGTCAATCTTCTGTTTGAAGTGATTGGCGATCTCCTGTGCAGTGAGTTATACAAGCTGTACACTCACTACTTTACATTGTAGCAAAGTGTCATTTCTTCAGTGTTGCCACATGAAAGGATATGATAAAATATTTACAAAAAATTGAGGGGTGTACTCACTTTTGTGAGATACTGTATACCTTAAACAAAGAGCATAATGGGTCCGGATAGAAAGGGGGCTCTGATGTGTATAGGGGCTTTGATGTTTTCAAAAATACTCTGATGTATAAAGGAAGTTTGGTGTGTAAGAGGAGAACCCAATGCATAAGGGGGAGCTCTGATGTGAAGGAGGGCTCTGATGTGTAAGGGGGTACCCATATTGTGAAGGGAGGATCTGAAGTGCAAGAGGAGACATTGATTTGTAAGGGGGCTCTAATGTGTGAAGGGACCACCCTGATATGTATGGGGAGACTTTGATGTATAAGGGGACATTCCTGATGTGTGAGGACTCTGATGTGAAGGGGGGACTTTTTTATTTGAGAGCCATCATGGGTCAAGCCTGACTCTGTGATCTTGCCCTGCTGAATGTAGAAAGAGATAAAACAGACAAAAATGACTCACAATTAGGGATGAGCTTCGTGTTCGAGTCGAACCCATGTTCGACTCGAACATCGGCTGTTCGACCGTCCGTCGAATTGCGAACGATATGGGCCGTTCGCGCCAAATTCGTGTGGCGCGTCACGGCCCATAATTCACTGCGGCATCGCAGTGCATTGCTGGCTGATGATTGGCCAAGCATGCACTATGACCCGCATGCTTGGCCAATCACAGCGCCGTCAGTAGAGAGAGCTGTAATTGGCCAAAGCCAGGGTGGCTTTGGCCAATTATGGCTCAGGGGATTTAGTACACACCCCACACTATATAAGGCCGCCTGCACGGCGGCCCTGTGTAGTGTGTGTTCCGGTGTGCTGAGAGATAGAGAGAGAGAGAGACAGTGTCATTTGATTTGAGTTAGATAGATTAGGCAGAACAGTCAGTCAGTTAGCTGCACTTACAGTGTATTGTGTATATATATGCATCCCAGGTGTTGCATATATATATATACACTGTATTCAGTTTAGCTAGATCCGTTCCTGTTATCTTCTATCTAGACTATTTACATTTAGTGCAGTGCGTCCTGCTCACAGTGTTCAGCTAGATCCGTTCCTGCTATTTACATTCAGTGCAGTGCGTCCTGCTCACAGTGTTCAGCTAGATCCGTTCCTGCTATTTACATTCAGTGCAGTGCGTCCTGCTCACAGTGTTCAGCTAGATCCGTTCCTGCTATTTACATTCAGTGCAGTGCGTCCTGCTCACAGTGTTCAGCTAGATCCGTTCCTGCTATTTACATTCAGTGCAGTGCGTCCTGCTCACAGTGTTCAGCTAGATCCGTTCCTGCTATTTACATTCAGTGCAGTGCGTCCTGCTCACAGTGTTCAGCTAGATCCGTTCCTGGTATTTACATTTAGTGCAGTGCGTCCTGCTCACAGTGTTCAGCTAGATCCGTTCCTGCTATTTACATTCAGTGCAGTGCGTCCTGCTCACAGTGTTCAGCTAGATCCGTTCCTGGTATTTACATTTAGTGCAGTGCGTCCTGCTCACAGTGTTCAGCTACATCCGTTCCTGCTATTTACATTCAGTGCAGTGCGTCCTGCTCACAGTGTTCAGCTAGATCCGTTCCTGCTATTTACATTCAGCGCAGTGCGTCCTGCTCACAGTGTTCAGCTACATCCGTTCCTGCTGTTTACATTCAGTGCAGTGCGTCCTGCTCACAGTGTTCAGCTAGATCCGTTCCTGCTATTTACATTCAGTGCAGTGCGTCCTGCTCACAGTGTTCAGCTAGATCCGTTCCTGCTATTTACATTCAGTGCAGTGCGTCCTGCTCACAGTGTTCAGCTAGATCCGTTCCTGCTATTTACATTCAGTGCAGTGCGTCCTGCTCACAGTGTTCAGCTAGATCCGTTCCTGCTATTTACATTCAGTGCAGTGCGTCCTGCTCACAGTGTTCAGCTAGATCCGTTCCTGCTATATACATTTAGTGCAGTACGTCCTGCTCACAGTGTTCAGCTAGATCCGTTCCTGTTATCTTCCTACTGACAGGCAGGCTTGTCTGGTTACAGTATATAAAGCTACCTGAAGAAAATTACAGGTGTTCTTTTTGATCCTATTAGTACCACGGTCAGGCAGCTAGACTATTTACATTTAGTACAGTGTGTCCTGCTCACAGTGTTCAGCTAGATCCGTTCCTGTTATCTTCCTACTGACAGGCAGGCTTGTCTGGTTACAGTATATAAAGCTACCTTAAGAAAATTACAGGTGTTCTTTTTGATCCTATTAGTACCACGGTCAGGCAGCTAGACTATTTACATTTAGTACAGTGTGTCCTGCTCACAGTGTTCAGCTAGATCCGTTCCTGTTATCTTCCTACTGACAGGCAGGCTTGTCTGGTTACAGTATATAAAGCTACCTTAAGAAAATTACAGGTGTTCTTTTTGATCCTATTAGTACCACGGTCAGGCAGCTAGACTATTTACATTTAGTACAGTGTGTCCTGCTCACAGTGTTCAGCTAGATCCGTTCCTGTTATCTTCCTACTGACAGGCAGGCTTGTCTGGTTACAGTATATAAAGCTACCTTAAGAAAATTACAGGTGTTCTTTTTGATCCTAT
This sequence comes from Lithobates clamitans, assembly GCA_037952925.1. Taxonomy (NCBI): domain Eukaryota; kingdom Metazoa; phylum Chordata; class Amphibia; order Anura; family Ranidae; genus Lithobates; species Lithobates clamitans. Next base: position 6,043,090 of record JBBGZY010001416.1, read on the forward strand.
TAGTACCACGGTCAGGCAGCTAGACTATTTACATTTAGTACAGTGTGTCCTGCTCACAGTGTTCAGCTAGATCCGTTCCTGTTATCTTCCTACTGACAGGCAGGCTTGTCTGGTTACAGTATATAAAGCTACCTTAAGAAAATTACAGGTGTTCTTTTTGATCCTATTAGTACCACGGTCAGGCAGCTAGACTATTTACATTTAGTACAGTGTGTCCTGCTCACAGTGTTCAGCTAGATCCGTTCCTGTTATCTTCCTACTGACAGGCAGGCTTGTCTGGTTACAGTATATAAAGCTACCTTAAGAAAATTACAGGTGTTCTTTTTGATCCTATTAGTACCACGGTCAGGCAGCTAGACTATTTACATTTAGTACAGTGTGTCCTGCTCACAGTGTTCAGCTAGATCCGTTCCTGTTATCTTCCTACTGACAGGCAGGCTTGTCTGGTTACAGTATATAAAGCTACCTTAAGAAAATTACAGGTGTTCTTTTTGATCCTATTAGTACCACGGTCAGGCAGCTAGACTATTTACATTCAGTGCAGTGCGTCCTGCTCACAGTGTTCAGCTAGATCCGTTCCTGGTATTTACATTCAGTGCAGTGCGTCCTGCTCACAGTGTTCAGCTAGATCCGTTCCTGGTATTTACATTTAGTGCAGTGCGTCCTGCTCACAGTGTTCAGCTAGATCCGTTCCTGCTATTTACATTCAGTGCAGTGCGTCCTGCTCACAGTGTTCAGCTAGATCCGTTCCTGCTATTTACATTTAGTGCAGTGCGTCCTGCTCACAGTGTTCAGCTAGATCCGTTCCTGCTATTTACATTCAGTGCAGTGCGTCCTGCTCACAGTGTTCAGCTAGATCCGTTCCTGCTATATACATTTAGTGCAGTACGTCCTGCTCACAGTGTTCAGCTAGATCCGTTCCTGTTATCTTCCTACTGACAGGCAGGCTTGTCTGGTTACAGTATATAAAGCTACCTGAAGAAAATTACAGGTGTTCTATCCCAGCTTAGTGCAGCTACAGGCCATTAGTATGTCTGGAAGGCCAAGAAGGAGAGGCAGACAGTCACAAGCCAATAAGAGAGGGCAAGCAGGCTCTGTGTCTAGTGCTGGTCGTGGAGACGGTGCATCCTCATCAGCACGTGGCCATGGGACACGCTTGGCCTTTTTTTCGGCAGCTGGCCGTGTTGAGCCGCAACATGCGGAAGACTTGGTCGAGTGGATGACCAAGCCGTCCTCATCCTCCTCATCCTCTCTCACCCATGCCCAGGGTGCTTTGTCTGGCAAAGCAGCGGCCTCTTCCCTCAGCTCAATGTCATCAGTGACCCCTTCCCTAGCTCCACCATGTCCTCATGAGGATTCCCTCGAACTGTTTGACCACAGTGTTGGGTACATGCTCCAGGAGGATGCCCAGCGTTTGGAAGGCTCTGATGATGATACTGAGCTCAATGAAGGCAGTAACATGAGCACGGACAGAGGGGGTGCCCAAGAAGGACAGCAATCTGGCAGTCATGCTCCCCCTGCTGCAGCATACTGCCAGGTTTGCTCCAGTGATGAGGGGGGAGGGGATGATGAGGTCACTGACTCAACGTGGGTGCCTGATAGGAGAGAGGAGGAGGAGGAGGAGGAGGAGGAGGAGGTGGCACATCACCAACTAGGCAGGATGCCCTCCAGGGGCCAGCCTAAGGGCAGCACATTGACTGCATCACACCCCAAAGCTCCACATGTGCAGGGCGCTGCAGTCTCTGCGCCTTATTCAAAAAGTTCTTTGGTGTGGGCCTTTTTTGAGACGAGTGCATCAGATCGCACCGCTGCTATTTGCAACATATGTCTCAAGCGTATCTCGCGTGGCCAAAACATCTCCCGCTTGGGTACCACATGCTTGACCAGACATATGTTGACCTGCCATGCAGTTCGTTGGCAAGCGTATCTAAAAGACCCACACCAAAGAACAAAGACGATCTCTCCTTGCTCCTCATCAGCTGAGATTTCCAACCCCACTAGACCTTCAGTCCTCTCTGCGACCTGCAGTGAGAGGAATGAAGGTGTAGAATTAGGTGTGTCACAGCCAAGTACTTGTGGGCAATCTGCTTTTGGTACACCGACGTCAGATTGTACCAGGCAAATTTCCCTGCCCCAGCTGCTGCACCGCCGAAAGAAGTTTGCTCCCAGCCATCCACATGCCCAGCGGTTGAATGCTAGCTTGGCAAAATTGCTAGCACTTCAACTGCTGCCTTTTCAGTTGGTAGACTCTGCCCCCTTCCGTGAGTTTGTGGAATGTGTGGTTCCTCAGTGGCAGGTACCCAAACGCCACTTTTTCTCACGGAAGGCGATTCCGGCTCTCTACCGGCATGTGGAAGGCAATGTCCATGCCTCGCTGGACAGGGCGGTCAGCGGTAAGGTGCATATTACCGCTGACTCATGGTCCAGCAGGCATGGACAGGGACGTTACTTAAGTTTCACGGCGCATTGGGTGACTCTGCTGGCAGCTGGGAAGGATGCAGGACAAGGTGCAGTAGTGTTGGAGGTTGTTCCGCCACCACGCCTCCAAAATGCTGATTGTGACACACCTCTCTCCTCCACCCCCTCCTCTTCTTCTTCCTCCATGGCCTCTTCCTCGGAACCAGCGGTGCTCCGTAGGCGTTCAAGGGGCTACGCAAGTACGCAGGCCAAAAGATGCCATGCGGTGCTTGAGCTGGTGTGCTTGGGGGACAGGAGCCACACTGGGGCAGAGGTTCTGTCAGCTCTGCAGGGGCAGGTTCAGAGGTGGTTGACGCCACGCCAACTTAAGGCAGGAATGGTGGTTTGCGACAATGGCACCAACCTCCTCTCTGCCCTCCGACAGGGACAACTGACCCATGTGCCCTGTTTGGCTCACGTCCTTAACTTGGTGGTGCAGCGGTTCTTGGGCAGGTACCCGGGCTTACAGGATGTCCTGAGGCAGGCCAGGAAAGTCTCTGTGCATTTCCGCCGGTCATATAATGCCAGTGCTCGGCTGACGGACCTCCAAAAGGAGTTTAACCTGCCCAAGAACCGCCTAATCTGTGACATGCCCACCAGGTGGAACTCGACGTTGGCCATGCTGCAGCGGCTGCACACGCAGCAGAGGGCCATCAATGAGTACCTGTGCAACTATGGCACCAGGACAGGGTCAGGGGACCTTGGTTTTTTTTCCCCACGCCAGTGGGCCATGATCAGGGATGCATGCACTGTCCTGTCACCATTCGAGGAGGCCACGAGGATGGTGAGCACTGACAGTGCATGCATCAGTGACACTGTCCCCCTTGTCCACCTGTTGGAGCACACGCTGCGTGGAATAATGGACAGGGCACTTGAGGCAGAACAGAGGCAGGAAGAGGAGGACTTCCTTAGCTCTCAAGGCCCCCTTTATCCAGACAGTGTTCCTGCGTGCCCGCCGATCACACAGGAAGAGGACGAGGAGGAGGAGGAGGAGGAGGAGGAAGATTGTGTCAGTATGGAGGTGGAGCCTGGCACTCAGCATCAGCAGTCTTTAAGGGATCAGTCCCAAGGAACACATGGACTTGTACGTGGCTGGGAGGAGGTGGCTGCGGACGTTGTTGTCCTTAGTGACCCAGAGGACTCCGGACCGAATGCCTCAGCAAACCTACGCTGCATGGCCTCCCTGATCCTGCAAAGCCTGCGTAAGGATCCTCGTATTCGTGGTATCAAGGAGAAGGACCAATACTGGCTGGCAACCCTCCTTGATCCACGTTACAAGGGTAAGGTTGCGGACCTTATCTTGCCATCGCAGAGGGAGCAGAGGATGAAACATCTTCGGGAGGCCTTGCAGAAAGGTCTGTGCAACGCGTTCCCAGAGACTGGGAGGTTACAAACTCCTGTTTCTGGACAACGTGTTGCTGAGGCTTCGGTCAGTCAAAGAAGGAGCGGTGGAGAAGGTGGCCGTCTGACCGATGCGTTCAGACAATTTTTTGGTCCGCAGCCCCAAGGTATGATCGGTTCCAGCAACCATCGCCAGCGTCTGTTTTACATGGTGCAGGAATACCTAGGGGCAAGATCAGACTTGGACACCTTTCCCACCGAAAATCCTCTGGGTTACTGGGTCTTGAGGATGGATCACTGGCCAGAGCTTGCACAGTATGCAATTGAGCTACTGGCCTGTCCTGCATCCAGCGTTCTTTCGGAACGCACATTCAGTGCTGCTGGAGGCGTGGTAACCGATCACAGGGTGCGTCTGTCCACCGACTCGGTCGATCGGCTGACCTTCATAAAAATGAATCAGTCTTGGATCACCACCAGCTACCAAGCACCTGATGCAGATGTAACCGAATAATTTTTTTTGAAATCTCAGATCCCTTCAAAGACTGCCTATGCTGATGCTGAGTGACTATCCCTGAGTAATTATCCTCTTCCTCCTCAATCATCACGCTGATAGCTTGTAAGAACATTTTTGGTTCTGGGCGCCACCACCAGTGCCTAAGGCACAATTTTTCAGCCCCTGTTTAACAGGGGCGTGTAATTACAATTTTTGATGTAATACTTTGCAGCAGGGCTCGTTCCTGCATTCCAACTAGAGTGTCTGTGAGGGGTTGCAGTGTTGTGGCACCAGCACCAGTGCCTAAGACCCAATTTTTCAGCCCCTGTCTAACAGGGGCGTGTAATTACAATTTTTGATGCAATACTTTGCAGCAGGGCTTGTTCCTGCGTTTCAACTAGAGTGTCTGTGAGGGGTTGCAGTGTTGTGGCACCAGCACCAGTGCCTAAGACCCAATTTTTCTGCCCCTGTCTAACAGGGGCGTGTAATTACAATTTTTGATGCAATACTTTGCAGCAGGGCTCGTTCCTGCGTTCCAACTAGAGTGTCTGTGAGGGGTTGCAGTGTTGTGGCACCAGCACCAGTGCCTAAGGCCTAATTTTTCAGCTCCTGTTCAACAGGGGCATGTAATTACAATTCTTGATCTAATATTTCACAGCAGGGCCCTGTGAGGGCTTACAGTGTTTTGGCCACAGCAACACCTAAGGCCCAAATTTCTGCTGAGTATATAGGGCAGGACCCTACTTTCAAACATCTAACTTACAAACGACTCCTACTTGCAAACGGAAGGAGACAACAGGAAGTGAGATGAAATCTACCCCTAAGGAAGGGAAATTCTCTCCTGTAAGAGTTAATATGGGAAAACAATTTCTCCTTTCCACTGATGCTTTCCAATCCTTGTTCCACAAAAAAACCCAAATTTTCCAAAAACATTTTTCATTGGGACAAAAAAGTGAGGTGAAATCTTCTGAAGAGGAGGAAAGACGCAAAACAAATGTCACAGGGGTGATAACCCTTCCCTATGTTTTCCAAAAAGCTTAGAAAAGATTTTTTGGCTGGAGCTAAACACATTAAAAATGTTCAAAATTACAAACAGATTCTACTTAACAACAAACCTACAGTCCCTGTCTTGTTTGCACCGCCTGAATACTGCTGTTCAGAGTATATAGGGACCTTTCCTTATTTTAATTTGGGTGCGGGGTTCCCCTTAATATCCATACAAGACCCAAAGGGCCTGGTAATGGACTGGGGGGTACCCATGCCGTTTGTCTCACTGATTTTCATCCATATTGCCATGACCCGACATGACATTAAACCCGCAAGCAGTTTTAAATGAGATTTTTTCCTTTAAAAATGACATTTGGTGCAGGGACTGTTCTAAACATGGGAAACACGCGTCACTTTACAGGCATACTATAGACACCCCCCAGGTACGATATTTAAAGGAATATTTCACTTTTTTTTTTTTACTTTAAGCATCATTAAAATTACTGCTCCCGAAAAAACGGCCGTTTTTAAAAGTTTTTTTTGCATTGATACATGTCCCCTGGGGTAGGACCCGGGTCCCCAAACCCTTTTTAGGACAATACCATGCAAATTAGCCTTTAAAATGAGCACTTTTGATTTCGAACGTTCGAGTCCCATAGACGTCAATGGGGTTCTAACGTTCGTGCGAACTTGCGGTCCGTTCGCGGGTTCTGGTGCGAACCGAACCGGGGGGTGTTCGGCTCATCCCTACTCACAATATAGAACAATTTGCATCAGTGAAAGCAAGGTATAGCAGTTATAACTTCAAGTAGCTCCATAATTTGCTAATTAAAAGATAACGAGTCTGACTTTAATTTTTTTAGTTCATTTTATGGTAAAACCATCTATTGGTGTCAGTTGTTGCCATAGATCAGTGGTTCTCAACTCCTGTCCTCAGGACCCACTAACAGGCCAGGTTTGCTAGATAACTGAAATACATCATAGTTTGCTGCTCAGTGATTGCAGTATTCTAGTCTCATCTCCCCAAGGTAATACTTAAAATCTGGCCTGTTAGTGGGTCCCGAGGACAGGAGTTGATAACCACTGCCATAGATGCTTATGTTCATAGACAGGCCACTATTTGTGCACCATTTACCCTATATATCCTATTCTACACAATTTTCATTATTTCAATAATAACATCAAATTCATGTATTTCCCAATATATTATCCAGATCAGTTATCGGTCCACTGACCCTCACCTGAGTCATGGAAAAATGTATCCAACTTTCTTCCGTATGACACCAGACGATCGGGTCCGTTTTACAGCTATTATAACATTTTTGCAGCATTTTCGATGGAACTGGGTTGGAATATTAACACCAGGGGGTGGCAGCGGTGATGATGAGTCCAAAGAACTGAGTAAAATGATGAGCCAACATGGAATTTGCACAGATTATGTTGTTCAATTCACTGATAATGAAGCAGATTTTATTAAGGCAAAGAGGATTATTAATGAATCCTCAGCAAAAGTTATCATATTGTGTGGAACTTATGACGTAAACTTTTTTTATTTTATTTCTTGTATACCCACTGTTTTAGAAACCATCACATTTATTTTCCCACCGACATGGAATAAACTAAATAATTTTTGTTCTTTGAACTATGAATTAATTAGCCACAGCTTTTTTTTTGTCTGGCCACAAAAAAAACAACTAGACATCAATATTTATAATAATAGTGTCAACTTCTCCATCGAGTTAAATGACCCATTACTGGAAGATATTGGGTTTTATTTCTTTTCCTGCCTAACCCCAAACAGAATCAAAAATTTCCATTTACAAGTTTTTAATGGCTTTCCTGCAAAACATTGTACTGATGTAAAAGATATTTCACGCTTGTTTTCTACTTACACAACTCTGCCCTCCTATGCATACAGGGCTGTATATGTTCTGGCCAATGCTCTACATGGAATGTACATGAATAAAACTAAATCCCCACAAAATGGATTCCAGCACAGAGTAAGATGTTTCTTAAATTACTATGATCCTATCCTGTATTATAGAATAATTATGTGAATGGACAGCTATCTCCATGCTCCCTCTCATTTCCTGGGCAATCAGGAAAACTGCAATCACCATTTTTTTTTTATTTGTCTACATAGGTTTCAAATATAAATACATTTTTATTGTTGTTTTGTTTGTCTGTTTTTTGAATAATGGGGGGAAGTGATTTTTTTTGTCTTCTATTGATGTTTTTTACTCATTGCTTTATATGTGCCATGTTAGGAGACAGTCCAGATTTATATATGTATATTATATGCAATATATATATATATATATATATATATTTATTTATGTGCATTTACTGTATATTTATTACCAAAAGTATTGAGACACCTGCCTTTACATGCACATGATCTTTAATGGAATCCCAGTCTTATGCCCCGTACACACGGTCGGACATTGATCGGACATTCCGACAACAAAATCCTAGGATTTTTTCCGACGGATGTTGGCTCAAACTTGTCTTGCATACACACGGTCACACAAAGTTGTCGGAAAATCCGATCATTCTGAACGCGGTGATGTAAAACACATACGTCGGGACTATAAACGGGGCAGTAGCCAATAGCTTTCATCTCTTTGTGTACACACGATCGGAAATTCCAACAACGGATTTTGTTGTCGGAAAATATTATAGCCTGCTCTCAAACTTTGTGTGTCGGAAAATCAGATGGAAAATGTGTGATGGAGCCTACACACGGTCAGAATTTCCGACAACAAGGTCCTATCACACATTTTCCGTCGGGAAATCCGAACGTGTGTACGGGGCATTAGTCAGTAGGGTTCAATATTGAGTTGGCCCACTATAACAGCTTCATCTCTTCTGGGAAGGCTGTCCACAAGGTTTAGGAGCGTGTCTATAGGAATATTTGACCATTCTTCCAGAAGCGCATTTGTGAGGTCAGGCACTGATGTTGGACGAAAAGGCCTGGCTCGCAGTCTCTGCTCTAGTTCATCCCAAAGGTGTTCTATCGGGTCATGGTCAGGATTCGAGGTCAGGACTGGACTGTGCAGGCCAGTCAAGTTCCCCAATCCCTAAACTTGCTCATCCATGTCTTTATGGATCTTTCTTTGCACACTGGTCCAAATCATTTGGTGGAGGGGGGATCATGATGTGGGGTTGTTTCTCAGGGGTTGGGCTTAGCCCCTTAGTTCCAGTGAAGGGAACTCTTAAGGCATCAGCATACCAAGACATTTTGGCAATTTTAATGCTTCTAACTTTGTCGGAACAGTTTGGGGATGGCCCCTTCCTGTTCTTACATGACTGCGCACCAGTGCACAAAAGCAGGCTACAAAGCAAGTGCACCAGTGCATAAAAGCAAGCAAAAAAAATTCAGGCTAATACCATTGAATATAGCAGAACCCATGCTGACCATGTAGCCAAGATATGGAGGTCTTGTGCAGAGACTCAAGCGCAAACATCCAACTGATGCATTTTAAGGGATCCACTTATGCTCTGAAGAAGAGAGTTAGTTCCTCAAAACTTGTCAACATGTATGTCTGAGCTTGAGTGATGCCTAGGTCTTTGCACAAGACCTCCATTGTGTGACTTCATTGTCAGCACTCTGGTTCTGCTATATTCAATGCCTTTAGCTTCATGGCTATTTGTGAGTATGTTTTTCCCCTTTTGTTTTTTAATAACTTTTATAAGGTAATTCACTAGGTATTTGCACCATCTTTTTTGTCATTTTGACTTTCCTGGTTCAGTTTGTTCTACCATTTATAAGCAAACAATTTAAGTGTTTATCCATGTCTCTTTAACAATTTTGTACATCTTGATTATGTGCTACATATAAGGATCCCTCTCACTGCCACCCTATCTCTAGGAGTAACCTCAAAAAGGTGAAGTATGTTAGAGAAGGAAAAAAATGATCAACTATAGACACTCACTAAGGTAAAGGCAAGTAGGCTGCGCACCCCACATGATGCATGAAAATTATACGAAAACCCCCTAACGGGGCTTTAAAGCAACCAATGAACACAATGTAGATGGTCAAAAAATTGTTTTTATTGGTACAGAAAGTCATATAAAATGGGTGAGTTCTGACCTCTGGAGTCAGGACATGAACTGGAATACAGTGTTAAAAATTTTTAACACTGTATTCCAGTTCATGTCCTGACTCCAGAGGTCAGAACTCACCCATTTTATATGACTTTCTGTACCAATAAAAACAATTTTTTGACCATCTACATTGTGTTCATTGGCTGCTTTAAAGCCCCATTAGGGGGTTTTCGTATAATTTTTTTGTATGTTAGAGAAGGATTGTTTTCAGACGGGGACAACAGTTGGCCCAATAAAGTTCTAATGGGGAAGTGAACTTTAGCACAGCGCGCTCCCAGCTCAGAGACAGGGCTCTCACAGAGAGCCACCGGGTCTCGTACTAATGACTGGGAACCGGGACTAAAAGTCCACCGTCATTGTAATATCCTCTGATTGGCTATCACAGTGATCAGTCACTGTGCAGCCCATCCATGTGTTTTTTTTTCTCCTCTGAATGGAGAGAAAGATAGTATATTGCATAAATACAGGATTCATTATACACTACATTGAGGTTTATTTACTAAAACTGGAGTGTGCAAACCTTAGTGCAGCTCTGCATAGAAACCATTTACCTTCTAGGTTTTTGTCAAAGCTTAATTGAAAATGCTGAAGATAGAAGCTGATTGGCTACGATGCACATCTGCACTAGATTTTGCATGCTCCCGTTTTAGTAAATCAACACCATTGCATCTTTCTATTCTTGTAGGGGAGAAAAATGTCAACAAAGAGAAGTGTGTAAAAAAAAAATAAGATATAATCCACCTGGATGCACAAATTGGTTGTGTTGATATGTTCAGATTTAATAACACATGGCGAAGTTGAAAAATTGTGTTCAGGAATTAACATTTGTCTTACCCTCAGTCACAAAGGTGGTAAAATACCTGTCTTATGTTCCCTAAGGCTGTGCCCTATCTCCTACCAGGTGCAGCATGGACATTTTTGTTTGCCTCACCTGCCAGCCCCCTTAAACGCTGCCATTTAGTGGCAATTCAGCAGAGCTCAAAATTTCAATGCTGTGTAACATTGTTCACACTGTGTCCCATCACATTACAGGAACAACATGAAGGAAGTACCAGCATGGGGAGGCGGGAGGACGGATTGCACCTTTGCCTGTGTACACAAAGAACATAGCACTGGCTCTGGTGGCAACAGATGCCATTTAATGGAAGACCACATCGTTGTTTTTACTACAGAGCAGAACTTTACCCCTCCTTTCTGGCATTTCACCTGCACTCCGGGCAGTTCACTTTCCTGCAGGCAGTTAAACTCTCATTCAAGTTCCCTTCTGCTTCCTCAGCTCTAATAGCAGACTTGGCTTTGAATTTTGTTCATTGCTATTTACCTGTCATCACATCCTACACACTCCTCTTCTAATCATAATGCTTGAATCTGTCATCCACACTCTCCTACTGTACATACTGCCCTCTGTCATACCCTCTGCACTCCTTTCCTGTACATACTGTCCCTTGTCATACCCATTGCACTCCTATCCTGTACAAAATTTCCCCTTTCATACTCTTCACACTCCTCTCCTGTACATACTGCCCTCTGTCATACCCTCTGCACTACTTTCCTGTACATACTGCCCTCTGTTACACCCTCCACACTCCTCTCCTGTACATACTGCCCTCTGTCATACCCTCCACATTCCTCTCCTGTACATACTGCCCCCTGTCATACCCTCTGCACTCCTTTCCTGTACATATTGCTCAATGTCATACCCTCTGCACTCCTTTCCTGTACATACTGCCCACTGTCATACCCTCCACTCTCCTCTCCTGTACATACTGCCCACTGTCATACCCTCCACTCTCCTCTCCTGTACATACTGCCCACTGTCATACCCTCCACACTCCTCTCCTGTACATACTGCCCACTGTCATACCCTCTGCACTCCTTTCCTGTACATACTGCCCTCTGCCATACCCTCTGCACTCCTCTCCTGTACATACTGTCCAGTGTCATACCCTCTGCACCCCTTGCCTGTACATACTGCCCTCTGTCATATCCACTGCACTCCTGTCCTGTACAAACTTTCCCCTGTCATACTCTCCACACTCCTCTCCTGTATATACTGCCCTCTGTCATACCCTCTGCACTCCTCTCCTATACATACAGCCCTCTGTCATACCCTCCACACTCCTCTCCTGTACATACTATCCTCTGTCATACCCTCTGCATTCCTCTCCTGTACAAACTGCCCTCTGTCATACCCCCTGCACTCCTTTACTGTACATACTGCCCTCTGTCATATCCACTGCACTCCTCTCCTGTACAAACTTTCCCCTGTCATACTTCCCACACTCCACTCCTGTACATACTACCCTCTGTCATACCCTCTGCACTCCTTTCCTGTGCAAACTGCCCACTGTCATACTCTCTGCACTCCTTCCCTGTACATACTGCCCTCTATCATACCCTCCACACTCCTCTCCTGTACATACTGCCCTATGTCATACCCTCTGCACTCCTCTCCTGTGCATACTGTCCTCTGTCATATTCTGCACACACTAATACAAAACAGTTGTTGCCCAAAGGTCTCCATTTTCCCCTAATAGAATTACCAAACTTGAACTTGTTTGGTAGAAAGTTACATTTCAAAAATATGTTTGAGAGTAAAAGCATTATCAAACAAAGTACAACAACCTTGAATACACAACGTGGGTGATGCTAGCAACCAGTATGTCAATAATCACCCTAGGGGTCATCATCCCATAATGTACTTGCAGCAAAATAAAGAAAAAGAAAAGAAAAAGGGAGTTCAAGGACGACTGCCGGCATACCAAAGAATATAACCTCATAAAAATAAAACTTATTATAAATATCTCCATTAAAAAAAAACAAGGAGTGATCATCATAAAAGCACAAGATGCTTGTTTCTGGTTATGTCCTAGTCAGTCATTAGTCTATGTGTTTCTTCAGGACTATAACTGTATTTTAGGACAATCATATTATGCAAGAGAATCCATCTATAATAAAAATACAAATTATTTTATCAGTCTCACAAATTCAAAATATATATATATATACAATAACATATGTCAAAAAAAGATAAAATCTACATTTAAGTAGAAAGAAACGGGACCTGTATGCCAAAGTATTAAAAAAAAAAAAACACACACACAAATACAAAAATTACCCAGTCAATAAAGCGAGCAAGGTAAACCGAAATACATCACCCCAGACTATGGGGAGGCGTTAGGAGACTTAGCAGGGAAAAGGCCCAAAAGACCACAAACCATAGTTTGCTAGAATTCAGTTGTGAGAAAATATGCATATGTACCCAGGCAATAATTACATGGGGGGGGGGGGGGGTAAAAAGACCAATATATTAAAATGCCCAATTACTCACTTCTAAAATGGTTCTCATCGGCACCAATCTTTTTTATTTCCAATAGACAACAAGTCTTCCAACTCTCTCTGTTATAGGAAAATTGGCTTAATTTTCTTACTACATAAAATAATAATAGAAAGGTATTAAATCAACATAGATAGCCAAAACCATAGAGCTCCATAAATTAGCATAGTCAAGCCATATACAGTACAGTGGGGAAAAAAGTATTTGATCCCCTGCTGATTTTGTGCATTTGCCCACTGACAAAGAAATGATCAGTCTATAATTTTAGTCTAAAATGTTCTAGAATAGTGCTAAACCACCTTCAAAAAATTAGCAAAATTGATGGTATTGTTGAGGCCAGGTCAAAGTCTCCACCTCGTGCATGTGGATGAATTCTAGCTAGAGCTAAAAACTGTATAGAATCCATGTTATACTCATGTTTGTCTGCAAAATATTGGGCTATAGAACTTTCTAAGTTTCATGTGATCTCTGACCCATTGCCACAAGCATTCTGCGTGTTTTGCCTACATAAAAGGCCTCACACCCACACCTGAACAATTATACTATCCCTACTGTCTCACAGTTTAGAAAATGCTGTGATTTGAACTTTACTGATTGTGGTAACTCAAGGTTCCTAGATTCTTTCAAATATTGGCTATTGGCAGTCCAACCTGGAACTTCGATGGTATGAACCACATAGGCAATTAAAGTACGGTGTGGAGACTGTCAGTATACATGAGTGTCCAGTGTCAAAAACACGGCAGGTGACGCTGTGTCAAAGGCATGCACACAGTCCAGATGGTTGGCTACTATGAGTATAAGAATGTGACTACCACAAATTGATAGCAACTGCTAGTGAGAACAGGGAAGGTTCCAGAGCATATTGGTACCACTCCACCTGTAGATTACGCTATCATGTAGATAAGAAGCAAGCAACAATATCAAGAGTGGTGGTGTCAGTAATACTCACAGTCCTATAGCCGTGCCATCATCCATGTAAACTGGTATGGGTCTCGCTGGCCACCTCCCGTTTAATGCAGATGAACCATAAAGCTAAGGTAACTATGCAGACTGGGTATCCAAGCCACAGACACGGGAATGATGGAAGTAGTGGCGGTAGGTCTCCAATCTCCATACGCCATATGCCGGTGAAATCCAAAGGACATGCGGGTTGATGAACGTGGTTAGTTAGTGTGGTAGGCAAACTAAGCCTGGTTGAGCCATCTTTAGGTCTGTAGGGGAGATAAGTCCCTGTGTGTACGTCGTCTATATGTTCCTTTCCACCCACCAGAACTTCATCAGGACACCCTCTTGCTGGGTGGGTTGGGTATTGTCCATCTTAGGGGGAGCCATGATGATGTTTTGCGCTGATGTTTTTGTACAATACATTTTGTTAGTGTCATGATCACTTAGTGCCCGTTACTCATTCCAGCACCTGGGTGTTGGCTGTTGTTTTTCCTCTGTCTGTGTTCACCGGCAAGATGATTGATCTGATTAGTCACCTGATATAAGCAAACCGAACACTCTATCGGCACTATATAAATCCTGTATAATATAATAATAATAATATCCCTTGCTTGTGATAGAGTTACCTGCATTGTTCCTGTTCAAGCCTCCCATTTGTCTGCCTTGCTTTGCTGTTGGATTTCCCTGTGTATAACCCGGATCGAATATTGGACTATTCCCTGAACTCAGCCTGCTAAACTACAAGTAGTCTGTTGTTTGCTCTGCTCCCGTCTGCCCTAGTGTGGTGGCCAGGCACTATAGCATTGTGTATAAGTCCTGAGGGCAACCAAGTACTGGTATGCCTGCTTTTCTTAAGGGAGAGGGGGCTGCTATAGGTGAAGCACACAGTAGCTATCTATAGTGACTGATTACCTGCATTGAGGTAGACGTGACATTCGTGACAGTTAGGTAACTATTTTTTTTTTTTTAAGTATTTATATTTATAAAGGGTACATAGAAAAATCACAGTATTGCGGGCACAGCCGCTATATTAACAGAGGAAAGGAACAACACAAAACAGGTTGCAGCTAGGTAGAGAGCTTGTCACTCGTACATGTCAGCCAGTATGTTGGCGTAGTTAAAGTATAGGCAGTATGACTAGTTTTAGGTTTGCTCCTTAACGGAGCATGTCAAACAAACAAACTAACACAACATAAACATCCAAGAAAGAACTAAAATTAGCTGGTTTTAGCAGTTGTTTGCCTCAACTCGTTTGTTGATGTGTTATTCAATGTCTTTATACAGGTGTCCTGAGTGTATATATATATATATATATATATATATATATATATATATATATATATATACTTGCTCGTATTCTTTATTAGGGTTGTATCTCCAGCGATAAAGAGGAGCGGTGGCAGTGGTTACCGTAGGTGATTTCCTTAGTAGTCATTGTAAGGAGGGGGAGGAAGGGAAGATAAAAGGCCCAGGATGCAAGATTATATGCCTGTTGGTTTATTTTGTGAAAGATTAAGCTATAAGTTTGGAATATTCATCAGTAGTGATAAATTGTTGCCAGCAGGACCATATTTTTCTGAATTTGGAAGGGGTATCATTCGCTTGATGGATGAGTTCTTCTATAACAGAGGTTTTTTGTATGTGACTGACCCACTCTGTTATGGTTGGAGGGGCTGAGGAGCGCCATTTGGCAGGTATGCATATATTTGCTGCTTTTACCATGTTAATGGCTAGCGAGTGTAAGTATACACCTTTCAGCATGGTAGAATGGTGCAGTAGAAATTGGGCTGGTGTGTAGTTTAGAGTAAGTATGGTTATTTGGTTTGTGAGTCTGTGTACTTCTTTTGGAAATGGTTGTAGAAGAGGGCAGGACCACCAAATGTGGAGGAGCAATCCCAACTCCTTAGCACAGCACCAGCACTGGCATTTTCTTGTGCAAAGACATTGAAGGTAACTCATCTTTTGTTTTTCTGGTTTTGGAGATGTATAATAGGTTTGTTTTTAAAAATTAAAAATTTAAAAATTAAATTGTCTTGAATGTCACATTAATTTCAGAACTCTTATATCTGTATATGTTAATGTGTGTTTTTCTGTCTTCCATGAAAAGCTGCACAAATATGTGAGGAATGTTCATTACATGGACCAAAGCAAAGGCAAGGTCTACTTTAATGAGAGAGGGGAAGTTCCAACTGATCTTATTTTACAAAATTGGGTTTTTTCCAATAGACGTTTGTATTATACCACAATTTCCATTATTCAAGGCCCAGATTATGTGCCTGAACGGTTTCAACATATTAGAAATTCTTTCTTCTGGAAAAGAGGCAAAGTAAGAAATTACTTGATTGTAAGGTATTTTCTTCAATAAAGTTACACAAGGAGACACACTGCACATTATACAATCTTGAGCTGACAAGGGGGAGAAACTTTTTTGTACATACCGTAGATAAATAAAAAATCCCCTAAAAATTAAGCCCTGGTGTGTTTTTTGTAGCCAAAATTAATATAAGACCCAGTCTTATTTTCAGGGAAACATGGTAGGAGATGAAAAAAGATTCTAACATTCAGTTCTAACATTAACAGTTGGAGAACGCTCAGATAATTATATTTTTCTGCAATTGGGATATTATAGTCATGAGAAAGGCTTTCAAACATTTTAAAGTTCCATTTGTGTACATATCAGACATGTGCAAACAGCCCCAGTGTATCATTTATGTACATTAGGATTTGTATTATATTTTGTTAAGTATGTCTACGGTACTTGCACTCTATACATTCCACTCTTCCATGTCTATTTCTGGCCAGGCGTTCAGAGTGGCCTGAATAGTAAGGAATTTGGTATTAGGGATGGGAGATGCTGCTTTTATGGCTAATACAAGTTCAGAGACATCATCTTTAAGACCCCTTTCACACTGGGGGGCTTTGCAGGCCTAAAATAGGTGCTCAGTAAAGGTAAATTTTTCCACATAAACTGTTTAATGTGTTTCTGGTGAAATAAAAAAAAGATCTAGGAGACAGAATCGGTAGGTACAGACCCTGGTATTCAAGCGGGATATGTCCATTTTTTAAGCTTCCCTTGCCCTGTAACAGAACGATACAAGATACCTCAGCCCACCCAATCACTAGTTGGGACACAGTGTAGGGTGGTAAAAAACATCAAGCATAGTGGTGAAAAACATCAGGCATAAAGAGATATACACTCGGTGACAACACCTCTTTCTTTGCATAATGACACAGGTCAGGGTAAACTGTACATCCAGTAACATGAGACACGGGTACATTCAAACTTTTCAACAAATAATTCAATGAGTAACTGGGCGCATAGACAGCCTTATCAGCAGGAAGGACGGTGGTAGAGAATCTCCCCTCTCCGGTTTATGTGCTTAGAAAACACATAATGCTAACAGTAAAGATGAGCTGGCGTGGAATCAATGTTGGCCAATAATAGATCCATAAGCCCAGCTGGTAGAAGTGTGACTGTCCGGTACCAAGCTCAGAACAAAGTATATTACACATTATCATAAGTGTAAACACATAACATTTTACAATAGTTTGCTAACAAAGTGGAGGGAACACAATACTAGCAGACAGAAGCAATAGGTAACCCAATTAACAATGGGAGAGACTCAAACTTGTGTATTCTGTCCAATAGAAAAGTCATCAGAAGGCAAACAAGATTCCAGCAGTCTGATATTATTATAATAACAATGTATCTTCATAGATCTCTTGAGGATTATGGTTGATAAATATTTCTGTCCCAAGTGAAGGCGCCTCTCCAACCCAGTCTGCAGGAGGGCCGCCATATTCCCTCTGACCATTAACCTGTACAAGATTAACCACTTCAGCCCCGGAAGATTTTACCCCTTAATGACAATTTTTTTGCGATACGGCACTGCCTTGCTTTAACTGAGAATTGCGTGCCCGTGCGACGTTGTACCCAAACAAAATTGATGTCCTTTTTTTCCCACAAATAGAGCTTTCTTTTGGTGGTATTTGATCACCTCTGCGTTGTTTATTTTTTGCGCTATAAACAAACAAGAAACGTACTTTTTGCTATAATAAATGTCCCCCAAAAAAAGTAAAAAAAACAAATGTCTTCATCAGTTTGGGCCAATATGTATTCTACTACATATTTTTAGTAAAAAATTGCAAGAAGCATATATTGATTGGTTTGTGCAAAAATTATAGCATCTACAAAATAGGGAATAGATTTATGGCATTTTTATTATTATTTTTTTTTACTAGTAAT
Organism: Lithobates clamitans; assembly: GCA_037952925.1. Classification (NCBI taxonomy): domain Eukaryota; kingdom Metazoa; phylum Chordata; class Amphibia; order Anura; family Ranidae; genus Lithobates; species Lithobates clamitans. The sequence continues at coordinate 6,061,003 of JBBGZY010001416.1, forward strand.
GTCGGTGATCAGCGATTTTTAGTGGGACTGCGACATTGCGTGAAAAAGTCGGTTGCGACGAAACATGTCGGGGCATGGCTATACGGCAAGCATCTGAAGCATGATGCAGGACGTTGTGACGTGACACGCTGCATCGAATGGTGGAGGCTTGAGACTAGGAGTGGGTGAGACTGCACAGCTGACACACACTATCCTGGGTCCGTAGTGACCACTATAGATCGCTTTACCTGTGCATGGAGTTTATGTTACGATTACCTTTGGAGTGGTTTTTTTTTGGCCTGCTTTGGTTTTTACACATGTGAGTGCAATGGTGTGCGATGGTTTGAATTTTTAATAAATTTGCTGTACTTTATCACACTATTTGGAAATTTTTTTCATTTTCATGTGGAGCAATCACTTCTTGAGGAAAAGGATTTTTTGCATTTACGCTCGCTATTTGGAGATCACGTTTTGACATTTTAGGAGCTGGTCTGGAGTCTGGGCATTTGGGGCATGCATTTGTTCCCGTCCCCTTCCCCCTCCTTCCTCCCCCGACTGTGCTGTCGTGGGATCCATCAAGACTGAGAGCATTGAAGGTCTACACAGCTGGTTCCATTAGAGCACAGGAGTGTCTCCAAAGCTTGTTTTGACAGAGTTTAATCACTGTGTCACACGCAGGAAGGTGAGCATATATGCCTGTGGGGGTCACTGGAAGACACTAAAGCACGTTTTTATGTGATACACCTTTGGAAGGAAAGATGTGCGAGCTTCACTGATTATGGACAATGTTTTTGGGCACTATTATATCTCTGGATATACACTGTTTTGGACTTTATTAGATTCACAAGAAGATTTTTTCTCTTTATATTCTATTTAATTTTTATATGTTCCCTGAATGAGCACTCACATTGCGTGTTTAATATAGCACTGTGCACTTTACAGTTTTATGCACTTATGGTTATTTTTGACTTATGTTTATTTATTATTGGTTAGCTATAGGGATGAGCTTCGAGTTCGAGTCGAACTCATGTTCTACTCGAACATTGGCTGTTCGCAAGTTCGCCGAACAGCGAACAATTTGGGGTGTTCGCGGCAAATTCGAATGCCGCGGAACACCCTTTAAAAGTCTATGGGAGAAATCAAAAGTGCTAATTTTAAAGGCTTATATGCAAGTTATTGTCATAAAAAGTGTTTGGGGACCCGGGTCCTGCCCCAGGGGACATGGATCAATGCAAAAAAAAGTTTTAAAAACTGACGTTTTTTCAGGAACAGTGATTTTATTAATGCTTAAAGTCAAACAATAAAAGTGTAATATCCCTTTAAATTTCGTACCTGGGGGGTGTCTATAGTATGCCTGTAAAGGGGCGCATGTTTCCTGTGTTTAGAACAGTCTGACAGCAAAATGACATTTGGAAGGAAAAAACTCATTTAAAACTACCCGCGGCTATTGCATTGCCGACAATACACATAGAAGTTCATTGATAAAAACGGCATGGGAATTCCCCACAGGGCAACCCCGAACCAAAATAAAAAAAAAAAAAAATGACGTGGGGGTCCCCCTAAATTCCATACAAGGCCCTTCAGGTCTGGTATGGATATTAAGGGGAACCCCAGCCAAAATTTAAAAAAAAAATTGACGTGGGGTTCCCCCTGAATTCTATACCAGACCCTTCAGGTCTGGTATGGATTTTAAGGGGAACCCCGCGCCAAAAAAAAAAAAAACGGCGTGGGGTCCCCCCAAAAATCCATACCAGACCCTTATCCGAGCACGCAACCTGGCAGGCCGCAGGAAAAGAGGGGGGGACGAGAGTGCGGCCCCCCCCTCCTGAACCGTACCAGGCCACATGCCCTCAACATTGGGAGGGTGCTTTGGGGTAGCCCCCCAAAACACCTTGTCCCCATGTTGATGAAGACAAGGGCCTCATCCCCACAACCCTGGCCGGTGGTTGTGGGGGTCTGCGGGCGGGGGGCTTATCGGAATCTGGAAGCCCCCTTTAACAAGGGGACCCCCAGATCCCGGCCCCCCCCTGTGTGAAATGGTAAGGGGGTACTTACCCCTACCATTTCACTAAAAAACTGTCAAAAATGTTAAAAATGACAAGAGACAGTTTTTGACAATTCCTTTATTTAAATGCTTCTTCTTTCTTCCTTCATCTTCTTCTTCTTCTGGTTCTTCTGGCTCTTCTGGTTCTTCCTCCGGCGTTCTCGTCCAGCATCTTCTCCGCGGCGTCTTCTATCTTCTTCTCCTCGGGCCGCTCCGCACCCATGGCATGGGGGGGGAGGCTCCCGCTCTTCTCCTCTTCATCTTCTTCTCTTCTTCATCTTCTTCTTCATCTTCTTCTTCTTCTTCTCTTCTTCCTTCTTCTCTTCTTCATGTCTTCTCCGGGCCGCTCCGCAGCCATGCTGTGGCTTGGAGGGAGGCTCCCGCTGTGTGACGGCGTCTCTTCGTCTGACGGTTCTTAAATAACGGGGGGCGGGGCCATCCGGTGACCCCGCCCCCCTCTGACGCACGGTGACTTGAGGGACTTCCCTGTGACGTCACGGGGAATGCCACAGGGAAGTCCCGTCATGTCACCGTGCGTCAGAGGGGGGCGGGGTCACCGGGTGGCCCCGCCCCCCGTTATTTAAGAACCGTCAGACGAAGAGACGCCGTCACACAGCGGGAGCCTCCCTCCATGCCACAGCATGGCTGCGGAGCGGCCCGGAGAAGACATGAAGAAGAGAAGAAGGAAGAAGAGAAGAAGGAAGAAGAGAAGAAGAAGAAGAAGATGAAGAAGAAGATGAAGAAGAGAAGAAGATGAAGAGAAGAGCGGGAGCCTCCCCCCCCATGCCATAGGTGCGGAGCAGCCCGAGGAGAAGAAGATAGAAGACGCCGCGGAGAAGATGCTGGACGAGAACGCCGGAGGAAGAACCAGAAGAGCCAGAAGAACCAGAAGAAGAAGAAGATGAAGGAAGAAAGAAGAAGCATTTAAATAAAGGAATTGTCAAAAACTGTCTCTTGTCATTTTTAACATTTTTGACAGTTTTTTAGTGAAATGGTAGGGGTAAGTACCCCCTTACCATTTCACACAGGGGGGGGCCGGGATCTGGGGGTCCCCTTGTTAAAGGGGGCTTCCAGATTCCGATAAGCCCCCCGCCCGCAGACCCCCACAACCACCGGCCAGGGTTGTGGGGATGAGGCCCTTGTCTTCATCAACATGGGGACAAGGTGTTTTGGGGGGCTACCCCAAAGCACCCTCCCAATGTTGAGGGCATGTGGCCTGGTACGGTTCAGGAGGGGGGGGGGCGCACTCTCGTCCCCCCCTCTTTTCCTGCGGCCTGCCAGGTTGCGTGCTCGGATAAGGGTCTGGTATGGATTTTTAGGGGGAACCCCACGTCAATTTTTTTTTAAAATTTTGGCTGGGGTTCCCCTTAATATCCATACCAGACCTGAAGGGCCTTGTATGGAATTTAGGGGGACTCCCACATCATTTTTTTTTTTAAATTTTGGTTCGGGGTTGCCCTGTGGGGAATTCCCATGCCGTTTTTATCAATGAACTTCTATGTGTATTGTCGGCAATGCAATAGCCGCGGTAGTTTTAAATGTGTTTTTTCCTTCAAAATGTCACTTTGCTGTCAGACTGTTATAAACACGGGAAACATGCGCCCCTTTACAGGCATACTATAGACACCCCCCAGGTATGAAATTTAAAGGGATATTACACTTTTATTGTTTGACTTTAAGCATTATTAAAATCACTGCTCCTGAAAAAACGGCCGTTTTTAAAACTTTTTTTTGCATTGATTCATGTCCCCTGGGGGAGGACCCGGGTCCCCAAACACTTTTATTGACAATAACTTGCATATTAGCCTTTAAAATTAGCACTTTTGATTATTCATGTTCGTGTCCCATAGACTTTAACGGCGTTCGCGTGTTCGAACGAATTTTTTTCCTGTTCGCATGTTCTGGTGCGAACCGAACAGGGGGGTGTTCGGCTCATCCCTAGTTAGCTATAACACTTTTTTACGTATTGATTTCTGCATTTATTATTGAAATGACTATTTTTATCTAGCGCAGACACATTTTTTCTATTTGCCACTTGCACGATTATGAAACGTGATTGAGTGTTTGCAGCTGGTTTCTACTCAGGATTGGTTACACACTATTTTAATATTTTATTAGGCATTTATCCGTAAGTGGCTCGCAAGGTTTGTCTATTATTATTTGGAGATCACGTTTGGAATCTGGAGATCACATTTTAACCCCCAATAAGTGTGGGTTGAGGGGAGTTAAGCCAAACACAAGAGTGGGAGGCAATTGTAGCTGGTGAGTGCAAATCTTTAAGTGGGAGTGGAAGCACAAACACTGAGGTGTGGTGGAGGATCACAAAGAACAACCAAGAGTTTTCATTTATAGATTTTTTTCACACCATTCATCGGAATATTCATAATTTATAAACTTTATGTCAACACTTTATTCATTATTTTCACATCTGTCACAGGGTGCGTTGTTTTGATTATTATGTGATATGATGTGTTTGCTCACAGTGTTCACCAATACCTTTTTTTTGTTAGAATATATTCACATGATATGAACTTTATGTTAATACTTCATTTATCATTTTCACATCTGCCACAGGGTGTGTTGCTTTGAACATTATGTGATAGGATGTGTTTGCTCACGGTGTTCACCAATAACTTTTTTGTCAGATCACATTCATATTGTGACTGATTTTCAATGAGGGTATTATTGTCAATATTCATACATATATACTTTTATTGTTCATTTAGATTGATCATTGCTTTCATTAGCACATTTTTATTTTTATTTTTCATTTTTATTTTTATTTTTTCATTTTTTTATTTATTTGAGCGCTACTATTTACTCCACTTATCTCTAGAGGTTTAAATTCAGTCACATAAGTGGTTAATATTACCTCTTTCCAGCCACTCCAGAAGGGAAGATTTATTGTCCTTATTCAGAGAAGTAATCCAAACCATGCTCTCAGCATTCATTAAGTAGTTGTCCATCATTATAGCATGATCTGCTTTCTCACTGGGCCATAGTCAGTGGGTGGGAGGCTTGCCCCTAGTCCTCTCCGAAAGCCCCTGTCCTGGTTGGGTCTGTCACAGTAAGGAATTGGGTATTAAATATGGGGGCTGCTGCTTTTATAGCTAATACAAGTTCAAAGACATCTTCTTTAATTACTGATTTTGTTTCCAGCTTTTTCTGGATTTTCTGGGTGCTAGAGACTCCCCAATGTTTTATTTAGTCTAAAATGGGTGTTCAGTAAAGCTAAATTTTGTCCACATAAACTGTGTAATGTGCTTCTGGAGCAATACAAAAAGATCTAGGAGATAGAATCGGCAGGTATAGAAGATATAAAGAACTTTAGGGAATACTATCATTTTATAAGCCCCTTTTCTGTCTGATGTAGAGAAGTCAATGGTGACAAGTCGTTTAAGCTCTTTTGGTATAGAGCCAAGAATGGGTTTATAATAAAGCTTAAACACTTGATCTGATTTAAATCAAATGAATATCCCCAAATATTTAATGACTACTATTTCAAAGACAGGTAGTAGGTTCAGAGAGACTGTTTATGTTGTGGGGAGAGGGTTTGTGATTTAGTTTCATTCAATTTTTAGTAGCAAACTTCACAAAAATCACAGAACATAAATTGGACAGTTGTGAGTGAAAGCATAAGGATCACATCATCAGCAAATCAAGCCTATTTTATGTTGCCATTTTTATGTCCAATATGCCCAGATGTGCTGTTAATACTTATGGTAAAGGTTCCATTGCAATAGTAAATATGATATGTTGAGGGGATACTGCTATCTTAAACAGGACAATTCTTAACAGCAAGGCTAGGCCTAAACCTAGTAGAGAAAAAAAGCACAGGCTGGGGCTTCACTACAAGAATTAAGATAGTGAAGAGTAGGGATGGGCTGTCTGTTCGAGTCGAACATGAGTTCGGCTCGAACATCAGCTGTTCGATCGTTCGACAAACATCGAACATTATGGGCTGTTCGCTCCAAATTTGAGCGGCGCGTCACAGCCCATAATGCACTGCGTCATCGCAGTGCATTACAGGCTGATGATTGGCCAAGCATACACTATGACCCGCATGCTTTGGCCAATCACAGCGCCATCAGCGAAGAGAGCCATAATTGGCCAAAAGTAGGGTGACTTTGGACAATTATGGCTCAGAGGGTTAAGTCCATGCCTCACACTATATAAGGCCGCCTGCACGTCAGCCGTGTGTAGTGTGTTGGTGGCGTTGTTAAGAGAGAGACAGAGAGAGACATAGAGAGACAGAGCGAGGCAGAGAGAGTGTCATTTCATTTAGTTTGAGCAGGCAGGCGATTCAGTTAGCTGCAGTGTATTTCATATATATATATATATATATATACATATATATATATATACACACACACACATATATATATATATATATATATATATATATATATATGATCGTCAGAAATATAGCAACGCAGGAATTGCTCCAAGGACTGATTGGCTTGTTCTGCGGCCCCATTAGACTGTGGGTGATACGCAGAGGACAAAGCAAGCTGAATACCCAACTGTGTACAAAAGGCTTGCCAGAGCTGCGACACAAACTGACTACCCCTGTCTGAGACAATCACCTTGGGTAGCCCATGTAAGCGAAGATCTCCTGAGCAAAAATAGAAGCCAGTTCCTTAGAAGTAGGCAATGGAATACAATGCAACATTTTCGAGAACTGGTCAACCACCATAAGGATAACTGTGTTGCCCTGGGAGTTGGGTAACTCCACAATGAAATCCATAGACAGGTATGTCCAAGGCCTCTCTCCATTGGGTATAGATTGTAGGAGGCCCACTGGAAGGTGTCGTGGAGTCTTACTCTGAGCGCACACGCAACAGGCAGCTACGAAGGCGGTTACATCAGCATGTAGACTAGGCCACCAGAATTGTTGGGAAATGGCCCAAAAGAGTTGATTCTTCCCACGGTGGCCAGCAGCCTTGGGAGAATGGTAAGTCTGGAGCACAGCAGTACGGAGACTCTTGGGAACAAAGCAGCGGTCACAAGGTTTCTTAGGAGGAACATCGACCTGAGCAGCGAGAATTTTGTCAACCAAAGGAGACTGGTGCGAACCGTAGCCAGGATACGATCAGGAAAAATCACAGGAACCGGAGCCGACTCCATTTTGGAAGTGGAGGAAAATTGTCATGACAAGGCGTCAGCCCTTACATTCTTAGTACCGTGTAAAGATGAGACAATGTAATTAAAACTCGACAAGAAAAGAGCCCACCGCGCCCTTCTGGTAGAGAGAGGCGCTTAGCCTCAGACAAGAATGTGAGATTCTTATGGTCAGTAAAAATGAGAACCGGCAGTGGTACCTTCAAGGTGATGTCTCCATTCTTTCAGGGCTAAAATGATTGCCAACAGCTCTCTGTTAGGGATGAGCTTCGAGTTCGAGTCGAACTCATGTTCGACTCGAACATTGGCTGTTTGCAAGTTCGCCGAACAGCGAACAATTTGGGGTGTTCGCGGCAAATTCGAATGCCGCGGAACACTCTTTAAAAGTCTATGGGAGAAATCAAAAGTGCTAATTTTAAAGGCTTATATGCAAGTTATAAAAAGTGTTTGGGGACCTGGGTCCTGCCCCAGGGGACATGGATCATTGCAAAAAAAAGTTTTAAAAAGGGCCGTTTTTTCAGGAGCAGTGATTTTAATAATGCTTAAAGTCAAACAATAAAAGTGTAATATCCCTTTAAATTTTGTAGCTGGGGGTGTCTATAGTATGCCTGTAAAGGGGCGCATGTTTCCCGTGTTTAGAACAGTCTGACAGCAAAATGACATTTCAAAGGAAAAAAAGCCATTTAAAACTACCCGCGGCTATTGCATTGCCGACAATACACATAGGAGTTCATTGATAAAAACGGCATGAGAATTCTCCACAGGGCAACCCCGCACCAAAATTTAAAAAAAAAAAAATGATGTGGGAGTCCTCCTAAATTCCATACAAGGCCCTTCAGGTCTGGTATGGATTTTAAGGGGAACCCCGCGCCAAAAAAAAAAAAACGGCGTGGGGTCCTCCCAAAAATCCATACCAGACCCTTATCCGAGCACGCAACCTGGCAGGCCACAGGAAAAGAGGGGGGGACGAGAGTGCCCCCCCCTCCTGAACCGTACCAGGCCACATGCCCCCAACATTGGGAGGGTGCTTTGGGGTAGCCCCCCAAAACACCTTGTCCCCATGTTGATGAGGACAAGGGCCTCATCCCCACAACCCTGGCCGGTGGTTGTGGGGGTCTGCGGGCGGGGGGCTTATCGGAATCTGGAAGCCCCCTTTAACAAGGGAACCCCCAGATCCTGGCCCCCCTGTGTGAAATGGTAAGGGGTACTTACCCCTACCATTTCATTAAAAAACTGTCAAAAATGTTAAAAATGACAAGAGACAGTTTTTGACAATTCCTTTATTTAAATGCTTCTTCTTTCTTCTATCTTCCTTCATCTTCTGGTTCTTCCTCCGTCGTTCTCATCCAGCATCTCCTCCGTGGCATCTTCTATCTTCTTCTCCTCGGGCATGGGGGGAGGCTCCCACTCTTTTCTTCATCTTCTTCTTCTTCTCTTCTTCCTTCTTCTCTTCTTCATTTTCTTCTCCGGGCCGCTCCGCACCCATGCTGGCATGGAGGGAGGCTCCCGCTGTGTGACGGCGTCTCCTCGTCTGACGGTTCTTAAATAACGGGGGGTGGGGCCCGTTATTTACCGTCAGACGAAGAGACGCTGTCACACAGCGGGAGCCTCCCTCCATGCCAGCATGGGTGCGGAGCGGCCCGGAAAAGAAAATGAAGAAGAGAAGAAGAGAAGAAGGAAGAAGAAAAGAAGATGAAGAAGATGAAGAGAAGAGCGGGAGCCTCCCCCCATGCCATGGGTGTGGAGTGGCCCGAGGAGAAGAAGATAGAAGACGCCGCGGAGGAGATGCTGGACGAGAACGCCGGAGGAAGAACCAGAAGAGCCAGAAGAACCAGAAGAAGAAGATGAAGGAAGATAGAAGAAAGAAGAAGCATTTAAATAAAGGAATTGTCAAAAACTGTCTCTTGTCATTTTTAACAATTTTGACAGTTTTTTAGTAAAATGTAGGGGTAAGTACCCCCTTACCATTTCCCACAGGGGGGGCCAGGATCTGGGGGTCCCCTTGTTAAAGGGGGCTTCCAGATTCCGATAAGCCCCCCGCCCGCAGACCCCCACAACCACCGGCCAGGGTTGTGGGGATGAGGCCCTTGTCCTCATCAACATGGGGACAAAGTGTTTTGGGGGGCTACCCAAAAGCACCCTCCCAATGTTGAGGGCATGTGGCCTGGTACGGTTCAGGAGGGGGGGGGCGCACTCTCGTCCCCCCTCTTTTCCTGCGGCCTGCCAGGTTGCGTGCTCGGATAAGGGTCTGGTATGGATTTTTGGAGGGGCCCCACGCCGTTTTTTTTTTTTGGCACGGGGTTCCCCTTAAAATCCATACCAGACCTGAAGGGTCTGGTATGGAATTTAGGGGGAACCCCACGTCATTTTAAAAAAAAATTTTGGCCAGGGTTCCCTTTAATATCCATACCAGACCTGAAGGGCCTTGTACGGAATTTAGGGAGACTCCCACGTCATTTTTTTTTTAAATTCTGGTTCGGGGTTGCCCTGTGGGGAATTCCCATGCCGTTTTTATCAATGAACTTCTATGTGTATTGTCGGCAATGCAATAGCCGCGGGTAGTTTTAAAAGGCTTTTTTTCCTTCGAAATGTCATTTTGCTGTCAGACTGTTCTAAACACGGGAAACATGCACCCCTTTACAGGCATACTATAGACACCCCCCAGATACGAAATTTAAAGGGATATTACACTTTTATTGTTTGATTTAAGCATTATTAAAATCACTGCTCCTGAAAAAACGGCCGTTTTTAAAACTTTTTTTTGCATTGATCCATGTCCCCTGGGGCAGGACCCAGGTCCCCAAACACTTTTTATGACAATAACTTGCATATTAGCCTTTAAAATTAGCACTTTTGATTATTCATGTTCGTGTCCCATAGACTTTAACAGTGTTCGCGTGTAAGAACAAACTTTTTTCCTGTTCGCATGTTCTGGTGCGAACCGAACAGGGGGGTGTTCGGCTCATCCCTACTCTCTGTCACCAATCTCATAATTGCACTCTGCCGGTGACAATTTCTTGGAAAAGTAGCCACACGGATGCATAGCGCACTCAGAGTTAGGATGTTGAGACAGAAGGGCGCCAACTCAAGTCTCAGAAGCATCAACATCTAGGATAAAAGGCAATGTAGGATCAGGGTGTGCCAACACAGGAGCAGAAACAAAGGCAGCCTTGAGACTCTCAAAGGCCTTAATGGACTCCGGAGACCAAATCTGTGGGTTGCCGTCTTTCCTGGTCATATCAGTCAGGGACTTGACCAGAGATGAGAAGTTACGAATAAACTTCCGATAACAGTTTGCAAAGCCAAGAAAATGCTGCAGAGGAAATAAACCCATGGGTTGAGGCCACTGTAGGACGGCTGAAAGTTTCTCTGGGTCCATCGAAAAACCAGCAGTGGAAATGAAATAGCCCAGGAATTTAACCTGTTCACAATGGAATTCGCACTTTTGAAATTTACAATAGAGATTGTTCTCTTGTAGTCTCTGAAGCACACGACAGACAACTGTGTGGTGGCTCTCCAGGGACTTGGAAAATATGAGGATATCATCAAGATAAACCACCACACATAACTGCAACAAATCTCGGAGGACATCGTTAATGAACTCCTGGAAAACTGCCGGAGCTTTACAAAGGCCAAAAGGCATTATGAGATACTCATAATGACCCGATCTGGTATTAAACGCAGTTTTCCACTCGTCGCCGTCCTTAATCCTGACAAGATTGTATGCCCCTCGCAAATCAAGCTTCGTGAAAACCATTGCTCCCTTGAGGCGGTCAAATAACTCCATAATTAAGGGAATGGGATAGGCATTCTTAATCATAAAAGGATTGAGACCCCTATAATCGATACAAGGTCTCAGTTCACCACTCTTCTTCTTCACAAAAAAGAAACCAGCACCAGCAGGAGACGAGGTTTTGCGGATGAAACCTTGAGAAAGTGTGTCTGCAACATACTTCTCCATGGCCTTATCCTCCAAGACCGACAAAGGGTAAACCCAGCCATAAGGGGTTTATGGCACCAGGTTGAAGGTCAATTGCGCAAACATACGACCGGTGTGGAGGCAAAGTACCGGCTTGACCTTTGTCAAAGACATTGCTAAAATCGCGGTACTCCTCCGGCAGGGAGGAGAGTGATAAGGTGCACAGGACCCTGGCTACCTTCTGGAAGCATCTCTCACTGCATTGTGGCGACCAGGACAGAACCTCAGCATGGAGCCAATCAAAAGAAGGGTTGTGCCTCTGTAACCAAGGATAACCAATAACCAGAGAAAACTTAGGTGAGGAAATAACTTGGAATTGGATTATCTCATGGTGAAGGGTCCCTATGGCCATGGACAATGGAACAGTCTCATAAGTCACATGGGCAGGCTGTAGAAGTCTCCCGTCAAGAGCCTCAATGGCAAGTGGAGTGTCACGCAGCTGCAGTGGAATTGAGTGCTTCGATACAAAGGCAGCATCAATGAACAGGCCTGCAGCCCCAGAGTCGATTAGAGCCTGTATCTCAACGGATGACTCAGCCCAAGACAGGGTAACCGAAACCAGGGGCTTATCTTTCTGGGAAACTGGAGACAAAACAACGCCACCTAAGGTCTGTCCGTGACAAGACCTCAAGGAATAATAGGAATAAAAGTGATCAAAAAATAATTTTTTGGAAAAAAGTGTCAAACTAAAATAAATAAAGTAAAATGAACAATAAAAAAAAAAAATTGGGGGGCGCATGCACAAGGCTCGACATGGAGGACGCTTCTTTGTAGAGCTCCGCACTCTCTGCCGCAGACACGGGACCGTTTAGCGCGCCCTGACCGCTCAGCCTAACCAGATTACTGGCGTTCACCTCCCACATCGGTAGAGCATCATCCGGGATGGTTTTGACGGGCCACAGAGGCAAAAGCAAGTCCAAACCGATCAAAGAGGCCCTGGCCCACGCCTCTTTTAAGATGGCGGCGAAAGCCCTCGCCAAATAACACGCTGTATCCCCAGCTAGATCGGGACAGGCAGACAGTGAGGAAGAAGAAGAGACAGACCCTATCTACAGCGGCTCACCTACTCCACCGCAATCAGGTATGTCTCAGCCTGACTTCTTAAAACACATGGAGAATATGTTAAATAAAGCCCTGAAAGCTACATCTGATCAAATTACAAACAGACTGTCACGAGAGATAAGGGAGCTGGGTCAGCGCACTGCAGACCTGGAAACCAGGGTGGATGATATAGAGCTTACTATTCAGGAACATGCTCAGGAGCAGGCAGCACTCCGTGAGGAAAATGCTACACTACTCTCAAGTTTGGAAGACGCTGAGAACTGCTCACGCAGGTTCAATTTACGTCTCCGGGGCATCCCTGAAGTGGTTGATGACATACAATCTTTTACCACGGGCCTCTTTCAAGAACTTTGCCCCTCTGTACCCATTGAACGCCTAGAATTTGATAGGATTCACAGGGCACTTACTCGCCGCCAGCCAGATATGCCCTCCATGGGACATAATAATTAAGTTGCACTTTTTCCGTACAAAAGCACAACTACTCGCAGCTGCCCGGAATAAGGACGCTCTCCTCTTTCAAGGTCACACCTATCAACTTTTTTCTGACCTGGCACCCCTTACCATTTCTAAATGGTGGGCCATGAAACCGCAGCTACAAATCTTGATACAGCATCAAATAAAATACACCTGGCGTTTTCCTTTCTCCCTCCAATTTACATTCCATGGGCAGCAACACTCCTCCACTTCTCCAGAATCCCTACAACATCTTCTGGAATCTCTTCACTTGACGCCCCCTGCTCAACAATGCGAGACTTCGCTACCCCATACCCCAGCTCGCTCAGCCGCATACCCATACACCACCACTCCAAAGCGGAACCAACCTGGCCCTTCCTCAATCCGAAAAGGAACCCCGTCTCTCCAAGCAAGCCTTTTTGATCCGAAATCGCATACATCCAGCTGAACACGACCCGATCGTTTATTACTCTTCCTTAACACCACCTGTGAATTTTTGGTTATACAATTAGTACCACACTGAATTGCGATAATTGTGGATCTTCTCCTTACAAAGTCACAGGGGTATGTACTGTGGTAAGAACTCCCACTGTTGTGGGGCATGTCATATGCAAATCCCTCCAACCCTATATTGGGGTACAGGTTTTGGATACATTCCTTTTGTTTTGTTCGGGTAAAATTTGTTTTTCTTTTTTCTGGTTAACACATGTCTTTAAATTGAGTACTAATGCTCTGATGCTTGTAAATCCCAAATGTCATATCCCCCCCCTATTTGTTTTGCTTTGATCATATGAGTACTAGTTATAGTACTTGTAAGGTTATCGGTGCAATGTTCCTTTTTTAGAATGTCACACACCCCTTTGTGATTCCCATCTCAGTTGTGCCAATTGCCTCTCTCTTCCCCCTCCCACTCCTTTTCCTCCTTTTCTCCCTCCTCCTCCCCTCTCCCTTCCTCCCTTCCCCCTTTCTTCCCCTCCCTACCCTCCTACGTCTTCCTAACCCTCCATATTCCTTCTCTTTCCCATTCTGATCCTCTTCTCCATTCTCCCCCCCACCATCTTTCTTCTGTTTCCATTCTTCTTCAAATAATAGGCACTACGTTTCTCCCACAGCTGGGGGCTACCCCTTATTTGTTATATATGAATATAATGATAAGGCATTAATACGAAATGTTAATTTAGTATGAGCATTGCAATATGTCGTGTTTTCCCGGTCTGCGGCGGGGAGCTGTCACTGCTCCCCCCTTTTATGGTGCACACACTCCCTAGTCAGCTGGCTGGTTGGGAAGTCGGTGCATTATTTGGTTTGGCTATTATGTCCAACGCACCAGTCGCTACTGTACCTACTTACCTTCTCTACAAAACTCTTGCTCTGTCTCTTGACACTTCTTTCTGTTTTTTCCTCCACCTTTCTCTCCGCTTCCTTCTATATTTCTCATTAGGTCGGGTAATTCGCATGATCTTCTTAGCACTACTCTATAGTTCCTCTCCCGGAGTCCTTAAATGGCCCCCCTGAATATACTCTCCCTTAATGTTAAGGGAATTAATTCACCTAATAAAAGGGTTAAGGCCTTTCTCACCTTCGCATCCCTTAAGGCCAATATAGTGGCCCTACAAGAAACTCACTTTTCAGCCCAAACATCCCCAAAATATTTCAGTTCCAAATACCCTTAAGTGTTCACCGCCTCTGCTACCACTAAGCAATGCGGTGTCCTTATTTCATTCCACCAAAGCCTACCGTTCACTCTGACAAATGAAATTAAAGACCCTGAGGGTCGTTAGATTATTTTAGTTGGACACTTACAAGATGTGATATTATGCCCCCAACAATAATCCTAATCCCTTCTTTAACCACCTCCTACAGGTAATACAGTCGCACTGCAAAGGCACTAGTTTCATGTGCGGCGATTCTAATCTAGTACTGCACCCACATCTTGATAAATCTCCCTACGCCCCTGAACAATATTCTCCCTCTATACAATTTCGTAAGCTATTTCAACAGGCCTCCCTATTAGATACCTGGAGAGAATGTAATCCCTCTAGGAAAAACTTCACTTTTTATTCATACCCACACAAATCCTTCTCTAGGATTGACCACATTTTTATACCAGTATCATCTTCACCAACCCTACTCCATTCATGCATTCACCCAATAACTTGGTCGGACCACTGTGCAGTGATCACAACAGTCTCTTCCTTGATCCCGCAATCTAGAGACCGCACTTGGTATATAAATGAAGCATATTTAACTAACCAGTCATATTGTTTTGACATACAACTTGCCCTTAAAGAATACATACAGCATAAATCCACACCTGACATCTCACCTGTCCTCTTATGGGAGGCACACAAACCTGTGATCCGAGGGACCTGCATCTCTGTATCTACTCACCTCAAAAGGGATAAAAAACTTAGAGCCCAGCAACTGGAGACGGACTTTCACCGCCTCTTTCTCCAATTTCAATCCGCCCCAACTGAACCCCACAGAATCTTACTAGAAAAGACAAAAACAGAACTGGACCTGCTCTTGGCAGAATCTGTGGACAAAGCCATTCGTAGATCCAATCATACAATTTATACTAGAGCCAATAAACCTGATACTTTTCTAGCACTTCGCCGTCCAGAAAGTGTGTATAACCCCATCAGACTCAAATTGGCCAAGGATAATCACACGAGCAATCCTGTGAAGGTGCTCTCTGAATTCCGTAGAAGGTTGGCTGAACTGTACACTTTAACACGCACATTCTCGGTGAAACAAGACGAAACATTATTACAGAATATTTCAATTCCTAAACTATCAGAGGCCAATTGAGAGTCTATGGAATGCCCCGTTACGTCCGAAGAGGTTCTTCTTGCTATAAAAACCCTTAAACCGCATAAGCGACCAGGCCCTGATGGACTCTCCAGCTCTTACTTTTAAAAATTTGCTTCTATCCTGGTTCCCCTTCTCACCAACACCTTTAATGCCCTCCTTAAACAACATACCTTTGGTCGAGACACGTTGACAGCCATCATCTCCATGATACCCAAGCCCAACACGGATAATTCTCTTTGGTCTAATTAAAGGCCCATTTCTTTACTCAACCTGGACATAAAGATCCTGGCCAAGATTATAGCGTTACGCCTTAACCCAATTATAGGTGGCCTCATACACAAAGACCAAGTTGGCTTCATACCACGACGTCAAGCCCAAACCCCAAACCCTTCCGCAGGGTTGTGCTAGACCTGGCCCATGGTCATGTAATGGGGGGACATCTCGGTATTGAAAAAACCAGGGAGAGAATCGCCCAGAGATTTTTCTGGCCTGGGGTGTATGCAGATGTCAAGGAATACTGCGAATCATGCCCCGAGTGCCAAATGTCAGCGCCTTCACCCCATTTTCACAGCCCCCTTGTCTCTCTACCAATAATCGAGGTCCCCTTTGAGAGGATTGGCATGGACCTTGTGGGGTCGGTTTTGAAATCTGCCTGGGGTCACCAGCATATTCTGGTGATCCTGGATTATGCGACCCGCTATCCTGAGGCCATACCCTTGCGCAACACCTCTGCCAAGGCTATCACCAAGGAGTTGGTCCAGGTGTTTAGTCGAGTGGGGATCCCAAAAGAGGTCTTTACCTGATCTGGGTACCCCATTTATGTCTAGGGTTACCAAGGAACTGTGTAGATTATACAAAATCTCTCATCTCCGTACCTCTGTCTACCACCCCCCAATGGATGGTCTGTTCGAAAGATGTAATAAAACTTTGAAAAGTATGCTGAAAAAAGGTGGTTGACAAAGAAAACTGCATAAGCATGAAAAAAAACTATGCTATTGTCAAGAAGGAGTGTCTCGCTATTAAATGGGCCTTGGAGTCCCTGAAGTATTACTTGGGGAGGTCATTTAAGCTGGTCACCGACCATGCACCCCTAAAGTGGATGTGTGACAACATGGAGAAAAATGCCTGCGTGACAAGATGGTTCCTGGTTCTACAGCCCTTTAAGTTTACAGTAGAGCATAGGCCGGGCAAGCTCCAAAACAATCCAGATGCCCTCTCACGCATGCACTGTATGCTTGGGTCAATTGCTCAGCCGCATGGGCTTGAGCAGAGGGGGAAGATATGTGATGGTATGCGAGGTGATATAGTGGATAATCGCTACATTTCACCTCTCACTCGTTCTGTTGTAAGGGATTGAACCAGAATGCGGCCCGGTTTTTCCAGCCTCTGTGGCAGGTTGGGATCCGGATGTTCTGGTCCACTTGAGCCCACACTCAGGTGGACTTTGAATAACCAGGAAGAGAGCTCAATAGGGCTCTGGTTTTAAGACTCAGGAAGGAACCTGAGTAAGAGGAGCTCTGGCTATTGGACTAAAAAAGGTTTGCTTTACCACATGTTTTGTCGGTGACGGGGACCAGCCCCGCACTGTCTAGAGAGGAGACTGTTTGCTTAGTTAGTGCCGGACGGCAAGGATTTACTTTACTGTTTTTGTTTTACTTTTATTTTACAAACCTCCTGTAAAAAAACCTGGCATCCGCCAGATTTTAAAGCAAGTGCCCGTTTGCTGACTATCCTTCAGAAAAGGTGATCCCCACAAGCTAATCTTCATATATATCTATATCTATCTATATCTATATATCTATATATATATATATAGATATATATAGATTTTAACTTGTAAACAACATATCTCAAAAAGAAGCTCGGTCCTTAAGTGGTTAACATAAAATAGAAGCCCTATCAACATACAATAAAAATCAATAAACACTCAAATTAATTAAATCCCCAAAATACAGCCATCTGAATGAATATAAAACCTGCAGAATTCAACCTGAACCCATGGTAGAGGCAAACATGAACCTCCTTCCTATTTGTAATGTTTAGGCTGTATAGCCTCATGAGATATGATGAATAATAATAATATTAATAATATCTGATTTCAGATTCCGGTATCTCGATGCTCAGATTCCTGTTTACCTGGCAGCAGAAAAAAGTTTGGATCTACAATTCATAAATGCTGCTATGAGTGTGTCATGTGTCCAGAAGGAGAGATATCCAACATTTCCGGTAGAGTTTTTATTTGTTAGTAAATTATTGTCGGTGTGTGTCAGAGAAAAATATATGAAGTACCGTATTTATCGGCGTATAAAATGCACCCCAATTTTAGGAGGGAAGTTTAAGGAAAAAAACATTTTAAATAAAGCACTTTGAAGCAAAATTAGGATCACAGCTCATCAATGCACCCTGTTCAGTGCCCATCTGCAGCCTATAAATTGACCAACAAGGCAGCCTGTTCAATGCCCATCTGCAGCCTCACCTTTCCCATCATTGCAGCCTCGCCAGTGTTGGATTATCCCTGCTGTCTCCGAGGGAAGAGGAGGAGCGAGCGCCACTGAATTACACAGAGCCGTGATCTCCTATGTACCCGACGCTCCATCACTCACAGCCACGCCATCTGGCCCTGCTCATATGATAGACAGAACAGTGGCCCAATGTAGGGCCAGGAGGCGTGGCTGTGTGTGACGGAGCGCCGGGTACACAGGAGATCGCGGCTCTATGTAATTCACCATCGCTCGCTCCTCTTCCCACAGAGACAGCAGGGATCGGTGTATAACATGCACCCACGATTTTCCCCTGATTTTAAGGGGAAAAGTGCGTGTTATACGCCGATAAATATGGTACATCTCTGCAATGTGTGCACATTTTTCAATTTTTTATCCTTTTAAAGACCCTGCAAGTACAGAAGGATAACTGTTTATCTTGCCAGAAATGCACTCAGACTATAATTACTGTTGTAGCCTGACAATACACAAGGGTTTGTGTGCTAAAATCACAAGAAATGGAGTCAGCCCTGCCAACTTGTATTTTGATACTGCTACTACTACTGCTATTAAAAACGTCTAAATATTTCCCCTCTCCTCATGTTTTCTGACAACATCAAGAGGTATTTTATGTATTGCAGGCATTTATATAGCGCCAACAAAATAACACAGAGCTTTACATATACAGTGCCTTGCAAAAGTATTCACCCCCCTTGGCTTTTTACCTATTTTGTTACATTACAGCCTTTAGTTCAATGTTTTATTTTTAATCTGAATTATATGTGATGGATCAGAACACAATAGTCTAAGTTGGTGAAGTAAAATATATACATAAAACTATTTTTCAGAAATAAAAAACTGATAATTGGCATGTGCGTATGTATTCACTCCCTTTGTTATGAAGCCCATAAAAAACTCTGGTGCA
This sequence comes from Lithobates clamitans, assembly GCA_037952925.1. Lineage (NCBI taxonomy): Eukaryota > Metazoa > Chordata > Amphibia > Anura > Ranidae > Lithobates > Lithobates clamitans. Next base: position 6,079,860 of record JBBGZY010001416.1, read on the forward strand.
ACCAATTACCTTCAGAAGTCACATAATTAGTGAAATGATGTCCACCTGTGTGCAATCTAAGTGTCACATTATCTGTCATTACATATACACAACTTTTTGAAAGGCCCCAGAGGCTGCAACACCTAAGCAAGAGGCACCACAAACCAAACACTGCCATGAAGACCAAGGAACTCTCCAAACAAGTAAGGGACAATGTTGTTGAGAAGTACAAGTCAGGGTTAGGTTATAAAAAAAATATCCAAATTTTTGATGATCCCTAGGAGCACCATCAAATCTATTATAACCAAATGGAAAGAACATGGCACAAGAAAACAAACCTGCCAAGAGACGGCCGCACACCAAAACTCACGGACCGGGCAAGGAGGGCATTAATCTGAGAGGCAGCACAGAGACCTAAGGTAACCCTGGAGGAGCTGCAGAGTTCCACAGCAGAGACTGGAGTATCTGTACATAGGATGAAAATAACCGCTCCATAGAATTGGGCTTTATGACAGAGTGGCCAGAAGACAGCCATTACTTTCAGCGAAAAACAAAATGGCACATTTTGAGTTTGCGAAAAGGCATGTGGGAGACCCCCAAAATGTATGGAGGAAGGTGCTCTGGTCTGATAAGACTAAAATTGAACTTTTTCGCCATCAAAGAAAATGCTATGTCTGGTGCAAACCCAACACATCACATCACCCAAAGAACACCATCCCCACAGTGAAACATGGTGGTGGCAGCATCATGCTGTGGGGATGTTTTTCAGCAGTCGGGACTGGAAAACTGGTCAGAGTTGAGGGAAAAATAGATGGTGCTAAATACAGGGATATTCTTGAGTAAAACCTGTACCACTCTGTGTGTGATTTGAGGCTAGGATGGAGGTTCACCATCCAGCAGGACAATGACCCCAAACACACTGCTAAAGCAACACTTGAGTGGTTTAAGGGGAAACATTTAAATGTGTTGGAATGGCCTAGTCAAAGCCCAGACCTCAATCCAATAGAAAATCTGTGGTCAGACTTAAAGCGAAGGTCCGTCCAAAAATAAATAAAACTAGTAGCTGCACATACTGCAGCTGCTGGCTTTTAATAATCGAACACTTACCTGTCCTGGAGTCCAGCGATGTCAGCAGCGCAGCTGATGTTTCAATCAGCTGTTGGGTGCTGCCTCCACCATTGTGGGTAAGAGTACCCGGCAGTGTAGCCTTTCGGCTTCACGCTGGGAACCCTTCTGCACATGCGCGAGGCCTGCTCCTCTCTCCTACTGGCTCGGCGACAGGGGAAGGAGGAGGGAGCCCCAGACGTGACATCAATACCTGCGGCTGAGTCAAAGACAGGTTTCCTGTCCCCTCTCCCCCTCCGAAAGGTGCCAATTGTGGCACCGGAGGGGGGGAGGAATCAGATGAGCGGAAGTTCCACTTTTAGGTGGAACTCCGCTTTAAAGATTGCTGTTCACAAGCACCAACTTGAAGGAGCTGGAGCAGTTTTGCAAGGAGGGATGAGCAGAAATCCCAGTGGTAAGGTGAGGCAAGCTCATAGAGACTTATCCAAAGTGACTTGGAGCTGTGATAGCCACAAAAGGTGGCTCTACAATGTATTGACTTTAGGGGGATGAATAGTTATGCTTCACAATAAAAAAAATTAAAAAAAATAAAAAATCTTCCAAGTTGTGGGCATGTTCTATAAATTAAATGATGCAAATCCTCAAACAATCCATGGTAATTCCAGGTTGTGAGGCAACAAAACACGAAAAATGCCAAGGGGGGTGAATACTCTTGCAAGGCACTGTATGCATTGTAAATTTACATCCATCTCTGCCCTCAAGGAGCTTACAGTAAAGTTCCTAATCAATATTCATACATACAAGCAGCATGTCTTTGGAGTATGGGCAGAAACCCTTGCAGGCACAGAGAACATGCAAACTCCATGCAGGTACTGCCCTGGTTGGGATTTGAACCGATGATACTAGTGCTGCTAGAAAGAAGTGCAAGCCACTGTGCTGCCTACCTGCCATAGCCCGTCAATTCCTACAATGTACAGCCACAGTAATCATTTTTCTTACCTAAAGTTCCACATTTATCATAAAGTCATCATTGAGCACCAGCCCATTAAATACTTGGTGATCCTGCCAGTCCCTCTGCTTTTCTGTTTCAAACTGACCATGCTAGACATAGAAACATACAGCTTGCTTGTCCTCCAATGGGCAAGATTTGTGCTGACATGCCCCATCACAGCTTTTCACTGGGAGGATCAGTGTACCGCTTTCACTTTGCCTCTTGCTGATACCTTCCCCCCTCTTCCGCTGTCTCCAACCCAATGTCTCCAGGCCCCTTATGCAGCTGAAGACAGAGGTGATGTGATTACATATGCAAAAGGGAAAAAAAAGATATGGTAATTCTGGTTCCAGCTCCACATGGACGGGAGCTAGCTAGCTCCAGCAGCATTCTTCAAAACCTGCCTTAGAAGCCTGCTAAAGCCCAATACCTGGGGTGATCTGGTTGGTAAATCCTAGGAGACCGCTATGGACCAATATTTGGAGTCATCATGCACCTGCTCTTCATCTCTCCTGCAGCTCCAGCCAAGATGGAACGCTCGCTCAGCATGCAGACACAGAGGCACAGGTTGAAAATCTGCTGCTTTTAGCTCACACAGACCACACAGAGATGACAGACCCTTCCTCTCTCCTGCTGACATAGCCCAAGAAGTTGTGGCACTTCTTTCTCCCACCCTTATGCCCTGTACACACAATAGGATTTTCCGACAACAAAATTCATGTTTTTTTTTCTGACGGATGCTCAAACTTGTCTTGCGTACACACGGTCACACAAATCTTGTCGGAAATTCCGAACGTCAAGAACGCGGTGATGTACAACAGGTACGACGAGCCGAGAAAAATGAAGTTCAATAGCCAGTGCAGCTCTTCTGCTTGATTCCGAGTATAGCGCTGGTAGATTTCTAATCTACCGCTCATATGTAAATTTAAGTGGGTCATTTGTTCTGTACATAGTTCATATTTAATCTATGGCTAAATTAGCCGCTGTTCCAGCATCGGCTGTGTTGCGTGCAGTTCCACACTGTCACCTGTAAGTGTCGTTGTCACCATAGGTCAGTGTTGGAAAAGCAACAAGCTGAGGTATGTTGAGTGCTCTTCTTTCTCGGAGACAACTCGGCAGAGGTGGTCCGCTGCCGTGCATTCTGGGAGAGGGTACACCATTTTTCTTTCTCTTTCACCTGCTGGCCCTCCTAGCCGGTAAAGGTATGTGACGGAGAGTTCTAACTCATGGCCCTCCAGGCCGGAGGGCTGCGATGCTGCAGCCGTGCAGGTGGGCCCAGAAGCCTGTCTGGGGCCTACTGCTGCAGAGATGGTCCTGTGCTGTCTGTCCTGTGGGAGGAAGCCGGACAATTGAGAAGATCCAGGGGAGGACCGATCTTTGGAGAGGACTGTGCGGAAGGCTGGTATCTCGAGAGGGGCCTAGTGACTCAATTGGAGGACGCATCTTAATCGAATCTACCGCACAATTACTGCTGGGTCAGCTTAAAGGTTCTGGTACTGTGTCACTGTTCATCTAACACTACATCCTGTGGCAGGACAACAAATTTTTTAATTTAAAGTCTGTGGCAGAGACTTTTGTTCGTGCGCCATTCCGGCTGCTAGGTTAGTGAGAGAGACCTATCCGGGTGGGCAAAAGATCTTTGGACTGAAGGTGTAATCATCTCTAAGATCTCCAATCCCTCAATGATCTAAAGAAAAGGTATTTGAACTTTCCTGCACTTCTTCTTCTACCTCTTTCCTGCTACTACTTCCAGTTATTTCTTATTAAAGCATTGAAAAATACCAAAGTGACTGGTGCTTACATTGTCGGATACAAATCTCAACATGGACTCTAAGTTCTGATAATGGTGAAACTACAGGTAAAGGGGTGACGGTAACAGCCCGATCAAAATCAGCAGCTCCTTCGGGGGTTAGTGCTACACGAGCATGCGTGGAATGTTGTGCATCGGAATTGTGTACACACGATTGGGATTTCCGACAACAACTGATTTTGTTGTCGGAAAATTTGAGATCCAGATCTCAAATTTTGTTTGGCGGAAATTCCGACTGAAAATGTCCGATGGAGCCTACACACGGTCGGAATTTTCGACAACAAGTTCCCATCAAACATTTGTTGTTGGAAAATCCTATCATGTGTACGAGGCATTACAGCGGCTGTGGACTGGCTGTCTTAATGGGGCTGGAGCAGTAACACAAAGACCTCCAGAAACAATCTCAGTGAATTATGCAGGCTGAACAATGGATCTCCTCCTTGGAGGACGAGCTCACCAATGCATTAGAGCCTGTGTTGTTCATTATTCTGTGCTAGATCAGCAGATGGTAAGATGGTGGGAGCAACTTTGAAGGGTATTCCTTGAGGGAAAAAGAGGCATCAGTGACTATTTTCAATTTTAGTTTCATTTTTGTCCTTTATTTCCTGATTTGTCAGTTAGGCTGTTATTTCACTATGTTGTTTCTGCACCTCTTTATTTAGTCCCTATCCAGGGGGTTTAAGGCCAACAGTGGGGGATTTCTGCTCTCAGCTCCCTTATTGGTTTATAAAACCTCTGTTATTTCATCATATCACATGAGATTTTATGAAGGTAATATCATGGAATGTCAAGGAGCTGCAAAGTAATACAAATTTTGTGGCACTTGAGGCGTCTTTGAGCAGATGTGGCTCTTTTACAGGAGATGCATATGGTCGAGAATTACTTCAGGCATCTTTGTAAATTGTGGGTAGGGGAGGTGATAGGGTCCCCAGCGGTAGGCCATAAGGCAGATGTGATTATTCTCCTCAACAAAAATGTCTAGCATTTCTTGAAATCAGTTGACAAGGACATGGAGGAACATGGAGGGACGTAAGCTAACTGCTCATTTGTCAATTACCTCTTGTGACATTGCTACAGTATATCTAATGTATATGCAATTAACCTCCCCAGATCCCCATTTTTTCAAGATCTTTCCTTGTGGGTGCTGCATCAGAATTTGATTGGAGGTGACTTTAATTCTGTTAAAAATGTATCTGAAAATAGGGCGGGGCCCTCTGTCACTAAGGCACAGAGCCTCCTTTTGACAGGTCCTCCTCCTTTTCTCTTAGCACAAACCACATCATCCATGGGTTTTTTTAGATGTGTGGTGCTTATAGCACCCTACCGATAAGGATTATGACTCCTTTTCTTGTATAGATTATTTTTTCTGTTTGCCAACTTTACTCCCCATGACACAGGACCCAGTTATAGGTGATAAGGTCAGATCATACCCCCATATTGGTAGTGCTAACAGGCCTTTGTGTACCACAGTCCCATGCCTCCTGGAGGTTCCCCCTCATACAGTATTTAGCAACCAATGAAGACTTTAAATATGCACTTTATAATGTCTGGATGGAATATGTTGAAACTAATGGGGCACATTTTACTGACCCTAATTTGTTCTGGGAAGCTGTAAAGGCATTCCTTAGGGGCAGGGTTATCTCTTACACTACTCATCAAAAATGATGCCTTGGAGCAGCATCAAAAGACCAATTCCACCCTGTGTTTAGCTATCACCAATTTACTGTAGAATCTTTGGCCAATAGGCAGGCTTGACAGGCTGTCAAGAAACAATTTGACCTTTGGGCAGAGCAACAAGAGGCTGCCAAACTCCACTACACTACACCTAAATTCCACAGATTTGGCAATAAGTCATTTAGGATCCTGGCTCATATCTGTAGAGTCCAACGACACCCTACACATATTCCTGCCTTAAAAATTATGGAAGTGTAACAGAATGTGTTTTGGGGTGTAATTCTAAGTATGCCTATGATGTGTATTAGAAATATCTTGTTAATAAAACTTTGTGTAAAAAAAATATTCATTTTCTTTCCTGCATATTCCAAAAACTTATGGCAAAAAATTACATTTTCCAAAGACTCATTATGCATATTAAAAATACCTTGGAGTGTTTTCTTTCCAAAATAGGGTCATTTTGTGGATGTTTCTACTGCCCTGGAGCTCCAGGGCCACCAAAAATGTTATAGGTAGTTTGTAAATCAGATGCCTAATTGGATTTTGGGCCCTCTATGCATCTAGGCTCTGAAAATGTCTCACACGTGGTATCCCATACTCAGGGGGCATAGCAGAATGTGCTTTGTGGTATAGTCCTAAGTATCAATAAACTGGAAAATTAATTAACCACACTCAAATAAAGTGCTTGTGCATAAAGAACATCAATAATGTGAAGAGTGAATAAAGTGCTAAAAAGTTCCAAAAAGTCTCATAAGAGAAGAAGGTGAAATCCCATAGGCACTCTGTGTGATCCCAAGACACTTCTGTGATCAGAAAAAACAGTGACTCAGTAATTCTCCTCTTCCTCAACATTCATATGTGCATCCTACTCACCAGAGCGTGTTGACCCTGCATTACAGGTAGTCAAAGACACTGTGTTTGAATGTATCCTCTGGAGGGAAGGAACACCCAGGACAAATATCACTGCCGTTGCTCCTAGGTTCCTGGGTACTCCTACCGGCTCATATGGAGGTAAAAAAGAAGCCTCTCATGGTGTAGTACATCCAAACGTTTTATTAAACATGCTAGCAAGGTGCAGAAGTATAAACACAATTACAAACAGGGGACGCCATGTTAGCACTCCACCTACGTTCCAAGAAAGTGGAAGTGACGTGTTATGCTAGATCCCACCCAACGCATTTCATCATTGTGCGTCTGACGTCATCAGGGGAATAGCTAAAAATATGCACTAATGACACTGGCAGGGAAAGAGTGCTTGCTAACTATGTGGTGATTTTACTGTGGGAAGGCAGAGATCCTAGTTCCTGCTTAGCAGAAACACAGGATCTCTACCTTCCCTGCTAACAGAACTGTGATCTGCCTGTTTCCCCGAACAATCGCCGGGTGCTGGCGGACAATGAGTCTGCCGGACCCACTGATTGGCTTCTGCTTTGTCCAACCACAGTGGGAGTGGGTCACTGGCAGCACGCGTGTGCGCCCCAGACCCGGAAGTGCAGAAGATGTACAGGTATGTTATTGTAATTTACGTGGGGGCTGTCGGCAAGTGGTTAATCTGTGTTGGGATAACACAAAAGTGTGCACAGGACAGCTCTGAATTTCTGACATGATCAACAGTTTTTTTTTTGCATTTATTGAGCTGAAATATCAAAATTTTTCCAATGGTATATTTAAAGGACCGAAAAGCAGCACATATTGTAAGTCAAGTTCATTATCAGGGTTTTCAGAAAATTTTAATTGAAACTTCCCAATATAATTTTTTCTGCCTATAACTTTCTTGTGCATTCTTTTCACTCCTAATCAAGTCCTTGTGGCACCAACAATTTTTTTTATTTTTATTTTATCACTTGCCTATAGGCAGGCTCTACAGGCTCTCTAGGAGTTCAGCTGTGTGATAGAGATAATTTTATTATATTTTTTTCTCTCCCACAATCTACTGATGGAAATCCCATTGCTAGCTGTGAGAAAACTCAAGACAATTTGTTTTCTCAGAAGCCTTGACCCAGATGCTCATTGTGTTTGTATTGTTTTTCCTGCAGACAGTGAAAACTGCATGAAATGTCCTGATGATAAATGGCCAAATGAGAAGAAGGATCAGTGTCTTCCAAAATTGGTGGAATTTCTCTCCTACACTGATGATACCATTGTCACAGTATTTTCAGCTGTCTCCATCCTCTGTTGTCTTCTGACTGGTTTAACATTGGGGATATTTATACATTACCGGCACACCCCCATTGTTAAAGCTAATAACCGGAACTTGAGCTATCTTCTCCTGGTCTCCATCATGCTGAGCTTCCTCTGTGTCTTCTTGTTCCTTGGCCATCCAGTAGATGTAACCTGCATGCTGCGTGTAACCTCTTTTGGTGTCATCTTCTCAGTTGCTGTCTCTTCTCTACTTGCCAAAAGTATTATGGTGTGTATTGCTTTTAAAGCCACCAAACCTGGGAGTCACTGGAAGAAATGGATGGGAGCCAAACTGCTCAATTTTGTCATTTGTGTCTTCTCACTTGTTCAAATCGTAATCTGTGTCACTTGGTTGTCTATTTCTCCCCCCTTCCAGGATCAGGACACTCACTATTATCTGGGGAAGATCATCATTCAGTGTAATGAGGGTTCAGTTATCGGCTTCTACTCTGTCCTGGGATATATGGGGCTTCTGGCAGCTATGAGTTTCATTATCGCTTTTTTAGCCAGGACATTACCAGACAGTTTTAATGAGGCCAAGTACATCACCTTCAGCATGCTGGTGTTCTGCAGTGTCTGGATTACCATGATCCCGGCCTATCTGAGCACCAGAGGGAAATACATGGTGGCTGTGGAGGTTTTTGCTATAATGGCATCAAGTATTGGACTTCTTGGCTGTATATTTTTCCCAAAATGTTACATAATTCTGTTCAGACCTGACCTGAATAAAAAAACAGTTTTGCTTGAAAATAAAGGATAATATATTATTTATGATGACCTCAGTGAATCAAAATATAATCTATATACTGTTTACAGATGCAGTGCATTGTTAATGTTATAGTATTATCTATAGTATATCATTGGAAATATTAGTATTTTGTTAGTGTATTGAGAATAAACATTGTTAAAGTTTAATATTTAATACTTATCTTTCTGGACAGTGAGTCTGATTTTTGCTCTTTGGAAGATCTATGGACACTGCTAGTATCTGACAATTGGGATTTGTTGGAGAACTTGCACCTGCTGGGTGTAGTGGTTCCTAACTTCAACCATTAAATCACTACAGAACAAAGTAGTCACTTAGTGATGAGGAACCACAGTGACCAGAGGAGGACAAAGAATCCAGAATATAAATAAGTGTCAGATACCATAGCAAAATGTTGAATGCCCCCCCCCCGCAAACAGCCCCCCCTCCACAAAAAAAAAATGAACTAATGCCCTTGAACAACAGATTACCACACTCATGTGGCACAGTACCCAGGCAACAGCTTATATTAATTTCGAACAACAAAACAAAAAATTGCCAATAAAATCTACAGGTTACATTCAGTACATTATAGTGTAAGTAAAGTCAAAAAAGTTTTTTTCAAGTTTTGCACCCCCAAAACTAACGTCCCAGGGCTTGTGGGGAAGAGGCCCTTGTCCCCATCTGCACTGGGACAAGGTGCTTTTCCAGGCCCTGTGCAAAACAGATGACAGTCTGTCTCCCACTCCCCTCCTACCGCCCACTTTGCTTTCTGCTCCTGCTGTATGGGGCTGCGTGTGCCGTGGCCGGACTCGCAGGGCCCGGGAGGCTTAACAGTAAACTTACATTCCTCATCCTCACTGGGCATAGTTGACAACATTGTAAAAAAAATTATAGGGACACTTTTTTGTCTGTAGGCGGAGTCTTATTATAATTAGGGGACAGCATTCGTTTGTAGGTTTGGCCTAGTGGGGAGAGAAAAATGAGGCGCAAAGCGTGCCGCTGGGAAAAATGGGCGTGGTTTAAAGGGGCGTGAATCAAACTGGGTGTGGTTAAAGTCTGAGATGAACGAGGGATGGAGGGAGAAACAAAAGGAAGAAAGAGAGAGAGAGAGGAAGGAAAAAAGAGGAATGGAGGGACAGCGGGCCCAGATCCTACACCACAATAGAAATATGTGTATTCCAGAAAGTTTAACAATAAGCAGATAAAGATACTCCAAACACCTGGTGTTAGAGCTTCAATCATCCCGGCACCATGGTTGTTATAGTGTCAGGGTGATTGAAGCGCATTATTTCTATTATTACATTGTAATATAAAATGAAATAGTTCAACTCACCATAATGCAGAATCAGAATCAGTGGTAGCTCTGAGCATGTCACTTGCCACGTCGCCTGCCACCAGATGCCATCAGGTGTTCCTAGCAGAGTGCTTCCTTACATCTCAGGTGTCCCCAGGGGAGTGCTTCCTTACATCTCAGTTGTCCCCAGCGGAGTGCCTCCTTACATCTCAGGTGTCCCCAGTGGAGTGCCTCCTTACATTTCAGGTGTCCCCAGTGGAGTGTTTCCTTACATCTCAGGTGTCACTGTCCCCAGCCAGCGGCGTGCTTCCTTACATCTCAGGTGTCCCCAGAGGAGTGTTTCCTTACATCTCAGGTGTCACTATCCCCAGCCAGCGGAGTGCTTCCTTACATCTCAAGTGTCAATTTCCCCAGCCAGCGGAGTGCTTCCTTACATTTCAGGTGTCCCCAGTGGAGTGCTTCCTTACATCTCAGGTGTCCCCAGCGGAGTGCCTCCTTACATTTCAGGTGTCCCCAAGCGGAGTGTTTCCTTACATCTCAGGTGTCACTGTCCCCAGCCAGCGGAGTGCTTCCTTACATCTTAGGTGTCACTGTCCCCAGCCAGCAGAGTGCTTCCCTACATCTCAGGTGATCCCAGCGGAGTGCCTCCTTACATCTCAGGTGTCCCCAGCGGACTGTTTCCTTACATCTCAGGTGTCCCCAGCGGAGTGCTTCCTTACATCTCAGGTGTCCCCAGCAAAGTGCTTCCTTACATCTCAGGTGTCACTGTCCCTAGCCAGCGGAGTGCTTTCTTAGATCTCAGTTGTCACTGTCCCCAGCCAGTGGAGTGCCATCTCAGGTGTCACTGTCCCCAGCCAGCGGAGTGCTTCCTTACATCTCAGGTGTCAATTGCCATAGCCAGCGGAGTGCTTCCTTACATCTCAGGTGTCACTGTACCCAGCCAGGGCAGTGCTTCCTTACATCTCAGGTGTCCCCAGCAGAGTGTTTCCTTACCTCTCAGGTGTCACTGTCCCCAGCCAGCTGAGTGCTTCCTTACATCTCAGGTGTCCCCAGCGGAGTGTTTCCTTACATTTAAGGTGTCACTGACCCCAGCCAGCGGAGTGCTTCCTTACATCTCAGGTGTCACTGTCCCGAGCCAGCGGAGTACTTCCTTACATCTCAGGTGTCAATTTCCCTAGCCAGCGGAGTGCTTCCTTACATCTCAGGTGTCACTGTCCCCAGCCAGCGGAGTGCTTCCTTACATCTCAGGTGTCCCCAGCGGAGTGTTTCCTTACATTTCAGGTGTCACTGACCCAGCCAGTGGAGTGCTTCCTTACATCTCAGGTGTCACTGTCCCCAGCCAGCAGAGTGCTTCCTTACATCTCAGGTGTCACTGTCCCCAGCCAGTGGAGTTCTTCCTTACATCTCAAGTGCCCCCCCCACCATTGGAGCCCTTCTATATCCCAGCCGGCCAACTACAATAGAAATTGAGCTGTGGCACCCCCCACCCTCCACTCCTTTCCACAACAGGTCACAGATGACAGACAGACCGGGGGGTGGGTGGTGCTGCAGAGCTATCTCTTTCTAACTCGTCTGGTCTTCTGGAAAAAGGCGGCCGGCAGAGACATTATCTCCGCCAACCATGGACCTCTAGCGGTGGCGGGGGGGGGGGGGGGGGCAGCAAAATATTGCAAAAAAATGTGATATCTATTGGCAATTATGACCGGGCCCTACTCAGCTGCGGGCCCCATAGCGCCTGCGTGGGTCGCTATGGCGGTAGTTCCGCCACTGCAGAGACACCCTTCACTCTTCAAGAGAGGGAAGATTTCACTTCACTTTAATAAGTTGATTGTAATGTAATCTTTTAAGTGTCAAAGTCACTTTAAATATATTGTATGTACTGTGGATGTATCTGGTTATATTAACCAATTAAATACTGGGCGCTTTCACCCCCTTCCTTCCCAGGCCACCTTTCATCTTTCAGTGTAATTAGCCATTTTCCCTCCCCGGTGTCATGTGACTCGTTAGTGTTACAAGGTCTCAGTTGAGAATGAGGAGCAGGTGTGTTAAATTTGGTGTTATCTCTCTCATACTGGTCACTAGAAGTTCAACATGGCACCTCATGGCAAAGAACTCTGAGGATCTGAAAAAAAGAATTGTTGCTCTACATAAAGATTGCCTAGACCTAGAAATTGAGCTGCAGCACAGTGGCCAAGACCATATAGTGGTTTAAAAGGACAGGTTCCACTCAGAACAGGCCTCACCATGGTCGACCAAAGAAGTTGAGTGCACATGCTCAGCGTCATATCCAGAGGTTGTCTTTGGAAAATAGAGGTATGAGGAGTGCTGCAGAGATTAAAGGGGTGGGGGATGAGCCTGTCAGTGCTCAGACCATACGCCGCACACTGCATCAAATTGGTCTGCATGGCTGTCATCCCAGAAGGAAGCCTCTTCTAAAGATGATGCACAAGAAAGCCATCAAACAGTTTGCTGAAGTCAAGCAGACTAAGAACATGGATTACCGGAACCATGTCCAATGGTCTGATGAGACCAAGATAAACTTGTTTGGTTGAGATGGTGTCAAGCGTGTGTGGTGGCAACCAGGTGAGGCGTACAAAGACAAGTGTGTCTTGCCTATAGTCAAACATGGTGGTGGGAGTGTCATGGTCTGGGGCTACATGAGTGTTGCTGGCACTGGGGAGCTACATTGAGGGAACCATGAATGCCAACATGTACTGTGACATACTGAAGCAGAGCATGATCCCCTCCCTTGGGCAGTATTCCAACTTGATAACGACCCCAAATACACCTCCAAGACGACCTCTTCCGTGCTAAAGAAGCTGAGGGTAAAAGGTAATGAACTGGCCAAGCATGTCTCCAGACCTAAACCCTAATAAGCATCTGTGGGGAATCCTCAAACAGAAGGTGGAGGAGCGCAAGGTCTCTAACATCCACCAGCTCTGTGATGTTGTCATGGAGGAGTGGAAGAGGACTCCAGTGGCAACCTGTGAAGCTGTGGTGAATTCCATGCCCAAGAGGGTTAAGGCAGTGCGGCAAAATAATGGTGGCCACACAAAATATTGACACTTTGGGCCTAATTTGGACATTTTCACTTAGGGGTGCACTCACTTTTGTTGCCAGCGGTTTAAACATTAATGGCTGTGTGTTGAGTTATTTTGAGGAGACAGCAAATTTACACTGTTATACAAGCTGTACACTCACTACTTTACATTGTAGCAAAGTGTCATTTCTTCGGTGTTGTCACATAAAAAGAAATAATAAAATATTTACCAAAATGTGTGGGGGGTACTCACTTTTGTGAGATACTGTAAGTGCCACCTATCAGTGCTGCCTATCAGTGTCACCTATCAGCTCCCTTCAGTGCCGCCTATTAGTGCCCATCAGTTCCACCTCTCAGTGCCCATCAGTGCCGCTCCATCAGTGCTGCCTTATAAGTGCCTATCTTTGCAGCCTACCAGTGCCCATCAGCGCACATCAGTGAAGAAGAAAAATTATCTGTTTGCAAAATTTTATAACAAACTATGAAAGTGTTTTTATTTTTTTGTTTTTTTTTAAGTTCAGTAGTTTTTTTAGCAAACAATAAATAACCCAGCAGTGATTAAATACCACCAAAAGAAAGCTCTATTTGTGTGAAAAAAAATTATAAAAATTTCATTTGGGAACAGCGTTGCATGACTGCGCAGTTGTCATTTAAAGAGTGAGAGCGTGGAAAGCTGAAAATTGGCCTTGGCAGAAAGGGGGTTTGCCCTGTAAGTCCTGTAAGCAAGTGGTTAAAGGAAGTGTTTTTTCATACAAGTAGTGCGTTTGAACCATATCTATGGTTTCTGACAGATTTGGTGGCAGGTATTGTTTCCATTTTCTGGTTATTATAAGTATAGCTTCTAACAAGATGTGTGTAACGACCACACGGAAATCCTTTGGGATAGTATCAATATACAATTTTAATAAAGCTGGGGAGGGTCTAGTAGAGATCAAAATACGAATCACCTTAGAAATGATCTTAAAAATTTTCCACCAGAAACAAGTTACATTTTTACAAGACCACAGAGTATGGAGCAGAGTTCCATTTTGTCCACAACCTCGCCAGCATTGAGGAGAGTAGGAGTGTGAGAATTGGGCCAAGCCAAAAGGAGTAACATACCATTTCAATGTAATTTTTTGTGATAACTCCCAGTGGTTAACGCAATGTGTGACATTACAGATAGATGTAAGGGGCCATACACCACTGAGCTGTGGTAAAGGTGAAGGCAAGATCTGTTTTCCATTTGAGGAAGGGTTTTGATTTAGCAAAATGCCTCTTATTTTGGAGGTGGTTGTAGAATAGAGAGATGCCACAGTTTATCTTGAATACCTATCCGTGTGGGAGGACAAGTGGACAGAAAGTGTCTGCAAGTAGGTGAAAATATCATTGGAGGTCAGACCAAATTTCTCACCCAGCTTCTCCATGCTTTTAAAATCTTTCCACCCACTTATAGCAGGATGACGGGGGGGGGGGGCTTTCCCACCCTGACTGGACGTCATATGACGTCTTGCCAGGAAGCACCAATCATGCAGCTGTGGGGCCGCGTAGCAGCGTGATCTGTCACCGGCTGTGGACACAGCCGATGATTGATGAGTGTACTGGCTAACTGCCATTACCATGTGACTACCATGACCAATCACAGCAGGTCACATGACAGTTGTAAACAATGGATGGCTTCCTTTCATGCCATCCATTGTGTTGTTAGCTGTGATTGAACAATATGATTACATGGTACAGACAGGACCAATCACAGCCCATCTGTACCATGTAATTAGTTTTCACCAATCACAGCTAATCACAACAAAACAAACTGAACAAATCAGTATCAAACAGTAAAATGCTTGCTTACAGCAATGTAATGCATTGCTACAAGCAATCATAATGTGTAAAAAAAAAAATCCTGATCACTTCTACAAAGTAGTATAATGTTACTATAGTAACATTATATTCCTCTGGTCACAGTGTGTTCAAAAAAATTGTAAAGAAAAATGTAATAAAAAAATAAAAGTAAAATTGTGACATTTTTTTCTCGTACTGTCACCAGTCAGCGTCCTTGATCACTGGCACATCAGTTATATGATGCTGTACTTCACTGGTGACAGTATAAAAAAAATAAAAAAATTATTTTTTATATCTTCATTTTACAAAAAATGATAACAAAAACATTACAACTTTAAAAATTCCACCATGCCTCTTACTAAATACCTTGGACTGTCTACTTTCCAAAAGGGGGTCATTTGGGGGTTATTTCTACTGTCCTGATATTTTAGGGCTTGAAGAAATTAGGTGACCGTCAGTACATTGGGATTGATCAATTTTCATATATATATTTCCTTAGTTTGTGGACTCTATAACTTTCCTACAGACTAAATATTATGAACTTATTTAGGTTATTTTCACCAAAGAAATGTAGCAGAATACATTTTGGGCTACATTTATGAAGAACAATTATTTAATTGCAAAATTTTCTATGGATTTGGGATCCCTTAAAGACTGCCTATGCTGAGTGACTATCCTATTCCTCCTCAATCTTGATGATGCTAGCTTCCAACAATATTTTTGGTTTAGGGCACCACCACCACCACCGCCTAAGGCCCAATTTTTCTGCCCCTGTTTAAAAGAGGCATGTAATTACAATTTTTCATCTAATATTTCACAGCAGGGTCCATTCCTGTGTCCAACAAAAGTATCTGTGAGGAGTTACAGTGTTGTGGTACCACCACCACACATGGTGATTCTCCAGATCATCCACCTTGTCTTGAATCTCTCTTTGTGTGTGGGAAAGCATGGCCTTAGCAGCAGAGATTGCAGCTGATTCATCTTCAATAGAGGAGATCATCTCTTCAGTGTGTGTGATCTGCATGGTTTCGGTCTGCACTTCCCTATGGAGCTGTTCTAGCCTTTATAGAAATGCTTGATTTACTGCCTCAGTGATCATAAGAGTGAGGAGGGCCACCACTGCCTGAGCTATGCCGGCCAGGGAGGCAGGATCGAGGGGAGCTGAGGCACTGTGTGCCTGAGTCTGTAGACAGCCTGTGGAGCTGGCAGGCTAAGCGTGTGGAGCCGGCGCCATATTGGCTGCATCTGATCTGGCCGTGTCTCCTGTGTCTGGATGCGGAGCCGGGGCCTCTAGGGGAAATGATCATTCCAGGAAGCGGGCATGGGGATTCCCCAGGAAAACTGCATTTATGTCATCATGACAGTTGAAGAAGGCCTGTCACTTGAAAGAAAGTGTGATTTACTACCAGAGGAAGCTATAAACCTCCCTTTCAAATCCCCACCACACAGGCTCCTTCAGCAATCTGTGGATACTCAATGAGAGGCCTGCTGTACAGGTATTTGTGTGTACCTCTGCCTCAATTTTCAATTACTCTAGGATGTTGTATCCAATTTTCATCCAATTTGCAATAGCAGGAGAATGTGAACGGCCCTCTATGGAGCCGGCTCACATATATCTGATGCGGCTCCGGTGCAAATTTGCACAGGGGCCCTGTGCGTCTTTTGTTCCGTTTCAGGTCCGAATTCAGCCCAAAATTCGGGCTGAAATCGGACCTGAAACCTTACACCAGGATTCCCAGGACCCCTGCTGTGAGCCGCATCGGCATTAGGTGTGAACCCAGCCTGAGACTTTACAAAAATTTTCGCACATTGTGAATTTATTCATCTTTTTATGTGTTTCTTTCGATTCCTATTTTCTTTAGTTTTTTTGTTCTTACTGTACTTGAGGAATGCTATGAAGACACCATCATAAATTCAACCTGGTCATTCTTGATCCAGGACTTTGCAACTACAAAACTTAATGTGATATTAATTTCTTGTCCAACACTGCCACCTACAGGTAATAATACATCATTACAGCTGTTAAAATAGGATGCAATATTCTGCATCTCAATTTCAGAGTACCTATGACCCTTTCAACCATTTCTTTAAATATACATGGGCTAAATGTGACGGGAGTTAAATAAGCTGAAAGGGGATGTCCTCTGCACTCAAGAGACACATTTCATGGCTAACAAACAACCCAAATGCACAAATAGATCCTTCCCGCATATTTTCACAGCAAATGCTCAAGTTAAAAAACAGGTCTTGATAGCGATTAAACATTCCATTGCGTTTCAACTACATGAAGTCCACTGTGATCCCAATGGAAGGTATATACTCCTGGTCTGTGATATGAACAATATCACATATACTTTAGTGAACTTTTATGCCCCCAACACTGGACAAGCAGCATTCATGAGAACTGTGAACAAACGCCTTAATAAGCTACTCAGGGGATCACTACTCCAATGTGGGGACTTTAACAGTGTGGTAAGCAAAAACATGGACTGTTCTAATCCTTACCTCACACACCGATATGAGTTGCAACCCTTTTTAATGGAAGTGGAGCTATATGACAGCTAGAGATGCATAAACTCTTCTGAAAAGGACTACATGTCAGGTCACCTGAGATCATGTGACAGATGCACTCTGCAGGAGTCGGAAGTGCACCGCTAAGATAGTGGACCCTAGGACTGACTGCTGCGGGTTGTACCCAAGGAGGTTCAGGAAGCAGGTCTTCTGGATTGCTAACACAGATCCCAGTGGGAGCTAGAGCATAGATTCCCCAGGGCGCGGAGTCTAAGAGCCAGCAGGTGTTCACCAGAGCCTCTAGTGGTGAGGATGAACTGCGCTGCAGTCTGGCTCCAGGTCGTGGCCCCTAAGGTCACACAGCTCACGCTCACGGTAGACTACAGGAGAAGGAAGCAGCAGGCTGGAACAACAAGGATAGTAAAGGAGTAAGGCAGAGGTCAGGGCCAAAAGGTCAGGATCATGAGCAGACAGGAATAGTCGGGAACACGCCAAGGTCGGTAACAGAGACAAGCGAAGAGCACAGGGCAAGCAGGAAACAGGAAGCCAGACACACAATGAATACACAATGGTTGATCAGCTCCGCTGGCTTGCAGTGCACAGCTTAATATAGGGTCCCAGATAGGGCCTGGGGTGGAGCCATACTAAGAGGAGAGGTTATAAAAACAACCAGGTGAGAGTGGCTGGCCTCTTAGTCTGAACACATGAGATGAGGTAAGCTGACAGAGAAAGATTACTGCATAACCATGACACTACACCTATTACTCAGATCCCCACCAAGCCTATTCGGGTATTGACCTTATCCTATCAGATCTTAATTTACTGCAGAGAACTTTATCAGTTAAAATCTATTTGGTTGGACCATGCTCTGGTCTCTAAAGTTCTGAAGGAGCAACTTTTAAATAAATCTGCATACCTTTGGAGGAATAACACTGCGCTTCTCTATAATCCTACGCACAAAACGAGTCTAACTCAGCTACTTAATGAGTTTTTTGTGGTAAGCAATACATCCAATGTAAATATAATGGTGCGCCCATAAGGCTGATAGTAGGGGCCTGCTTATACAAGCAGTGGCAAGGAAAAAGAGGCAAAAGGCAAAACTGTTGAACATGTTGCTTAATAATCTTAAATCTTTAGAATCACACCACAAAAATTCCCTTCTCTCAAATTGAATCTGACCTATTTAGGTGTAGACAAAAAGTCAGCCTAACACTTATCTCTGCTCACCAGAAATACTTGAAACGGTCCAAGGCAATGTACTATCGCATGCGGTAATAAGGCAGAGAAATTACTGGCAAATTACCTAAGAAAGAGACAACATACAAAACTGTATTGTATTAGGGAACCCCACAGTGGAAAAATGGAGTACCACCCAACTGTGATAGCTAACGGCTTTATGAAATACTACAAGGACCTCTATAACTTAGTTTAGATAGTACCATGCCCCAACCATTAGCCCCAAATATTAATAACTTCTTGAAATAAGTGACATTGCCCACGATAAATAATAAAGCACTTACGGCACTTAATGCCCGATCTTAGATAAAGAAATACTGGATACTATTTTCACCTTACCAGCACATAAGTCACCTGGCACTGATGGATTTTCATCAGAATGCTATAAAGTATTTTCTCAAATCTTAGTTCCACATCTGGGCACTTTATTCAATAATATTGCCTCATCTGCTTCTTTCCCCGAGGAAATGTTACAGGCAACCAGTATAGCTTTGCCGAAACCAGGGAAGACGCCGGACAGCCACAAAACTTTAGACCCATATCTCTGTTAAATACAGATTTAAAGATATAAGCTAAGATACTCGCAAATAGATCGACCAAAATAACTCCTTCTTTAGTCAAAGCAGACCAGGTGGGCTTCGCTAAGGGGAGGCAGGCCCCCGATGGTACACAGAGACTGTTCAATCCTTGGCAAAAAAATCCTGGAAACTAGTGAAAACTAGGAAAGCGCCCACAGTGATCCTGACACTTGACGCTGAAAAGGCCTTTGATAGGGTGCACTGGGGGTATCTCAGTGCAACGCTACAAAAATGTGGGATCCAAGGGTTCATACTTTCAGCAGTATTTGCATTGTACACTAACCCCTTAGCCACAGTTTGTCCATCCAATGCCATATCTGATAAGTTTTATATTACAAATGGAACCTGCCAGGGATGCCCGTTATTTCCTCTCATATTTTCCCTTATGATGGAACCCCTGGCAGACGCCATTAGAAGTGATAACACCATAACAAGGATAGATGTAGCAGGCCATAATCACAAGATAGGGCTGTTTGCAGATGATGTAGTCCTCACACTTACCAATCTGGCTTCTTCTCTGACCAGAGTGCACTCACTACCACAAAAATATGGTTCGGTCTCATACTACAAGCCTAATGTCTTGTATATTGCCTATAAATGTTCCAAAGTAACAAACAGGCCAACTTAAACAACAATTTCCCTTTCAATGGGACTAAAACCATCCCATATTTGGGAGTTACCCTATTGTTCCGCACATCCTCTACATATGAAGCTAACTTTCCAAACCTACTAGATAGTATAAAGGTAGAAAAGGTAGAAAAGTAGAAATACCTTCCTAGGGAACACTTAACCCCTTGATCGCCCCCCTAGTGTTAACCACTTGACTACTTGAACTACCTTATACCTGATTTAACCACTTCAGCCCCAGAAGATTTGGCTGCTCAATGACCAGACCGTTTTTTTGCGATACGGGACTGCATCGCTTTAACTGACAATTGCGAGGTCATGTGAAATTGTACCCAAACAAAATTGATGTCCTTTTTTTCCACACAAATAGAGCTTTCTTTTGGTGGTATTTGATCATCTCTGTGGTTTTTATTTTTTGCGCTGTAAACAAAAAAAGAACATCAATTTTGAAAAAAAAACAGTATTTTGTACTTTTTGCTATAATAAATACCTCCAATTTTTTTTTTAAAAAGTAAATTTTTTCCTTAGTTTAGGTCGATATGTATTCTTCTACAGATTTTTGGTAATAAAAATTGGTTTCCGCAAAAGTTATAGCATCTACAAAATAGGGGAAAGATTTATGGCATTTTTTAATTATTTTTATTTTTTTACTAGTAATGGCGGCGATCAGCAATTTTTATCAGGACTGTGACATTATGGCGGACAGATTCGACACTTTTGACACATTTTTAGGACCGTTGACATTTATACAGCGATCAGTGCTATAAAAATGCACTGATTACTGTGTAAATGTCACTGGCAGGGAAGGGGTTAACATTTGGGGGTTATCAAGGGGTTAACTGTGTTCCCTAGGGAGTGATTCTAACTGTGGGGGGAGGGGACTGACTGGGTGAGGAGACCGATCATTGTTTATGCCAAGATCTGTCTGTTTACATTGACAGATCTTCATTCTGTCTCTGTGTGGAGCGATCACGGGTGCCCAACGGTCATCGCGACCGCCGGGCACTCGCATCGCCTCCGGTGGTGCTCTAAAGGTGAGCCGATGTACAGCTACATCGGTTCGCCCAGGGGAGCCAACCTGCCACAGTACAAAGGTCCCAATGCGGACTTTACTAAATAATGAGGAAACTGAAAAGCCAGTTTCCTCCCAAACTAGCAAATACACTGGAGCCCCTCAACCTGCCTGGTTGAGAATCCTCGCCCCATACACTGGTGGAGTGCCACACTACCACAATATATATATATATATATATATATATATATATATATATATATATATATATATATATACACACTGTATATATATATCTATCTATATCCACTTGCCGACTGCCTCACGCCTATATACGTGAACACAATGGCACGGGCAGGCAAAATCACGTCCCCCCCCCCCCCGGTGCCAGCGGCAGTCGGCATTTTCTGGGAGTGTTGAGAGGTGAGGGGGAGGCCATCCGATCGTGGCCCCCCCTCGCAATCACTCCCAGCCAATGAGAAACATCCCCTGCCTCTGTATAGTACACAGAGGCGGAGGATGTGATGTCATCTCTCCTAGGCTCGGCAGTTTCCGTTCCGGCGCCGAGGAGAGAAGACATCTGAGTAAGTGTAAAACACAACACAACACAGTATAACATGCCAGGCATACATTCCACCCCCTCCCTGTCACACTGACACCAAGCAGGTTTTATTTATTTTTTCCTAATTACTGCATGGTGTCAGTTTGTGACAGTTAGAAGTGTTAGGGCAGTTAGTGTTAGCCCCTTTAGGTCTAGGGTACCCCCCTAACCCCCCCTAATAAAGTTTTAACCCCTTGATCACCCCCCGTCACCAGTGTCGCTAAGCGATCATTTTTCTGATCGTGGTATTAGTGTCGCTGGTGACGCTAGTTAGGGAGGTAAATATTTAGGTTCGCCGTCAGCGTTTTATAGTGACAGGGACCCCCATATACTACCTAATAAATGTTTTAACCCCTTGATTGCCCCCTAGTTAACCCTTTCACCACTGATCACCGTATAACCATTTCGGGTGACGCTGGTTAGTTCGTTTATTTTTTACAGTGTCAGGGCACCCGCCGTTTATTACCGAATAAAGGTTTTGCCCCCTGATCGCCCGGTGGTGATATGCGTCGCCCCAGGCAGCGTCAGATTAGCGCCAGTATCGCTAACACCCACGCACGCAGCATACGCCTCCCTTAGTGGTATAGTATCTGAATGGATCAATATCTGATCCGATCAGATATATACTAGTGTCCCCAGCAGTTTAGGGTTCCCAAAAGCGCAGTGTTATCGGGATCAGCCCAGATACCTGCTAGCACCTGCGTTTTGCCCCTCCGCCCGGCCCAGCCCAGCCCACCCAAGTGCAGTATCGATCGATCACTGTCACTTACAAAACACTAAACGCATAACTGCAACGTTCGCAAAGTCAGTCTGATCCCTGCGATCGCTAACAGTTTTTTTGGTAGCGTTTTGGTGAACTGGCAAGCACCAGCCCCAGGCAGCGTCAGGTTAGTTCCAGTAGCGCTAACACCCACGCACGCAGCGTACACCTCCCTTAGTGGTATAGTATCTGAACGGATCAATATCTGATCCGATCAGATCTATACTAGCGTCCCCAGCAGTTTAGGGTTCCCAAAAATGCAGTGTTAGCGGGATCAGCCCAGATACCTGCTAGCACCTGCGTTTTGCCCCTCCGCCCGGCCCAGCCCAGCCCACCCAAGTGCAGTATCGATCGATCACTGTCACTTACAAAACACTAAACACGTAACTGCAGCATTCGCAGAGTCAGGCCTGATCCCTGCGATCGCTAACAGTTTTTTTGGTAGCGTTTTGGTGAACTGGCAAGCACCAGCGCCCTAGTACACCCCGGTCGTAGTCAAACCAGCACTGCAGTAACACTTGGTGACGTGGCGAGTCCCATAAGTGCAGTTCAAGCTGGTGAGGTGGCAAGCACAAGTAGTGTCCCGCTGCCACTGCCACCAAAAAGACAAACACAGGCCAGTCGTGCCCATAGTGCCCTTCCTGCTGCATTCGCCAATCCTAATTGGGAACCCACCGCTTCTGCAGCGCCCGTAATTCCCCCATTCACATCCCCAACCAAATGCAGTCGGCTGCATGAGAGGCATTTTCTTTATGTCCTCCCGAGTACCCCTACCCAACAAACCCCCCCAAAAAAGATGTTGTATCTACAGCAAGTGCAGATATTATTGTCCCTCCTGTCCTGACAATCCTGGTCTTTGCATTGGTGAATGTTTTGAACGCTACCATTCACTAGTTTAGTATTAGCGTAGGGTACAGCATTGCACAGACTAGGCACACTTTCACAGGGTCTCCCAAGATGCCATCGCATTTTGAGAGACCCGAATCTGGAACCGGTTACAGTTATAAAAGTTAGTTACAGTATAGTTGTAAAAAAAAAAAAAAAAAAAACACAAACAAAACTATAAAATAAAAAAAAATAGTTGTCCTTTTATTGTTCTCTCTCTCTCTATTCTCTCTATTGTTCTGCTCTTTTTTACTGTATTCTATTCTGCAATGTTTTATTATGTTTTATCATGTTTGCTTTTCAGGTATGCAATTTTTTATTCTTTACCGTTTACTGTGCTTTATTGTTAACCATTTTTTTGTCTTCAGGTACGCCATTCGCGACTTTGAGTGGTTATACCAGAATGATGCCTGCAGGTTTAGGTATCATCTTGGTATCATTCTTTTCAGCCAGCGGTCGGCTTTCATGTAAAAGCAATCCTAGCTGCTAATTAGCCTCTAGACTGCTTTTACAAGCAGTGGGAGGGAATGCCCCCCCCACCGTCTTCCGTGTTTTTCTCTGGCTCTCCTGTCTCAACAGGGAACCTGAGAATGCAGCCGGTGATTCAGCCTGCTGACCATAGAGCTGATCAGAGACCAGAGTGGCTCCAAACATCTCTATGGCCTAAGAAACTGGAAGCTACGAGCATTTCATGACTTAGATTTCGCAGGATGTAAACAGCGCCATTGGGAAATTGGGGAAGCATTTTATCACACCGATCTTGGTGTGGTCAGATGCTTTGAGGGCAGAGGAGAAATCTAGGGTCTAATAGACCCCAATTTTTTCAAAAAAGAGTACCTGTCACTACCTATTGCTATCATAGGGGATATTTACATTCCCTGAGATAACAATAAAAATGATTAAAAAAAAAAAAAAATGAAAGGAACAGTTTAAAAATAAGATAAAAAAGCAAAAAAATAATAAAGAAAAAAAAAAAAAGCACCCCTATCCCCCCTGCTCTCGTGCTAAGGCGAACGCAAGCGTCGGTCTGTCGTCAAATTTAAACAGCAATTGCACCATGCATGTGAGATATCACCATGAAGGTCAGATCGAGGGCAGTAATTTTAAAGCATGTCATGTTTGGTATCCATGTACTCGGCCTAAGATCATCTTTTTTATTTCATCAAACATTTGGGCAATATAGTGTGTTTTAGTACATTAAAATTAAAAAAAGTGTGTTTTTTTCCACAAAAAATGCGTTTGAAAAATCGCTGCGCAAATACTGTGTGAAAAAAAAAAAATGAAACACCCACCATTTTAATCTGTAGGAAATTTGCTTTAAAAAAATATATAATGTTTGGTGGTTCAAAGTAATTTTTTGCAAAAAAAAATAATTTTTTCATGCAATCAAAAAGTGTCAGAAAGGGCTTTGTCTTCAAGTGGTTAGAAGAGTGGGTGATGTGTGACATAAGCTTCTAAATGTTGTGCATAAAATGCCAAGACAGTTCAACCCCCCCCCCAAATGACCCCATTTTGGAAAGTAGACACCCCAAGCTATTTGCTGAGAGTCATGTCGAGTCCATGGAATATTTTATATTGTGACACAAGTTGCGGGAAAGAGACAATTTTTTTTTGCACAAAGTTGTCACTAAATGATATATTGCTCAAACATGCCATGGGAATATGTGAAATTACACCCCAAAATACATTCTGTTGCTTCTCCTGAGTATGAGGATACCACATGTATGGGACTTTTTGGGAGCCTAGCCGCGCACGGGACCCCGAAAACCAAGCACCGCCTAAATTTTTGAATTCACTCTTCACTGCCTATCACAGTTTCGGAGGCCATGGAATGCCCAGGTGGCACAACCCCCCCCGCCCCAAATGACCCCATTTTGGAAAGTAGACACCCCAAGCTATTTGCTGAGAGGTATAGTGAGTATTTTGCAGACCTCACTTTTTGTCACAAAGTTTTGAAAATTGAAAAAAGAAAAAAAAAATTTTTCTGGTCTTTCTTCATTTTCAAAAACAAATGAGAGCTGCAAAATACTCACTATGCCTCTCAGCAAATAGCTTGGGGTGTTTACTTTCCAAAATAGGGTCATTTGGGGGGGTTTTGTGCCATCTTGGCATTTTATGGCCTTCAAAACTGTGATAGGTAGTGAGGAGTGAAATCAAAAATTTATGCCCTTAGAAATCCTGAAGGCGGTGCTTGGTTTTCGGGGCCCCGTACGCGGCTAGGATCCCAAAAAGTCCCACACATGTGGTATCCCCGTACTCAGGAGAAGCAGCTGAATCTATTTTGGGGTGCAATTCCACATATGCCCATGGCCTGTGTGAGCAATATATCATTTAGTGACAACTTTTTGTAAATTTTTTTTTTTTGTCATTATTCAATCACTTGGGACAAAAAAAATAAATATTCAATGGGCTCAACATGCCTCTCAGCAATTTCCTTGGGGTGTCTGCTTTCCAAAATTGGGTCATTTGGGGGGGTTTTGTACTGCCCTGCCATTTTAGCACCTCAAGAAATGACATAGGCAGTCATAAACTAAAAGCTGTGTAAATTCCAGAAAACGTACCCTAGTTTGTAGACGCTATAACTTTTGCGCAAACCAATAAATATACGCTTATTGCCTTTTTTTTTACCAAAGACATGTGGCCGAATACATTTTGGCCTAAATGTATGACTAAAATTGAGTTTATTGGATTTTTTTTATAACAAAAAGTAGAAAATATTATTTTTTTAAAAAATTTTCGGTCTTTTTCCATTTATAGCGCAAAAAATAAAAATGGCAGAGGTGATTAAATACCATCAAAAGAAAGCTCTATTTGTGGGAAGAAAAGGACGCTAATTTCGTTTGGGTATAGCATTGCATGACCGCGCAATTAGCAGTTAAAGCGACGCAGTGCCGAATTGTAAAAAGTGCTCTGGTCAGGAAGGGGGTAAATCCTTCCGGGGCTGACGTGGATATATATATATGTATATAGATCTATGTGTGTATATATATATATATATATATATATATATATATATATGTGTGTGTGTGTGTGTGTGTGTGTGTACACACATGAAATCTACTAAGGACCTGTCACGCTAAACCACGTCCTTGTCTTGTGAACAATGAATTCAACATGTGGATATTTTTCTTAATTGTTTATTAATAGAATAATTAATTCAAAGCGTTGACTAAATGTATTTGAATGTGCATACATGCAGCAATCTCCAGATGTGTTCTTATCTGAAGAAGGGTGTAATCATGTTAGCCCAAAACTGTAAATGTTATGTGCAGCAATTCCTCTGGACTATATATATATATATATATATATATATATATATATATATATATTTTCTCCTTTTATTTACATGTTATTTATTTACATGTTTTAATTATTTTATAAAACATTTTTAATATAAAGTTTTTTTATTTTAGGATGTATTTTTATATTTCAATAGTGAATTGTCCACTGTATGTATATATGTGTGTTTTTGGCCTCTAACACCACTATTCTGAGCCTAAAATATGAGGGACTAATTCCTAATCATAATCTACAAATAGAACAGCTCTCGGTTGTTAAAAAATATACAAAATCTTTATTACTTGTCAAACAAAAATATACACTTACACTTGATAGACAAAAACATAAGCAAACATGGTTAAAAGCAACAAGCTGCCTTTACTCCACCCAGGGTAGAAGAAACTGGGGAACCCACCGGGAGCTCACTTCAAAGCGATCCACATGCCCTTATCGTCAGCTACCAAGGGAGCATGTCCCAGAAACGCAGAGAGCTCAGACATTATCAGAAGTTGACCGAGTTCTCCTCGCAGACTGCTCGTGGTGGCGTTATTGATGGCACCGATTTCTCGGCCCCCACCTCCACTCCTGAGCAAAGCGGCTCCTACACTGACCTCCCTGAGGCAGAATCGCTGACTGCAAGAAACTCGGGTGAAACCACTTCTGATCTCGCCTCTGCACCAAGCCCTCCATGCTCTAGTCTAGCTAAA
This sequence comes from Lithobates clamitans, assembly GCA_037952925.1. Lineage (NCBI taxonomy): Eukaryota > Metazoa > Chordata > Amphibia > Anura > Ranidae > Lithobates > Lithobates clamitans. The sequence continues at coordinate 6,106,659 of JBBGZY010001416.1, forward strand.
ACACTTATGAGAATGGATGAATGTCAGCCAGATACAGTGGTGAGTCATGAGTGTTCTCCTCGTCTGCTAGCACATGATACTCTACACTCCTCCATAGCAGCCTCCCCCACCTGAAACCAACAAGTTATTGACACATTGCTTAAGGAAATGCTCCTCTCTCCTTCTGCTATCACCCAGAAATATTCTGCTGAGGTTAACTCATTAGGGGAAAGAGTATGTCGGGTTAAAAATGCCTTGAGTAATATTACTACTTAAGTCAATGACCTGGTGGATGCTTGTGATGAGGGGATGGAAGAGAAGCAATGGATAAGTGCAAAGATCACTGACTTGGAGAATAGATCAAGGAGCAAAAATCTAAAACTGAGAGGAGTGCCTGAATCTGTAATACCAGGTGGCCTTATGCATTACACCAAACGTTTATTCGTTTATTTGTTTATTTGTCACAGTTGAACAGAATGGAGCAACATACCACATCACTACCCTTGAGAAGGGCCTGCATTTACTCCTGGGGCCACTCTTCCTCCTTGTTCCCACAACCCACTGGGGAAAGTTTCTCCTATCTGGCATAAGTTGAACTTGGGGCACTTGCAGTATATTTTTAAGGTGCACACACCAAAAGAAGAGGAAACGGGAAAGGGAGGCATAGGGACACCTGGGGATGAGAAGAGGAGAAGAGAAGGAAGAAAAAGAGAGATGCTGGCTGGGTCAGTCACCTTAAGGTAGCCACAGATAATAGAGCATTTGTTAGGGTATAATAGGAATTTAAGCAACAAGTCATCAATCTTTATTAGTACACTTAGGGTTGGTTAAACAAATATTTCATTTGTCTCTAAATGGTGTAAACTTTGAATCAGTAACAGCTAATATCTTCTCCATCTCACACTGGTGGTTAAGAGTAGAAATGGTATCAGTAGTAGATGGTGGATTTGGTGAGTTCCACAGTCTATTGATTGTAAGCTTTGCCCAATCACGGCGCAGAATGCACTGCATGATGTTTGTCGGGCGAACACTCTGCAAATTTGGGTGTGTAGCGAACGGCCAAACAGGCCCATCCCTAGTCATTGTTTATCAAATACACATTTTCAGCATATAATACACTCAGATTAATTTTAGTACACACAAACAAAATTTAGTTCACATTTTTCAAGTAAAATCTAAAAATATAAAAGATTGTGTTTCACAGAGTAAATAGATATGAGATAAGCAAAGACTTACAGTTGTGTGTCTGTGAAATAGCAATAAACTATGGTATCAAAATTGCCCATAAACAATGCTTTAAAAGCCTTTACAGCTCATCAATTTAGTGTTAACAGTAAAAAATGACTTAAGAATTATTGGTCACGCTCCACGTGTGTAGTGCAATTATTTTTGTATACAGACATACCTACACAAGTTTATATGTGTGTGTACTCGGGGGCAGAGGGCTACAGAAACAAAACAAAAGTACAATAAATGGTAGATATGCACCAAAACAGTCCAGGGGGTCAAAGGACCCAAGAAATAGTTATGCAGTGTAAGAATATACAACAGGAGGAACAGATAATTAGCAAAGCACTTGCGGTATATTTCTAAAGTGCACACACCAAAAGAAGAGGAAGGAGAATAGAGGAAACAGGGAAGGGAGGCATAGGGGCACATGAGGATGAGAAGAGGAGAAGAGAAGGAGGGAAAAGAGAGATGCTGGCTGGGTCAGTCACCTTACGGTAGCCACAGATAATAGAGCATTTGTTAGGTTATAATAGGAATTTAAGCAACAAGTCATCAATCTTTAATAGTACACTTAGGGTTGGTTAACCAAATATTTCATTTGTCTCTAAATGGTGTAACCTTTGAATCAGTAACAGCTAATATCTTCTTCATCTCACATTGGTGGTTAAGAGTAGAGATGGCATCAGTAGTAGATGGTGGATTTGGTGAGTTCCACAGTCTAATGATTGCAAGTTTTGGCCCTAGAAGGAGTTGTGTAATCACTACACGCCCTGCGGGTGGGTGTTCGTGGATAGTCAGATATAAAATGGGCATCTCAGGGTTAGGGTTTATATGTCAGCCCATTATATCAGAAATAATAGAAAAAAAATGTATTCCAAAATGACCATAGGATGTACCTACTTCGCAATTTCTCCAACATAGGGCTGCCTGGGATGAGTAGAGCTTGCACAGTTTGTATGGAGTAAAATACCAGAAATGTACTGTTTTTTGGAAAAGTTCCCAATGGTTTACACACCTGGAAGATGCAAAAGTGGGGGTAATGGCTTTCTTCCAGCAGTTCTCGGGAAAGGACATGCCCAGAGTTTCTTCCGATTTAGTAATGGTAGAAGTCATTGAGAAGGAATTATGGGCATTGTAGCTATCATAGAACAGTGAGACCCCTCTTAATGGTAATAAGAGAGTATGGAGGAATTTCTACAATGGAGCTGACACCTCTAAATTTAGGGGTAATGGATGTTTCAAGAGAAAGGACCGTATATGTAAGGAGGAAAAATAAACAAAGGGTGGGAGGTGGTAGTGAGAGCATAGATTGTTAAAAGTGTAGAGAGGTACCTTTATATAAGTCCCTTAGGAGGGTAATGCCTTTAGCTTTCCAAAGGTTTAGTGCATGGTATAAAATACTGGAGCACAGACAGTGGGACAGGAATCTTACATAACGACCCCACAGGGTGAGAGGGAAGACGAAGCTCAGACCACAGTTTGATGGATGCCTGCACCTTTGGAATGGAGAAGGTATTAAAATTATCTCCCAATTTAATCGCAATAAAGGCCGATTTAGAGTCTGTGTGGAATAGTCATGGCTTCCATAAAGTGCCCATGTTTTAATTTTTGGAGTATTCCACCAATATTTGAGTTGGTCCAAAAAGCATGCCTTGTAGTAAAACATTGGGCAGACCTGGGGGCATGGCCTGGCTGCTGCTGAAGATGGCAGCTTGAATCTGCTGCTCTGCTCCTCCACAGACCAACTGCACATCCAGCCTCTCTCTAGCCAGTACACACCCTCCGGAACGGAGGTCCAAATTCAGGGCACCCCCCCGGGCTATATCCCACAAAATAACACAGCTCAAGGCATCCCGTAGGTTGCTGGACTACTACATGAAGGCTGCACAGCGAGGACACCAACATGGCACCAGCTGGGAGCGTGGAGTCCCAGAGCGGCCGTTGGATTAGCATGCTGCAGCTTCCTCTGCATCCCCTGTCATGGAAGACGACAGGGATCAATCCTCAGAGCAATCCACCTCTCCAGGAGACAGAGGTAAGAGGCTAGCTGACTTATCTGCACAATCCCCTAACAAACAGCCTCCCAATAAGAAGCAATTTAGTGCTGAGACCTGTAGTCCCACAGCAGGTCAGCCAGCTTCACAATCCTTTGCAGCATATCCCACAACTGATAACCCAGACTCTGAACACTCTCTGAAAGCCATGCTACTATCCCTGCAGGCTGATCTTCATCAGGAATTAAAATTTTCCATTAAGCAGATGCAGGACAAAGTTAACTTTCTGATATCACAAAGACCCACAACGCCATTGTTGATAAATAAGATGCACAAGCTGCCACTATTCACATGATCCGCTTTAAAGTCGCAGATCTCGAAGATCGCTCATAATGGAATAATATCAAGATTAGGGGGATCTCTGAATCCTTGGCCATCCCTGAAAAAATACCATACCTACACAGCTTTTTCGTAAGCTTGTTCCGACATTAACAACATAAGACATGCTCATTGACAGTGCACATAGGATCCACAAACCCCAACATCTACCAGCCTCTGTCCCCATAGATATCCTTACAAGAGTACACTTCTTCCATGTTAAAGAGGATATCATGTGTGCAGTGAAGTACATGCGTTCCCTACTGGAACCCTTTAATAAGGTATCCCTCTACAATGACATCTCTGCATATACATCTCAAGCACGTAAAGCGTTTGCTCCGGTTACTTCTGTACTGAGCGAACACAAGATAACTTACAAGTGGGGCTACCCCACAAAGCTATTGCAACCCACAAGTCTCCATCTTGACACCTAAGGATGGCATCGAACAGCTCAACAAGTGGGGTATAATATCACAAGCACCCCCACCAACCCCCGACGTGAGGCAACCCCCCAAAATTCCCAACCCCTGGGACACACACACTCCGACTTAATCTCTGGAAACCCTTCCACACCATGGCTAATGCCAGGAAAGTACATCCCTAAGGCTGGATAACATTCTCTTTGTTTATGTTGATAAGTTAATGGAGGAGTGGAAGCACTCATGTTACCCCTTCCAAGCCCCACAGTTTTTATTTGATGTGCTAAGCACATCTGCTGGTTAAAGTTCATAAAAATAGAACTGTATGAATTATAATATTTAACTTGTTTCATTAGCTTATTTGTAGATCTAGCTTTGCTTTGTGTGCACAGATCACGTCTTCTTCACCACTGTGACCTTTGATCTGTCCACACATCTTACTGTGTATATCATTGTTTCTGCAACAATTTTGTTCCCCTCCCCCCCATTTTCCTTTTCTCTAATAGGAGAACCTGCACCTGCAACCAAATTCAATTCACAAGAGACCATGACACTCACAATAGTCTCCTTAATAGCCAAGGGCCTCAACAGCCCTTTTAAATACTCACTTCTATGTTGAGAAGCTATCTCACTAAAGGCAGACATACTGTGCATCCAAGAGACAAATTTTTCAGAACACAACCCACCATAATGCTCCCACAAACTGTTCCCCCATTGTTTTCACGCATGGGCTAGCAAGAAAACAAGGGGAGTCATGATAGCGGTACGCTCCTCTGTCTCTTTTAATCTTACTCACCTTGATCAGGACCCCCCTGGCAGATACCTGCTCTTGTCAGCCACATTCAATAACCAACCCCTTATCATCGTGAACATCTATGCTCCTAACACCCACCAGTAATTCGTTCTATAAATCCATGATGCAAAGGATCCAACATTACCCTAAAGATCAAACCAGCATGGATTCATCTAATACAAAGCGCAGAAAATCCACAGCTCTAACCTCTTTCCCTGGAATATCTTTATGATCCCTGGAGGTGTCAGAACGGTACTGCGAGGGATTACTCCTTCTACTCAAACACCCAAAGATCATGTTCTAGGATCGACCTGTTCTTGACCTTTAAAATCCTGCTTCAAAAAATCACTATGTCAATGATAGAGCTTATCACATGGTCAGACCCCACCCGACACATCCTATGGCATTTGAACGCCTCGATCCTGAGCGTGCCGGAGACCCGAGAACAAGTTCGATCTGAGATATCTTTCTTCACCGCCAACACTGTCTCCGTCTCAAATCCAAGTACACTTTGGAATGCCCATTTATACGAGGGACTTGTCTGCAGCTGGGTGCCCGGGAAAAGAAAAACAGAACCCACACAATAAATTTCTTTCTCCACCATATCTGAATGCTTAAATACCTGAATAAACAAAACCTCAATCTAGCTACCACGGCGGAACTGAGTAAGCTGAGAAATTACCTCAGCTCTTACCTCCGAAAAGGCCACAACTTCTACTTTAAGCGCCTTCACCTCACCTGGTACTCCCAGGAGAATAAAGCTGGGAAACTCCTAGCCCATTCCTTCTATATGATAAGGGACATAAACTAACAAACCCAAAAGATATAGCTGAGGGATTTAACGCCTTTTATTCAAAACTATTCAACCTCTCACTATCAATCTCTGAGCCCCACCCCACTCCACAATTAATACAAGAATTTATTGACCCTCTCCAACTCCCTTCAATATGCCCATCTCAACTTGAATCGCTAGCCCAGCCATTTTTCCATCAAGAGATTCTCCAAGCTATCAAAGGTCTCCCCTTCCACAAAGCCCCAGGACCAGATGGTTTCATCAACAAATATTATAAATCATATGCAGTTCAACTAGTACCCCACCTATGTAACACTTGTTATCAACAGGTGAGATTCCATCCGAATCCCTTGTAGCGGTGATAACCACCATACACAAACCCGGCAAACCATGCCATGATTCAGCCAATTACCACCCCATATCTCTGCTTAACACTAATCTCAAGCTCTATACAAAACTATTAGCTAGCCGCCATGTGACTTACATGCCTAATCTGGTCCACCCAGATTAAGTGGGCTTCATCCCCTCCCGACCAGCTTTAGATGGCACCCGAAGGTTTATAGACCTTATCCACTGGGCTGAGCACCACTGAACGCCTTCTCTGCTGATCTCTCTTGACGCAGAGAAGGCGTTCAACAGGGTTAATTGGTTATACTTAGACTCAGTCCTTCAGAAATTTGGCATCCATGGCCCATTTCGCCAAGCTATCCTGGGTCTCTACTCTACACTGAGTGCAAGAGTTCTGACTTTGGCCATGTTATCCACCCCCTTCCCCTTCACCAACGGGACTCAACGGGGTTGCCCCTTGTCTTTCCTAATATTTGCGCTGGTGATTGAACCACTGGCACAAGCAATTCAAGCACATCCATATATTACAGGCTAAATGATAACCTGATTAAAGATAAAAAATGTGAAGTAGATATTCGACAGGCAATAGAAGCATTTTTGCAGATTCATGAGACAGATGAAACAGCAATTCCCATACAATGGGAAACATTAAAATGTGTATTAAGGGGACTGCTCATCAAACATGGAGCAAGACTAAAAAAATGTAAAAAAACATAAAATAACACAATTATTGGGAGAAATCTCAGGACTGGAAAAAATACATAAACAAAATTTTAAACCATTGGATAAAATACTGTTAAATGATAAACATATTGAATTACAAAAGTTGTTTGATGAACAGTCCTTATGAATAATGCCGCGTACACACGGTCGGACTTTACGGCAGACTTTGCCCGGTGGACTTTTCGAAGTACTTTAGGACGGACTTTCTGAATGAACAGACTTGCCTACACACTTATCCACCAAAGTCTGTCAAATTCGTATGTGATGACGTACGACCGGACTAAAATAAGGAAGTTTATAGCCAGTAACCAATAGCTGCCCTAGCGTGGCTTTTTGTCGGTCGAACTAGCATACAGACGAGCGGACTTTTTGACCGGACTCGATTTCAACGGATTGATTTAAAACATGTTTCAAGTCCGTCCAACTTTTGAGCAAACAAAGACCGCTAGAGCCCACACATGATCGAATTGTCAGACGAAATCCCGTCCGCCGGGCAAAGTCTGCCGTAAAGTCCGCTTGTGTGTACGCGGCATAAGAGATAAAAATAGAGCCCGGTCTTATCAATATGGGAACAAGACCGGAAAAATTTATCTAGAACAATAAAACAACAACAACCCATAACCTCCATAGTAAAGATTTTGAAAACCTCAGGGAAAATGACATGCGACCCTAGAGAAATTTCCAAAACATTTCACACATACTATTCTAAATTATATAATGTAAATGTACAACAAGTAAACAAGGAAGGGGAAAAAATATAGAAGAAATATGCCAATATATTAAAGAAAAAGTGTTACCTACCCTATCTAAAGAACCAATGGAAGAGTTAGAAAAATAAATATCAACAGAAAAAATACAAAAAGCTATATCAGCACTGGTCCTGGGCAAAACCCCATGCCCGGATGGATACACTCCAAGATTTTATAAAATATTTCAGGAGATAATTACACCTATCCTAAAAAAAAAACATTTAATTCCATATCGGTGTTGCAAACTTTCACACCACAGGGTATGGAAGCTCATATCTCACTTATCCCTAAGCCAGAAAAGGACCACACATTGTGTGGTAACTATCGGCCCATTTCTCTTACAAATATAGACGTACGTCTATATTCTAAAATTATTGCTAACAGGTTGGCAATTATTTTACCTAAACATATAAACCTAGATTAAACTGGTTTCACAATGGGGAGAGAAACGAAAGATAATATAATAAAAACATGCACACTAGTAGAATATGCCCAGAAGACCGCCATTCCAGCTTGTCTTTTATCGATAGATGCTAAAAAAAGCATTCGCTAGGGTGGGATGGCAGTTTTTAGAAGAAACTTTATTTCAACTTGGGATTGGACCGAAGATGCTCAATAAAACTATAGCTCTATATTCCAATCCCAGGGCAAGAATATGAACAAATAGAATGCTTTCTGAATATATATAAATATCAAACAGCACCCGACAAGGATGCCCCTTGTCCCCACTGTTATATGTGTTAGTAATGGAACATCTTACCACAGCAATACGGAGAAACAGGGATATCCAAGGGATAAAGGTTAAAGGAAAATAATATAAAATGGCAGTGTATGCAGATGACTTTTTAATATATGTCACCAATCCAATTGTTACAATACCAAACCTTATACAGGAATTTAAAAGATTTGGGAGAGTAAGTCATTTTAAAGTTACTACGATAAATCAGAAATGTTAAATGTATCCCTAACAGATAAGGTTCAAGAACTTCTTCAGAAGGATTTTTCCTTTAAATGACAAAAAAAAGCAATTAAGTATCTAGGGATATTTATTCCAAGGGACCTGATTAATCTATAGGAATTAAATCATTTTTTTATAATGGGTAAAACTATAAAAGCACTTCAAAGATATGATAAGATAATTTGTTCTTGGATAGGAAGAATTAATGTAGTAAAAATGGATATATTGCCTAAATTATTATATGTATTTCAAGCCATACCCTTAACCCTTCCAACAAAACTAACGGTACAATTACGTGAAGACATAATCTAAAAAATAAGCAGTGGATAATCTTAAAGGAAGATATTATAGGCCTGCAACTTAAATCCCTTCAATGAATTAAACCTCAGTTTTGACCGTAAAAAACAGATTTAACAATTTTTATGGCAGCAACTTTAAAAATGTGGGATGCAGCATTGAAAAAGGATGGACTCTCTACAATGAATGGGCTAATGACCCCATTGTTCTCCAACGCTGAATTTCCACCAGCAGTAACAGCATTAAATTTCATCAAGTGGAACAGATTGGAGAACACAAGGATAGTTCAGACCCTAGAAGAAGGTAAACTTCCACGATTGCCTGAAATGGGGCCTGAACATAAGAATAAATGGATACAGCATTATCAATTAAATACATATATTGAATTTCTGACACAGCTGTCTATGATTGGCAGATCATTAACTAAGTTTGAACAATTGTTAATAGATTAACAAAGACTGACCCATAAACTATCCAAAGTCTATAAACTTTTACTTTCCGCTGGACCCCTTAATGAATTGGCAAGTATAAGAAATTGTGAAAGTGAATTAGAGAGTCTGATCCCATTAATAGAATGGGACAAGGCATTTTTATTAATACATAAATTATCGGTATCAGTCAAACATCAAGAACGTAACTATAAAATCATGATGAGGTGGTATAGGAGTCCAGTGGATCTAAACAAACTAAACAAAGATAATACAGAGAAGTGCTGGAGATGCCCTAGGGGCAGAGGAACAATGACACACATATGGTATGAGTGCCATGTGGTGAAGGATTTTAGGTGTAAAATATTTGAAATATAAATTGGTGTCTGGAAATTAGATGCAACCAAGTGTTAAGGTCTCGATATTGTCTATAATACCTGGGTCACTGAAATCTATAAAGACGGATATTCTTCACCATATGATAAATGCAACCAGCTTATATTATATTATATTATATTATATTATATTAGCTTGAAAATGGAGAAAAATAAATATTCCTTCTATAGTGGAATGGTTATGTGAAATCAATGAGATACAACTTATGGAGGAACAGATAAGGAGAGACCTCAACAAAAATCATGCAATACCTATGAAAAGGAACAGAACACCCCGTGGAGTAGGGAGAAACCATCCCCCCTTTTATTTTTTGGGGGGGGTATGTATGTGTATCTGTATAGATTGTATGTTTTGAAATGTAATTTAGTGATGAATGGTTGATATGAATGGAGGATGGACATTGTGTAGAAATATATGTCAGATGAATTAGTATAGAATTGGATGTTAGAAATTATGACGGTATGTTGATATCTCATGGCGAGGATGCAATATAATAATATAACATTTAATTTTGTGATGAGAATAATTTATATGTATTTGTATAATTGTTTTAAAATGTAATAAAAGAAGATTGAAAACAAATATTGCTGGCCTTTCAGTTGATCAAATCCCCCACAAGATTGGCCTCTATGCCAATCATCTGGATCACCGATCCTTTACATTCCCTACCCCCACTGTGTGATCCCCTACAACAGTTTAGTCAGGTATCCATGTTTAAATGAAATCACTCTAAATCAGCTATGCTAGGAGTTTTCCTATCCCTACAGCTTAAAGCAGCTATTACTACCTCTTCCCCTTTTTCCTGGGCCCCCAGCTCTTCCATTACCTACTTAGGTATCCAGCTGACTTCCCCTTCTACCCTACTACTCCGTACCAACATTTCTCTTCTGAGACAGAAATTACAAGATATTGTCAAATCACTTCTTTATACCAACACTTCTTGGGCAGGCTGAATAGCCCTGTCCAAGATGTTTCTCCTGCCACACGTTCTGAATTTCTTTAGGACTTTGCCAATACAGATCCTACAATCAGAAATAGCCATACTTCAGCGGATCATCAATCACTTCATCTTGCCCTTCACCAACTACCATTATCAGCCTTGTCATTCTTATCACTAGACCTTCCACTTCAGAACTGGTCTTCACAGGGTTCTTCGAAAGATTGGAGACCTGTTCCAACATAACCAACTCTTATCCTCTCTCCAAATTAAAGATGGTTTGCCATCTCCAATAAGGACTTCTATATGTACCTAAGGCTCTGTCATATATTCACCGACATCTCAACTTCACACAACACTTGCACAAAAGGACATACTACAATTTCTTACTTCAACCAGCAACAAAACTCATGGCATATCCTATCTTTATGGCCTGCTAACAAAACCAAATCTGGAGGAACAAATCCAGATCCCTTTCCCTATCTGATATAGAGCACTTGGCTCATTCACCATGTACTCTAAAAACATTTCCCGCTGGGAAACCTCAACGAAAATTTTGTATAGGTGGTACTACATCCCTGTGAAATTGGCTCGAATGTTCCCGACCCATTCTAGCAAATGTTGGAGAAATTGTGATATGGATGAACATATTTTCCATATATGGTGGGCATGTCCGTCTATGGGCGCTTTCTGGACGGGCATCTCCACACTTATTCGGGATGTTACTAACCTACCCATTGAGTTAACCCCAGAAATGGCTCTCTTTGGACTAGGCCTCTCTAATTGGCCCTCAAAATTTCACCCCATCATTACTGCCCAGTTATCTATTGCCCGGCACTGGAAACAGGTCTGTCCACCTACACTCCAGAACACCATTGATATCCTCAACGACCACCTAACAACGGAATTTCTGTTTGCAAAGGCACAGCTGACACTTGATAAATTCTATTACCACTGGCAATTCTGACTATCAGATCATAGAGCTCTGCCTTTTCCTTGACTAAATTATCAGGTAATAACTATGACGGTCCATCTCCTGGAATGAACTGAGCCTTTTGGGTTTGACTACTGATAAGCTCAGTATGTTACTTCACCTTATACTACTGAGCACTAGCCTGCTCATAATCTATCGCCTTTCTTCTTCCCCTCTTACTTCTTCCCCCCTTACCTACTCCTTCCTATTTTTTATGCTCTTTTCTTTGGGAGCATACAAGGGGTCAGTACTACACATGTTGATATATGCCCAGTACTGTAATCCCTACCTTTAATGTTGATGTCAATTGCCAATTATATTTGTCTTTTGAGTTACTGTACATCATCTTATTGCTTTTCTCAATAAAGAAATTTAAACCAAAAAAAAAAAAACCATTGGGCAGATCCATTTCTCTGTTTGTTCTATGTTTAATCATAATAGTGAGGGAACATCTAGGAGGTTTGTGATTCCATATATACTGAGAAAAAATTAATTGGACCATAGAGAGGAAGGTGTGTCAGATAGGGATTATGAGAGTACAGAATAAATAGAGGAGTTTGGGAAAGAGCAATGTTTTCAGAGCTACAGAGAACTCTTGGGCTTATAAATTCAATAACTGCTGGGATAAGGAGTCCAAAAAGGGCTTAAAGTTGTATCGATAAAGTTGGGAGGAATGTGTGGTAAGTTGTATGCCTAAGAAAGTCAAAGAAGTAGAGGACCAGCTAAAGTTGAATTCTTTGCTTAAGAATGATTGCCTAGAGGCTTGTTGATTCCTAGGATTTTTGACTTAGCGGTGTTCAGTTTATAGTAGGACTCAGCACTAAACTCGTCCAACAGTTTCTGGGTTGCAAGCAACAATGTCATAGGGTTAAAGAGGATGAGCATGACATTGTCAGCAAACCGATTTTATGCTCAGAGCCAGCTATAGAAAGACCTTTGATGCTGGGGTGGGATCTAATACTTTCTGCTAACAATTCCATTAAAAGTGTGAAAATGATAGGGGACAGGGGACATCCTTGTCTGGTTCCATTGAATATTTGTATAGGCTTAGACTTAATCCCTGAGGTAAGAACAGTGGAGTGGAGTAAAGGGATAGAACAGCTGTCTGTAGCCATCCTGTGATCCCAAAGGTATTAAATACTGCCTTAAGGTATTCCCAGTGGACCCTGTCAAACGCCTTCTCCATGTCCAAAGAGGGAAACAGAGAAGGTGTTTGAGAGGAAGCAGCCTGGGATATTGTATTAATGAGCCATCTAGTACCGTCAGAGGCTTGATGACTAGGGACAAAATCCACTTGGTCTAGGTGGATAAGCTGCGGTAGGACACATTGCATTCTGAGAATATTGGCAAAGATTTTCATGTCTCTGTTGAGAAGGGATATGGGCCTATAGTTTGCAGGTTAAGTGTGGTGTTTTTTAGATTTGAGAATTGTTACTTTCCCCACTCTTAACATTTCAGGCGGGAAATTACTTAATTTCTTGTGTTGTGAAGGGTTGAGAGATAGAATTAAGTTGGTCAGCAAAGAGGGTAGGTAAATTTACTCTCTGAAGGAATGTATTAGTAAGCACAGGAGAGGGTTGGGGAGTAGTCGTGTCATTGCAGAGATCATAGAGGGTTTGGTAATAGTCCGCAAAGGCGTTAGCTATGTCCTTCAGGTTAAACAGTGTACAGTGAGATAAAGGGGGACAACAGAGGCGATTTTTTTTTAAATTTGTTTTGCCTTTACTTTTTTAGCCAACCATGCGTCTGCCTTGTTGTGGAGGCCATAGTAGTTAGCTATTAGGAATTTAAGGTAGTTTTCATATTTATAGAGAAGCAGGGACCTTAACGCTTCTCTGGGAACTTTTTAATGTCCTGTTCTTTTAAGGATATAGAGTTGAACAAGTATTTAATCTTCATCCTCTGTTTTCTAACATACAGTATGAAGCCATTTTAAGTATTATGTATTCCATAAAGCAAATCTATTCACTTCAGGGTTATCATTGTACATAAATAAGTTGTGATGTTCCTGCACAATCTTTTGGTACAATGTGTTGTCCGCCAGAAGAGAAAAATTTTGTATCTGCAATAGTGGGGGGGGGGGGGGGGATTACGGAAATGGTCATTAAATTCCAGAGTAAGTGGGTATGATCCGACCTAGAAGTTGTACTAATGTCAGAACGCATTACATTTTGTAATTACATTTTCATAGTAAAAAAGAAATAAATACGAGTATAAGTGTAGCAGACAAGTGTGTAGCAGACAAGAAAGTAAAGTCTTTTTAGAACCATGAAAGCATCGCCAGACATCGTAAAGGTTGTATTTCCATGGTAGGGTTCAAAATTGTGTTAAAGTCCCCTCCAATGATGAGGGTGCCTTGCAAAACCTCAATAGCTGTGGCAAAGAGATGAGCTAAAATTTACCACTGTTTGGTATCTGGAGCGTAGTCATTTACTAGTATATAAATTGCTTGGTTTAGTTCACAGATAAGTATGAAGTACCGACCTTGGGGGTCTTGAATATTCTGAATGTACTGAAACAAAACAGAGTCCTTGATAGCAATAAAGACTCTGCAAGCCTTTTTTGGGGTGTTGGCCATGTACAGGGGATGGAAGTGATGTAAATGTAGTCGTGGACATTTGTTGGCAGCAAAATGAGTTTGATTGGAAAATATGACAACTGCTTTGAGGAACCGAGCCTCCTTCAGCAAAGATGCACTCTTAAAAGGGCTGTTGAGACCCTTTGAGTTCAGGGACAAAAACTTCAGAGGAATAGTTAGATTGAGGTATACGCTAAGGCTTTGAGGTGAGTTAATAGAGCATACAGATAGAAATATGAAATGGAGTACCTGATATATGAGGACTGTGATTTACGCAAAGTGGTCCTGGTCACATTGTGGAGACTCAGATGGAAGTCAGTTGGTGAGGAGGTTGAGACAGTCTTTGGGTTGATAGTTGCTGCAAGCAAAGTACACAGTGAACTGGCCCCATCCATTGTAGAGAAAGTTCCATACTTGGTGAATTGGCAGGGAATGGAGAGTACATAGAAAAATAAACAAAGAAAAAATAGAAACAACATAGTTAAGAAATGGGCAGCCTAGGCTGCAGTGGTATTGTGGGGGTAGAACCACTAACAGTGCAATGCGCTAAACAGGCAAAAAAAGAAACTCGAAGAGAAAACAATGCAATTGAGCTCCAAGCCTCACGCTACTAATAGTGCTATGATGTCAGGTACTGCTGCTAAGGGTATCCTGCTCAAGTCCATTCTGTTTCCAGATGCTGGAGTAGATGCTGGAGTAGATAGGGTAGGAAGCTGCGCATCCATGGGGAGCAGTTGCCATTGCTTGAAGATTTTGGATGCCTTTTTCCACAGTATATATAGGGATCGTTTTGCATTCCAGGTGACAAGTAATTTTGTGGGAAAGCCCCAGCAGTAAGTGACATTGTGGTTTCTCAGAATTTTCATCAGTGGAGTGAAATACCAGTGAATTCATCTGGTACCACAGGGTTTTGTTGGCTGCTGCCATGACTCTCTCCTTCACGTGGGAGTAGTGGATATGTGCTAAGGTATCTATGTGCTGTGTCAGGAAGAAATTTAGGTTTAGGTATGCCGTGGGCCCTATCGATACAGAACTCAATATCACTCAAAGATTATATGAGGGCCTTCATGAGGTGTTGAATAAAGTTGGTGAGCTCATTTGGTGGAATGGATTCAGATAGCCCACTGAATTTTATATTGTTCCGCCTTGAGCAGTCTTCTAGGTCTGCAATTTTATTCTGGATATATTAATCCTCAGTTTCTTGGTTAGTATATGTGTCAGCTAGGTCATTATGCGCAGAGTAGAGATCCGCCATTTTAGATTCTAAGTGCTGGATTTTGTCAGCATGAGTTTGAACAGTGTCATTTAGAGAGGCAAAAACATATCAGAAAGGTCATTGAATAGCATTCGCCTGAGGCAGAGAAGCATACTTTTCATGGTACTCTCTGAAACCTTCTGATCTATGGCTGGGAATGCATCTATGAAAGGCTTAGTCTGCCTGTTGTGTGTGGAGCCAGAAGAAAAGACATGCTGCAGCCCAGGGAAGGGATCATCATCCTCCCCACACTGCCTGAACTTGGCAGGGCTGCATGTGGTGGGAGTAGAGGGGGGAGAGAGATCCCTTATTTTATCAGACATGTTTGTGGCATGTTCCCTGCAGGTGGATGGCCATGCTGGGAGCAGGCCGCTCCACTCGACCTGGAGCTTACTATGCTCTCTCGTCCCCCCCCTTTTCCTGCAGCTTGCCAGGTTGCATGCCCAGATAAGGGTCTGGTATGGATTTTGGGGGGACCCCATGCCATTTTTTTTAAATGTTGGCTTGGGGTTGCCCTTAAAATCCATACCAGACCTGAAGATCCTGATATGGATTTTAGGGGGGACCCCCAAACCATTTTTTTTTTTGGCGTGGGGTTCCCCTTAATATCCATACCAGACCTGAAGGGCCTGGTAATGGACTAGGGGGGGGACTCACGCCATTTTTTTCAATGATTTTTATGTATATTGCTGAGATCCGGCAATACATTACAGCCGCGAGCAGTTTTAAATTACATTTTTTCCTTTAGAAATGTCTTTTTGCTGCTCTCATTCATTACACTATGTACGGCCGCTATGTAAGCAGCCTTACATAGTGTGGGGCGTGGACAAAGTCACCATGCCTTTGGCCAATCATGGCTCTCACAGCAGAGCTTGCTGTGATTGGCCAAAGCATGCAGTTCAGGTACATTCTTTGGCCAAGCAGCAGCCGTCAATGCACTGCGATTTCGCAGTGCATTGATGATCTCAGAGTTCATTATGTGGAGTTCCACAGGTGCTTAAATTTCCTGTGAACGCCCCATAATGTTCTAAATTCGGCGAACGGGCGAACACCCGATGTTCGAGCACATCCCTAGACTTTAATATGGAAATGCCTTCCACCTTTGTGGCTTTAACAGTTTCCACTTTTGTGGAAGACTGTCAACAATATTTCAGACGTAACATATTAGAGTGATATTAGAAAAAAGACCAAGTGGTTGAGCCTGCCAAATTTTTATTATTTTGTATTTTCTCTGAGTATAGATCTACTGTATGTTTGTCCCAGGCATGTCTAAATCCACTTACTGTTAACTGACTCAATGCCTCTGCTGAAAGTTTTTTACAATTATCAACTACCGTATATACTCGTGTATATGTCAAATTTTTCAGCCCCTTTTTTGGGGCTAAAAGTGCCCCCCTCGACTTATACACGAGTCACCGCCATCTGCCTACATGATCAGCGTGTCATGCAGGCAGACGGCGGCCAGCATGTGCTACATAGCACTCGGCAGCGGCTTTTGGCTCTCACTGTTCAAAAGCCACGCCTCCTCGCCTGTGATAGGCAGTCAGTGTACAGCCTATCACGGACATTCTCTCATCCTCGTCCGTGGTATGAGGATGAGAGAATGTCCGTGATAGGCTGACCGCTGACTGCTGGGAAATGGAGTTTTCTGCCTATCATGGACGAGGAGGAGGCGTGGCTTTTGAACAGTGAATGGCCGCCACACACTCTGATCGGTTCGGATCGGCACACGGAGGTTGCACAGGACACAGGCAGGATGCACGCAGACACATGCACACAGACACATGCACACAGGTACAGTACATATACACATGACACATCCACACATACACAGGACACAGGTACATATACACATGCACATATACACAGGTACATGACACATGCACATATACACAGGACACAGGTACATGACATAGGTACATATACACATGACACATGCACATATACTGTACACAGGACACAGGTACGTGACACATGCACATATACACAGGACACATGACACATATACACAGGACACATGACACATGCACATATACACAGGACACATACACATATACACAGGACACATGCACATATGCACAGTACACATGACACATGACACATATACACAAGACACATGACACATGCACATATACACAGGACACATACACATATACACAGGACACATGACACATGCACATATGCACAGGACACATGCACAGGACACAGCTGCAGATGGGCATTGTTGACCCTCTTTTTCCACTTACAGTAGCTGCTGCATTTCTCACCATCGTCTTATACTCGGGTCAATAAGTTTTTCGCATTCTTTTGTGGTAAATTAGGGCCTCGACTTATACTCGGATCGACTTATACTCGAGTATATGCGGTACTCTTTACATAAAATAATACATTCTAAAATGAGTTTTGAACGTTCCTCCCTTCTAGTTTGAACTCATGTCCCTGTGTTATTGCCCTCCTTAATCACAGCCTTGATGTATTTAAAGGTTTCAATTATGTTTCCCCTTTCCCTTCTTTCCTCCAGACTGTACATATTAGATTCCCAAATTCTCTTCTGATACGTTTTATGCCTTAGATCTTTCACCATTGTTATTGACCATCTCTGGACTCATTTTATCTTATTAATATCTTTTAGTAGGGGAGGTCTCCAGAAGTGGGCACGGTATTCTAAATGAGGCAAATGTAAATATCTATATAAAGGAATCAGTCCTTCCTCCTGCTGGTGATACATCTAGTGATGCATCCTAGGATTGTATTCGCTTTTCACTGCCTGGTCACGCTGTTTGCTCATTTTGCAATCATGTGAAATAAGTACCCCCAAATCTTTGTTCTCTGTAGTGCTGGCCAACACACATACAGGGGGCTGCACATACAGGGGTTCTTCCAAAGAAGTGGGGTTCTTTAAATAAGTGGCACTTCTGCTCTTGCACCATCCATCTGAACATTTTCTTCTCTCTTCACAGGTACATTGACTGACTGCTCAAATGCATATTTGGTAAGCCTGCATTTATACCTTTAAACTGAACATTGACTGACTGCTCAAATGCATATTTGGTAAATCTGTTTGTCACCACTGTTTATTTAGCCATTAAGTCTTACCTAAATTATGGGTTCCCTTATCTTTACAATTTTGGCCTTTTAGTCCCCTTGCAGTTTGATTGTGGTGTGAAAGTTATGCTCTGCTAGCTGTGTTCCTAATATGCCATCTTAATTGATTAATTACCAGATTCTATCCAAACCCAACACACAGTATAAAAACAAGGCCTTCTTTACGGGGGAACATATACAGGGGGCTGCACATACAGGGGTTCTTCCAAAGAAGTGGGGTTCTTTAAATAAGTGGCACTTCTGCTCTTGCACTTCAGCGAATTGCACAATGCAAACTAAAACAGACAGCAGATGACCTCAATTCCAAATTATCTCACCTTCCTCTCTGAAGCATGCTTTCTTTACCTCTCCTCCTTTTCACAATTGCTGCCTCTCTCCTCAAACTCTCTTTTCTTCACCCCTCTGCTCCCACAATCTGTACATATCACCCTCAATTCTCCCCTCCCCCTATTACTGCACTCATCACCTCTTTCTAACTCTAAACCCACTTGCTAACAAACCCCCCAGGATACTGAAGCATGTCCCCTCATACAAATCATATTCTCATATTACCTCCCTTACTGTTCTGCTTCTCCTAAATGCTGGAGATATTTCCCCAAACCCTGGGCCTCCCTTATTTAACTGTGCCCAACACACCCATCACCCTACACCCTCTGGCAGTAGTCGCAATGTATGCAATTTAATCTCCATTCCTCTTCTTTCCAACACCAGCCTCCCTCTCTCCTGCGCCCTCTGGAACGCCCGCTTTGTCTGCAACAAACTCACTGCTGTTCATGACCTCTTTGTCACTAATTCCTTCAATCTACTTTCTCTCACCGAAACCTGGCTCCACGAATATGACACCCCTTCTCCTGCTTCCCTATCCCAGGGTGGCCTTCACTGGACTCACTCCCCTAGGCCTAATGGATGCAAGGGAGGTGGAGAGGGATTCCTCCTATTCCCCCAATGCACCTTCCAGGTTATTCACTCTCCTCCCTCTTTTTCTCTCTCATTATTTGAAGCCCACTGTATACGTCCATTCTCTCCTACTTCCCTAAGAATTGCTGTGATCTACCGGCCCCCTGGACCATTATCAACTTTCCTTGATGAGTTTTCTGCCTGGCTACCCTACTTTCTCTCTTCAGAAATTCCCACAATCCTTCTCGGTGATTTCAACATCCCTGCTAATACAAACACTCTTGCTACTTCTAAACTTCTTAGTCTAACCTCTTCATTTGACCTAAAACAATGGGTACAGGCTTCTACTCACTCTGATGGCAACACCCTTGACCTTGTATTCTCCTACCTATGCACTCCATGCAACTTCTTAAACAATCCTTTTCCTCTCTCTGACCATCACCTTATTAGTTTCTCCCTCCACCTGTCTTCCACCACCTTTCCCTCCAATCGCCTAACCATCACCCGTAGAAATTTTCGCAACTTCAACTCCTCTCTCCTCTATTCTGCTACTGACCACCTCTATGACAAAATCTCTCCCCTGTCCTGCCCCAACCAAGCCACGTCCATCTACAATAAATCCCTGTCCTCCACCCTGGACAAGCTCGCTCCCTCACTACACACAGAATCAGGCCTCGACCCCTATAACCCTGGCAAACAGATGACACTAAAATTCTCAAAAAACGTAGTCGCGCTCTTGAGCGTCTGTGGCACAAGACTAAGTCTCTCAAAGACCTCAACCAATACAAATCCGCCCTCCAAAAATACCATTCTTTCCTCCACACTGCCAAGCAAACCTATTTTACAGCTCTTATTAACACCTTCTCATCTAGTCCCCGTAAACCCTTCTCTAACTTCAGCTCTCTACTTTGTCCTCCACCGCCTCCACCCACTGACTCACTCACTGCACAGGAGATCACTAATCACTTCAAAAACAAGATTGATACAATCCACGATGAAATCTCCGCTCTACAGGTATCTTCCCCAGCTAAGACCCCCATGTCAACAGGTACAACTGACACTCCCCCTATTCAAATCTGCTACTACCGACGATGTTGCTAAACTCCGAAGTTGCTAAACTACGGTCGCCCTCTGACTCCATCCTATACTCTCTAACCCACATCTTCAATCTCTCCCTCACCTCTGGCGTCTTCCCCAATGCTCTAAAACACGCACTGGTCACCCCCATACTTAAAAAGCTGTCCTTGGACCCTACCAATCTTAACAACCTACGTCCTATCTCCTTGCTCCCCTTTTCCTCTAAACTCCTTGAATGCCTGGTTTACAACCAACTGAGTGACCACCCCATTAAAAACAACCTTCTTGATCCCCTTCAATCTGGATTTCACCCTCAACACTCCAAAGAAACTGCTCTTTTAAAACTCACAAATGACCTACTAACTGCAAAAACCAACGGACACTATTCTGTATTCCTACTTCTGGATCTTTCAGCTGCCTTTGACACGGATGACCACCCCCTCCTCCTCAAAAAACTTTACTCCATTGGTCTCCATGACTGTGCTCTTCAGTGGCTTTCATCCTACCTATCCCAACGCACTTGGGTCAGCTGATAGCCTCTCACGGCTTTCAATATCATTTCTACGCTGACAACACACAAATCTATCTCTCCACCCCTCAACTCACTCCATCAGTCTCCTCACGCATCACTAACTTACTAACCGACATATCTGTATGGATGTCACACCACTTCCTCAAACTCAACTTGTCCAAAACCGAGCTTATAATATTTCCTCCCTAACGTGCCTCTTCCCCTGACTTGTCTGTCAAGAGCAATGGCACAACCATCCACCCGTCCCCACATGTCAGGGTACTAGGTGTTATCCTGGATTCTGAACTCTCCTTTCGGCCCCACATTCAATCACTTTCCAAAGCTTGCCGCCTCAACCTCCGTAACATCTCTAAACTACGTCCCTTTCTAATCAATGAAACCACAAAGCTCCTGATTCACTCCCTGGTTATCTCTCGCCTTGACTACTGCAACTCCCTCCTCATTGGCTTACCTTTAAATAGACTATCCCCCCTTCAGTCCATCATGAATGCTGCTGCCAGACTCATCCACCTTACAAACCGCTCAGTGTCTGCTACCCCTGTCTGCCAATCCCTCCATTGGCTGCCACTCGCCCAAAGAATTCAATTCAAAATACTAACAATAAGTTACAAAGCCATCCACAACTCTGCCCCCAGCTACATCACTAGCCTAGTCTCAAAATACCAACCTAATCGCCCTCTTCGTTCCTACCAGGACCTCTTGCTCTCTAGCTCCCTCATCACTTCCTCCCATATCCGCCTCCAGGACTTCTCCCGAGCCTCACCCAACCTCTGGAATTCCCTACCCCAATCTGTCAGACTGTCTCCAAATTTATCCACTTTTAGGCAATCCTTGAAAACTTTCCTCTTCAGAGAAGCCTATCTTGCCTCCATCTAACAACTGCACTATTTTCTCCATTAGCTCATTCCCCACAGCTATTACCCTTTTGTATGACTTGACCCTCCCTCCTAGATTGTAAGCTCTAACGAGCAGGGCCCTCTGATTCCTCCTGTATTTAATTGTATTGTACTTGTACTGTCCTCCCTACTGTTGTAAAGTGCTGCGTAAACTGTTAGCGCTATATAAATCCTGTATAATAATAATAATAATAATAATAATAACACTGTGCAACCAATATTGTACTCTATAAAGGATTATGTTTTCCTATGTGCATTACTTTACATTTAAAAACATAGAACTGCAGTCTTCACTGCTTTGACCCATCTTCCAGCAATGCCAAATCTTGTTCCATGTTACAGACAACTCCAGGAACATCAACCCTACTACACACCTTTGTGTCATCTACAAAAATACATACCACATCCACCAAACCAAACAGAAATAAAACAGGGCCTAATACAGAGCCACATGGCCCACCATTAGTGATTGGTGTATCTTCTGAATGGACCCCATTTACAACCACACTTTGGTATCTGTCCTTTAGTCAACTGCATATTCACTGAACCACCCAAAGGTTAAATCCTAGCTTGTACAATGTTTTTAATATGGCATGGAATGTGTCTGTGGGAAATGTTGCCTATTAAACCAAAAGAACTTTGTGAGGTGAGGTAGGTGATGTTAAATGAGGCTCAGTTCAGAGCTTTTTTTCAGTTCATTGCAGTTCCTCCACACCAAACTTATCAAACCATGTCTTCCTTAAGCCAGCTCCCCATGTCAAACCATGGGGAGCTGGCTTTGTACACATGGACACAGTCCTTCTGCAACAGAAAAGGTGAACGAAAACCATTGCCTACATGTACTCTAGAGGGGTGAATAAAAATGTTTCTGGTACTGTGGTACTGGTCCTGGATTGCAACTATACTGACCGTTGATCCTGAAGCTTTCTTTCCTTTCACACACCAATCAGTATGTGAGAGCAAATTGGGAGCAAGCTAACTGAAGCTGTTGTTTACATTTTGTGATGCTGTGATTGATCACAGCATTTTGTTGTGATCCGCGCTGTCCAATGGATAGTGCAGTCACAGTACTTTGTTTGTGTATGCTTCTGGGCATGTAAAAGAAAGAAAAAAAAATAAAGCTCTAAAATAATCTCCTGTCCTGAAACATCCACTTTCCATCCATTTAAGTATACTGGGTGGACAGAAAGTGGTTAATTTACACAAAAAAAAACATAATGATGATGATAATGTCATTCATTTTAATAATGATGATTATTGTAGCAATATGACCAAACTTGTTTAATCTGGTCTACAGCATTATACATTGGGTCGTGCAGTATATTTAAAACAATCTTTTCGCCAGCATTGTTTCCCTTGTGTTCAGTTCAGGTGTTAAAAGCAAAATGTAGAGTTTTGGTGAAAACATACACAATAATATTCCAGCACTGGAGGCCAGTATGGCAAATATCTCCACAGCCACCATGTATATCCCTCTGGTGCTCAGATAGGCTGGGATCATGGCAATCCAGACACTGCAGAACACCAGCATGCTGAAGGTGATGTATTTGGCCTCATTAAAACTGTCCGGTAATGTCCTCACCATGAAAGCCAGAACAAAACTCACAGCTGCCATAAATCCCATATAACCCAACATAAAGTAGAACCCAATAACTGTCCCTTCATTACACTGAATGATGATCTTCCCAGGATAGGAGTCCATGTCATACTCCTGAAATGGTGGAGAGATGGACAACCAGAGAATGCAATTCATAACCTGAATGGATGAGCAGAATAACATGACTATATTGGGAAGTTTGACTCCCACCCATTTTCTCCAGGAACTTCCAGGTCTGGTGGCTTTAAAAGCGATGAAGACCATGATGGTTTTGGCTAAGATAGAAGACACTGAGAAAGTGAAAGGAATTCCAAAGGAGACTTGTTGCAGCATACAGGTAATATCCACAGGACGGCCAAGGAACAAGAAAACAGAAAGGAAGCTCAGTGTGAGAGAGAAGAGCAGAATGAAGCTGAGGTTCCGGTTATTGGCTCTGACTATGGGAGTGCTCCGAAACCAAACAAATAGTCCAAGTGTAAAGAGAGTTGCTGTAGCAAATATGACTGAAGTTATAGAAAAAAATAAAACTAGAACATTCTTATTGTATGATAAATATTCAATGAACTTGTCAATACAAATATTTTTAGCTTCGTTAGGCCATTCATTTTCTGTACACTTCTTGCAGAGTTCACTGTCTGTAGAGTAAAAGTACGTAAGTGAAAATAACTGTAAGCATGATATACTAATAATGCATCTATTTGACAGTAGTAACTACTTTTTTCAATAATCTCCTAAATTTACATTACAGTTTTTTTGGAGCTAGAATACAGTATTTATTTGAATTAAAAGCCAAACAAAATAATAGAAAAAACATGTTGGAACAATATATCAACTTAAAGCAGAGTTCCACCCAAAAGTGGAAGTTCCGCTTTAAGGACTCTTCACCCCCTTATTTGCCACATTTGCCATGTAATTTTTTTAGGGGGGGAGTGGGTACAATTTTTGACAGGTACCTGCTCCTACTTTCGCTCGGGCTGCCTAGGTTACTCGCAAGGAAGTTATCCTCTCCCCCTCCCTGCCTACAATCTTCTGGGACATGTCACAGGTCCCAGAAGATTGCCCAGCCATTAAGGAGGTGCAGCATGCCTTGCGCATGCGCAGTGCGTATTGCGCATGCACAGTGCACACCCGGCTGTAAAGCTGCAAGTTGTCACAGCCGGGTGTCCACACTTGTGATGCTGACACTGGGGAGAGGCGAGGGAGAGAACCAGAGGAGAGAACCGAGGGTTCGGGCTACCACATCGCTGGATCATGGGACAGGTGAATGTGTGTTTATTAAAAGTCAGCAGCTACACTTTTTGCAGCTGATGACTTTTAATAAACACAAAAATGGCTGAAACCCCGCTTTAATGACCAGCGACATACAAACTTTCAGTGGTTATACTGGGATGATGCCTGAAGCCGACACTGTTTTCTAGTACAGTTTCGGCGATTGGCTCTCTTGTAATAGCAATCGGAGCAGCTAACTAGCCACTCGATTTCTATTACAAGCAGATGCAGGGGAAGTCCCCCCTCCCACTGCCTTCCATGGCTTACTCCAGATCGCACGGCAGACCCGAGTGACCGAGTGAGTGGGGTTGAATTTATAGTCACATCACTTTAGTTAATAACTTTTTTAGGTTTTTTGCTGCAGGTTCAGCAGATCATTAAGGGGATAGCACAGCACATGATTTATTTATTCACCAGGTTCATCCGTCAACTGGCCAGGCAGCCAAACAAAGCTGGGATTGGTTATAGTGACCTGGAAGCGATAACATCACATAATTTCTGGTATACCCGGATGTCAAAAGCACCATTTAAAAAAAATGAAAAGCATTTAAAAACACAGATTTTGGAGTTTTGAATGCTTTTAAGGGCAGAGGAGGGATTTGGGGTCTTATAGACCCTGTATCTCTCCATAAAGAGTACCTGTCACAAATATACATACATAGCAACAGTGTAAAAAAAAAATACAGAATAACTCACTTGGGGAATGCACGGATCAGTCCCACACACACGCAAACTTTGATCATCCCACACATGTGAAGTGAATGTAAGATCATGGCCAGTAATTCTAGCACTAGACCTCCTCTGTAAATCTGAGGTGGTAACCTTTAAAGGCTTTTAAAATGTTGCCTATGGATAGTAAAATTTTGCGTTTTTTGTCGCCATTGCATGCACAATTTTAAAGCATGTCATGCACAATTTTAAAGCATAACATGCTTGGTATCCATTTACTCAGCATAACATATTATATTTAACAAAAAAATTGAGTTATGTATTGTGTTTTTTTCAATTATAAATCAAAAAAGTGTATTTCAATTCTTTTTTTCAGATACTCAGAGAGTTCTTTGCCTTGAGTTGCCATGTTGAACGTCCAGTGACCAGTAAGAGAGAGTGAAAGCAATAACACCAAATTTAACACACCTGCTCCCCATTCACATCTGAGACCTTATAACACTAATGAGTCACATGAGACCGGGGAGGATAAATGGCTAATTGGGCCCAATTTGGACATTTTCACTTAGGGGGTGTACTCACTTTTGTTGCCAGCGGTTTAGACATTAATGGCTGTGTTGAGTTATTTTGAAGGGACAGCAATTTACACTGTTATACAAGCTGTACACTCACTACTTTACATTGTAGCAAAGTGTAATTTCCTCAATGTTGTCACATGAAAAGATGTAATAAAATATTTACAAAAATGTGAGGGGTGTACTTACTTATGTGAGATACTGTAGGTTGTCAGGAAATTATATGTGTAATGTATGCTCCTAGAACACCTAAAGGTACTCCCTGCATGTTGGGCCTCTCTATGTAGCCAGTCTGTGTAAAAGTCTCACCAATGTGGTATTACCATACTCATGAGGAGTAGCAGAATGTATTGTTAGGTGTAATTGTAAGTATGCATATGCCGTGTCAGAGAAATAACCTGCTAACATGATCATTTTGTGAAAAAAATCTTCATTTTGCAAAGAAATGTGAGAAGAAATTACAACTTCAAAAAAATGCAACATGCCCCTTACTTAATGCCTTGGAATGTCTACTTTCCAAAAAGGGGTCATTTGGAGGTTATTTGTACTTTCCTGGCTTGTTAATGTCTCAAGAAATGAAATGCTGTCAGTACATCAGGTGGGATCAATTTTCAATGATTGGCAGACTCTATAACTTTCACAAAGACCAAATAATATATACTTATTTTGGTTGTTTTTAACCAAAGATATGTAGCAGTATAATTTTTGAGAAAGTACTAATTTGCTAAATTTTAAACAAAGAAATTTGTATTTTTTTTTACAACATTTTTGGTATTTTTTTATTTGTCATTCAAAATGTGAGAGCTCTGAAAATTGGCCTGGTTAGGAAGGGGGTTTAAGTGCCCAGTGGGCAAGTGGTTAAACAAAAGTGTCAAAACAAGGCCTGGAGGTAAAGTGGATATACAGTATGGTGAATATCTCAAGAAAGCTTTAGTATTGAACAAAGTGTGATGAAGCCTTACTGAAAATAAAAGGGCCTTCAGCCTCAGTAATGGCCATGACACAGTCTATCTGTAACCTTGTCATGTATGTAACAATGAATACTTGTGATATTTCAGTTTTTCTTTTTTAATAAATCTGCAAAAATGTCAACAATTCTGTGTTTTTCTGCCAATATGGGGTGCTGTGTGTACATTAATGAGAAAAAAAATGAACTTAAATTATTTTAGCAAATGGCTGCAATATAACAAAGAGTGAAATATTTAAGGGGGTCTGAATACTTTCCGTCCCCACTGTATGTATTATTATCATTCTTATTATAGCCAGATTTACCACCCTAACTCCTCCCACAGCTTTTACACATAGACATAGACAGTAATATACCGAAACGTGCGGATTGTTCCCGATTGTGGTGCCATTACATTGTGGAACGTTTCGCTGAATGGCTCACAAAACATTGTCGTTTTTGCTGCAAAATTGGTCCCATAGGAATGAATGGTGAAAAGTTCAAAACTAGAGTGGGAGGTGACAAAAGCTGACAACCCCATGATCAGCCAAAACATTATGACCACCCCATGATCAGCCAAATAATTTATGACCACCCCATGATCAGCCAAAACATTATGACCACAACATGATCAGCCAAAATATTATGACCACCCCATGATCAGCCAAAACATTATGACCACCCCATGAACAAAAAAAAAAAAAAAAAAATCTAAAAAAAAAAAAAAAATCATTTTTGAAAAAAAAAATCATTTTTGAAAAAAAAATATAATTTTTGAAAAAAAAAAAATCATTTTTGAAAAAAATGTTGAGCTCTTTCAGCTAATGATGGGACTTCTTCAACTTTTTTACTACTATTTATAATTTTTAAAATATTAAGCTTTTTAACACTTTTCACAGTTACTCCAGCCACTCCAACCACACAACAGTTACTCAAGCCTCTCCACTAGGGATGAGCCGAACACCCCCCTGTTCGGTTCGCACCAGAACATGCGAACAGGAAAAAAGTTCGCTCGAACACGCGAACACCGTTAAAGTCTATGGGACACGAACATGAATAATCAAAAGTGCTAATTTTAAAGGCTTATATGCAAGTTATTGTCATAAAAAGTGTTTGGGGACCTGGGTCCTGCCCCAGGGGACATGGATCAATGCAAAAAAAAGTTTTAAAAACGGCCGTTTTTTCAGGAGCAGTGATTTTAATAATGCTTAAAGTCAAACAATAAAAGTGTAATATCCCTTTAAATTTCGTACCTGGGGGGTGTCTATAGTATGCCTGTAAAGGGGCGCATGTTTCCCGTGTTTAGAACAGTCTGACAGCAAAATGACATTTCGAAGGAAAAAACTCATTTAAAACTACCGCGGCTATTAATGAATTGCCGGTCCGACAATACACATAAAAGTTCATTGATAAAAACGGCATGGGAATTCCCCACAGGTAAACCCCGAACCAAAATTTAAAAAAAAAAAATGACGTGGGGGGGGGTCCCCCAAAAATCCATACCAGACCCTTATCCGAGCACGCAACCTGGCAGGCCGCAGGAAAAGAGGGGGGGACGAGAGTGCGGCCCCCCCCTCCTGAACCGTACCAGGCCACATGCCCTCAACATTGGGAGGGTGCTTTGGGGTAGCCCCCCAAAACACCTTGTCCCCATGTTGATGAGGACAAGGGCCTCATCCCCACAACCGTGGCCGGTGGTTGTGGGGGTCTGCGGGCGGGGGGCTTATCGGAATCTGGAAGCCCCCTTTAACAAGGGGACCCCCAGATCCCAGCCCCCCCTGTGTGAAATGGTAAGGGGGTACTTACCCCTACCATTTCACTAAAAAAGTGTCAAAATAGTTAAAAATGACAAGAGACAGTTTTTGACAATTCCTTTATTTAATTGCTTCTTCTATCTTCCTTCATCTTCTTCTTCTTCTTCTTCTGGTTCTTCTGGCTCTTCTGGTTCTTCCTCCGGCGTTCTCGTCCAGCATCTCCTCCGCGGCGTCTTCTATCTACTTCTCCTCGGGCCGCTCCGCACCCATGGCATGAGGGGAGGCTCCCGCTCTTCTCTTCATCTTCTTCTTCATCCTCTTCTCTTGTTCATCTTCTTCATCTTCTTCATCTTCATCTTCTCTTCTTAATTTTCTTCTGCGGGCCGCTCCGCATCCATGCATGGAGGGAGGCTCCCGCTGTGTGACGGCGTCTCCTCGTCTGACGGTTCTTAAATAACGGGGGGCGGGGCCACCCGGTGACCCCGCCCCCCTCTGATGCACGGGACATGACGGGACTTCCCTGTGGCATTCCCCGTGACGTCACAGGGAAGTCCCGTCAAGTCACCGTGCGTCAGAGGGGGGCGGGGTCACCGGGTGGCCCCGCCCCCCGTTATTTAAGAACCGTCAGACGAGGAGACGCCGTCACACAGCGGGAGCCTCCCTCCATGCATGGATGCGGAGCGGCCCACAGAAGAAAATTAAGAAGAGAAGATGAAGATGAAGAAGATGAAGAAGATGAAGAAGAGAAGAGGATGAAAAAGAAGATGAAGAGAAGAGCGGGAGCCTCCCCTCATGCCATGGGTGCGGAGCGGCCCGAGGAGAAGAAGATAGAAGACGCCGCGGAGGAGATGCTGGACGAGAACGCCGGAGGAAGAACCAGAAGAGCCAGAAGAACCAGAAGAAGAAGAAGATGAAGGAAGATAGAAGAAGCATTTAAATAAAGGAATTGTCAAAAACTGTCTCTTGTCATTTTTAACTATTTTGACACTTTTTTAGTGAAATGGTAGGGGTAAGTACCCCCTTACCATTTCACACAGGGGGGGGGCCGGGATCTGGGGGTCCCCTTGTTAAAGGGGGCTTCCAGATTCCGATAAGCCCCCCGCCCGCAGACCCCCACAACCACCGGCCACGGTTGTGGGGATGAGGCCCTTGTCCTCATCAACATGGGGACAAGGTGTTTTGGGGGGCTACCCCAAAGCACCCTCCCAATGTTAAGGGCATGTGGCCTGGTACGGTTCAGGAGGGGGGGGGGGCCGCACTCTCATCCCCCCCTCTTTTCCTGCGGCCTGCCAGGTTGCGTGCTCGGATAAGGGTCTGGTATGGAATTTAGGGGGAACCCCACGTCATTTTTTTTTTTTTTTGGCCGGGGTTCCCCTTAATATCCATACCAGACCTGAAGGGCCTGGTATGGAATTTAGGGGGACCCCCCCACGTCATTTTTTTTTTTTTTGGTTCGGGGTTTCCCTGTGGGGAATTCCCATGCCGTTTTTATCAATGAACTTTTATGTGTATTGTCGGACCGGCAATTCATTAATAGCCGCGGTAGTTTTAAATGAGTTTTTTCCTTCGAAATGTCATTTTGCTGTCAGACTGTTCTAAACACGGGAAACATGCGCCCCTTTACAGGCATACTATAGACACCCCCCAGGTACGAAATTTAAAGGAATATTACACTTTTATTGTTTGACTTTAAGCATTATTAAAATCACTGCTCCTGAAAAAACGTCTGTTTTTAAAACTTTTTTTTGCATTGATACATGTCCCCTGGGGCAGGACCCGGGTCCCCAAACACTTTTTATGACAATAACTTGCATATAAGCCTTTAAAATTAGCACTTTTGATTTCTCCCATAGACTTTGAAAGGGTGTTCCGCGGCATTCGAATTTGCCGCGAACACCCCAAATTGTTCGGTGTTCGGCGAACTTGCGAACAGCCAATGTTCGAGTCGAACATGAGTTCGACTCGAACTCGAAGCTCATGCCTACTCTCCACCCAGTTATTCCGCCCACTCCAGTTGTAGGCCCACTCCAGGTGGAGGCAAGAACACTTCACACAATTTCCCCATAAATTGTAGCTTTTCTAGTTTTAAGATTGTCCAACACTCCTAGAAGTGTCAGAGTTAGAAGAAAAGTGCAGCAATCTCTACCAAAAAAGACAGAAAGGCACTATCAGTTATCAACAATATCATATGTAGGTATATGTTCAACCTGCAAAGTGTAACGTGGTTACAGAATCACTTTAAAGGACTTTAAAAATGTTCATTTTCTAATTCAATATCAGAGTTTATATTTAAAGAAACATAAAGCTTACCAGAATGGTTTGATATTTCTCCTTCTGAACATGGAGCACAATTATAACAACATGGGTGATATCCTTCTCTTACAGATTTTCGGAACCCTGGAAGACACTTCTTGGAGCATCGACCTCTTGGGACCTGAGATAATATAGAACAATATTAACTAGTCAAGAGCAAAACTACAAATATAATAGTGCAAATAAGCCAAGCTTCTGATGTTTAAAATGACGTAGCATGCATACCTTGGTGGAAACACATGAACCATTCCAGAAGGTGGCCTTTCATTAGCCTAGAAAACACAACATATGCTCTGAACCAGAAGACAGAAATAAACATCTAGGAGTACTAGCAGAATAATTTTATTAGAAAGGTTAGAGTAATAAAACTATCAGTATAAGAGTAAAGGCTGCCTTAAAAACACAAAGAGAAAATCTCCTACACTACAAGAGAAGAAAACAAATAGCTGTGTACCTCTAATAACCACATGCAATCCAGCACTCGAAGGGGTAAGAGAGGTAATTAAAGAGCTGAAACCAGAGGTGTAATTAGAACCTTCATGGCCCCGGTGCAAGAAATCATGAAGGGCTCTCTCGACACTGTCCCAGGTCCCTTTCCTTTGGTCCCAGGGCCCTTCCCACTGAGCATGGGGCCCTTTCCACTGATCCCTTTCACTGATCCCAGGGTCCTTTTCTCCCATCACAGGGCCCTTTACTACGGTCCTGTAGCAAGACCCTTTCACTCTTTCGTTCTGTATAGGATTGCTACCTTTTCTTTAAAAGAGAAGTACAGCTGTATTTCTCTTGTGGATCACAGATAAAGTTCATTTTGCATTCATGTGACCCATTTGCAGTTGGCTAGCTATCTGAATTCTGCTGTCTGCTGACGTCACTCCGCCGGTCCAGGCTCAGGCAAGATTGTGACACTGGGGTCAGGATCCGCCCACAACCCTAGACTGGCATCCAGTGAGCCACTGAGAGGCTGACCTGGCCACTCTAGCCAGCTTCTCAGCCCAGCACTCCTGTGAGTGAAGGGGGGGGGGCAGAGCAGACAGTGGTGAATGACAGTCAGGGAGCTGTTAGAACCAAGTGATCTGCGGTGTTAGATCGTTCAGTTCTCAGTGTTAGAGCTGGTAGGGGACAGATACATCATCGGACTAATGCTGCATCCACCTAGGTAAGTATATATCTGTAAAAACTTTGATTCCCATACTTCCCTTTTAAGCCAAACCCAAACACTTTAATGGTGCATGGCAATTTTTTGTTGTAGTTTACACTATGCATATATTCTGTAAATAAACAACATTTCTAATCATATGGAGTTATTCACAACTTTCCATATTATTTGCTGTAGAAAGACATAAAGGGGTTTATTTACTAAAGGCAACTCCACTTTGCACTACAAGTGCACTTGGAAGTGCAATCACTGTAGATATGAGGGAGACATGCAAGGAAAATAAAAAACAGCATTTTTTTCTTGTACATGATTGGATGATAAAATCACCAGAGTTTCCCTTCATTTCAGATCTTCTCCTTAGATCTACAGCAACTGCACTTCCAAGTACATTTGCCTTTAGTAAATCAACCCCATAGTCTTTCACATGCGGTGTACAGGGGTCAGTGTCACCTCCTTCCTAATACAGGGGTCAGTGTCACCTCCTTCCTAATACAGGACCCCCCCATAGAGACCCCTATTAGATTGGGGTCACCTTATTCCAGTGCCCCCCCTTAGAGACCCACCATTGGGTCAGAATCCCATAAAAAAAAATAAAAATGGCGTTTAACCCCTTCCTGCTGAGCGTACGCAGATGTGAGTACTCGGCTTTCGGGGGTTATACCGGGATGATGCCCGCAGCTGCAGGCATCATCCTGGTACTGTTTTTTAGAGCCGGCGGTCGGCTTTCCAGGAATAACAACCGATGTGGCTAAAAGCCGCTCGGCTGTTATACCGGAGGAGCGGGAGGGGACGTCCCCCCCTTCCGTTGCCTCCCGCTGCTCTTACCGGGCCTCCCGATCCACCAAGAGGCCCGATCACCAATCCGCCGCCTCTGGCGGCTAGTGACAGTCTGGAACGAAGCTGCAAGTGGCTTCATTCCAGCCTTCTTATAGTAAACACGGAAGCGACGTCATGACGTCACTTCCCATTTACTCGGCTGCCAATGGAGCCGGTTTTAAAAAAAATATACAGTATTCAGAATCGCCAAAAATGGCGATTTGAATACTTTGAAGTGCAAAGGAGGGATCGGGGGTCTTTTAGACCCCTGACCCTCCATAAAGAGTACCAGTCACCACCTATTACTGTCACAAGGGATGTTTACATTCCTTGTGACTAGGGATGAGCCGAACACCCTCCTGTTCGGTTCGCACCAGAACTTGCGAATAGGCAAAAAATTTGTTCAAACACACGAACACCGTTAAAGTTTATGGGACACGAACATGAATAATCAAAAGTGCTAATTTTAAAGGCTTATATGCAAGTTATTGTCATAGAAAGTGTTTGGGGACCTGGGTCCTGCCCCAGGGGACATGGATCAATGCAAAAGAAAGTTTTAAAAACGTATGTTTTTTCGGGAGCAGTGATTTTAATAATGCTTAATGTGAAACAATAAAAGTGTAATATCCCTTTAAATTTCGTACCTGGGGGGTGTCTATAATATGCCTGTAGAGGGGTGCATGTTTTCCGTGTTTAGAACAGTCTGACAGCAAAATGACATTTCAATGGAAAAAAAGTCATTTAAAAGTACTTGCGGCTATTAATGAATTGCCGGTCCGACAATACACATAAAAGTTAATTGATAAAAACGGCATGGGAATTCCCCACAGGAACCCCGAACCAAAATTTTAAAAAAAATGATGTGGGGGTCCCCCTAAATTCCATACCAGGCCCTTCAGGTCTGGTATGGATATTAGGGGAACCCCGGCCAAAATTTAAAAAAAAAATGGCCTGGGGTCCCCCTCAAAATCTATACCAGACCCTTCAGGCCTGGTTTGAATTTTAAAGGGAACCCCGTGCCAAAATTTTAAAAAAAATAGCGTGGGGTCCCCCCAAAAATCCATACCAGGCCCTTATCTGAGCACGCAACCTGGCAGGCCGCAGGAAAAGAGGGGGGACGAAAGAGCGCCCCCCCTCCTGAACCGTACCAGGGCACATGCCCTCAACATTGGGAGGGTGCTTTGGGGTAGCCCCCCAAAACACCTTGTCCCCATGTTGATGGGGACAAGGGCCTCATCCCCACAACCCTTGCCCGGTGGTTGTGGGGGTCTGCGGGCAGCGGGCTTATTGGAATCTGGAAGCCCCCTTTAACAAGGGGACCCCCAGATCCCAGCCCTCCCCCCTGTGTGAAATGGTAAGGGGGTACAAATGTACCCCTACCAATTCACAAAAAAAACTGTCAAAAATGTTAAAAATGACAAGAGACAGTTTTTGACAATTCCTTTATTCAAATGCTTCTTCTTTCTTCTATCTTCTATCTTCCTTCAGTTTCGTCCTCCATCTTCTTCTTCTTCTGGTTCTTCTGGTTCTTCCTCCAGTGTTCTTGTCCGGCATCTTCCTCCATGGCGTCTTCTTTCCTTCTTCTCCTAGGGCCACTCCGCATCCATGATGGCATGATGGGAGGCTCCCGCTGTGTGATGCTTCTCCTCTTCTGACAGTTCTTAAATAAGGGAAGAAGGGAAGAAGATGCCGCTGAGGAAGATGCCAGACGAGAACACTGGAGGAAGAACCAGAAGAACCAGAACCATAGGTTAGTGACTGGTACTTGGTGGAAGGAGACACCTTGCCCACATCCCTATATACAAATACACAATGGGGAATTTCCTCTTGGTGGGACTTTAAAGGGCAGGAGTCTCAAAACGATATATCAACACAGTATAAATAATATTTGTATTTTATTTATCAAAAAGTTTAAAAAGACATGACAATCAATAAAAGACCAAAGAAAAAGCAGATGCTGGATTACCAATGATGATGATACAACAATGATATAAGACAGATAAACAGAATACACTTATCCACACAAAAAACTGTTCCAGCAAAAGAAGAGCTGTACAGTAGAGTCCGACGCGTTTCGAGGTTTTATCAATATTATGACCTCTTCTTCAGGGGCTGGTGGTGAGGTATTTAATCCGTCTAAAAAACATTTGATAGACAAAAAATATATATACATAGAGGAAAACATAGAAAAGACAATACCGTGTGAACCAAACATGATACATTATTAGCATATTTGCATGATGTAAATATCACAGTATTGTATAAAAGGGTTCTAACCGTACTATTCCTTGGTGAACATCTTTCAGCATCCAATTAAAAAACTTTAAAGGGATAGAATGGTTAGCCACTGAGGTTCAAAAGCTGAGAAGCCTCTGCCGTCACTGAGGGACTGAATGTATCCCGCATCTGAGACACAACACAAAGGGCGTCCGGTCCACCAGATGGTGACACTGTAGATGTTACAGTATTAAAGTATGGTTGTTTACTAGGAAGAAGAAAAGGAGAAAGATATATATAGTATAAAGGACTTGTATATAAGCGGGGTGTTGTCTAAATTAGACTCACACCTACCAGAGGTTATTTAATAAAAATTAAATGTATATATCTATATATTTGTATATAATTACTACATACCAGGCCGTGCCTATCTAGGGTAGTTATCCCCAGTAGCCGACTAAAGATAAAGGTGTCTTCGACAAATGCTGTCCAGTCTAAGCACCAGAGAAAGACCACCACAACAACCTCCGCAACCAATAGCTGCAGTCAAAGCAGAAAAAACAGAAAAGGGAGAGACATGAATGTAGGCTCTCCAGCCAAGCCAAACCAGGCACAATAGATTAAGGTTAATGGTAACTAGGGATCAGCATTAGGAGAATTCTTCCTTCATGCAAGATCCACCATCCATATGCTCTGCATGTACAATACATGCTAGGCTTAGGAATAGTTACTGTTAATGTACTGCACAGAGGAGCACAATGGCTTACCTTCAGAGGCTAAACAGCTATAAAACACTGTCAGACGTCCACTCCAACCTGGAGTGAGGCTTCTCCACTTCTGGTTTAAATTGTGCTTCTGATTGACATCAGATGTCTAACAGCTGACAACAGCGTCAGCACTGGTGGGCGGGGCCACCCTCTGAGTCCCCGGCGCAGGCCAGCCCCCACAAACCCCACGCACGGCATACGAGCCCAGGGAGACATACGTCATATCCTGGGAACAGAGGATCCGTGCTGGGAGGGAGCTGACGTCCGCGTCAGCGGCCCACGGCGTGCTGGTCGCCATGTCAACGAGATAAACTATCTCGGCCATAGGCGAACAAAGAAGGGGGCCAAACGCTACCAAGTAAATATGGTGCTATTGGCCCCTGTGCGCCGAGTGCGTTATCCCGGCGCGGACCAGACAAGTACCCCGACATGCATCGGCACAGAGCTTCAGACACCCAGTGACATCAGGGTGAACTACAGGGAATAAACAGGGAGAAAGGGAAGGGAGGGAGAAGAAACTGTCAAGTAAAAAATTATGCTGTGATATCGGGAACAGATAAAACAGCATAAAAAAAAAAAGAACAAACTATGAATTGAATGTATAACAATCAGAGTCATTACCGGAAAATGCATATTGATTAACACTGTGATGTCAAAAGTTTATCTCCAAACTAATCCTGATACCCATCTAGTACTATTAGACACAATCAAGCCCAACATAATATGATTGAGAAAGACATCTTAGACAGGGCCAATCGTTCATTTAAATCACATAAGCAACATTGGGATTTGTATTGGCAGCCAGTTTTACAAGAAGTGGGGGGTATGTACACCAGGGGGGTCCCACTCAGATCCCCCCCGAGGCAAAGCCCTCCAAAAAGGGGGGGAGCTTTTGAACCTCAGTGGCTAACCATTCTATCTCTTTAAAGTTTTTAAATTGGATGCTGAAAGATGTTCACCAAGGAATAATACAGTTAGAACCCTTTTATACAATACTGTGATATTTACATCATGCAAATATGCTAATACTGTATCATGTTTGGTTCACACGGTATTGTCCTTTCTATGTTTTTCTTCATTTATATATATTTTTTGTCTATCAAATGTTTTTAGACAGATTAAGTACCTCACCAACAGCCCCTGAAGAAGAGGTCATAATATTGATAAAACCTCGAAACGCATCGGACTCTACTGTACAGCTCTTCTTTTGCTGGAACAGTTTTTTGTGTGGATAAGTGTATTCTGTTTATCTGTCTTATATCATTGTTGTATCATCATCATTGGTAATCCAGCATCTGCTTTTTCTTTGGTCTTTTATTGATTGTCATGTCTTTTTAAACTTTTTGATAAATAAAATACAATTATTATTTATACTGTGTTGATATATCGTTTCGAGACTCCTGCCCTTTAAAGTCCCACCAAGAGGAAATTCCCCATTGTGCAGAAGAACCAGAAGAACCAGAAGAAGAAGAAGATCGAGGAAGAAACCGAAGGAAGATAGGAGATAGAAGAAAGAAGATAGAAGCTAGAAGAAAGAAGAAGCATTTAAATAAAGGAATTGTCAAAAACTGTCTCTTGTCATTTTTAACATTTTTGACAGTTTTTTTGTGAAATGGTAGGGGTACTTTTGTACCTCCTTACCATTTCACACAGGGGGGAGGGCCGGGATCTGGGGGTCCCCTTGTTAAAGGGGGCTTCCAGATTCCGATAAGCCCCCCGCCCGCAGACCCCCACAACCACCGGACAAGGGTTGTGGGGATGAGGCCCTTGACCCCATCAACATGGGGACAAGGTGTTTTGGGGGGCTACCCCAAAGCACCCTCCCAATGTTGAGGGCATGTGGCCTGGTACGGTTCAGGAGGGGGGGCGCTCTCTCGTCCCCCCTCTTTTCCTGCGGCCTGCCAGGTTGCATGCTCGGATAAGGGTCTGGTATGGATTTTTGGGGGGACTCCACGCCTTTTTTTAAAAAATTTTGGCATGGGGTTCCCCTTAAAATCCATACCAGACCTGAAGGGTCTGGTATAGATTTTGAGTGGGACTCCACGCCATTTTTTTTCAATTTTGGCCGGGGTTCCCCTTAATATCCATACCAGACCTCAAGGGCCTGGTATGGAATTTAGGGGGACCCCCTACGTCATTTTTTTTTTTTTAATTTTGGTTCGGGGTTCCTCTGTGAGGGATTCCCATGCTGTTTTTATCAATGAACTTTTATGTGTATTGTCGGACCGGCAATTCATTAATAGCCGCGTGTAGTTTTAAATTACTTTTTTTCCTTTGGAATGTCATTTTGTTGTCAGACTGTTCTAAACACGGAAAACATGCGCCCCTTTACAGCCATACTATAGACACCCCCCAGGTACGAAATTTAAAGGAATATTACACTTTTATTGTTTCACTTTAAGCATTATTAAAATCACTGCTCCCAAAAAAATGTCCATTTTTAAAAAATGTTTTGCATTGATCCATGTCCCCTGGGGCAGGGCCCAGGTCCCCAAACACTTTTTATGACAATACCATGCATATAAGCCTTTAAAATTAGCACTTTTGATTTCTCCCATAGACTTTTAAATGATGTTCCGCAGCTTTCGAATTTGCCGCGAACACCCCAAATTGTTCGCTGTTTGGCGAACAGCCCATGTTCGAGTCGAACATGAGTTCGACTCGAACTCGAAGCTCATCCCTACTTGTGACAGCAATAAAAGTGTTCAAAATGTTTTTATTTTTTTTAAACACAATTTATAAATACAAAAATAAATAAGAAAAAAAAACATGTTTTAAAGCGCCCCCATCCCCGTGAGCTTGCGCAGCAAAGAAAACGCATACGGAAGTCTCGCCCGCATATGTAAACGGTGTTCAAATCACACATATGAGGTATTGCCACGATCGTCAGAGCAAGAGCAATCATTCTAGCACTAGACCTCCTCTGTAACTCTAACCTGGAAACCGTAAAAAAAATTGAAAGCGTCGCCTATGGAGATTTTTAGGTACCGTAGTTGTCGCCATTCCTTGAGTGCGTGCAATTATAAAGCGTGACATGTTTGGTATCTATTTACTCGGGGTAACATCATCTTTCACATTATACAAAAAAATTGGGCTAACTTTACTGTTTGGTTTTTTGAAACGCATGAAAGTGTCCCTTTTCCCAAAAAGTTGCGTTTAAAACACCGCTGCGCAAATACCGTGTGATATAAAATATTGCAACAATCTCCATTTTATTCTCTAGATTCTCTTCTAAAAATATATGTATAATGTTTGGGAGCTCTAAGTAATTTTCTAGCAAAAAAATACGGATTTTAACTTGTAAACACCAAATGTCAAAAATAGGCTTAGTCATGAAAGGGTTAATCTCCCCCTATAATTGTATTAATTCATTTGTGAAAAAACAATTGTGAATGATTGTGCAAACCCCCAAAGGTAATCCATGTATTAATACTTTAAAGTGGTTGCAAAGGCAGAAGGTTTTTTTTATCTTAATGTATTCTATGTATTAATATAAAAAAAACCTTCTGTATTTAGCAGCCTCTAGGCCCCTAATACTTACCTGAGCCCCATCTCGATTCAGCGATGAGAATAAATGCCTCATCCATCTGGGACTCTCTCCTGATTGGCTGAGACACAGCAGTGGTGCCATTGGCTCCCACTGCTGTCAATCAAAGTCAGTTATCCAATGGGGAGAGAGAGGGGGCAGGGCCGAAACCGCGGCTCCATGTCTGAATAGACACACAGAGCTGTGGGTCTACTCGGGTGCCCCATAGCAAGCTGCTTGCTGTGGGGGCTCTCAACAGGAGGGAGGGGCCAGGAAAGCCCGCCAGGGGCCCAAAAAGAGAAGGATCTGGGCTGCTCTGTGCAAAACCACTGCACAGGGCAGGTAAGTGTAACATGTTTGTTATTTTTAAAGAAAAAAAAAAAGAGACTTTAGTATCACTTTAATCTTATTCAAACATAAATACTGTGCAATCTTAATACACATAATGCTATATGAATGGTGGTGGAAACCTCCAAATCCTAATCCTGTTGTGCTAATATCCACCATATCCATCTCAAAAGGACTTTATAAGGACTTTATGGATACTTGCATTTCCCTTGGGTTTCCACCATTTTCTACAATAATTTTTTTCGCATATGAATTAATCAAATTATAGGGGGAAGTTGCACTGTGTTTTTTCATTTTTTTTTAGTTAGAGAAAACATATCAGTGCTAGCAGCAACCCAACAGTGTGTTTATTTACTGAGCTTTTTATTTATTTTTTTATATCATAGTCGTCTTATTTCAGCAATCCCCCTCCAGAGACCAATTGTTAATTTCTAGGGGGTGTCGCTGATATAAGGGGACTCTGATATAATAGGTGGTCTCAAAGGGGGGCACTAATATAAAGAGATTCCAATCTAAAGAGGGGGGTCTCTAAGGGGGTGCTAATATAAAGGGACCCTGATCTAATGGTGGTCTGTAAGT
Organism: Lithobates clamitans; assembly: GCA_037952925.1. Classification (NCBI taxonomy): domain Eukaryota; kingdom Metazoa; phylum Chordata; class Amphibia; order Anura; family Ranidae; genus Lithobates; species Lithobates clamitans. The sequence continues at coordinate 6,146,926 of JBBGZY010001416.1, forward strand.
GGGGGCTGATATAATGAGACACTAATATATTAATGGTCTCTAAGGGGGGTTACTGATATAAAAATATATAGAGGGACTTTGATCTAATGGGGGGTCTGTAAAGGAGGGTGCTGACTCCTGATCTAATGGTTGCTCTCCCCATTTGCTCAAAGTCCCCTTTTATCAGTGCTCCCCCTTCCTTAAAGTCCTCCATTACATCAGAAAGACTCCCCTTAATTGAGCTTGAACCTGGGACCTCTGCTGTGTCTGGTAGTGGCACTTCTTGATGAGCCACCTGGAATGTGGGGCCGTTCCCTGGAAAATTCCTTCAGTGATCCTGCCTTGAACCTTGTTTGTCTTAAACTCTTTGCTCCTCCCATAAACTTCCTGATTCAAGCCATGTCTCTGCACTTCCTATTTGCTAGATTATTGTGCTCTCTCCAGCCAATATCTTGCTCTTGTAAAGATGGATAAGAATGTGGTGTTGCGCTAATCCTTTTAGTAAACAATGACTCTGTATGTGATACCACAGTGATGGTGGGTGTCTCTAAAATATAAGCATATGACAATAAAACATCACTGCACTGATTTGAAGATGTTTGCATGCTAAAAAGCCATAACTCAGGGGGCGTGGCTACGGCATGCAGGAGTGAAGATGTGCTCTCCCTGAGCTCCGTGCGGCCCGCTCTTTACAAAGCCTGATCAGTAGCATTAAAGGGGGTTTTAACACCCACAAAGATGCCCCCGAAACGCAAGACATCTCCGCAACCACAGCGGACCCCTCGAGGACGGTTGGAATCGCTGGAAAACTACTTTTCTGGGACTCGCAGAGGAACGGCAAGTACAGCCAAGATGGCGCCCGGAGGCCACGCTTCCAGAGCTACCTCTCCTATCAGCTCCCCACACATGCCGCTACCTTCCCTGCCTCCCCCCTCTTCTCCCTCCGGTTCAGACAGATCAGAAAGGCTCCCTGATGGAGGTGATGCCTGGAGGGATAGAGACATTCGCTCCCATATTCTCTCCTTACCCACTAAAGATGATTTGGAGAAGTTTGTGCAAATGGTGGAGAAGGCCATGAGGCAGGACATAGAGGATTTATAAGCTGATATAGCACATCTAGGGGGGAGAGTCGAAACACTGGAGACACAATGGGAAGAGACTGCTTCCACATTACAAGCCCTTACAGACCGCTGCAAATCGCAAGATCGCAGGATTGAAGCCCTGCTTGACCAAATGGATGATGCTGAGAATAGGAGCCGAAGGGTTAACATACGCATCAGAGGCTTACCTGAGGCCACAGGCCAGAGAGATAATGTACCTACCCTGCAAGGAGTCTTTAAACAAATATTAGGCCGCCAGGCACCAGAACATATTGAGATAGACCGGGCACATAGAGCCCTGAGACCTCCATCTGAAGACCCTGACAAGCCCAGAAACATCATCTGTAAATTGCACAAATACTCTCTTAAGGAACAGATCATGACCCAAGTCCGCGGACTCAGACATGTGGATTTCGATGGAGCCAAACTATGTTTTTTTCCAGACCTATCCAGACGCACGCTGATGCAACGTCATGCTCTCAAACCACTGCTGGCGGCATTACAGGATGCTCAACTGCCCTATAGGTGGGGATTCCCCTTTAGCCTATCTGCAACTAAGGACGGTAAACAATCTACACTGCGGAGCAAGGCTAATTTACCCCATTTTTTGGAGTCTCTTGGACTGCCTCAAGTGGACATTCCGGATTGGAGGACCTCGCCGGAGATACCCCTCCCAAGTCGCCCTGAACAGTGGCAAGCGAATCGCCGCAGACACCGTCGAGGCCCCCCTGCTCAAGAATCTCACCCTCCGTCCCCTCAGGGAGAGACCTAAGAAGCAGAACTTTCTATACTGGGTATCCTAAATGTCCCCTGGACGTTTTTTCAATTTTTTTGTCACTTTTTGACATTCCTCCAGCTGCTGATTCATCATTTGCATTTAGAATAGAGGTGCACTTTTTGTACCCAACACTATGAGCGGGTTTAATCACGGTCTCACCCCCCGTGCTGTTCCACTTACCTCCGATAGGTCAACTCCTCTGAGTTTTGTTCCCGTATTGGGAATTGGCGCTGCTCGCTGATCCTCACTTGCTCCTTCTTACTGAGGGAGGGGTGGGAATCCCTGATCAATGGCAAGGTTGCACTTTGCCCTACTTTAAGGGCCTTTGGTTTTTCTATGTTTTGTTTATGACTGTTTTTTTTCCTATGTTTTATGTTATTTACACCTGCAATAACCATGGTTTGTCTCTTAGGCATATATTGGCGCTTAATGTATCCCTCGAGCTACATCCTGACGATAAGATTACGCTTTGGATCAATACCCCTCTTGCTGACAGATTGGCAGACCTTCCCCACACTCCTCTACTATGGCTGATCTGAAAATCGGGTCCTACAATGTGCGAGGCCTGGGATCACCCTTCAAAAGGGGTAAGTTGTGGATTGAGATGAAACGTTCAGGGGCACATGTCGTTTTTTTGCAGGAAACTCACTTCAATACTGACTCGGTCCCCCGACTCCCCACACACCTATATAAGTCCTGGTTTCTAAGCAACTCCCCGAGGCCCAAATCCGGGGGTGTTGCCATTGCGATTCATAAAAATTGCCCCTTTATCCTAACAGATCAACTAACAGACCCCCATGGCAGATATGTATTTGTCAAGGGCTCCATTTATTCCCATAGGTTCACGTTTGCAGCTGTGTATGCCCCAAATAACAAACAACTTACTTTCATAGACTCTGTCTTAGATACCCTGTCCTCCTTTAAAGAAGGCCAACTTATCATGGGAGGGGATTTTAATGTCAGTCCTGACCCACAGATAGACACTTCTTCCAGTCGCTCAGCTCACTCGTTTGCCTTTCTGAAACACTTCAGGAAATCACTACAGGCACACCATCTGGTAGACTGCTGGAGACTACTACACCTGGTAGATAGGGACTATAGCTACTTTTCAGCCACACACAATGTCTACACTCGTATAGACCTAATACTAATAGATCAATACTCCCTGGACTCCCTGTCCGGTGCTTCAATTGGTTCCATCACATTGTCGGACCATGCCCCGGTTTTCATCTCCCTGCGGCCCTTGTCTGTGGAAGCTCGAACATGGAGCTGGCGCCTAAATGAATGCATTTTGGATGATGCGGTAGCACACAAGCAGGTGCTAGATGCCATCTCTCTAAACTTTGCCGAGAATAAAACCGGTGAGGTAGGCATGGGCTCGGTATGGGAGGGACATAAAGTGGTTATCCGAGGAGAGCTAATATCTCAGGGATCGAGATTAAAGAAGGCTAGGGAAGGGGAATTGCAGTACTTGATAAGGAAGATTCAGAAAACAGAACTGATGCACAAACGACACGTAACCCCTACGGTAACTTCAGAATTGCAGGCCCTCAGGCAAGATTTGTCTAGTTTGCTAGATTCTAGGATAAGGACACGAATGAGGCATGTAGCACACAAATTCTATGAATTTGGTAATAAGTGTGGGCGGCTATTGGCGAGAGCTCTCAAGCCCCAATGGGTTACAGGCCATGTACACAAACTGACTTTGACAACAGGCGCACCAGTTGTACACTCTTCAAAAATAGCCCACGCCTTTAAAGAATACTATGCTCAGCTATATAACCTCCCGAACACAGTATCTGGTCTAATAGATGCCCAACAAATTGACCGCATCGCACAATACCTCACAGAGGCCCAATGTCCGCAGCTGGCGGCTTCCATTAGTAAACAGCTGGATACACCATCTCCCTTTTGGAAATTATGACTGTGATTAAAGATCTCCCCAATGGGAAAAGCCCGGGTCCTGACGGCTATACAAACGCATACTATAAGAAGTACTCAGAAGTACTCTCGGAACCCATGTGTGCGTACTTCACGGCCTTGGCTTCCGGTGCGGTGATGCCTAAGGAGGCTCTGATGGCGCATATCACAGTCCTTCCAAAAGAAGGGAAAGATCATACCATGCCAGGGAGCTATAGGCCGATATCCCTTTTAAACACTGATGTCAAAATTTTAGCAAAAATTCTGGCCCATAGACTCAGACCGATCCTTCCGTCACTTATACATCCTGACCAGACGGGATTCATAATGGGCAGGGAAGCCAGAGACAACTCCAATAGAGCACTCCAACTGATACACTGGGCAGAGTCTTGGACCACAACACATTCCCGCCTCTTGCTTTCTACAGATGCCGTGAAGGCATTCGATAGGGTTGATTGGACCTACATGAGGGCAGTGCTGACCAGGCTTGGCCTGGGTCCCAGCATGCTCTCGTGGATATCCTCCCAATACAGTTCCCCAACAGCTAGGGTACAAGTAAATGGTATACTGTCGGATGCCTTTCCAATACATAATGGGACACGCCAGGGGTGCCCTCTGTCCCCCTTAATTTTTGCTCTGACATTAGAACCCCTGCTAAACAAAATCCGCCTTAACGGGGATATCAGGGGCTTTACCGTGGGGCCAAATGAACATAAGCTTTCCGCTTATGCAGATTACGTCTTATTTTACGTCTCGGAACCCCTCATATCACTACTCAACATTATGGCAGAGCTGAAGGAATTTCAATTACTATCTAACTGTAAGATCAATTACAACAAATCCGAGATTCTGTCCCTAAATATCCCCATGGCTTTACGTACACAGCTGCAGACTGCCTTCTCGTTTACATGGTGCCAAACCTCCCTGAAGTACTTGGGGATATATCTGCCTGCACAGTGCTCCCAGCTCTATACATGTAATTACTTACCACTGCTCACTAATGTCAGAACGGACCTAAAATCTTGGAATAAAGCTGCATTCCCATGGATGGGCCGAGTCAGTATTTTGAAGATGTATGTGCTACCCCGCATTTTATTTTTCCTGCAGATGGTGCCCATAGCTCTGCCTAGGACTTTCTTCTCGACCCTCAACAGCCTGTTTATACAATATATATGGAGTGGGAAGTGCCCCAGACTAGCCCTCCACACGATACAACGTCCTAAAGCAAGAGGGGGAATGGGGGTTCCCATAGTACGCAGGTACTATGAGGCCTTTAGCTTTACAGCGTATTTTAGATTGGTACCACAATGTTTCTCTTAAACTATGGGTCCCGCTTGATAAGTTCTTAGCTGGCCGAAACCTATCACATACACCATGGGTTCCCAGGGAGAACAGGGGTCTCTCAACGCTGGTCTCTCCTATGGCTTCTCACACCTTAAACGTGTGGGATGCCTTGAATAGGAAAGGGAAGCTCGCTCCGCCGACTTCCCCCCTGGCACCCCTTGGTGGCTTCCCCTGGTTCGCTCCGGGGGAACACCCATCTTTTTTCCGGACGTGGACAGCCGATGGAGAGACCAGATGCGGTAGATTTGTTCAAGATCAAGGTTTGCTACCACTGGCTAAATTAAGGGAACTATTCGGCCCATTCCCGATGGACGAATGGCGATATAGACAGCTTAAACACTTTATTGACAGCTTGCCACAGGGGGTTCGTTCCCCCACGGTGGCATCGCCCTTTGAACGTTTATGTATGTCATCCTCTATTACCCCTCATGCAATCTCAGTGTTATATGAACTACTGCAATCTACACAGGAAGAGGGCAAATTGGGATTTATTAGGGAATGGGAGAAAGACCTTAACCACACCTTTACAGAACCCCAGCTAGATCATCTTTTCCGCCTTACCCACTCGTGCACAGTTGACACCAAAATGCAAGAGAACAGCTATAAGGTTCTGACCAGGTGGTACAGGGTTCCCTCTAAGCTCACTAAGATCTATCCGTCTCTTTCCGCCGCATGTTGGAGGGAATGCGGGCTTCGGGGTTCATTCCTATACATTTGGTGGGAGTGCCCCAAGCTACGACCATACTGGTTAGACATACATGCTCAAATTAAACTCATTTTGGATGTGGAGCTTCCAGACTCACCACTGGAATCCTTATTGCACTTCCCTACCATTCCTCTCGGCCAGTATCGAAAGTCCATCTTGCCACATTTACTTAACGCAGCCCGAAGGCTGATCCCTATACATTGGAAAAAGCCCCAAATACCCACACGTACCGAATGGATAGGGTTGGTTGATAATATTATGGCTGCAGAGGAATGGATGGTGAAGTGTAAAGACAAATATGAAAAATTTTATACAATATGGGCCACATGGATGCACTACACCGGACAAAGGAAGATGCCCGACACGGGATCTTCCCAGATACAGAGCCCACATTAATCCTTGCGTCGTAGGGTTGATTTTGATAGATATTGAAATAAATATCAGCAGGTAGCTGAAGCACAGATGAGCTTTAGTAAGCCCAGAGCAACTCAATATGGTTGAATATGATATGAGGTGTAACATTTCCTTTTCTTTTTCCCTTTTCTTTTTTATTCTTATTTTTATTAAAAGAATAATTACAGTATGTTATGGTTTACATTAAGATTGATGACTTGGTGTTCGGCCTGGTCCTAAGTACTATGGGTTCCAGTTAAAACCCATACATTTGACTGATGGTTACAGTCTTGTTCAGGGATCCACCATCTGGGTGCAATAGGGGAGATCCATGGTTGAGTGAACTTATAAGTGTTGATTAGATGGCAATAAATATCCCCCAACAATACTGCCCCTGATGTGTGTAAGATCCTGGGTAATATATACACTCATTTGACACATAATAACCTCCTATGTAAATCGTACATACTTCGTATGTGTTAACTGTTATACTCTGTCTTTCTGTATGTTATTCATGGAAATATCCTTAACCACTTGCCGACCGCCGCACGACGATGTACGTCGACAAAGGGGCACGGGCAGGCAAAAGGGCTTACCTGTACGTCCCTGCCTGCCCGCGGGTGGGGGGTCCGATCGGACCCCCCCCGGTGCCTGCAGCGGTCGGCAAATGTCCCCCGGCGATCGGTGGTGAGGGGGAGGCCATCCATTCGTGGCCCCCCCCTCGCGATCGCTCCCAGCCAATGGGATCATTTCCCTGCCTCTGTATTGTACACAGAGGCAGAGGAAATGATGTCATCTCTCCTCGGCTCGGTATTTTCCGTTCCGGGCCGAGGAGAGAAGACTGAACTGTGAGTGCACAACACACACACACACAGTAGAACATGCCAGGCACACATTACACCCCGATCCCCCCCCCCGATCGCCCCCCGATTCCCCCCCAATCACCCCCCCCCCTGTCACAAACTGACACCAAGCAGGTTTTTTTTTTTTTTTTTTTTTTTTTTCTGATTACTGTATTGGTGTCAGTTTGTGTCAGTTAGTGTGTTAGGGCAGTGAGTCTTAGGCCCCCTTTAGGTCTAGGGTACCCCCCTAACCACCCTAATAAAGTTTTAACCCCTTGATCACCCCCTGTCACCAGTGTTGCTAAGCGATCATTTTTCTGATCGCTGTATTAGTGTCGCTGGTGACGGTAGTTAGGGACGTAAATATTTAGGTTCGCCGTCAGTGTTTTATAGCGACAGGGACCCCCATATACTATCTAATAAATGTTTTAACCCCTTGATTGCCCCCTAGTTAACCCTTTCACCACTGATCACCGTATAACCGTTACGGGTGACGCTGGTTAGTTCGTTTATTTTTTATAGTGTCAGGGCACCCGCCGTTTATTACCGAATAAAGGTTTAGCCCCCTGTAGGTCTAGGGTACCCCCCTTACCCCCCTAATAAAGTTTTAACCCCTTGATCACCCCCTGTCGCCAGTGTCGCTAAGCGATCATTTTTCTGATCGCTGTATTAGTGTCGCTGGTGACGGTAGTTAGGGACGTAAATATTTAGGTTCGCCGTCAGTGTTTTATAGCGACAGGGACCCCCATATACTATCTAATAAATGTTTTAACCCCTTGATGGCCCCCTAGTTAACCCTTTCACCACTGATCACCGTATAACCGTTACGGGTGACGCTGGTTAGTTCGTTTATTTTTTATAGTGTCAGGGCACCCGCCGTTTATTACCGAATAAAGGTTTAGCCCCCCGATCGCCCGGCGGTGATATGCGTCGCCCCAGGCAGCGTCAGATTAGCGCCAGTACCGCTAACACCCACGCACGCAGCATACGCCTCCCTTAGTGGTATAGTATCTGAACGGATCAATATCTGATCCAATCAGATCTATACTAGCGTCCCCAGCAGTTTAGGGTTCCCAAAAACGCAGTGTTAGCGGGATCAGCCCAGATAACTGCTAGCACCTGCGTTTTGCCCCTCCGCCCGGCCCAGCCCAGCCCACCCAAGTGCAGTATCGATCGATCACTGCCACTTACAAAACACTAAACGCATAACTGCAGCGTTCGCAGAGTCAGGCCTGATCCCTGCGATCGCTAACAGTTTTTTTGGTAGCGTTTTGGTGAACTGGCAAGCACCAGCCCCAGGCAGCGTCAGATTAGCGCCAGTACCGCTAACACCCACGCACGCAGCATACACCTCCCTTAGTGGTATAGTATCTGATCGGATCAATACCTGATCCGATCAGATCTATACTGGCGTCCCCAGCAGTTTAGGGTTCCCACAAACGCAGTGTTAGCGTGATCAGCCCAGATACCTGCTAGCACCTGCGTTTTGCCCCTCCGCCCGGCCCAGCCCAGCCCACCCAAGTGCAGTATCGATCGATCACTGTCACTTACAAAACACTAAACGCATAACTGCAGTGTTCGCAGAGTCAGGCCTGATCCCTGCGATCGCTAACAGTTTTTTTGGTAGCGTTTTGGTGAACTGGCAAGCACCAGCGGCCTAGTACACCCCGGTCGTAGTCAAACCAGCACTGCAGTAACACTTGGTGACGTGGCGAGTCCCATAAGTGCAGTTCAAGCTGGTGAGGTGGCAAGCACAAGTAGTGTCCCGCTGCCACCAAAAAGACAAACACAGGCCCGTCGTGCCCATAGTGCCCTTCCTGCTGCATTCGCCAATCCTAATTGGGAACCCACCGCTTCTGCAGCGCCCGTACTTCCCCCATTCACATCCCCAACCAAATGCAGTCGGCTGCATGAGAGGCATTTTTATGTCCTCCCGAGTACCCCTACCCAACGAACCCCCCCAAAAAAGATGTTGTGTCTGCAGCAAGCGCGGATATAGGCGTGACACCCGCTATTATTGTCCCTCCTGTCCTGATAATCCTGGCCTTTGCATTGGTGAATGTTTTGAACGCTACCATACACTAGTTGAGTATTAGCGTAGGGTACAGCATTGCACAGACTAGGACACACTTTCACAGGGTCTCCCAAGATGCCATCGCATTTTGAGAGACCCGAACCTGGAACCGGTTACAGTTATAAAAGTTAGTTACAAAAAAAAGTGAAAAAAAAAAAAAAAAACACAAACAAAAATATAAAATAAAAAAAAAAATAGTTGGCGTTTTATTGTTCTCTCTCTCTCTATTCTCTCTCTATTGTTCTGCTCTTTTTTACTGTATTCTATTCTGCAATGTTTTATTGTTATTATGTTTTATCATGTTTGCTTTTCAGGTATACAATTTTTTATACCTTACCGTTTACTGTGCTTTATTGTTAACCATTTTTTTGTCTTCAGGTACGCCATTCACGACTTTGAGTGGTTATACCAGAATGATGCCTGCAGGTTTAGGTATCATCTTGGTATCATTCTTTTCAGCCAGCGGTCAGCTTTCATGTAAAAGCAATCCTAGCGGCTAATTAGCCTCTAGACTGCTTTTACAAGCAGTGGGAGGGAATGCCCCCCCCCCCAACGTCTTCCGTGTTTTTCTCTGGCTCTCCTGTCTCAACAGGGAACCTGAGAAAGCAGCCGGTGATTCAGCCAGCTGACCATAGGGCTGATCAGAGACCAGGGTGGCTCCAAACATCTCTATGGCCTAAGAAACCGGAAGCTACGAGCATTTTATGACTTAGATTTCGCCGGATGTAAACAGCGCCATTGGGAAATTGGGAAAGCATTTTATCACACCGATCTTGGCGTGGTCAGATGCTTTGAGGGCAGAGGAGAAATCTAGGGTCTAATAGACCCCAATTTTTGCAAAAAAGAGTACCTGTCACTACCTATTGCTATGATAGGGGATATTTACATTCCCCGAGATAACAATAAAAATGATTTAAAAAAAAAAATGAAAGGAACAGTTTAAAAATAAGATAAAAAAATAATAATAATAATGAAAAAAAAAAAAAAAAAAAAAAAAAAAAGCACCCCTGTCCCCCCCTGCTCTCGCGCTAAGGCGAACGCAAGCGTCGGTCTGGCGTCAAATGTAAACAGCAATTGCACCATGCATGTGAGGTATCACCGCGAAGGCCAGATCGAGGGCAGTAATTTTAGCAGTAGACCTCCTCTGTAAATCTAAAGTGGTAACCTGTAAAGGCTTTTAAAGGCTTTTAAAAATGTATTTAGTTTGTCGCCACTGCACGTTTGTGCGCAATTTTAAAGCATGTCATGTTTGGTATCCATGTACTCGGCCTAAGATCATCTTTTTTATTTCACCAAACATTTGGGCAATATAGTGTGTTTTAGTGCATTAAAATGTAAAAAAGTGTGTTTTTCCCCAAAAAATGCGTTTGAAAAATCGCTGCGCAAATACTGTGTGAAAAAAAAAAATGAAACACCCACCATTTTAATCTGTAGGGCATTTGCTTTAAAAAAAAAATAATGTTTGGGGGTTCAAAGTAATTTTCTTGCAAAAAAAAATTATTTTTTTATGTAAACAATAAGTGTCAGAAAGGGCTTTGTCTTCAAGTGGTTAGAAGAGTGGGTGATGTGTGACATAAGCTTCTAGATGTTGTGCATAAAATGCCAGGACAGTTCAAAACCCCCCCAAATGACCCCATTTTGGAAAGTAGACACCCCAAGCTATTTGCTGAGAGGCATGTCGAGTCCATGGAATATTTTATATTGTGACACAAGTTGCGGGAAAGAGACAATTTTTTATTTTTTTTATTTTTTTTTGCGCAAAGTTGTCACTAAATGATATTTTGCTCAAACATGCCATGGGAATATGTGAAATTACACCCCAAAATACATTCTGCTGCTTCTCCTGTGTACGGGGATACCACATGTGTGAGACTTTTTGGGAGCCTAGCCGCGTACGGGACCCCAAAAACCAAGCACCGCCTTCAGGCTTTCTAAGGCCGTAAATTTTTGATTTCACTCTTCACTGCCTATCACAGTTTCGGAGGCCATGGAATGCCCAGGTGGCAAAAAACCCCCCCAAATGACCCCATTTTGGAAAGTAGACACCCCAAGCTATTTGATGAGAGGTATAGTGAGTATTTTGCAGACCTCAGTTTTTGTCACAAAGTTTTGAAAATTGAAAAAAGAAAAAAAAAAATTTTTTTTCTCGTCTTTCTTTATTTTCAAAAACAAATGAGAGCTGCAAAATACTCACCATGCCTCTCAGCAAATAGCTTGGGGTGTCTACTTTCCAAAATGGGGTCATTTGGGGGGGTTTGTGCCACCTGGGCATTCCATGGCCTCCGAAACTGTGATAGGCAGTGAGGAGTAAAATCAAAAATGTACGCCCTTAGAAATCCTGAAGGCAGTGATTGGTTTTCGGGGCCCCGTACGCGGCTAGGCTCCCAAAAAGTCTCACACATGTGGTATCCCCATACTCAGGAGAAGCAGCTAAATGTATTTTGGGGTGCAATTCCACATATGCCCATGGTCTGTGTGAGCAATATATCATTTAGTGACAACTTTGTGCAAAAAAAAATAAAAAAAATAAAAATTTGTCACTTTCCCGCAACTTGTGTCAAAATATAAAACATTCCATGGACTCAACATGCCTCAAAGCAAATAGCTTGGGGTGTCTACTTTCCAAAATGGGGTCATTTGGGGGGGTTTTATGCCATCTGGGCATTTTATGGCCTTCAAAACTGTGATAGGTAGTGAGGAGTAAAATCAAAAATGTACGTCCTTAGAAATCCTGAAGGCAGTGATTGGTTTTCGGGGCCCCGTACGTGGCTAGGCTCCCAAAAAGTCCCACACATGTGGTATCCCCATACTCGGGAGAAGCAGCTAAATGTATTTTGGGGTGCAATTCCACATATGCCCATGGCCTGTGTGAGCAATATATCATTTAGTGACAACTTTTTGTAATTTTTTTTTTTTTTTTTTGTCATTATTCAATCACTTGGGACAAAAAAAATGAATATTCAATGGGCTCAACATGCCTCTCAGCAAATTCCTTGGGGTGTCTACTTTCCAAAATGGGGTCATTTGTGGGGGTTTTGTACTGCCCTGCCATTTTAGCACCTCAAGAAACGACATAGGCAGTCATAAATTAAAGGCTGTGTAAATTCCAGAAAATGTACCCTAGTTTGTAGGCGCTATAACTTTTGCGCAAACCAATAAATATACACTTATTGACATTTTTTTTACCAAAGACATGTGGCCGAATACATTTTGGCCTAAATGTATGACTAAAATTGAGTTTATTGGATTTTTTTTAGAACAAAAAGTAGAAAATATTTTTTTTCAAAATTTTCGGTCTTTTTCCGTGTAGAGCATTGCATGACCGCGCAATTAGCAGTTAAAGCGACGCAGTGCTGAATTGTAAAAAGTGCTCTGGTCAGGAAGGGGGTAAAACCTTCCGGGGCTGAAGTGGTTAAAATAAAGATTACACAGACATCACTGTCTAAATGTGACTCTGTAATAAAAAATATAGTGATGGTATGACTTCTAGCAAAGAGTATAGCTATATACCTATCATAAAGGTAATCCGCTAGATATGAGTAACAGAAGTTCCGCGCTTAGGAAAATGAAAATAAAACGGGACTGCTGCCCCCCTAAAAGTGAAAAACACCGAGGTGAAATCCAAGCTAAAAAATTGTTCTAGACAGGGGAATTGGCGCTGTCCTACTGTATATGTATGAGTGATAATTCTTCTCAAGGATACAAAACGAAGTGTTGGCTTATAAACAAAAGTGTCATAAACATCAGGAGAAAATTAATGTGCAAAAAGAAATAGTAAGTGAATCACCTGTGAGGTGAAATAGAAAGAAAGTGCAAAGCGTTCTAAAGTGCATATAAAATCGCATGTACAAAAAATCGCATGTACAAAAAAATGTATATATATATATCATAAATGTCTATAACTTAAAAGTGATCCCTATACATCAAAAAGTGCTTGGGGAACTAAATCCAGTAGAATAAGTGTAAGAGGCATATATTTAATGATCCACATAAACAGTAATTAAAACACATACAGAGTGGAAAAAAAGGTTAAAAAAACTTTGTGTGGGAGAACCTTAGTGTGTGTGCAAACACAGTTCCAATAAAGGCAATCAAGGCAGACCGCTTCAAAGGTGTATAAACACAAACAGTGGATAAAAACAATCCGTAATAAGTTCTTTGGAAAAAATTTTTTTTTGCAGCAACAGTTCTAGAAGTGTGTCCCACTGGTGAAGGAGAAAAGTAGTCACAATTTTCAACCGTTGGTGTTCCGACCTCCACTGCACCCCCACTCGTGTGTACACTTACCGGACTGCCTAACCCCTGCAGGGGTAAAAGGCATATGCAGACAGGCCTCTTACACTAATTGTACTGGATTTAGTTCCCCAAGCACTTTTTGATGTATAGGGATCACTTTTAAGTTATAGACATTTATGATATATATATATACATTTTTTTGTACATGCAATTTTTTGTACATGCGATTTTATATGCACTTTAGAACGCTTTGCACTTTCTTTCTATTTCACCTCACAGGTGATTCACTTACTATTTCTTTTTGCACATTAATTTTCTCCTGATGTTTATGACACTTTTGTTTATAAGCCAAAACTTCGTTTTGTATCCTTGAGAAGAATTATCACTCATACATATACAGTAGGACAGCGCCAATTCCCCTGTCTAGAACAATTTTAAATCCGCTAGATATGACAGTCAAACACACAAATATATGAAAAGTGACTAGTGCTTATAAACAGATCCTTGTACACAAAATATATAAAAATAGCAACTAACTTTAGCATTACTGGTCTCTGACTGGACTGGTATGCACCTGGTGTAGCTCAACACACAACCAGGTGTATATATACACAACGTGAATAGTACTCATAGTGCATAACATAAAGTGACAGTCTCAATAGAACTGAATGATATAAAGTTCATTAGTATACATGCAAGACACATGCAAAATAACAGTGCTCCACTTGAAAGAAAATCATCTATTCAAAGTCCACAAAGTATATATATAAGTGATCCACTTGGTGCCAAGTATACGATACAATGGTGATTATTCTTCATGCAACACGGCACACACTGGTGGGCAGTGGCCCCTTACCTGAAGGTAATGGGGTACTCGCATTTAGCCACTTTTAGGCATGGCAACCTTTCGTTGTAAAGACCATGGAATCAACCAGCTGTGGGGGATGGTAGTGATGCAATCCTATCCTGGTTTATCTCCTTTAAGGGCGTATATTCCTTCAAGTAGTGTCCCGGGGTCACCCAGATAAATCAGAAAAGGAAGGTCCCACAATGGTATAATATTGTTTGGCAAATGTACAAATCTTTATTAAAACTCACATGTACTCACAGTAAAATCAACAGTACTGGGCGGAGATCCAGCGAGCAGCGAGCTCGTGATGCAAAACAAACATAGAGTGCCTGTCCCGTCCCTACGCGTGACGTCTTGCTCTTGTCTCTCCTACTACCATCCGTATCTTCAATACCATTTGTTACCGGCCTTTGGTTTCTTCCTTGACTATGCTTCTGCTTAATCCCAACCTGTAACCATTCATTACAAACCTTTCGCTTGTTTACTGACTATGCTTCTGCCTGATACCTATCTGCTTATCTGCTACTGAGCCAGAGATAGTATCACTTTTCCTTGAGTTTTCTGCCCAGGTACCCTATTTTCTTTCCTTTGAAATGCCCAATAGTGACTTTTACATCCCAAAAAATGTTTCCACTCCCTGACCATAACCTTATCATTTTCACACTCTTCATATATTTAAACTCCTATCCCTCCTACCATCAAAATCTTCTTCTACCATCTTCTGCACCAGATTCTAGACATGATACAGATCTTCCACTTTACAGGTAGACTAGGGGAACCCCCCCCCAGGCACTATATTGGAAGGAATTTTTTATTTTTATGCTTATACTTTAAAAATCAAAAAATCACTGCTCATTTAAAAATTATGTTTTTCACAAACTTTTTTTTATTGATACATATCCCCCAGGGCAGGACATGGACCCCTATAACCATTGTATGCCCAATTACTTGCATATAAGCCTTCAAAATGGGCACTTTTGATTTTGGAAATTCAGGTCCCATTGACTTGGGGTTCGTTATTCGGGTGTGAAATTTCTGGTGCAAACTGAACAGAGGTCCGTTCGGCCCATCCCTAGTGATATGCCTTGTTTTTTTTCCAAAAAAAAGCTTTTCATGTTCTGTTATACTGACCTTTATTGCATTAATTTACAGAATAGTGTCATGTGTCCATTGCGGCCAATTAAAAATGTTAGGCACAGTTGTTAAGTTGCTCTTAAGACATACTGGGGTTGAATTACTAAAACTGGAGTGTGCAATATATTAATTCATATGTGAAAAAATAATTGTAAAAGATTGTGCAAACCCCCAATGGTAATCCAAGTATTAATGTACTTTAAAGTGGTTGTAAAGCCAGAAGGTTTTTTATCTTAATGCATTGTATGCATTAAGATAAAAAACCTTCTGTGTGCAACAGCCACCCTCAGTTCCCCTAATACTTACCTGAGCCGTATCTCGATCCAGTGATGGGAACGAGTGCCTCAGCCATCCCTCTCCTGATTGGCTGAGACACAGCAGAGGCAATATTGGTTCCTGCTGCTGTCAATCAAAGTCAGTTAGCCAATGAGGAGAAAGAGGGGGCGGGCTGAACCGTGTCTCTGTGTCTGAATGGACACAGGGAGTTGCGGCTCGGCTTGGGTGCAAGCTGCTTGCTGTGGGGGCACTCAACAGGAGAGAGGGGCCCATAGAGCCAGCGATGGACCCGAGAAGAGGAGGATCTGGGCTGCTTTGTGCAAAACCAACTGCACAAAGCAGGTCAGTATGACATTTTTTTCTTTAAAAATAACAAACAAGACTTTAGTATCACTTTAATTAAACAAACTGAAGTTAGAAGATGATTGGCTAATATGCACAGCTGCACTAGATTTTACACTCTCTCATTTTAGTAAATGAGCCTCACTGTATCTACAGGTCTTTTACTGATGTCCTTAGTTCTTGCTGTAAACTTTGCAGCAAATTTCCTTTATCTTCAGTTTATCACCAAGGCCTTTAGATTTGCTTTTTGTCTTCATGCATCTTCACAATTCTTCACCCAAAATTCTCTCCATTGTCTGCTGATAATGGATTGAGTCACATGAACAGAACCTTCTTAGTAGGATATACTCTACCAGACATTGATTTTTTTTTTAATTGGGCAGGACCCTATGAAGCAGTCTGATTACTTCTTCTTACTTTTTTAATTACAGTTTTTTTTTTTTCTGGTAGTCACTATCTAAAAGTTTTAGACATTCTTTATGTTTTTTCAACAAAGGACTTTGATTGTTTCAACTAGTTGTCCACCAGTATATAAGAGAATGTAAAATGCTGTGTGTGTTATTTTGTTACTAGATTTTTTTATCACATTTTAGGAGCCACTCATGGAGAAATCCAGGCAGCTCCAAATGGTTTATAAACTTTAAAAAAAAAAAAAAATACAGTAACTGTCAATTTCTGATTGGAAGAATTACTATTTGCAGCTGCTTTTTTTCACAGTCAGATTGATTCAGAAGGCCTGGGAAGAATCTGGCCATGGATGATCCTGGTGGTCATTCTGCTCTGAAGTCTTATATCTTCTTCCAGGAGTCATGGTCCTTCTTTGAGTGTCTATGTCCCGGTCTGTGTCATGAGGAGGGGGTTAGCTAGTAGTAGTCAGTCACATTCAACTAGTCTTGTTCTGTAATGTAAAAGATGTTTTGTAGTTCATCCACTTCTTCAGTTATAATGAGTGATGGTAAAATATCCCGGCATTAATATCCACACAGCCAGCACTGACACCTTCATCTAATCACCATGGAATGAGTCACTGCAAAAGTTGGCTGTCTCAGAACAGGATTGGAGGATGGGAGGGGGGGGGGGGTGAGGTTTTGTCTGGAGATGGGCTTTAGGCTCAAAACTAGTATGTTTTTTTTTTTCTTCTGGATCAGCTTCACCAGTGTAACTCACCTTGCCACCTTTCCATGATATTAGCTCTGGTTCTAGTGTAAATTGCTGATCCTCTGAAAGGGATCCATCAATGTGGCCCACATGCATCCAATAGGTACCCTCTGTTTGTCTTATCCAATTTACAATTTCCAGCGGGCTGGGCAATTCTCCTTTATCATTAAAAAACATTACTTTGCCATTCGGATCCTTGTACTGGACTTCTTTTACATAGCGGGACAACTTTAAAAAAAAAAAAATTGACTATAGGTAACAAGTATACACACAGAGAGATATTCCTCCATTATGAAGCCAAACCGTCCCGAATCCTCCCACAGCGACTGACTGAATAAGCCAAAAACCCCCTTGAGACATACACCTACCCATCAAAACTCGCTGTTTCGCTCACTCCTGCTTTAATGCGGATCCCGGGGGGATTCCCCCTTCAGACAGGGATCCGCACATGAAAACATCCTTACTCTTGAGGCCCGGTGGAGACTGGGGAGGAGCTACCCCAGTCCCCTACCTCCCCCACCTACCTTTATCTTTTACCTCATCCCTTTATCCCCTTCACGTCTATGCCTATCTCCCTCTCTTTATCCCTACCCCAACTGAACTGACAACGACAACCATCTACCTACTCCCATGACTACCCTAACTTTGGTGTTTAATTCGCCATCTACTCTTCACATTTCTAAAACCGACGAGACTAACCTACCTCACAGACTGACCCTACGTAACAAGCCCGATACATCCTCACGTGTTCAGGAACAAACTTACGGACCCATAGTTGACTACACTCGTACACTTCCCCAATTAACCCCAAACTTCTGACACCATACTTAAGGTGATACTCCTACCCAAGATGGTTCCTGATCTCAGATGATGTGGTAAACCTCGAGTTCGAGGCTTTCTTACTCTGTTATACGTCTGTTTGACTTACAGTTGAATACATAAATGACTCGCTATACTGTAGTGACATATGTCATGTTAATAAGATCCATGTTGTCTACCCACCTATTGTTTGTAAAAACTGTGTAACATCTTTTGTTCACAATAAAAACTTTTATGGATAAAAAAAAAAAAAAAACAAGTATACAGAACATACAATACTTTTTTAACTACAGATTATTTATTAAGTATTTCTCATTTTGAAAAATGCCATCATGATGAGATGACCTATTTGCTGAGCACTTACAATCAGATGAATTGTTTTGGGGCTATTCATAAAGAATGTGCTTTGCAAATGCTTACATTGAAGAGATAATTCAATCATTTTACCCCTTTACAAAACACTGGCTCTGCCGCATCTGGAACAACCTTTTTCAACCAGGATGCCTTCAAGTTTGCTCAGGGGTGCCTTGGCAGAGTGCCTAAAATTTGCTCAAAAACTGGATACAAGCCAACGGGGTGATCAAGTTTCCTTTTTGTTACACATAGCCACAGATTGTGTAAAATCACAACCTTCTAGCCGCTGGCATCTGATAAGGAGTACATTGGGTGCCTGCGCAGCATCTTTGTTTGTCTCTCCTCTGTCCCTCTACATTAGCGCTGAGGTCACATTAGCTGAGTAAGGGAGAAGAGAAACATTGAAATACTAGTCAGTACCAGCCTCTAGCATTGGGTGTTTTACATGTGTGGATGTTGCTGCATTATGTAAAACCATTAGTTTAGTTTGTACATTTTAGAATGGGGTGCTTTGAGATGTGCATCATTTTAAAGGGGTGCCTTGATGGAAAAAAGGTTGAGAAACACCCATCTGGAATATATATGGTGAATACATGGTCACCAATCTTCAGGAAAGATGTTGTTGAATTAGAAAGAGTTCTGAAAAAGGCAACAAAATTAAAAATGAAGACGCAAGAGCTCAACTATTGGGACTTATTGATTATAGATTAAAGTTATTCACTCTGGAGATGGGGCACTTAGGAGAGGACTTGTTTACAATGTACAAATATATTAAAGATGGCTTTAGTAACTTTGATAAACTGTTTATTCTAAGGTCCCTGAAGAGGACACACAGCCATGATTTTAGATTAGAAGAAAGGTGGGTTAACCTTGGATTCTGTAAAGGGTTCTTTACTGTTAGAGTAGTAAAAATGTGCTCCCTTCCCTAGGAAGTAGGGATGAGCCGAACACCCCCCTGTTCGGTTCGCACCAGAACATGCGAACAGGAAAAAAATTCGTTCGAACACGCGAACGCCGTTAAAGTCTATGGGACACGAACATGAATAATCAAAAGTGCTAATTTTAAAGGCTAATATGCAAGTTATTGTCATAAAAAGTGTTTGGGGACCTGGGTCCTGCCCCAGGGGACATGGATCAATGCAAAAAAAAGTTTTAAAAACGGCCATTTTTTCAGGAGCAGTGATTTTAATAATGCTTAAAGTCAAACAATAAAAGTGTAATATCCCTTTAAATTTCATACCTGGGGGGTGTCTATAGTATGCCTGTAAAGGGGCGCATGTTTTCCGTGTTTAGAACAGTCTGACAGCAAAGTGACATTTTGAAGGAAAAAACTCATTTAAAACTACCCGCGGCTATTGCATTGCCGACAATACACATAGAAGTTCATTGATAAAAACGGCATGGGAATTCCCCACAGGGCAACCCCGAACCAAAATTAAAAAAAAAAATGATGTGGGAGTCCCCCTAAATTCCATACAAGGCCCTTCAGGTCTGGTATGGATATTAAGGGGAACCCTAGCCAAAATTAAAAAAAAAAATTGACGTGGGGTTCCCCCTAAATTCCATACCAGACCCTTCAGGTCTGGTATGGATTTTAAGGGGAACCCCGCGCCAAAAAAAAAAAAAAAAAACGGCGTGGGGTCCCCCTAACAATCCATACCAGACCCTTATCCGAGCACGCAACCTGGCAGGCCGCAGGAAAAGAGGGGGGGACGAGAGTGCGGCCCCCCCCCCCTCCTGAACCGTACCAGGCCACATGCCCTCAACATTGGGAGGGTGCTTTGGGGTAGCCCCCCAAAACACCTTGTCCCCATGTTGATGAGGACAAGGGCCTCATCCTCACAACCGTGGCCGGTGGTTGTGAGGGTCTGCGGGCGGGGGGCTTATCGGAATCTGGAAGCCCCCTTTAACAAGGGGACCCCCAGATCCCGGCCCCCCCCCTGTGTGAAATGGTAAGGGGGTACTTACCCCTACCATTTCACTAAAAAACTGTCAAAAATGTTAAAAATGACAAGAGACAGTTTTTGACAATTCCTTTATTTAAATGCTTCTTCTTTCTTCTTTCTTCCTTCATCTTCTTCTTCTTCTGGTTCTTCTGGCTCTTCTGGTTCTTCCTCCGGCGTTCTCGTCCAGCATCTTCTCCGCGGCGTCTTCTATCTTCTTCTCCTCGGGCCGCTCCGCACCCATGGCATGAGGGGGGAGGCTCCCGCTCTTCTCTTCATCTTCTTCTCTTCTTCATCTTCTTCTTCATCTTCTTCTTCTTTTTCTTCTTCTTCCTTCTTCTCTTCTTCTCTTCTTCCTGTCTTCTCCGGGCCGCTCCGCAGCCATGCTGGCATGGAGGGAGGCTCCCGCTGTGTGACGGCGTCTCTTCGTCTGACGGTTCTTAAATAACGGGGGGCGGGGCTATCCGGTGACCCCGCCCCCCTCTGACGCACGGTGACATGACGGGACTTTCCTGTGGCATTCCCCGTGACGTCACAGGGAAGTCCCTCAAGTCACCGTGCGTCAGAGGGGGGCGGGGTCACCGGATGGCCCCGCCCCCCGTTATTTAAGAACCGTCAGACGAAGAGACGCCGTCACACAGCGGGAGCCTCCCTCCATGCCAGCATGGCTGCGGAGCGGCCCGGAGAAGACAGGAAGAAGAGAAGAAGAGAAGAAGGAAGAAGAAGAAAAAGAAGAAGAAGAAGATGAAGAAGAGAAGAAGATGAAGAGAAGAGCGGGAGCCTCCCCCCTCATGCCATGGGTGCGGAGCGGCCCGAGGAGAAGAAGATAGAAGACGCCGCGGAGAAGATGCTGGACGAGAACGCCAGAGGAAGAACCAGAAGAGCCAGAAGAACCAGAAGAAGAAGAAGATGAAGGAAGAAAGAAGAAAGAAGAAGCATTTAAATAAAGGAATTGTCAAAAACTGTCTCTTGTCATTTTTAACATTTTTGACAGTTTTTTAGTGAAATGGTAGGGGTAAGTACCCCCTTACCATTTCACACAGGGGGGGGGGCGGGATCTGGGGGTCCCCTTGTTAAAGGGGGCTTCCAGATTCCGATAAGCCCCCCGCCCGCAGACCCTCACAACCACCGGCCACGGTTGTGAGGATGAGGCCCTTGTCCTCATCAACATGGGGACAAGGTGTTTTGGGGGGCTACCCCAAAGCACCCTCCCAATGTTGAGGGCATGTGGCCTGTTACGGTTCAGGAGGGGGGGGGGGCGCACTCTCATCCCCCCCTCTTTTCCTGCGGCCTGCCAGGTTGCGTGCTCGGATAAGGGTCTGGTATGGATTTTTAGGGGGACCCCACGCCTTTTTTTTTTTTTTTTTTTGGCGCGGGGTTCCCCTTAAAATCCATACCAGACCTGAAGGGTCTGGTATGGAATTTAGGGGGAACCCCACGTCAATTTTTTTTTAAAATTTTGGCTGGGGTTCCCCTTAATATCCATACCAGACCTGAAGGGCCTTGTATGGAATTTAGGGGGACCCCCACATCATTTTTTTTTTTTTTTTTTTGGTTCGGGGTTCCCCTGTGGGGAATTCCCATGCCGTTTTTATCAATGAACTTCTATGTGTATTGTCGGCAATGCAATAGCCGCGGGTAGTTTTAAATGAGTTTTTTCCTTCCAAATGTCATTTTGCTGTCAGACTGTTCTAAACACGGGAAACATGCGCCCCTTTACAGGCATACTATAGACACCCCCCAGGTACGAAATTTAAAGGGATATTACACTTTTATTGTTTGACTTTAAGCATTAATAAAATCACTGCTCCTGAAAAAACGGCCGTTTTTAAAACTTTTTTTTGCATTGATCCATGTCCCCTGGGGCAGGACCCAGGTCCCCAAACACTTTTTATGACAATAACTTGCATATAAGCCTTTAAAATTAGCACTTTTGATTTCTCCCATAGACTTTTAAAGGGTGTTCCGCAGCATTCGAATTTGCCGCGAACACCCCAAATTGTTCGCTGTTCGGCGAACTTGCGAACAGCCAATGTTCGAGTAGAACATGAGTTCGACTCGAACTCGAAGCTCATCCCTACTAGGAAGTGGTACTATCTGAGAGCTGAATATATTGGGCTAGGGGAACTTTTAGAGAATAAAAATCACACACATACTGTATACACATAAGTTTAGATGGATGGACCTGTATCTTTTTTCACCCTTTTAAACTATGTAAAATGTTGAATATCTCAACATTTGTGCAGGTATAATGAATAATAACATAATGTTTGCAATATGCGTGTAGCAATAACTCTCGGTGGAGCTGCTGGTTTAAGCGGGCTTGTTACCTTCACTCTCCTTCCCTCTGTTTCACCGGCACCAGGTCTAGGGTTCCGTTGAGTTTACCTCTGGTCGATACAAGCACCAACACTTGAGTGCGTTTTCAATGTTTTATTGAACAATTAACGAAGGAAGTAGCAGGAAAGAGGCAGAAGGGAAACTGCAGGGAAGCTTAAATACCTCTCTGTAGGATTCTTGACAAATGTCCTTTAGAGTTGAATATTACAATAGAATGCGCACCCCTTGTGGGACACACTCCTTGCTCGCCTGGATAGGCATCTCTCACTTGCCTAGCAGCCAGTACATAGAACGAACAAAAGTCTTTGCCACAGACTTGCTTGGGATGAACCAGTACTATCTTCTGCCAAAGGATGTATTGGTTTTGCGGTGAATGTCAGTCACAGTGCTTGCACCTTTAAGCCAACCTGGCAACACTATGCTGTAAAGTTACTTTAGGATACGTCCTCCAACCGAGTCACCAGGCACCTCTCCAGACCAGCACTCTGCATGATCCTTCCATGATGGGTCCTCCCCTGGGATCTCCTCGATTGTCCAGCTTCTAAACTCTGTATAGACAGCTCAGGGCCATTCCTCGGCTGCTGTGGTAGGCCCCAGATAAGCTTCTGGGCACACCCACACACCGCAGCGACGCGGGTCTCCGGAACGGAGGACCACGAGGTAGCACTCCAATGCACACCCGTCGGCCAGGAGGGCCAGCAGGTGGCTGCAAAATGACCCTAAAGCATGGCGTCTGTCCCATAAATACCCTCTCCCAGAATCCCACTCGGAGGACCACCTCCACCGAGTTGTCTCCGGGACAGAAGAGCATCCATACGCTTTGACACGTTGCCTTTCCAACACTAGCCGATAGAAACAATGACACCCACCGGCTCAGTATGGAAACACATGCAACGTCAGCCAAGCTGAAACAGAAGCAAATCTAACTTCCCCTAACGAGTAATTTACTAAATTTACCTATCAGATGGTAGATCGCAAATCTACAAGCGCTACATGCGTGTAATTGTTTCTTTGTTGTCTTTCACCAGGTGAATGCACCATTCTCTAATAACTGAGAAAAAATAGCCATGAGAACATTTGACCATGAGAGTTATCATTCACCAATAGAGACAATACCCTAACATTATAGGCTAAGAACATTGGACCCGTCAGGGAAATAATATGAGGAAATCCAGTGCCCTCCACCGCTTACCGGAGCCGACAGCAGCGGCGGAGGCAAATGGATCTCCACCCTTGCTGGACATGGAGAGGTGTGAAGGGAAGATCACCCCCACCCATCTCCATAACAATGCAGGGCGGAAGGGAAGTCAAAACGTCACTTCCGCCCAAAGCTCTTAAAGGGCCATTTTTTTTTTTTTTTTTTTTTGAATGACAATTTTTTTTTTATTATTGCATTTTAGTGTAAATATGAGATCTGAGGTCTCTTTGACCCCAGATCTCATATTTAAGAGGTCCTGTCATGCTTTTTTTCTATTAGAAGGGATGTTTACATTCCTTGTAATAGGAATAAAAGTGACACAATTTTTTTTAAACTGTGTAAAAATAAAAAATAAAAAGGTAAAATAAATAAGAAAAAAAAAATTAAATGCGCCTCGTCCCGCCGAGCTTGCATCCAGAAGCGAACACATACGTGAGTAGCGCCCGCATATGAAAAGGGTGTTAAAACCACACTTGTGAGATATTGCCACAATCGGTAGAGCGAGAGCAATAATTATAGCCCTAGACCTCCTCTGTAACTCAAAACATGCAACCTGTAGTATTTTTTAAACCTCGACTATGGAAATTTTTAAGGGTAAAATTTTGTTGCCATTTCACGAGTGGGCACATGTTGGGTATAAATTTATTCAGCGTAACATTATCTTTCACAATATAAAAAAAATTGGGCTAACTTTACTGTTGTCTTATTTTTTAATTCAAAAAAGTGTATTTTTTCCAAAAAAGTGTGCTTGTAAGACCACTGCGCAAATACGGTGTGACAGAAAGTATTGCAACGACCGCCATTTTATACTCTATGATGTTAGGAAAAAAAATGTATAATGTTTGAGGTTCTAAGTAATTATTAGCAAAACAAAACTGTTTTTAACTTGTAAACAAAAAATTTAAAAAAGAGGCTCGGTCCTTAAGTGGTTAAAGTTTGACACATTGGGTAATTATTTACTCAGAGCAACCTCAAATTTTATATTTTACAAAACTTTTAGGTAGTTTATTGTGTATGTTTGCCCTAAAATTCACTTTAGGGTATTTTTTACTGAATTTTTGCATTTCCCAGACCTTTTCGGTAACATAAAGAGACATAAAAAAATGACCACTATTTTATTCTCTGGGGTGTCTGCTTTCAGAAAATATACAGTGTGTGGGGGTTTTATGTAATCTTCGGGCCTAAAATGATTTTTTAAACGTGTGCAAAAAAAATGGTTTTGTCAACGAAAGGTTAAAGCATCACCTGGGTAAAATTTAGCATACTTACGTTTTTCACCATTTCAAGGGCACAGGTAATTTGTAAGCTTGACATATCAGGTATCTATCTACTTAGAGCAACTACATTTAGAGCAACTACATCTTTTATATTTTACCAAAAAAGAGGGTAATATATTACATTTGTATGCCGTAAAATTACTGTATCTTTTAACGAAAAACAAAAAGTAGTGTTTGGTAAATCATAGTGCGCTAGTCTCATGTGACATAAAACATTAAAACTACAAGCATTTTTCTCCAGGGTCTCTGATTTAAAAATATATATACTGTTTGGGAGCCTAAAATTATTTTTTTTAACATTTAAAAAAAAAAAAAAAAACAAAAAAAAGGAAAAGGATTAAACACTTCCAAACTAAAAACAAATCTAAATTGGGGGTAATTTTTGTGTGACTGAAAGACGTGTCTAGGCACATCGCATCCCAGTACTAGATTGAGTTTAAAAGATACGGGTAAACTTTTATTGAATGCCCTCACCTTATACTTTAGTGTGTGTGAATTTATTTCAGCTTGTTTGTTATTTAACTTAAAAGTGAAATCCATGTCATGTAATGCTTGGGCCAAAATGTAAACTGCAATAAACACTCTATAGGATGTATTCTCATCAATAAAATGTAAACCAGTTGAAAATGTCTCCAAACTGCAGTTCCTAAGAGGATATCCAGTTGTGAGTGGAATAAGGACATTTTTCATTTTGTTTTTTGAAAAGAATCCATATTCAGTTATGAGAATATCCTCCATAAGTGGGTCATTTAAATGGCTGGATGGATTAAAATTATCAAAATATTCCTGTAATCCCTTTATGTAGAAATAGGGGTACGTAAACACCAAGCTGCAGTTGCTAAAAATAATAAACTCTTCACTTATGGACCAAGAATCTGGTAGAATAAATGTTTTCTCCAAGTAATAGGGGGCATTATTCATCAAAAACTTGTAATAAGTCAAACTAACTGAGCCACAAATAATAAGAACTTCCGTAGTTGAGGTGCGCAGCTCTGGAGAAATTTTATCATAATTCTTTACAGACATCAGAATCTTGAATTCAATACAAATTCCACGATTAGATAAATGTTTGCTGAGTTGTTGGATCTCCCTCTCTCCGTATTCATCATCAGATGTAAGGATCCCGACCCAGTTCCACTTCAACCTTTCCAGTAACTTTGCTATGGCCACATATTGTATCTCATCATCTGGAACTGTCCGGAAAAAGGTTGGGTACATCTTTCTATTACTTAGTAAAGTATCTCTGGCTCCATAACTAATCTTAAGAGAAAGAAAACAATCTGTGTAAATAATGTGTAACTTTTAACATCTAAATGAACAGAAGAAAACGTTAGGAATTGTATTATTTTATTTTTTATTTTTTTCAAGTTTATCATGTTTATTGAGATAACTTACAGTACAAAAGATGTCCATCAAAAGACAGAGCTCAGTATACATCATCGTCCCTTTACATCCAAAACTCTAAGGATACATAACATAAAAAGAGAAATGAGCCATACAAGCATCATCAGCAATGTTGAATCTAATGCTTCACAGGGCGTTATAAACTAGGGACTGACCAGGCACCCCTGACGGGATCACACTGTGTCCTGGTCTAGACCTTGTATAGATTTAGATAGATATTGCCCTATCCAGTAGGGGTCATGAGCCGCCCCCCCGGAGCCACTGAATCGCAACGGAGAGACTGCACCGTTCCCTAAAAGTGAACCCTTACTCCTTTTAACAGAGTAGTATTATATATCTCATACAAAATTAGAGAAATAACGAACATAAACTTGACTTGACATAAGAACCATAGTCATCTATTCTTACAATATCTGGAAAATAGACGAAATAGAAAAGAGGTTAAAGGAAAGAAAAGAAAGGAAGTAAGGGATAGAAAGAGAGAAAGCCAACTCTCAGCTCATGTGAAACTATCCAGACGTGGAGATCCCAGGGACCAGGGATAAACCTATATGCCCAGCCCTGGGTTCCCATATTGCTTCAAAGGTTTTGATGTTATCCAGAATTTTGCTTACTAATCTCTCTTAGGACATGATCCAAGAGATTTTTCTCTTAGCCGCTACAAAGGAAATTTTTGGTGTTTTCCAGGCTTTAGCGATCGTAACTTTCGCTCCTAATAGCATGAAAGTAATCAAACGGTGAGAAAACTTAGGAATCTTGGGGATTTGCACATTCAATAGAGCAATTTGTGGAGTCTTAGGTATCGGTAGGTTTGTCACTTTGCGGATAAGATTAAAAATCTTTTTCCAAAAACCTCTAATTCTTGGACATTCCCACCAAATATGAAGTGTGGAACCCTGAGCTTGGCATTCCCTAAAGCATAGAGGAGATGAGGAGGGAAACATCTTGTTCAATCCTAACGGAACCAAATACCATCTAGTCATCACTTTCCAATTGGCTTCTATTAATGAAATGTTCATTATATCTTTGTGAGCTCTGATTCCTGTGCCATATCTCCAGGTCTCAGGTTTCTTGTAAGTCCCTCTCCCAGGCTTCCATATATGAGAATTTGGTGGTGGGTTCTAATAAGGAAGAGTATCTTATAGATATGCCCCCTTTTTGCTCTGTACCCTGGCCACACCAGCGTTCATAATTCGAAAAGGTCGGGGGGGGGGTTTGTTTTTCCATATTGTATGAAGAAAGTGGGAAATTTGATAAAACCTAAATTTTTCTGAGACCAGGATTCCAAGATTTTCCATACAGAATTTCAGGGAGACGGGGCCCGAAGGAGTAAAATAGTGTCCAATCCTGTACATCCCCTTATCTAACCACCATTGAAATGATTTGATATCCATACCCGGTCTGAAGAGGGGATTATGGAAAATATGGGCTAGCGGTTGAATGTCAGATGTCAAGGAAGGTGAGTTTTTTATATCATCCCATAACCTCAGGGAATGTGAAAGAGCGGGGGACATGATAGGAGGTCTAGTTTTGCGAGGAGACCAAAGAAGGAAGTCTAACGTGTATGTTGGGACCGCCTGTCTTTCTATATTGATCCAATCTGGGATTTCGTGTTTAAAGTAGATCGTTGAGAGTTGGGCTAATCTGGCAGCTTGGTAATATTTAAAAAGGTCTGGAAGACCCAGTCCTCCTTTCGTTTTTTGGCTGTATAGGACTTTTCTCGCTAATCTATAGCCTCTCTTACCCCAAATGTATTTGATTATTTTGCCTTGAAATGATTTTAAATCATCTTTCCTAATAGGAATTGGGAGGGAACGGAAAAGGTAGAGTAATCTGGGTAATAGGGTCATTTTAATGGAATTCATTTTACCTATCCATGAAATGTTGTGCTGGGACCAGATGAGAAGATCTTTCTCTAGTTTACGGTACATGGGGGGAAAATTTGCCTGATATAAGAGTTCAAATTTTGAGGTAAGATTTATCCTTAAATAATGAATTGAGTTGTCGCTCCACTTAAATTTGAAGGACTGTTTCAGACGATCAACTAGGGCTATGGGAAGAGAAACATTCAGTGCTTGTGATTTAGCTATGTTCACTTGTAGACCCGATATATCCACGAAAGAGTCTAAGAGCTTGTTAATATTAGGTAATGATGTGATTGGGGAAGTGACAAAGAGCAGAATATCGTCTGCGAAAAGGGCACATTTATGGACTGAATGTCCGCACCTAACCCCGTGGATATTGACATTTGTTCTGATTGCAATGGCCAATGATTCAATCTCTATGGTGAATATTATTGGAGAGAGAGGACACCCCTGTCTGGTCCCTCTGGAGATCGGAATGGGATTAGAAACAAAGCCCTGTAGTTTGACCCTGGCCACTGGATTCGAATAAAGGGATTGTAGGATCCCCATAAAATGTTCCCCAAAACCCCATCTACGAAGGGTAGAAAACAAGTATGACCACGATAGCGAATCAAAAGCCTTCCTTAAATCTAATGATAACAAAAGGCCTTCCTGTTGAGGGGTTCCATCCCAGGCAGATTGAAGGATTGAGACAATATCCGTTGCCCTCCTTACTTGGCCCGGGCCCTGTCTCCCTGGGATGAAACCTACCTGGTCCCTATGAATGTATTGTCCTATGAACGAGCTTAGTCTATTGGCTAATATTTTGGTTAGGATCTTCAGATCATTGTTAATAAGGGAGATGGGTCTAGTGTTTTCTACTAGGGATGGGTCCTTGTCAGGTTTAGTTTGCATGGGTTTCGATGGCTTCGCCCATTCTTTTAGAATTAAAGAATTTGGTGAGATGAGGAGCTAGGGTAACTGCAAATGTTTTGTAATAAATGTTGGAAAAACCATCTGGGCCTGGGGCGGAGTTAACTTTTAAATTCTTAATCACTTCTAGGGTTTCCTCTGTAGAGAAAGATGCTTCCATCAGGTCTGCATGGCTTTTCTGAAGGCGAGGGATTTTTAGATCTGCCATTAATGCATCAAATCCGGACTCCCCAATGTGATTTCCCTTTTTGTATATATTTGTATAAAAATCCTGAAATGATTGGAGAATACGTTGAGGATTTAGAGAGAACGTACCGTCTTGCTGCCTGATCTTAGGAAGGGCGAAAGTACGTGTTTTGGGGGAGAGTTTGGAGGCCAAAATTGTATTCATTTTATCTCTATGCTGTTAAAATTTTGCACCTGTCCAACGCAGGGAAGCCTCGGCTTTAACCGCAAGGGCTAAGTTCAATGCCACTCTAGCGGCATCTAGTTGTGCTGTATTAACCTTAGAAGGGTCTGATTTATGTTGCTTACATAAGGCTTCAAAGTTATTTTCGAGTTTGACAACATCATAGGTTTTCTCTTTTTTGATTTGTGATGTCATTTGGATCAGTTCTCCCCTTATCGTAGTCTTATGGGCAGCCCAAACTGTTTCAGCCGAAGGTTCCCTCTACGTCATTTAGTATAAAGAACTCCTTTAGAGCTTTCTCAATAATAGTGACCTGGATAGGGTCTTTAAGGATAGATTCCTTAAGTCTCCATTGGGGGGGGGGTTTAGATTGCAGCCCTCGTATCACTAGGATGACCATCGAGTAGTACGAAAGGGAGGAGTCTTTGATGAAAGATTTCTTAACTAAAGGGATATGATGAGTTGAAATGAAAATGTGGTCTATTCTAGAATAGGATTGTTGGGGATTTGAAAAGTGAGTGTAGTCCCTGCAGGTTGGATTGGTTTCTCTCCAGATATCTG
The DNA here is from genome assembly GCA_037952925.1 of Lithobates clamitans. Taxonomy (NCBI): domain Eukaryota; kingdom Metazoa; phylum Chordata; class Amphibia; order Anura; family Ranidae; genus Lithobates; species Lithobates clamitans. Next base: position 6,177,140 of record JBBGZY010001416.1, read on the forward strand.
CTAGGCCTTGATTAAAGATCATTTTAGCAATTTTAGTACTAATTTTTTTTAGGCCGTGTCAGTTGAGATGAAAGAGGTTTAGATTTATCTAGGGATAAGTCAAATGCTATGTTGGAGTCCCCTCCCAAAATCATTATTCCCTCCAACAGTGGTTCTAACATTTGGAACATAGAGCTTGACCTCTGTTGGGGGAAAAGAACGAAACCAGGGAATATATTTGATTAATTAGCATTCCTTTTACCAGGATAAATCTACGCTCCGTGTCTTTGTAAACCGGTGTAGTCTTAAAATGGCAGGATTTAGCAAACAAAATTGCCACCCCTTTTGTTTTGTCTTGAGCGTTTGCTAAGTAGAACAGGGGATAGCGTGCATGCAGAAAGGAAGGGTTATACTGTATTGGAAAATGTGTTTCCTGCAGAAACACCACATCCATTTTCTGGGAGCGGTATTCCTGCAGAATTTTCCTTCTCTTGACCGCCCAGTTTAGTCCCTGCACGTTATGTGAAACGATTCTGAGCGATGGTGAGGTTACGGTGTTAGAAGGCATGAATTGGCGTGAAAAGAGATGTATCAATGTGTTTAACACCTACCCCATGAAGTCTAGATGGGATCAGCCTTGACAGAGTAGCGTGGTGAAACCTGGGACCTGGAGCCTCCGGACACAAGAGAATCCTCCGAGTGCTGGCAATCAAAAAGAGAAGGTTAGTTAGAGAAGAAAAAGGGAAATAAAGAAGAGAAACAAGAAGGCCAAACATAGGCCTGTAACGAAGAAAGGGGAAAAAAAAACCTTCTACATTAGTGGGTAACAACATTGAGCAGCCCTCTGGGAGGGCTGACATCCCATCGCCCAAATACAGAAAAGCCATATTGGGGGGATGGGAGGGCACGCATGACTGCTGCCCGAGCCACAGATGACTAAGGAATATGATACTCTATAAATCTTGCTTATATAAAAGATAAAACTTGTATCAGAGTCCATAAGTATAAATGAAAAACTGTAAATGGAACCGATCCATCGGGACCTATCACACCAGAAAAAATTGGAAGAGGAGGGATATTAATAAAAAACAGCAAAAAAAACCCCACAAAAAACAAGAGAGGGCAGTTTGAAATATCAGGACAAAGGGGAAATCCCCAAGTATGAGTTACATATGGGAGAGTGTTAGACTAAGGGACTTCAATATGCAGTTATAATATCCCATTATGATGTGTGTCTTCCATAAAGAAGTCCTTGGGCATCCCTGTGTATGATGCCCTGTTTAAATGAAGTCCATATTGCTTATAACAATAGGATCAGTTCCTGGCCCCTATTGTGGAATGATCTCTACAGCTTCAAAAGGGTTTTAAGAAATGATGGTAGAAAAATGGGGAGAAGGGCCGTAGCCGACTTGAGTACATAACCAAATTTCTAATCGAAGAGGTGGTATATTGGGGTTCTAATAGATAAACGAGACAACCAAAAATGATGTGAGGGTCTCTTAGGTATTTCCCGTCAAGGTCGTGCCCTGAGGGAGAATAAAAATAAAAGGAGGAATAGCAAAGTTGCTCTTCAGGGGGGCATTTGATCCTTCGCTCGCTTGGTTTTGGTTGCCTTCCATAGTGGAGAGAGGGGGCTGGCTGGTGATGATCTTTTGGAGGAACTTGCCTGCAGGTTAGATGTGTCCATGTCTCCAGACTCCAGAGCGATGAGTTTCAAGGCCAAAAGAACTTGTTCTCCTTCTGTGAAGGTGGAGAAAGAGTGAGTTTTACCATTAAAGGTAAACTTAAGGGCAAAAGAAAAGGCCCACCAGTATTTTATTTCTTTCTGGGAGAGAACGAGTAGCAATGGTTTTAATGCTCTGTGTCTTTGAATGGTCATCGGGGAAATGTCCGCAAAGATCTGAATATCTTGACCTTGGAATGAGATGCTTGACTGTTTCCTGGATATCCTCATGATCTCTTCCTTCACACTGTAATGGTGTGGTTTTACTACTATGTCCCTGGGGTTCCCGTCTCTCCTAGGGGGACCCAGTGACCTATGTGGCTGTCTAGTTCCAGCTTGTGTGGTGGTATTGCAGGGATTAGAAATTGTATGAGGTCCTGTATGGCTTTAGGTGCGTCAGTAACTGATTCAGGGATACTTCTCACCCTAAAATTGTCTCTTCTGGAGCGATTTTCGAGGTCATCAATACGGTTTAATGCCACTTCCAATTGGTCCTGTATCACTTGTATATGGTCTGTATTCTGATTAGCCCTGGAGACCGTTATGTCTAGTTTATGTTCTATGGCTTCCATTCTAGAGCCCAAATTCTGGAAGTCTGCTCTAATATCTGTGGTGATCTTGATGGCTGTAATGGCAAGACCTCGTTCAAGCAGTTCGGAAAATTTAATAAATAAATCCCCTGCATTTAGGGGGATGTCCTGTGTCTGATCCAAGGCCTGCTTCTGGTTACATGAGGGAGTGATAGCGTTCCCTGGGCCTGGAGTATTGTTCATGGGAGACAGCATGTAGTTTTCAAATGTGCGTTCAAGCAGTGAAACTGTTGATGCAGGCGAGGGGGTTGTAGTGTTGTGGCTTCCTAGATTCACTTGGGGGGTGAATGATAATGTGGCTGAGTTAATCGCTTTCCTGAGCTCCGAGTGTCCCCCTGCTTGTGAGTCTCGTGGCAGAGACGCGGCCGCCATCTTGGAAGCGGCCTGTGTTCCTTCGGCCGTGAATTGTGGCCCCAGGTCACGGCGGACTGAGCTGCTGGACATCCCGGTGTGCTAGGACTGCTCCCCGTGCTATCCCCGTCCAAAGCGGGCTTCCTTCAGGGCTGATTCCTGCTCTAGTGCGACTCGTTGGCTCGGGCAGAGCGGAGCTCCTGGCTTACGTGGCCATATTGGGAGACCCGCGCATACGCACCAGGAATCGTATTATTATTATTGTTATTGTTATTTTTTTTTTTTTTTGAGAGCAGCAAATAGAACTTGTTATCTGAACTGTGTATAATAGATCTATAAAGACATTTACCTCCAGCAAGGCTTATTTAAAACACCTAGACATTTACAAAAAACATTATCAAAAAATATGGGGATTTGGTCACACCATATTGCTATATGGTGCTTAAGCCCACTTACTGCGACAAAGTACCCCATGATTAGTGGGTCCTACACTATCCATAGATTGGGAGATCCTGCTTCTCTGAACCATGAGATCAATACACTCCTCTATATGGGAGAACTTTGATAATGTTTTTTGTAAATGTCTAAGCCTTGCTGGAGGTAAATGTCTTTTTTGCATGTGTGCGCTGTATTATTTTGTTCTGTTGTATGGTCTTATGGCTGCACCATCTCTAATGCATCTTTTAGGGTGTGCCCCCCAAATATCTTGTTTGTCCTCTTTTGTGCTCCTGGCCCCTCCCTCCTGTCGGGTGCCCCCACAGGCAGCAGCTTCCTTTGGGGGCACCTGAGCGAGTCATAGCTCCCTGTGTCCATTCAGACATTGAGCTGCGGCCTGGCTCCCTCTCTCTCCTGATTGGCTGACTGACTTTGATTGACAGCAGTGGGAGCCAATGACACTGCTGCTGTGTCTCGGACAATCTGGTGGGAGAGTCTTGGATGGACGAGACACTCGTGGACATCGCTGGAGAGAGATAGGGCTCAGGTAAGTGTTAGGGGGTGCTGGGGCGGCTGCTGCACACAGAAGGCTTTTTATCTTAATGCATATTATGCATTAAGATAAAAAACCTTCTGACTTTATAACTCCTTTAAACTTTAAAAATGAAAGATAGAAGCAGTTTCCATGCATAATTTCTCCAGATTCTGCAGAAAATAAAAAACAAATGAGTGCAGCACTAAGTGAACTGTCAATGATCTGATGTGTGTATATGTGACCCCCCTAAATATATAAAGTGCTCAATGCAATCTCCCCCTCCTCAGTAAAGTGCAAGTGCTCTCACCCTCACATGGACTTCCCAATCATATAATATGATGTTTAACTTTATCAATAAATAAATAATGTAAATGAATATACAATGCAATCAATAAACAATGTGCTTATAAGTCAATCTATAAATAGTGAACGGTCCAATCTTTAGTGATTATAGACAAAAATGTAGTCCAATATGTGATAGGAAAAAAACAGATGCTGTGAAAATACCAATCTTCACTCTGATCCACCTCCGTGCATATGACAAAATAATCCATGTGTACCCTCCACCAGATGTACCCTCACCTCAGCTTTAAAATAAAAGCCTTTGTGATAATAGCCAGTCCTCTAGGGTACTCCTCCTATTGTTCCTCCTTCCTTTGGTGTATGACCAGGCAACCATTTTCACCTTAGAATATTCCTTCCTAATGGTTACCAGAGCCCTCCTCTCATATCACCCACATGTAAAGTAAAAACTGGCAATAGTGCTTTATCCTTTTTAAAAACGTAATAAATGATCAAATGCCATGTATACACTCACATTTCCATATTAAAAAATCAGCCTCTATGCAATCAACCTCTGTGTGGAGATTGTGGTTTCACCTTGGAACCGGTTCTGCAGCTCCGGTCGGCAGTGTCCCCTCCGTCTGTCACACTGGAACAAGCTTCCCAATTACTTCCTCATAAGTCATACAACAATTTTGTGTTTTTTTTTTTTCTTTAATTTTTTTCATTATTCCAGGAATTAATGCGAAAAAAATTACAACTTCAAAAAATTCACGATGCCTCTTATTAAATCCCTTGAGATGTCTACTTTCCAAAATGGGGTCATTTAGGGGGTATTTGCCCTGCCCTGGCATTTTAGGGCCTCAGGAATTGGACATCAGTACATCAAGACAGAACAATTTTCATATACTGTATATACAGTATACCATAGTTTGTAGACTCTCTCAACTTTCACAAAGATTAAATAATTCACAGTACTCAAGGAAATATGATATAATTAATGAAATAATACAATAATCCAATAACAAAACAAATTTCCTCTTTCGGTTATATGTGGGATTTAAGATCCTCCCATAGATAGTACTTCTCTCCACAACTTGGACTTACCCATTGGTCTATCTCTGCACAGTACTGCTTTCTTTTTTTTAGAACAATGTTATAGTTTACTACACTTTGCCACAAGGGTTTTTTGTTCTTTTTTGACCCAGCTTACCGTAAGATGACAGGGCTGTTCTAACCTTACGTAAAATAGAAAATTCTGCTTTTCTTACCTGGGTGTAACCATATGGATTCAGAAGCTGTGCCATTTGGAGAGAGGTGTCAGAATTGAGATCTCCAATGAAACCAGCCAGGGCACCCTGCTCCATACAGGAATAATTTGGAGCTTCCTTTGTGTGTCCAGACAATATCTGTAGAACGTCTTTTATAGCTTTATTCACATGTCCACACGAATCATACACATGGTATCCCAGAGTCACGTTGGGTAGAATATCTGGACTGCGGTTTATCTCATCAATAGCAAATATAAAAGCCAGGAGATGTTTGTATTCTCTCTTGTAAACCCTGTGGATATTGTATAGTACATGGATTGATGCAGAAATTCTCTATAGCAAAATGTATAACACATTTCAACTTCAGATCTATGATGGGATTGGAAGCCCTGGCAGTTGCTCCATGAAACATATACAGTAGTGACATTCAATCATTCTTGCATGTACATGGGTTAGAGCAATATTTGTCAATTTAGGAGGAATAGGGGACCTCAGCTGCAATCTCTGACATCACCAAGCGACCACACATAGGAGTTGATTTACTAAAGGCAAATAGGCTGGTGCACTTTGCAAAGTGTAGTTGCACTCTGCAAGAGCTTAGTAAATGAGGTAAATCTTCACTTTGCAAAGAGTACCCAATCAGGTACAAGGGAAATGAACCACTTCTGCTCTGGAAGATTTAAATCCTACTTTAAAGACCTACTTTGCTGGGAGGGTGTAAATAGACGTCCCCCATGCTCTAACAGCCTGTGACCCCCCGCGCACTGTGTGATCAGCGAGGCTTTGAGACTCACTGGATCACAGATCGGAGACCCCTTACCACGTGATCAGCTGTCAGCCAATGACAGCTGATCATGTGATGTAAACAGAGCAAATAATCTGCTATTATTTCTCCTCACGCTGATAGCGTGAGGAGAAAAAAAAAGCCGATCACCGGTGGCTGTCAGAGGGATATGAGGGATATTATAGAAAGCAGCCGCCAGCTCATCTGTGCACAACAGTGCTGCCTACCAGTGCCCACCAGCGCCACCTACCAGTGCCCACAGTGCCACCCATCAGTGCCCACAGTGCCACCTATCAATTTCACCAATCAGTGCCTCATCAACAGTGCTGCCCATCAGTGTCACCTACCAGTGCCCATCAGTGTCACCTACCAGTGCACATCAGTGCCACCTATCAGTGCCACCCATCAGTGCCCATCAGTGCCATCTATCAGAGGTATCTATCAGTAACACCTATCGGTGCCCTTCAGTGCCCATCAGTGTCACTCATCAATGCCACCCATCAGTGCCACCCATCAGGGCCCATCAGTGACATCTTCTCAGTGGCCATCATTGCCACCTTATCTGTGCCCATCAGTGCCGCCTTATCTGTGCCTATCAGTGCCCCCTTATCTGTGCCTATCAGTGCAGCCTATCAGTGCCCACCAGTGCCGTCCTCATCAGCACATATTAATGAAGGAGAAAAATTACCTGTTTGCAAAATTTTATAACAAACTTTGAAACATGATTTTTTTTTCAAAATGTTCCTTTTTTTGTTTCATAAAAAAAAAAAAAAAAAACAGTGGTGATCAAATACCACCAAATGAAAGCTCTATTTGTGTGAAAAAAATGATAAAAATTTCATTTGGGTACAGTGTTGTATGACCGCGCAATTGTCATTCAAAGCGTGACAGTGCTGAAAGCTGAAAATTGGTCTGGGCAGGAGGGGGGTTTAAGTGCCCGGTAAGCAAAGTGGTTAAACCCCTTCATGACCAGGCCATTTTTTTTTTTTTTTGGCAGTGCACTACATTAACTAACAATTGTGTAATCATGCAATGCTGTACACAAATGAGATTTCGATTTTTTTCACACAAAATGGAGCTTTCTTTTGGTGGTATTTAAAGCGGGGGTCCACCTAAACCGCCAAAAAAAAATATTAAAAGCCAGCAGCTACAAATACTGCAGCTGCTGACTTTTAATAAATGGCCACTTACCTGTCCCAGGGTCCAGCGATGTCGGCAGGCGACGCCAAGAACCCGCTCGGTTCTCGGCAGCTGCCGCCGCCATCCTAGGTGAGGGAATCAGGAAGTGAAGCGTTGCGGCTTCACTTCCTGGCTCCCTACTGCGCATGCGCGAGTCGCGCTGCGCATCCTAACTGGTACCCGCTATCTCCTGGGAGCTGTGTGTTTCCCAGGAGATAGCGCGGAGGGACAGGAAGAGGCATAGACTTCCATGGGAGTCTATGCCGGAAGTGGGTGAAAATACCTGCACCCCCTCCCCCCTGAAAGGTGCCAAATGTGACACCGGAGGGGGGGAGGGTTCCGAAAAGTGGAAGTTCCATTTTTGTTTGGAACTCCGCTTTAATCACCACTGTTTTTTTTGTGCTATAAATAAAAAAAAATACAATCATTTTAAAATTAAAAATATTTTGTTACTTTATGCTATGAAACATACCCAATAAAAAAAATTTAAAAAGTCAAAATTCTTCATAAATTTAGGCCAATATTTTGCTACATATTTTGGGAAATAAATCTCAATAAGCGTATATTGATTGGCTTGTGTGAAAGTTATGCCGCGTACACACGACCGGACTTTACGGCATACTTGGTCCGGCGATCTTATCAACGGACTTTGTAGTGTAGGTGTGCTGGACTTACAAACGGACGGACTTGGACACACACGATCACTCCAAAAGTCCACTGGTTTTGAATGCGGTGACGTACAGCACGTACGACTGGACTAGAAAAAATTAAGTTCAAGCCCCACTATGGCACCCTTTGGGCTCCTTCTGCTAATTTCGTGTTTATCTCGTGTTAGTAGAAGTTTGGTTAGAGACGATTCGCGCTTTTCACACTTCAGCTTATTTTGATCGTTTCCTGCGGTTTAGTTTGTGCTTGTGAGGTTTGTATCTGGTTTTCAGTGCATGTTGGTCAGTTCGTAACCTGCCTAGCAGGCCGTTCTGGTCCGTTCGCTCCTGATCTGCAGGTCGCTCTTCATAGGCCTTGCTGTTCTTTAGTGCGTTTGTTCTAAGTTTGTTTGTTTGACCAGCCGACCACTTTGAAGCCATGATGCATGGACGTACTCATTCTCGAGTTCGTGCTGCATGGGGACTTGGTGTTGGGGTAATACTTTGACCCGAGTCCAGTCCATGAACAGGGCGAGGAGGAGTTCATGGACGAAGAATTGGTTGCACCAGCGTGACCAATTCTCGCACATGCCTTTGCTCTGTGAGATCCGTGAGAATAATCCTGAGGATTTCAGGAATTATCTCAGGATGACGGACTCCATTTTTGAACGTCTGCTGGCTATGCTGACCCCTTATATCTGCAGGCAGGATACCTGCATGAGGCAAGCCATCACTCCGGAGCAGAGGCTAGTTGCCACGTTACGTTACTTCGCGACTGGGAGAAGTCTTTAGGACTTGAAGTTCTCGACAGGCATCTCCCCCAGGTTCTGGGGATCATAATCCCAGAGACCTGTTCTGCTATAATTCAGGTCCTGCAGAAGGACTATATGAAGGTAAGTTTGTTATCCTTTAACATTACATGATATGTATTTAATGTTTGCTAATGTATTGTCTAAATATCCTCTTTACATAATTACCATGCTTGGAATATGCTGTGAATGTCCCCTTTATCTTCATGCATGCCTGTTTTTTTCAATTAATCATTTTTTGCCCTACATGCATATTTACCTTCACTAACCTCCCCACCATGCAATCCTGGGTCCATTTATACCTCTAGCCTATAGTCCCTTAACAATGTATATTGTCAGCTCCATTGTACTGCTTTCCCCTCCCCCACCCCCTCAAATGTTTCAAAACGTCAGGTGTGTTCTTCTCCCGAATTGGAACCCCTCCTCCACCCCCTCAAATGTTTCAAAATGTCAGGTGTGTTCTCCCCCCAAATTAGAATCCCTCCCCCACCTCCTCAAATGTTTCAAAATGTCAGGTGTGTTCTTCTTCCAAATTAGAACCCCTCCCCCACCCCCTCAAATGTTGCCAAATGTCAGGTGTGTTCTTCTCCCAAATTAGAACCCCTCCCCCCACATACAAATTGATCAATGGTCCATCAGAGGGGATGAGTAATCTTATAAGTGGGCCTTATGTTTTTTATTTTTTGGAAATAACACATATTAAAAATGTTCGACTGCTGTTGTTCAATAATGTTTTTGGGTAATCTGCTAGCAAAGTTATGTTTAAAAGTACTTTTATTTATTTTTTCTTGTTTAACTCCACAGTTTCCTTCAAACACACAGGAATGGCAGACTGTGGCCTCCCAGTTCGCTGACCGTTGGGACTTTCCCAACTGTGTCAGGGCGATTGATGGGAAGCATGTCCGCATTGTGCCACCACTATTATAACTATAAGGGGTTTCATAGTGTAGTATTGATGGCGGTGGTCTCGGCACAATTGGATTTTATATTCGTGGATGCGGGGAAGAATGGCCGGATGTCGGACGGAGGAGTCTTTGCACAGACCGAGTTGTGCCTGCGTCTCCAGACTGGTGGCCTGGGATTGCCACCTGATGACCAGAACGTTGATGGACTCCCCTCAGTTTTGATGAAGCGTTTGCTCTTGGCGAGCACTTGATGAGGCCATTCCCCCAAAGGTTCCTCACCCCTGAGAGGAGGGTATTTAATTACTGGCTGGCCAGAGCAAGAAGAGTTGTGGAGAATGCCTTTGGGATTCTGGCCAGCGGGTTCCGTTTGTTCCTCTCGGCCATAAATCTGGCGGAATACAAGATAAATCATGTATGAATGGCTTGCTGCATTCTTCATAATTATTTGAGACGACATTCAGCTACATATCTTTCCTCAGTTGGGCCTGAGGCTGGGCTTAGTGGTGAAGATCCACTCACAGGCCTGGATACTGGCCGTACTGGCTTGGCCCCCCAAACCGCCGTCAAGTGCGTGACAGATATGTCAATTATTTTACTGGTCGGGGGGCCATTGCATCGCAACAACAACTTTAATCTTTTAAAAAATAAACACAAATTATTTTGGCTTGTTTTTATTCTTGTTTGCATTTAGTTTTGTTTGTCTCCTAGTGCACTTGTAGTGGCAAGTGCATTACCCTTTAGTTAATAAGGCCCTTTGTCACTGTAAAACACAAAAAATTAAGAAACTGTTATTGATAAATAATAAGCCACACACATTGTAGTAGTAAAAACATTTTACTGTGCACACATTAAAAGGTGAATTTTGTTTTAACATGTTTAGGTTTTGTTTTGTTTTTTTTTTGTTTTTTTTTTGGAACAATATTTTTTTTTTTTTTTTTTTTTTTTAGTTTAGGCATATTTGTAAAAAAATATATTTTGTTTACAAAATTAGGTTTGACAACGGGGTTTTTAAAAACATAATACAAAAAATAACAGGAACTTACAAAGTTCAACATGTCAAAAAACGGTGCTGGTGATGTCACCCATGTAAAAACAAAATTTAGCAGATGCACACAAATTGGGAGTAAAAAAGGTTCAAGTCAACATGTGCTATCTCCCATCATGGGGGAGCAATGGACGTGTTTTGTGTGTGCAATCCCTTTGTTCCTCTCACAAACTAACAATATTCTGATGAAGGGGTTGCAAACACAAAACAAGTACATTGATATCCCCTGATGGAAGATAGCACATGATGACACACCGTGTGCATCTGGTAAATTTTTATATTACTATTTCACAACTTCAAAAATTTGAAAAATGAAAAACTTGACTAAGAAATGAAGAACATGATTGATGTTTTTAGGCAAAAAGTTATTAGATTCTGCCCAAAACATCAATCATGTTCTTCATTTCCTGTTGCATGCTGTCCAGCCGATTTCTCATGCTGTCAATTTTTTCACGCATTCGATCAATTTGCCCATTCCACACCATTATCTGCCCAATCAGTCTTTATGCACTGTCTGTGCTAAATGGCTCCGCCGCTTGCCCTTCCACAACCAGAACATCACCTAAAATGTGTGGATAACAAATTTTAGAAAAATATGCACGCCTAAATAGATTAGCTTAAGCTGGGGTGTCAGTCACTCACTTGGTGGGGTGCAAATATCGCACACTTCCTCCACCTCTCCTTCCACAAGCTCATCGGATGGGCGTGGTCTTGGGCTGGGGCTTGGGGTAATTCCTGCTTCATACTGGTGACTTGGGGGGTCCTGGGATCCTCGGACTGTTGTCTGAGTCTTTTCTCCCCTATGAGAATTAAACAAAAGGTATACTTAAAACACAGTGATATTTCAGTCCTGAAAAAGGAATATAAAACGTCGCTTAGAAGTTGGGGACAATTGTACAATTAGTTCCCCCAAAATTTTTGAAGACAGGATTTAAATTCACTCTGACCAAAAATGCAAAACAATACACATTTTCATGCAAGTTTCACAGATGCAGACACCTTAAGTATCCCCTGGAGCCCCTATGTGTATTACTGTCAAAAATTTTCTCTGGTGTCACATAGTACACTAGTGCTCGTGAGTCCAGATGTGGAAACAGCTGCTGTGTCCTGTCCTTACATTACACTGAATCATTTTTTAAGAAGCATTCTAGTTTCAAACACATCTACACAACATCCCCACATTTTTGGAATACGACAAATTATCAAGACCTAAATGTATGTAGAACCCTGTACCATCCTATTTCTAGCAAAACAAACCTCATTTTCTTATTATCATATGTACAGTAGTTTCAAAAGAACGGTCTTTACGAACGATGCTGTATAAACGAAAAGTATATGGATCAGCATGCAAGTTAAGTATCTCAATAGGAAAACACAACAAGCACTTACTTTTTTTAATCAGCTTCTTGATTTGCCAATATTGTTCAGGCTCCCTAGTTTTGAGGTCAGACCACCGCTTCCTCAATTGTTCTTTAGCCCGTTTTATGCCAAACTTTTGTTTCAAGAGCGGTGACAACTGAGGACATTATTTTGTCCTTCCGCACATTGGGTCAGGTGTACGGTCCTTTTTTGGCATCATAGTCCTCCCTTCTCAATATGGACACCATCTCCACCATCGCTTCAAAGGACATGTTGGTGGCCTTATATCTCCTCCTGGATCTGGATGGTTGTGGCTGCGGGCTTTCCTCCATGCTAGTTCCAGATAATCTCTCACCCATCTTTCTCTATATATTGCCACTGCGCAACGAAGAGTGAAGGGGCGGGGACAATTCGTACTAAAGAACGTCAGGCGCGGGCGACGCAGGCTTAGCATGACACATGCGCAGTGTATATAAAGCTATTACGCTGGCCTACGTATGTCCGAGCAGAAGTAGCGAGCATCAGAAATGAAGGTAAGATTTAAATGTGGGTGTGCGTTTAGTGAATGTGTTTGGTGTGTGTGTGTGTGTGTACCCTAGATTCTGCAAAAAAAAATAATAGTGGGAGTTTGGACTCACATTACAGTTTTTTATCTTGTGTCTTGTCTTTCAGCAAAAATGAATCCCTTTAAGGAGGAAGAATTTTTGGCATGTTTTATTGAGCTGTATCAAGAGAACAGAAACCTGTGGGAGGTCAAGCACCCATTGTATTTTATTAGACATGTAAGGAAGGCAACACTGGGGACACTTGTCAAGACTCAAGTCCCCCAGGCAGACCTTAAGTTTCTGGACAATAAAATTGGTATCTTGTGCAATATGTACAGGCGGGAACACAAGAAGATCCAGGATTCCCTCAGATCAGTAGCAGGTTTATGTCCCCAAGCTGTGGTACTACCAAAAACTGTGATTTCTGGATGACCAGACAGAAGCAAGGCAATCACTTTCGACCCTTCCCTCCAGCCTTCCCTCTACCCTTCCCTCCAGCCTTCCCTCCACCCCAGCTGAGGCGTCCCAGGAAGAACTGGGTCCTTTCATCCTTGATCCTTCATCATTTGGGATTGTGTAAATATTAATGATGTAAACTGAAAAATGTTTTAAGTGCTTCACAAAAAATGATTTCATCACAATTATTAATATGTATACATATCACTAGACAGTAGTGGCCAAAAATGTACTTCAAATATTGGTGATTAGACAGAATAATGGTGGGGTCAAAAAGATAGCCTTTTCTATTTGTTTAGAATTATATTTGAAAGAGCTGAAAATTGTGTGTGACTGAGTAAGCAAAAATTACAACTATGTCCCTTTTTTTTACCCAGGATGAGCTCAGCCAGGAGGAGGCCGTGCCCAGTGGTATAGAGGAGGAGGCCTTGCCCAGTTTGAGAGAGGAGGAGGCCATGCCCAGTGGCAGGCATGAGGTGGCTGGGCCCAGTAGAAGCCCCACGGAATGTCAGGTGCCTCCTCTCCGCATTACCACCAAAAGGCCCAGGAAGATCACCCGAACAGAAGAGGAATCACTAGCCCTCATTCGGGAAGCCAGCAAAATCCTGAGCACACCACCCAATGCTGAAGAGGCCTATGGAACGTATATGGCCACCAGGTTTCTGGAACTTGAAAAGGGGCAACGCCTCCTCTGTGAGGGGCTTATTTTTCAGGCCTTTCAGAAGGAGTTGAGAGGGGAGCTTACTCCAACAAGCTATATTGCAGATGAAGCCACTCCTCCTGCTACTCCTCCTCCTCCTCCTCCTCCTCCTCCTGCCCCAAGTACACCACCAGAGGCACAGCCTCTAAGGAAGGCTGCAGAGAAGCGTGGAGGGAAGGCTGCATGGCAGCGTTCAGGGAAGGCTCCACGGAAGAGTCGAAGGTGATTGCCTGGCTTCTGTCTGGTCTGACAGAAGATGCAGATTGGGTTCCCTAGTCGCAAGATACCAATTTTATTTCCCAAGAACTTGATGTGTGTCCTGGGGGACAAAAGGCTTCACACATTCCAAAAGTGTCTCCAGTGTTGCCTTCCTCATTTATGTTTTTCTAAAAATAAATGGATATTTTCTTTACCTTACATTATTGACTATGTGTTTTGATTCAAAAAGAACATTTTGTTTGTGAGTAGGCAGGTACAGGTCAAAAAGACTATATGTGGGTTATTTACAAAAGGCTAAATCATTTTGCAATTCAAGTGCAAAGTACAAGTGCAAAGTGCACTTTATAAATTGCACTGCAAGTGCACTTGTTGGAAGTGCAGTCGCTGTAAATCTGAGGGGAAGATCTGAAATGAGGGGAAGCTCTGCTGATTTTATCATCCAACCATGTGCAAGAGAAAGGTTTTTTTGGGGGTTTCTTTGCATGTGCCCCTCAGATCCACAGCGAATGCACTTCCAAATGCACTTTCAGTGCAATTTCAAATACACTTTGCACTTGTAGTGCAAAATTAATTAGCCTTTTGAAAATAACCCCCCTATGTCAAATTAACAAGGGACACCAACCTCATTAAGGTTCATTAAAACAATACAAAATATTAAGGTTATTGTGGTAACTTGAAACTCCAAAAAAAATAAAATAAAATAAACTAACATTTTTGAGAATTTAGCACACATTGTAAAATAGATATTGATTAAATATAAAAATACTAAAGATGAGTCCAAAAAATAATTTTATACATTATTTCTGGAGATCTGGCTTTTAAAAACTATAATATTAGTCATGGCATGAGGATAAATCATGAAGAAAGTAGTTTGTGAGAACTCTGTGTAAATATAAGCAGCAAAACAACTGCATTCCTCTCGCATTATAAAGAAAAAAAGAATGCGCTGTATTAAAAGATCACAGAAGAGGAATGTGCTAGCTTCAATATGAAGGCTAATTTTACCAGACCGAGCGCTTCCGTCTTGTACTTGCTTCAGAGCATGCGTCAGTTTGGGTCCATCGGACTAGCACACAGACGACCGGTTTGTACTCTAGAAAGACGAGTCCGTCGGACAGATTTGAAACATGTTTGAAATCAAGTCCGCTGGAGCCCACACACGATCGAATTGTCTGACAGACTCCGGTTCGCCGGACCAAGTATGCTGTAAAGTCCGGTCATGTGTATGCGGCACTATAGCGTCTACAAACTGTGGGATATATACTGGAATTTTTATGTATTTTTTTTATAAACTAGTGGCAGCGATCAGCGACTTTTAGCGGGGCTTCAATAGTATGGCGTGAAGTATGACATTAACTGACACTTTTGAGACTTTGTGGGATCCAATAACATTGAAACAATAATCAGTGCTAAGAATATACACTGTCACTTTACTAATGACACTGACTGGGCAGGGGTTAACCTCTTACACTAGATTTACTGTTACAGGGTGGCCGCTCTGTATAGAGTAAGTGATTCTGCACTTCCGGGTTTTGGGCACAAGTGCGTGCCACCGGGCGCCGGCTCACTCCCGCTGTGATTTTACACAGCGGGAATCGATGTCCGCTGGGACCCGCCAATCGTTTTGGTACTCTGGCAGGATGACAGTCTGCCTACAGTACGTAAACAAGGAAGACTGTCATTCTGCGAGTACAGGAGACATGAATCCTGTGTTTCTGTGAAGTAGGAACACCGATCCATGTCTTCAAGCAGTCAAAGCACCTCCCCCACAGTTAGTAACCACTCCCTAGGCATACATGTAACCCTATGATCTCCCCTGATGTTAACCCCTTCCCTGCCAGTGTCATTAGTGCAGTGACAGTGCATATTTTAAGCACTGATCACTGTAATAATGTCACTGGTCCTTAAAAAAGTGTCACAAGTGTCCGTGTTTACTAGTAAAAAAAATTGAAAATAAATAAATAAAAATATCCCATAGTTTGTAGATGCTGTAAGTTTTGCGCAAACTAATCAATATAAGCTTATTGAGATTTTATTTTACCAAAACATGTAGGAGAATACGTATTGGCCTAAATTTATGAAGAAATCAGATTTTTTTTTATTGGAGATGTTTTATAGCAGAAAGTAAAAAAAAAGCTTTTTTTTAATCAAAATTGTTGGTCTTTTTTGTTTCTAGCGCAAAAAATAAAAACCAGTGAGGTGATCAAATACCACCAAAAGGAAGCTTTATTTGTGGTAAAAAAAAGGATATACATTTTATTTGGGTACATTGACGCACCACTGCACTATTGTCATTTAACCACTTCAGCCCCAGAAGATTTGGCTGCTGAATGACCGGGCCATTTTTTGCAATTTGACACAGCATCGCTTTAACTGAAAATTGCACGGTCATGTGACGTTGTACCCAAACAAAATGACGTCCTTTTTTTCCCACAAATAGAGCTTTCTTTTGGTGGTATTTGATCACCTCTGCGGTTTTTATTTTTTGCCCTACAAACAAAAAAATATCGTCAATTTTGAAAAAAAAAGCAATATTTTTAACTTTTTGCTATAATAAATATTCCAACAAAATATATAAAAAAACACATTGATATATATTTTTCTACATATTTTTGGTAAAAAAAACCACAATAAGCGTATTTTGATTGGTTTGCGCAAAAGTTGTAGCGTCTACAAAATAGGGGGTAGTTTTATAGCATTTTTATTATAATTTTTTTTATTAGCAATGGCGGCGATCTGTGATTTTTATTGTGACTGCAACATTATGGCGGACACATCGGACACTTTTGACACTATTTTGGGACCATTGTCATTTATACAGAGATCAGTGCTATAAAAATGCACTGATTACTGTGTAAATGACACTGGCAGGGAAGGGGTTAACCAGTAGGGGGCGATGATGGGCTTAAGTGTGTCCTAGGGAGTGATTTTAACTGTAGGGGGGGAGGGGCTACCTAAGGAATGACAGCGATCACTGCTCCCGATCACAGGGAGCAGTAAATCTCTGTCATTACCCAAGGCAGAACAGGAAAATGTCTTGTTTACATACTAAGCATCTCCCCATTCAACCTCTCCACACCGCAATCACAGGCCACAAGAGAACATCAAGTTCCCGGGACCCGTGGGCATACTCCCACGGTGTGCGGCGGGCGTGCACGCGCCCAAGAGACAGCAAATTTAAAGGGACGTATCATTTCCCTGCCTGTGCCATTCTGCCAACGTACATCTGTGTGCGATGCTCAGCAAGCGGTTAAAGCAATGCACTGCCGCATCACAAAAGAATGTCCCAGTCATGAAGGGGGGTAAACCTTCCGGAGGTCAAGTGGTTAACGTCTAGGGCAATCAAAGGGTTAAATATGTGCCTAACCAGTGTTTATTTGTGTACTGTAAAGTACTTTTACAAAAGGCAGTGCCACTTGTTATTCCCTGCTTTGCATGGAGACAAAATCCGGCACATTCCCACTGACAGCTCTGTATTGTTTACATTGACAGAGCTCTGTCTTGTCTTCCCCCTCATCATTCAGTGGGTGTCGGTGGTCATCCATTGGCTGGCTGGATATGTGATCTGGCAGAGGAGAGCCACTATGCCGCCATACTCCTACTTGAGACAGTTGGCAAGTGGTTAAAAAGACAGAATTTTTTCTTTCACATGATTGGATGATTGAAGTCAGCAGAGTTTCTACTAAGCTCTGGAGCAACTGCACTTGCAGCATGCAACTGCACTTTGCAAAGTGCACAGTCAATTTAGTAGCCTTTAGTAAATCCACCCCAATAATATTCAGTATATGTAATACTACAGAAGAAGGTCAGAGAATGCATACTTACTAGAAGAGAGTGTTAGAGACTAGGGTAAGTGGTAAGAAAATTCTTGTGAGTTTAGTTTGTGAAAAGTTTCTCAAATCTTGTTCAAATTTTGAAGTTTGTGAATTATCTGTTAACTCCATAGGGGTAATTTTTTCTGTCCATTATAAGGACTAAAAGGCAAGATATTGTCAAACAAGAGGCATGGGAACTGGGCACTGCCATGGGGGTGGTAGCATGTACCAATACCATAATAAGTGTATCCACTTGCCAACTGCCAGCCTGCAATGTACAGTGAGCAAGTGGTGGTTGTAGGCAAAGCAACATACCTGTAAGTTGCTGCCTACATCTGGGTTTAGTGCATGAGCATGCACCCCCCACTTGACTCTTGCTGTGATTGTACACAGCGGGAGCCTGTCAGAAAGTCCCTACCAATAATTCACTTCTGGAACCTGCTGATCGGCTGTGTGCAATCACATCCCAGAGCAGTGGTGGCTGGTGCTCAACATTTTTTGGGGGTAGGGGGGGCAAACAAACTGAAAAATTCAGAGAAATACTGAAAAAAACTGTTCAATTGCAGCCTCACTGTGTCCATCAAATGCAGCCACTGTGCCATCAATTGCAGCCACTGTGCCCATCAAAAGCAGCCACTGTGCTCATCAATTGCAGCCACTGTGCCATCAACAGCAGCCACTGTACCCATCAAATGCAGCCACTGTGCCCATCAACAGTAGCCACTGTGCCCATCAAATGCAGCCACTGTGCCCATCAGATGCAGCCACTGTGCCCTATCAATTGTAGCCACTGTGCCCCATCAAATGCAGCCACAGTGCCCCATCAAATGCAGCCAATGTGCCCATCAAATGCCGCCACCATGCCCATCAAATGCTGCCACTGTGCCCTCTCAGAAGTAGGACGTTGAGACAGAAGGGCGCCAACTTCAGTCTCAGAAGCATCAACCTCAAGGAAAAAAGGTAGCGTTGGATCAGAATGTGCCAACACAGGAGCAGAAACAAAGGCAGCCTTGAGACTCTCAAAGGCCTTAATAGACTCCAGAGACCAACTCTGTGGGTTACCGTCCTTTCTGGTCATATCAGTTAGGGGCTTGACCAGAGACGTGAAGTTACCAATAAACTTATGATAATAGTTGGCAAAGCCAAGAAAACGCTACAGAGGACGGGGATGGGGACACTGTAGAACTGCTCAAAGTTTCTCTGGGTCCATCGAAAAACTAGTAGTGGAAACGAGATAACCCATGAATTTAACCTGTTCACCATGGAATTCGCTCTTCTCCAATTTACAATAGAGATTGTTCTCTCTTAGTTTCTGAAGCACACGACACACATCTGTGTGGTGGCTCTCCAGGGACTTGGAAAATATGAGGATATCGTCAAGATGAACCACCACACATAACTGCAACAAAGGAGGACATCATTAATAAATTCCTGGAAAACTGCTGGGGCGTTACAAAGACCAAAAGGCATTACAAAGTCATAATGGCCTGTTCTGGAATTAAACGCAGTTTTCCACTTGTTGCCCTTCTTAATCCTCACGAGATTGTATGCCCCTCTCAAATTAAGCATTGTGAAAACTGTTGCTCCCTTGAGGCAGTCAAATAACTCTGTAATAAACAGAATCGGATTGGCATTCTTAATCGTGAAACGATTGAGACCCCTATAATCAATACAAGGTCTCAGTTCACCACTCTTCTTCTTCACAAAGAAGAAACCAGCACCAGCAGGAGATGAGGATTTGCGGATAAAACCTTGAGAAAGTGCGTCTGCAACATACTCCTCCATGGCCCTATCCTCCAAGGCCGACAAAGTGTAAACCCGGCTACGAGGGGGTATGGCACCAGGTTGAAGGTCAATTGCACAATCATATGACTGGTGTGGAGGCAAACTACCAGCTTGACCGTTGTCAAAGACATCGCTAAAATCACAGTACTACTCTGGCAGGGAGGAGAGTGAAGAGCTGCACAGGACCTTGGCTAACTTCTGGAAGCATGTCTTACTGCATTGTGGTGACCAGGAGAGAACCTCAGCATGGAGCCAATCAATCAAGAAGGGTTGTGTCTCTGTAACCAAAGATAAACAATAACCAGTGGAAACTTAGGTGAGAAAATAACTTGGAATAGGATTATCTCATGGTAAAGAGCCCCTACGGCCATGGACATTGGAACAGTCTTATGAGTGACATGGGCAGGCTGTAGAGGTTTCCCATAAAGAGTGTCAATGACAAGTGTAGTTGCAGTGGAATCAAGTGCTTCGATACAAAGGCAGCATCAATGAACAGGCCTGCAGCCCCAGAGTCAATTAGAGCCTGTAACTCGATGGACGACTCAGCCCAGGAAAGGGTAACCGAAACCAGGGGCTTATCCTTCTGGATAACTGGGGATGAAACAATGCCACCTAAGGTCTGTCCGTGACAGGACCTCAAGTTTCGGGCGTTCCCTGGGCGAGTAGGACAAGACTTCAAAAAGTGACCTGCCTAGCCACAATAAAGGCACAATCTCTCCCTCCTCCTAAAGGTTCTCTCATCCACAGAGAAACGCATGAAAGCCGAATGCATGGGTTCACCTTCACTGATCAAATCAGTACCAGGAGGCATGGGAGGGGAGGGAGGCAAGGGTGGGACTGCAAAGCTCGGAGACAAATGTACAGGAGGCTTCCGCAAGCGCTCGTTAAAAGAGAGTCTTTCTCTGAGTCTGGAGTCAATGAAGATGGCAAACATGATCAACTTCTCATCCTTGATGATATCCGAGAGACCATGAGAAAAAGCACCAATGAGGGCTTCATTGTTCCAAGCAACCTCTGCTGCCAGAGTACGGAATTCAATGGTGTAATCGGCAATAGTTCTCATACATTGTTTGATGGACATGAGGCACTTGGCAGCAGAAGTGGAGCGTATGGGTACGTCAAATACCCTTTTAAAAGAAGCCACAAACTCAGGGTAACACAAGCCAACAGATTTTTGCATCTCCCATAGAGGGTTTGCCAAGGCCAAGGCTCTCTCTGAAAGTGAAGATATCACAAAACCTACTTTGCTTCTGTCTGTGGGAAACGCCTAGGGCAGCATCTCAAAGTATATCTCAACCTTGTTGAGAAACCCTCTGCATTAGACTGGATCGCCCCCAAATTACTGGGGAAGTAAATAGAGGTAATGCTCAAGGCGGGTGCCTGCAAAGAGACTGGAGCAGCATCAGGGATGGCCTGTAACACAGGTTGTATCGGAGCAGCCACAGTGGGAGATTCCAGGTGAGCCGTGTGACTCAGGAGTGTTTGTAACACCAGAGCAAACTGATCCATGTGGTGATCCTGCTCATCCATTCTGGAAAAAATATTACCAACAAGTGGATTGACTGCATCTTCTGAATTCATGGGCTTCACCTACTTTTAGAAACCATGAATCAGACTGAGACAGAAGTACAGTTAAATCACACTTATTTAATAATAATAAAAAAGGTAAACAGAGTAAATATAGTCAAAACATAGCCAGAGTTCAGGAACCGGAACGGATAGTCAGACAAGCCAAAATGCCAGGGAGCCAGAGAATAGCGTAGTAGAACAGCAAGCAGGATCTGGAGCCAGAAGAAATGTCAGCCAAGCAAGTATTTAACAGGAACACAGGAGAGCATCTCTAGAGATGTGACCAAGGTGAAGGCAGAGATCATCTGGACAGGATGGCTTAAGTAGGCAGGATCGACGAGCAGGATCATCAACAGGTGAGTCACTGTGGAGAGATAGGAGCTGGCAATTAGCCAACAGCTGAGCAGCCAGCTCAGAGAAGGAAGGGCTGAGCCCTGTCCTGACACTCCTCTACCTCTAGAAAACCTTAGCCTGTGGTACAACTCAAAACAATCAGAAAATCACAATGAACTAATTTTAACCTCAGAAATTGGATATTTTAATAACCATTTGTAAGTTAGAATTTAACATTTTTATTTTCTTATATCAAAAAGTATCCTTCAAAAAGATAAACAAAAATATGCATAAATCATAGAAACAATGTACATTGATATGTAAGTATGATAACTCATTAATCAATATTCATCAAACACAGTGGTATACCCAATTGCTGGTTTTCAAAACCACACAAAATGAAACCCTATTGATTTACACTACAGTATATTCACCACATTTTAAGGTGGCAGAGATACATCAATGATATCTTTATCTTTTCAATTGTTTTTATTAAGTTTTCAACAGTAAAACAAATAGTTACACAACATAGACGTAATAGACATCTTAGTCATTAGAAATACATTAGGACAGGTATGTAGGTATATAACATAAGGAAATCCTCCATACTATAAGTCAAGTGACTGCTTGAGCCGTAGGCTCTTTCTCAGTACTGGTGCCGCTGCAGCACTCCCGCCACCCCTTAAAGGGAGCTAGCTGTACCTTGGGGTACAAAGCCGCACCATTTATGGTATTTTACCCTTGATTATATGATTATTCTAAACTGTGTAATCAGTTTTTCCCGTATGACAACTCAGAAACTAGAACATAAATTAAAAAAAATAATAACAAGTAACATGTACCATACAAATGTGTAAGAGATTTTTAATATGCCACTAGTCGAATCTTGGGTAGCTCGAAAGCCATGAGTCCCAGCAGGATTTAAATTTGGGTAGGTTTTGATTCCATATAGTAAAATATTTTTCATACGTATATTGCAATTTAACTCTATAAATGACTTCAGATAGATTAGGAGCTTCTAAAGACTTCCATTTGGAGGTAACAGTTAGCTTTACCGCTATAAGAACATGCATAACTATAGGCCTAAATTGTGTAGGTACTGTGTGTATTCCTATGCTAAGTATAGCCATCTGTGGTGACGGTGAAATAAGGCCTGTGACCTTAGTAATTAGGGAAAATACTGTTTTCCAAAAACTTCTCACTTCCCTGCATTTCCATAGAATATTTATTTTTTTATTTATTTTATTTATATCAGGTACTTATACAGTAGGTGACCACGATATTGTGTCAATCTCGCCGCTTTTATTGGCGAGATTTGACACCTGTGAGCCCTGTCACGGGAGCCAGCGCCGAGCTGGCTCGCTTATCGGGAAAGGAAAAAAATTTTTTCCTTTCGCGATAAGTGACAGGCAGTGCTGACAGCTGTCTGGTATGACTCATGAGGGGGAACGCTGCGCCAAATTTTAAATGAAGAAAACGGCGTGGGTTCCCCCCAGGGGGATACCAGGCCCTTAGGTCTGGTATAGATTGTACGGGGAACCCCCTACGCTGAAAAATCAGTGTGGGGGTCCCCCCAAAATCCCTACCAGACCCTTATCTGAGCACGCAGCCCGGCCGGTCAGGAAAGGGGGTGGGGATGAGCGAGCGCCCCCCCCCCCTCCTGAACCGTACCAGGCCGCATGCCCTCAACATGGGGGGTGGGTTCTTTGGGGGAGGGGGGCGCCCTGCGGCCCCACCACCCCAAAGCACCTTGTCCCCATGTTGATGAGGACATATCACCATGTGTGAAAACATTTGCTTCTAAACGGTGGGGGTCTTTAGTCCCTGAGATCCAGAAGCTTATCCAGAATAGGTTACATAGAAGTGTGAGGTATTGCATAGTGCAAATGCTGATCACCTTTGTTCTCACCCAGGTTTGACTTTTTGCCACTCAGAGGAAATCTTATGAGTGGGAGAAGCAATGGGGGCTTCTTCTTCTTCCAGGATAAGCTGCCACTGCCTGGCCAATTTCAATCCATTTTGCTAATTGGTAATGGCATAGGTTTTGATTTCCCTTGTTATGATGATTTTTGTTGGAAATCCCCATGTGTAGGGTATTTTATGGTTTTGAAATAGCTTCCTCAGTGTGGTCAGGTTTTTAAAAGCCAGCATGGTGTGTTGTGAAATGTCAGAGTACACAGAAATGTCTGCATATGGGTCAGGTAGAGTGGAGTTCATTCTGGTGCATCTCATCAAGTCCTCCTTCACATGGAAGAAGTGAATGCGTGCGATAACATCCCTTGATACCTTATCTGTCAAGTGCTTGGGTTTAGGCAGGCCATGTGCCTGATCTACAATCACCTCCCCCTCTGGTACATCTGTCAGCAATGTAGAAATTAATTGCTGAACATATTTCCTGAGATCTGCTGGCACAATAGATTCAGTCACCCCTGTCAGCTTTACATTGTTCCTTCTTCTAAATCCGCAATTTTGTTTTTAATCGTTAGTATCTCATCCTCCGCTCCGTTATAGGCATCAACCAGCTCATTATGGGCCACGGTGAATTCCCCCATTTTGTCCTCAGCGTGAGAGACTCTGTCCCCAATAGCAGCAACTTCAGCTTTCAATTGAGTTGTGCATTCCATCAGGTCCCTGTGCAGTGAGCCCCTTAAAGTAACCAGCATGTCTCTTATCATAGTGTCAGTTAGTGGCTGGTCCAGGATGGGGAAGTCATGCATTTGTTCAATTAATTCTTTTGTACTGTCCTGTGAGGTGTCATGTCCCCCCAGCTCACCTGGATATTTGTGCTCCACTGACAAAAAGAAATTAATACTCAGAGCTGCCTCTCTAAACCATAAACATACATCTACCCACATCAAATATGTGTCATATAACAACATATACAACAAAGTGCCAATATAGTGCCAAAAAAGTGCATACAATAAAGTTCAATAAAGGTGCAATCAGTAAAGTTCATCTATTGTGAGGTACGGGGCTGGTGACACGTTGATGTAATCTTGGTGACTTCCTGTGCTCCCCTCCTGGGTCCCCACTCACCAAATAGAGATTATAAATACGCCTGTGTATATTAAGATGGTGTCTCCTGTCCAGCAGATATACACTTAATATACACAGGCCCTCTTAATATACACAGGCGTATTTATCATCTCTATTTTTTTGAGTTGCACTTTATTGAACTTTATTGTATGCACTTTTTTGACACTATATTGGCACTTTGTTGTATATGTTGTTATATGACACATATTTGATGTGGTTAGATGTATATTTATGGTTTAGAGAGGCAGCGCTGAGTATAAATTTCTTTTTGTCAGTTTTTTGGGGTACTTACCTCACACTATAGCGGCAGCCCTACTGCATATGTACATGTATGTGTATGTGTAAACATATACACATATATACATTTTGTATTTATCCAATAATTTTTTTCTTTGTTTACTTATTATAATTTGTTCCACGGCGTGGGTCTATTTTTACTAATCTTATTTGATTTGTGCTCCACTGACCGTTTCTGTGTCGTCTTCTGTGGGCTGTGCACAGGGGTTCCACCTGGTGAAGATCTGCTGCTATTCCTTGGGGATGATGCCAGGTACTGACGATCGTTCCTAGAGACTCCACTGCCGCCACGAGTCATAGGCCGCGCCGCCATTTTGAGGTCTGCGGTCCTCTGCTAGGCCAAAAAAGTCTGTCAGCTTTTTGAGACCCCGCTCTGGTTTTCTTTTGTACATTTTGATGGCAGATGATAGCTGAGTGTTTGGGCTATCGATATCACCTCACAAAGCCGCCCTGTGTTGCTTCTAGTCGCTGGATTGCTCTGCATTCTCACGGAGCTCTCTCCTCAGGCTGCCATCTCCGTGGCTGCCGGCAACGCCCCCTCATATCTTTTTCATATGGGATGGATCAGAACATCTTTTGAAACAATGTTTGGAAAAAATGAATCAAAATAACTCTTAAAAAATAATCTATTTTTTACTATGTCCTATTA
Source organism: Lithobates clamitans (assembly GCA_037952925.1). Taxonomy (NCBI): domain Eukaryota; kingdom Metazoa; phylum Chordata; class Amphibia; order Anura; family Ranidae; genus Lithobates; species Lithobates clamitans. The sequence goes on from JBBGZY010001416.1 coordinate 6,202,435, forward strand.
CTCAAGGAGTGTGAATTTTCTGGACATTAGTATTTTCAAAGAAGCAGATGGAGGAATTGGTAGTAAACTGTACAGGAAGAAGACTGCCCGCAATCAAGTATTGCATGCCGACAGCTTCCACCCAATGCCTTTAAAAAGATCAATACCTTACAGCCACAGTCCCTGGATGTATTGTGCCTGGCACACAAAGCCCCACATGTCTACAATTCATGGGGCTTTGGATTTTTCATATCTCCTAAGAGGGTGGTTGCCACTGACTGTGGCTTTGACAGTTGTGTGGCATTGCCCTCCTTGCTCAACTTGCCTGGGGCAGGAAAACACTGATTGTATGGGCCAAGGGTGGTCTCCAATATGGCACCCTTCCAGCCCCCAGAAGTGATGTTCTGAAAATCCAAAAATTATGCTACTGCATGTCAAGTCATGGAGTTCTGCATGCACAGTCTTTGGAGACATCAGAGACCGCAAACACAAGCGCCATTTGCCAGCTTTTCCACAGCATAGTGGTTGGGCCACCTAAGACCTCCCCTGTAATGATAGGTAGTTATATCCCTTACACATATATGGAGCTGAGGTTAACATTTAAATGCTGAAGGTAGATGAAGTCCTAGTAGCCAGCATGTTTGGTCTGAGGCACTGTCCTATATGTGGAGTACAGAGGAGTTTTGTAAGTAATGCTTCCATGTTCCTTTTCTTAAAGAGCTGGATGGCATGGTGATACTGTAAGAGGATGATCTCTAATAACCAAGTATATTATTATTGAATATGTAGTAATGCTGTTTTCACAGGTTTGTCCAATCAATTGAATCAATTGGAGACAAATTATGATGATTCAGTGACTCTTTGGGCCTCTAGCAAGGGCCTTAGTTATACTCCCATATAATGATATACTGCAGGGGCCTTAGGCACATTTGTGTATAATGATTTACACTTGTATATATAAATATTTCTGTGACCTTTTGAGAACTTTTTGATATTTGAATATTTTTCCTTAGGTCATCTTAGCTCACTGTTGAATATACTTTTATATTTTGTCTAGTGGCAACCTAATGTTGCTATTGGCCTGGCAGTCTTTGCACAGTCTCTGTGGTCTCCTGATATTGGGAGTGGCCTATCCAATGAAAAGATTGGGTGATGTCTATCTTAAAGTTACATTGCTTGATGTGTACTGTAATGCCGTGTACAGACGATCGGACCTTCCGACAACAAAACCGTGAATTTTTTGCCTTCGGATGTTGGCACAAACTTGTCTTGCATACACACGGTCACACAAATGTTGTCGGAAATTCTGAATGTCAAGAACGTGGTGACGTACAACACATACGGCGAGCCAAGAAAAATGAAGTTCAATAGCCAGTGCAGCTCTTTTGCTTGATTCCGAGCATGCGTGGACTTTTGTGCGTCAGAATTGTGTACACACTTTAAATGAATATATGTTGTATGTGCCCGTCCTAAAATTCAACAATGCTCTGCGCTTAGTACAATAATTCTAACGGTGTGTGTATAGCACATAAATAATTAGATGAATGGTAGCAGCTGCTTAAATAACAGATAATGCATATAGGCAATAATGAATAAATTAAATAAATGAATCAAGTCTCTTCAGTATTGCAGCAGCTCTGTGCGCCCCAATTAAACAGGGTCTCCTTTTCAATCAGATTCAGAAAGTTCAAACATGGAACCGACAGCAAGAGTCCCATTAATAAATACTCACCAGAGTGTTTATTGATTTGGTTTATTTCTGGTTTATTTCTGGTGAGTGTGTTTTTCATTGGGGACCCCAGCACGTGGTGTATCACTTGGTGAAAGGAAATACTACCCTCACAGAATACAGCTATAGTATTTATTAGTGGGACTCTTGCTGTCGGTTCCATGTTTGAACTTTCTGAATCTGATTGAGAAGGAGATCCGGTTTAATTGGGGCGCACAGCACTGCTGCAATACTGAAAAGACTTGATTTATTTATTTAATTTATTCATTATTGCCTATATGCAAATTGTGTACACACGCTCAGAATTTCTGAAACAAATCTTCTTGTCGTAAAATGTGAGAACCTGCTCTTAAACAGTTGTTGTCGGAAATTCTGACAGCAAATGTCCAATGGAGCATACACACGGTTGGAATTTCCAACAACAAACTCACATCGAACATTTGTTGTCAGAAATTCTGATCATCTGTATGCGGCATAAGTGTATGGACTGATTAGATGATTTTGTGTTTTTTTTCTTCTTGCTTTTTGCTACTACGCTCACTATTACAAAATATATTTGACGGAAATTAGTGTAAATCATCATTGTACTCTGCAGAGTGGTGATATATCCCTGAGGAAGAGATCATTCTGAGAAAGCTTGAATTTCAGGAAAAATGAAACAGACTGAGAGAGAAGTGCAGTAAAAATCACACTATTTAATAAAATGGTAAAATAGTATAAACAGAGGAAACGTAGTCAAAACATAGCCAGAGTTTGGTAACCAGGACGGGTAGTCAGAACAAGCCAGAGAAACAGGGGTCCAGAGATCAGCATAGTCGTGTGCAGCAAATAGGATCAGGAACCAGAAGGGAAGTCAGCCAAGCAAAAGTCTATCACAGGAAGGGGGCGTGGCCTGGCCGCGGAAGATGATGGCCGCTTGATTACTGAGCTCTGCTCCTCCACGATCCTCCTCAGCCTCACCAGCCACAGCACAGCCTCCATCTGCCCTCCTAGTAGGAGGGGGACATACAGGACATCATACGGACTATGTCCAAAGTGAAACCGAAACTCAGGGGTCCCTGCAGACTGCTCGATTTCTACATGCAGCCCTTGCAGAAGAATCAAAATGGCGCCGGCCGGGAATGTGGAGACTCGGAGCGCCCGCCGGATTATACAGCGGCAACAGAGAATTCCTCCATTGACATGGAGGACCCAGCGGATCTCCTCTCTGAGCAGCTACCTTCACCAGGGGATAGAGGTAAGCGGATTGCCGATTCCTCTGCACACTCCCCTGACAAGCAGCCCCCTTTGAAGAAGCAACATGGCGCTGGGACCTGTAGTCCCACAGCAGAATGTCCAGTCACTCTTCCCCTAGCTGCCTACCCCACCCCTGACAACCCAGCTTCTGAACACTCCATCAAAGCTATGCTGCTCTCCCTTCAGGCAGATCTCCACCGTGAACTGAAAGTGTCCATTAACCAGCTGCAGGACAAAGTCACCTGCCTAGAAGACCGTACCACCCATATTGAGCAGCATTTATCTGAGGCCACTAAAGCTCATAACACAGTAGTGCACACACAAGATGACCACTCTGCGACTATTCAGATGCTCCGCCTAAAAGTCGCAGACCTAGAGGATAGATCGCGACGTAATAACATTAAAATCAGGGGGGTTCCTGAGTCTCTGGCACCCCCTGAAATAGTCCTATATCTCCATCAGCTATTTCGCAAACTCATTCCATCACTGACGACGAATGATGTGCTGATCGACCGTGCACACAGGATACACAAGCCACAGCATCTACCGGCTTCAGTCCCCAGAGACATATTGGCGCGCATTCACTTCTTCCACATTAAGGAAAACATCATGCGTACAGCAAGATCTCTGCGCACCCTCCCGGAGCCCTTTGCTAAAATCTCGCTGTACAATGACATATCGGCAGCTACCTCCCAAGCACGCAAATCCTTTGCTCCAGTAACCGCAATACTCAATGAGCATAAGCTACCATATAAATGGGGTTATCCTACCAAGCTACTGGTCACATACCATAATCAGCAAGCTTCCATACACACCCCCAAAGATGGGCTCAAGCAACTGAATAACTGGGGCATTATATCTCCTGATCTCCCATCTACTCCAAAATCAGGGCCACCATCCAGAATCTCCAACCCCTGGGCATCGAAAGCTCCGCCATAATGGTAACAAGTCTTGATCCAACAACCTCCATAGACGAGGGTTCTTTCTCAGGCTGGTTTATACTGTCGCTCAACAGATTTTACTAGTGGAGGAGTAGAACCACGTTTGGAACTCTCTCCACGCTTCCCAGTTTTAGTGTGCTAGGCACACTTATTTGTCACACTCATTTACTATTCTACACCAACAGTTTTGTATTAACAGTTTTATAAGTTACCTGTTTATAAATACGTCTAATCTTCACTGTTATTGAATAGTTGAATTGGATCCTCTGTATTTTACAGACTCCAATCCAGACTATTTCTATTGTATCAACTGTTTGCGTATCCACAGTAAACTTCCCTTGACCTCTTTCCCCCCTTCCTATAACCCTTCCTTTAGACAGAGACAGCTCACCTTGGTACCAACAAGACATAAGCGTCTAGTCCCTCACTATGTCACTGACAATTACCTCCTTGAATGCAAAGGGGCTTAATAGCCCTTTTAAGCGCTCACTATTATGGCAAGAGGCTATATCACAAAAAGCAGATATACTCTGCATTCAGGAGACACATTTCTCAGAGGATAAGTCTCCCCAATGCTCCCACAAATTGTTCCCTCACTGCTTCCATGCACGTGCTGATAAGAAAAAAAAGAGGAGTCATGATAGCAATTCGATCCTCCATAGCATTTACCCTCAATCATCTCGATCAAGACCCTTCGGGGAGATACCTAATCTTATCTGCCTCTTTCAATAATCAACACCTTATTATTGTAAATATATACGCTCCAAATATCCGACAAAGGTCCTTTTACAAATCTATAATCCAAAAAATCCAACACTATCCCAGAGACCGAATTATAATATGTGGAGACTTCAACGAAGTCATAGACCCCCAGTTGGACTCCTCCAATATCAAACGTAAAAAATCCACGGCCCTGTCATCTCTAATCTCCCTTGAACACCTTTACGACCCCTGGAGATGTCAACATGGTACGGAGAGGGACTACTCTTTCTTCTCAAACACCCAAAACTCATACTCCAGGATAGACTTGTTCCTGACCTCCAAGGCACTATTACAAAAAATCTCTCGATCTAGGATCGGAGTCATTACCTGGTCAGACCATGCCCCGGTATCCATTACTTTGTCCATAACCCCCAAAACATTTAGACACACTCCATGGCGCTTGAATGCGTCATTACTTAGTGCCACGGAGACTCGGGAACAGGTACGTTCTGAGATTTCTGCCTTCTTTAACTCTAACACAGGGTCCGTTTCCAACCCTGCGACCCTTTGGAATGCCCATAAATCAGTATTAAGAGGAATATTCCTAAAGTTGGGTGCCCAGGAAAAGAAGAAAAAAACTATGACCGTTAACTCTCTCCTTGACCGTATCAAAACACTTGAAGCCCTAAACAAACAAAACCCTACACAAAACACCATAGACGAAGTCAGGAAAGTTAGAAACGAATTATGCTCCTACTTACAAAGAGGCTATGATTTCTATCTTAGGCGCCTTCGCCTCTCTTGGTACTCCCAAGGTAATAAACCCGGTAAATTTCTAGCACAGCAATACAAACGTAGGGTCGCACAAACCAGAATTCCGTTCCTTTTAGACGAACAGGGACATAAAATGACGAACCCAAAAGATATAGCTGACGGCTTTAGCTCATTCTATTCTAGGTTATACAACCTCTCGCAGTCCGCATCCGAGCCCAATCCTACCTCCCAACAAATCAATGATTTCCTAACCCCTCTCCAACTCCCTACCATTACCCCGACACAGCTTAAATACCTTTCCCAACCATTCTCACATCAAGAAATCTCTAAAGCTATCAAAGATCTCCCCCTTCATAAAGCACCAGGACCAGATGGCTTTATAAATGAATATTACAAATCCTTCCAAGACCAATTAGTACCCCATCTATGTAATACCTTTAATAAATTTCTAACAACCGGAGAAATACCATCAGAATCTCTTGAAGCGGTGATAAATACCATACATAAACCTGGTAAACCCTTCCAAGATCCAGCTAACTATAGGCCCATTTCACTTCTAAACACCGACCTCAAAATTTACACCAAGTTATTAGCCACGCGTCTTGCTGAGTATATGCCCGCCCTCATCCACCCAGATCAGGTGGGATTTATTCCCTGTAGACAAGCCTCCGATGCCACTCGTAGGTTCATAGACCTCATACATTGGGCAGAGCATCGTCGGACGCCTTCTCTGCTGATCTCTTTAGATGCAGAGAAGGCGTTTGATCGAGTTAACTGGCTATACCTAGATTTGGTCCTTCAGAAATTTGGCATACAGGGCCCCTTTCTCCAAGCAATATTAGGCCTCTATTCTACACCTAGAGCGAAGGTATTGACCTCTGGCATGCTTTCCACCCCTTTCCCTATTACTAATGGGACTAGGCAAGGGTGTCCCTTATCGCCCCTAATATTTGCACTTATCATTGAGCCACTAGCTCACGCCATACGAGCACACCCCCGCATCTTTGGATTACCAATCGGCCAACACTCACATAAGATCGGCCTATATGCCGATGATATAATCATATGGCTCACAGACCCTTTGAAATCTCTTCCACCTCTTTGTGATCTCCTACACCAGTTTAGTCAGGTCTCCATGTATAAATTGAACAAATCTAAGTCAGCTATGTTGGGTGTTTCTTTACCGCCACATCTCAAGAAGGCTATCACCACGGTCTCTCCCTTTTCCTGGGCCCCCAACTCATCCATGCCGTATCTGGGTATACAATTAACATCCCCTTCAAGTGTACTTCTACGCACCAATCTCTCTATCCTGATCCAGAAACTCCAGGATATATCCAAATCACTACTCAATGTCTGTACCTCTTGGGCAGGACGCATAGCCCTGTCCAAGATGTTTCTACTACCCCACATTCTGTATTTCTTCAGGACGCTTCCATTACCTATACTTCAATCGGATGTAGCCAACCTACAAAGGATCATTAATCACTTCATCTGGGCAGCCCGTAAGCCCCGCATTAAATCCTCCTCACTACAAATCCCCAAAACATATGCTGGACCGGGAGTACCAGACCTCAGATCCTACTACAAGGCAACTATACTCGACAAGACCAAACAACTCTGGGACTCTACATCTACACAGCTCTGGACTCAAATTGAAGCTTTAGCCCTGACCCAAAGCCCTTCATCGATACTAGCAGCCACGTGGATTGGATACCATCCACCTCGCTCCTTTTTGCCAACTGTTAATGCTACAATATCCACGTGGAAAGCAATCATCCAAACGTCTTTCGGGCTGCATACTCAAGCACTGCATCAGCTGCCATTAACTTCCTTGTCTCTCCTCTCAATGGACTTGCCTCTGCACAGATGGGTCTCCCTAGGTATCCAAAAAATAGGTGACCTATACCAGAACTCTCAGCTTATATCCTTCCAACAACTTAAAGAGAGCTTTGCTCTCCCCAATAAGGATTTCTACATCTACCTAAGAATCCGCCACATCCTTGCACCTATCTTGACTTCACGCAACACTCTGACCAAGGACCTCTTATCCTTTTTCAACCTAACCAATAACAAAACGCGTGGTATCTCATACCTCTATAGACTGCTTATAAAGCCTAACCAGGATGAAAAGTCCTCAGCTATGTCTTTCTGGGAATCCACCCTCAGATGTGACCTTCCTCCCTCTCTCTGGTATCAAGCTATAAGAACCCCCAGCATATATTCCAGAAACATTTCTCATTGGGGGACCCTATTAAAAATCCTCTACTGCTGGTATTATACCCCGGTGAAATTAGCCCGAATGTTCACATCCCATTCGAGGAAATGTTGGAGGAACTGTGATATGGACGGACATATCTTTCATATTTGGTGGGAATGCCCGTCCATTACTATCTTCTGGACGGATGTCTCCAACCTCATTAAAGATGTCACTAATGTATCTATCACATTAACTTCGCGGATGGCTCTCTTCGGACTGGGACTATCGAACTGGCACCCAAAATTTCACCCCATTATCACACATATCCTAATTGCTGCTCGCCTCTCCATTGCTAGATTCTGGAAACAGGCCAGTGCACCCACTCTGAACCATACCACTAACATCCTAAATGATCATCTCTCTATGGAACTCCTATTTGCCAAATCACAGATGAAAGTGAATAAATTCTATGATCACTGGCAATATTGGCTGTCAGATCCCCGAGCTGCACCGTGTTCTTAATAACTTGCATAGCCACCAGTTCCTTTTTAATATCTGATGGCCCTCCCTATAGAGGGTCATCTATCTGCCTATTCGCCCGCCATGAATTGAGTCATCCGGGAAGGACCACTGCTTACTGTACACTGTAGAACATAAGATGATACTGCTAAAATTTCTACACACTGTCTCACTCTTTTCCATTACCACTTTCCTGATCTCCTTCTTTCCCCTCCCTTATCCCTATTACCCCTCCCGTTAAAGGAAAAAAAAAAAAAATTACCCTACATACTAGACCCTTACTATTTTGGGTCAGACCTGATATTGTCAATCTCCTTGTATTTTTTTGCAACTTCTCTGCTACAATTGTTGTACCATAACTAAGTGTCTCAATAAAGAACAAATGAATTAAAAAAAAAAAAAAAAAAAAAAAGTCTATCACAGGAAAACACAGCAGAGATAACATAGTTAGGTTGAAAAGAGAGAGTCTGTCTCTAGCTGACGAGCAGGAAATGAAGACCAGGTGAGTCAACGTGGAATGAAGAGTCTTTGGCAATTAACCGACAGCTGAACACAGAGCTCTAAAAAGGAAGGGCTGAGCGCAGCCCTGACAGTAGCCCTTCCTCAAGAATCAATGATAGATTGTATCACTATTGTGAGCTAATTGCGCCCAAAGTAAAAGGTCTGACCAGTTGTCATGGTGGTCATAAATGTAGCAATGTAAAAACTGTTCTAAGAACTGGTTGGTATGTTCTGTGGCCCATTGGACTGTGGGTGATATGCAGAGGAGAAAGAAAGCTAAATTCCTAACTGCAAAGTGCACAAAAGGCTCACCAGAACCTGGACACAAACTGGCTACCCCTGCCTGAGACTATCAGCTTGGGTATCCCATGTAAGCAAAAGATCTCCTGAGCAAAAATGGAAGCCAGTTCTTTAGATGTGGGTAACTTCTTAAAGCAGAGTTCCGCCAAAAAAAAAAAATTAAATGTCAGCAGCTACAAATACTGCAGCTGATGACTTAATATTAGGATAATTACCAGGGTGCCCGCGATGTGCTCACCTGAAGCTGATCTGTCCCTCAGCTCCCGCTGGCATCTTTGGTAAGAGAATCAGGAAGTGAAGCCTTGCGGCTTCACAGCCTGATTCCCTACTGCGCATGCACAAGTCGCGCTGCACAGTCTCACTGGTCCCTGCTGTCTTCTGGGACCTGTGTGTCTCTCAGAAGACAGCGGGGGGGGACAGAGGAGGGGGTGGACATGGCGTCGATCGCCGCAGATACTGCGGCCATCTATACACGGAAGTGGGAGCAAATACCTGGATTATACAGGTATCTGCTCCCTCTCCCCCCTGAAAGGTGCCAAAGGTGACCCTGGAGGGGAAAAGGAATCCAAAAAGCGGAAGTTCATTTTTAGGTGGAACTACGCTTTAAGTGGAATATAATGATACATTTTCGAGAACCGGTCAACCACCATAAGGATAACTGTGTTGCTCTGAGAGTTTGATAACTCCACAATGAAATCCATAGACAGGTGGGTTCAATGCCACTCTCCATTGGGTATGAGTTGTAGGAGGCCCACTGGAAGGTGTCATTGGGTCTTATTCTGAGCATACACGGAACAAGTAGCTACGAAGGTGGCTACATTTGCACATAGTCTAGGCCACCAGAATTGTTGGGAAATGGCCCAAAAGAGTTGATACTTCCCTGGGTGGCCAGCAGCCTTGGGAGATTGGTAAGTCTGGAGCACGGCAGTACGGAGACACTTAGGGACAAAGCAGTGGTCACAAGGTTTCTCAGGAGAAGAATGGATCTGAGCGGCAAGAATTTTGTCCCCCAAAGGAGAAGTGAGACTGATGCAAACCGTAGCCAGAATACGATTGGGAAGAATCACAGGAACAGGAACCGACTTCATCTTGGAAGTGGAGGAAAACTGTTGCGACAACGCATCAGCCCTTACATTCTTAGTACTGGGTAAGAATGAGACTATGTAATTGAAACTTGACAAGAAAAGAGTCCATCACGCCCTTCTGGGAGAGAGGCATTTAGCCTCAGACAAGAATGTGAGATTCTTATGGTCAGTCAGAATAAGAACCGGCACAGTGGTACATTCGAGGAGATGCCCCCATTCTTTAAGGGCTAAAATGATCGCTAACAACTTTCTGTCCCCATCTCATAATTGCATTCTGCAGGAGGTAATTTCTTGGAAAAGTAGCCACAAGGATACATAGTGCTCTCAGAGGTAGGATGTTGAGACAGAAGAACGCCAACACCAGTCTCAGAAGCATCAACCTCACGGATGAAAAGTACAGTAGGATCAGGATGTACCAACACAGGAGCAGAAAGAAAGGCAGCCTTGAGACTCTCAAAGGCCTTAATGGACTCTGGAGACCTACTCTGTAGGTTACTGTCCTTTCTGGTCATATGAGTCAGGGGATTGACCAGAGATGATAAGTCACCAATAAACTTCTGATAATAGTTGGCAAAGCCAAGAAAACACTGCAGAGGACGTAAACCCACGGGTCTGGGCCACTGTATGACTGCTGAAAGTTTCTCTGGGTCCATCGAAAAACCAGCAGTGGAAATGACATAACCCAGGAATTTAACCTGCTCACAATGGAATTCACACTTCTCCAGTTTACAATAGAGATTATTCTCTCTTAGTTTCTGAAGCACACAACAGACATCTGTGTGGTGGCTCTCCAAGGACTTGTAAAATATGAGGATATTGTCGAGATAATCCACCACACATAACTGTAACAAATCTCAGAGGACATTGTTAATAAATTCCTGGAAAACTGCCGGGGCGTTACAAAGGCCAAAAGGCATTACAAGGTATTCACAATGGCCTGTTCTGGTATTAAACGCAGTTTTCCACTCATCTCCCTCCCTAATCCTCACAAGATTATATGCCCCTCTCAAATCAAGCTTCGTGAAAACTGTTGGTCCCTTGAGGCGGTAAAATAACTGAATCTGATAGGCATTCTTAATCGTGAAATGAATGAGACCCCTATAATCAATACAAGGTCTCAGTTCACCACTCTTCTTCTTCACAAAGAAGAAACCAGCACCAGCAGGAGACGAGGATTTGCAGATAAAACATCGAGAAAGTCCGCTTGCAACATGCTCCTCCATGGCCCTATTCTCCAAGACCAACAGAGGGTAAACCCGGCCATGAGGAGATATGGGACCAGGTTGAAGGTCAATTGCGCAATCATACGCAAACTACCGGCTTGACCTTTGTCAAAGACATTGCTAAAATTGCAGTACTCCTCCGGCAGGGAGGAGAATGAAGAGGTGCACAGGACCTTGGCTACCTTCTGAAAGCATGTCTTACTGGGTTGTGGCGACCAAGAGAGAACCTCAGCATGGGGACAATCAAAAGAGGGATTGTGCCTCTGTAACCAAGGATAACCAATAACCAGCGGAAACTTAGGTGAGGAAATAAATTGGAATTGCATTATCTCATGGTAAAGAGTCCCTACGGACATGGACAACGGAACAGTCTCATGAGTCGTGGGCAGGCTGTAGAGGTCTCCCATCAAGAGCCTCAATGGCAAGTGGAGTGTCATGCAGCTGCAGCGGAATCGATTGCTTCGATACAAAGGCAGCATCAATGAACAGGCTGCAGCCCCAGAGTCGATTAGAGCCTGAATCTCGATGGATGACTCAGCCCAAGAAAGGGTAACCAAATCCAGGGGCTTATCCTCAGGATAACTGGGGACAAAACAACGCCACCTAAGGTCTGTCCATGACAGGACCTCAAGGTTCGGGCGTTCCCTGGACGGGTAGGACAAGACTTCAAAAAGTGACCTGCCTGGCCACAATAAAGGAACAATCTCTCCCTCCTCCTAAGGATTCTTCTCTCATCCGCAGAGAGACACGTGAAGCCCAAGTGCATGGGTTTATCTTCACTGACCGACTCAGTAACAGGAGGCATGAGAGGTGAGGGAGGCAAGGGTGGGACTGGCAAACGTGATTAACTTCTCCAGCTCAGTGGGTATATCTTGTGCTGCTATCTCATCCTTGATGGTATCCAAGAGACTATGAGAAAAATCAGCAAGGAGGGCCTCATTTTTCCAAGCAACCTCTGCTGCCAGAGTACGGAAGTCAATGGCGTAATTGGCAACCGTTCTTGTACCGTTTGATGGACATGAGGATTTTGGTAGCAGAAGTGGACATGCTGGAACATCAAATACCCTTTTAAAAGAAGCCACAAACTCTGGGTAACTCAAGACAACAGGTTTTTGCATCTCCCATAGAGGGTTTGCCCAGGCCAAGGCTCTCTCAGAAGGCAAAGATATCACAAAACCTACTTTGCTTCTTTCCGTGGGAAACGCCTGGGGCAGCTTCTCAAAGTATATCCCAACCTGGTTGAGAAACCCTCTGCATAGGACTGGATCACCCCCCAAATCGCTGGGGAAGCAGAGCGGAACCAGATATAACTCTTATAGAGGTAATACTCGAGGTGGGTGCCTGCAAAGAGACTGGAGCAGCAGCAGGGATGGCCTGCAACACAGGTTGTACCGGAGCAACCACAGTGGGAGATTCCAGGTGAGCCGTGTGACTCAGAAACATTTGTAACACCATGGCAAACTGATCCATGTGGTGATCCTGCTCATCCAATCTGGAAAAAATATTACTAACAAGTGGATTGACTGCATCTTCTGAATTTATGGCCTTCGCCTACTGTCAGAAACCATATATCAGACTGAGACAGAAGTACAGTTAAATCACACTTGTTTAATAATAATTAACAAAGGTAAAAAGAGTCAACCTAGTCAAAACATAGCCATAGTTCAGGAACCTGAACGGATAGTCAGACAAGCCAAAACATCAGGGAGCCAGAGAACAGTGTAGTAGAATAGCAAGCAGGATCTGGAGCCAGAAGGAATGTCAGCCAAGCAATTCTTTAACAGGAGCACAGGAGATCATCTCTTGAAATGTGACCAAGGCGAAGGCAGAGATCATCTGGACTGGACGGCTTAAGTAGGCAGGACCGACGAGCAGGATATCATCAACAAGTCAGTCACTGTGGAGAGAGATGGAAGCTGGCAATTAGCCGACAGATGAGCGGCCAGCTCAGAGAAGGAAGGACTAAGCTCAGCCCTGACAGGGTTTTACCTCACTGGCAGACTCGGTACCATGAGGTAGGGGAGGTGAGGGAGGCAAGGGTGGGACTACAAAGCTTGGAGCCAAACGTACAGGAGGTTTCCGCAAAGGAAGGTCTCCTTAAAGGAAGCTCTCTCAGAGTCTGGAGTCAATAAGAATGGCAAACGTGACCAACTTCTCCAGCTCAGTGGGTATGTCTCGGGCTGCTATCTCATCTTTGATGTTATCCAAGAGACCATGAGAAAAAGCAGCCACGAGGGCCTCATTGTTCCAAGCAATCTCTGCTGCCAGAGTACGGAAGTCAATGGCGTAATTGGCAACCTTCCTCGTACCCTGTTTGATGGACATGAGGCATTTGGCAGCAGGAGTGGAGCATGCCGGAACATCAAATACTGGAAGCCACAAACTCTGGGTAATTCAGGACGATAGGTTTTTCCATCTCTAATAGAAGGTTTTCAAAAGGCCAAGGCTCTCTCAGAAAGCAAAGTTATCACAAAGCCTACTTTGCTTCTGTCCGTGGGAAACTGAGGGGCAGCATCTCAAAGTATACCTCAACCTTGTTGAGAAACCCTCTGCATTGAACTGGATCGCCCCTGAATCTCTGGGGAAGTGGAGCAGAACCAGACATACCTCTTATAGAGGTAATACTCGAGGCGGGTTGCTGCACAGAGACTGGAGCAGCAGCAGGGATGGCCTGCAACTAGGGATGAGCCGAATACCCCACGGTTCGGTTTGCACCAGAACCTGTGAACGGACCGAAAGTTTGCGCAAACTTTAGAACCCTGTTAAAGTCTATGGGACTCGAACGTTCAAAATCAAAAGTGCTAATTTTAAAGGCTAATATGCAAGTTATTGTCTTAAAAAGGGGACATGTATCAATTAAAAAAAAATTTAAAAAAATGACCATTTTTTCGGGAGCAGTGATTTTAATGATGCATAAATGAAAAAAAAAGTGAAATATTCCTTTAAATATCATACCTGGGGGGTGTTTATAGTATGCCTGTAAAGTGGTGTGTGTTTCCCGTGCTTAGAACAGTCCCTGCACAAAATGACATTTGTAAAGGAATAAAAGTCATTCAAAACTGCTTGCAGCTTTAATGTAATGTCGGGTCCCGGCAATATGGATGAAAATCAGTGAGACAAACGGCATGGGTACCCCCCCCCAGTCCATTACCAGGCCCTTGGGTCTTGTATGCATATTAAGGGGAACCCCACAACCAAATTAAAAAAAGGAAAGGAGTGGGGCCCCCAGGCCCTATATACTCTGAACAGCAGTATACAGGCGGTTCAAACAAGACAGAGACTGTAGGTTTGTTGTTAAGTAGAATCTGTTTGTAATTTTGAACTGGTACATTTTTAAAGTGTAGCTGCAGCCAAAAAATCTATTTTTAAGCTTTTTGGAAAACATAGGGAATGGTTATCACCCCTGTGACATTTGTTTTGCTGTCTGTGCACCTCTTCAGAAGATTTCACCTCACTTTCTGTCCCAATGACAAATGTTTTTTGAAAATTTGGGGTTTTTAGTGAAACAAGGATTGGTGATAAAGCATCAGTGGAGAGGAGACAATTTTTTCCCATATTAACTCTTACATGAGAGAATTTCCCTTCCTAGGGGTAGATTTCATCTCACTTCTTGTTGTCTCCTTCCGTTTGCAAGTAGGAGTCATTTGTAAGTTGGATGTTTGAAAGTAGGGGCCTGCCCTATATACTCTGCAGAAATTGGGGCCTTAGGTGTTGGTGTTGCCACAACACTGTAAGCCCTCACAGTTACTCTTGGTGGGCGCAGGAACAGGCCCTGCTGTGAAATATTAGATAAAGAATTGTAATTACATGCCATTGTTGAACAGTGGTAGAAAAATTGGGCTTTTGGTGGTAGTGGTGGTGCTGGTGTCACAACACTTTAAGTCCTCACAGTTACTCTTGGTGGGTGCTGGAACGGGCCCTGCTGCCAAATATTATATCAAGAATTGTAATTACATGCACCTGTTGAACAGGGGCAGAAAAATTGGGCCTTTGGTGGTGGTGTTGCCACAACACTGTACCCTTGTAACGCTCCACCTCCATGCTGACACAATCCTCCTCCTCTTCCTGTGTGATCGGCGGGCACGCAGGAACACTGTCTGAATAAAGGGGGCCTTGAGAGGTAAGGAAGTCCTCCTCTTCCTCCCTCTGTTCTGCCTCAAGTGCCCTGTCCATTATTCCACACACCGTGTGCTCCAACAGGTAGACAAGAGGGACAGAGTCACTGATGCATGCACTGTCACTGCTCACCATCCTCGTGGCCTCCTCAAATGGTGACAGGACAGTGCATGCATCCCTGATCATAGCCCACTGGCGTGGAGAAAAAAAAAACAAGCTCCCCTGACCCTGTCTTGGTGCCATAGTCGCATAGGTACTTATTAATGGCCCCCTGCTGCGTGTGCAGCTGCTGCAGCATGGCCAACGTTGAGTTTCACCTGGTGGGCATGTCACAGATTAGGCTGTTCTTGGGCAGGTTAAATTCCTTTTGGAGGTCAGCCAGCCGAGCACTGGCATTATATGACCTGCGGAAATGCACACAGACTTTCCTGGCCTGCCTCAGGACATCCTGTAAGCCCGGGTACCTGCCCAAGAACCGCTGCACCACCAAGTTAAGGACATGAGCCAAACAGGGCACATGGGTCAGTTGTCCCTGTCGGAGGGCAGAGAGGAGGTTGGTGCCATTGTCGCAAACCACCATTTCTGGCTTAGGCTGGCGTGTTTCAACCACCTCTGAACCTGCCCCTGCAGAGCTGACAGAAACTCTGACCCATTGTGGCTCCTGTCCCCCAAGCACACCAGCTCAAGCACCGCATGGCATCTTTTTCCCCTTCGTACTTGCGTAGCCTCTTGAACGCCTACAGAGCACCGCTGGTTCCGAGTACAAATCAGCACAGGAAGAGGCCATGGATGAAGAAGAAGAGGAGGGGGTGGAGGAGAGAGGTGTGGCAGAATCACCACTAGTAGAATTTTGAAGTCATGGTCACAGAACCTCCAACACTACTGCACCCTGTCCTGCATCCTTTCCAGTTGCCAGAGGAATCACCCAATGGGCGGTGAAAGATAGATAACATCCCTGTCCATGCCTGCTGGACCATGAGTCAGCAGTAATATGCACCTTACCGCTGACCGCCCTGTCCAGCGAGGCCAAGACATTGCCTTCCACATGCCGGTAGAGAGCCGGAATCGCCTTCCGTGAGAAAAAGTGGCGTTTGGGAACCTGCCACTGAGGAACCGCACATTCCACAAACTTACGGAGGTGGGCAGAGTCTACCAACTGAAAAGGCAGCAGTTGAAGTGCTAGCAATTTAGCCAAGCTAGCATTCAACCGCTGGGCATGTGGATGGCTGGGAGTGAACTTCTTTCAGCAGTGCAGCAGCTGGGGCAGGGAAATTTTCCTGGTACAATCTGACGTTGGTGTACCGATAGTAGATTGCCCACAAGTACTTGGCTGTGACACACCTAATTCTAAAGCTTCATTCCTCTCAGTGCAGGTTTCAGAGAGGACTGAAGGTATAGTGGGGTTGGAGATCCCAGCTGATGAGGAGCAAGGAGAGGTCCGCTTTGTTCTTTGGTGTGGGTCTTTTAGGTACGCTTCCACGGAACTGCATGGCAGATCGACATATGTCTGGTCAAGCATGTGGTGCCCAAGCGGGTGATGTTTTGGCCACGCGAGATACGCTTGAGACATATGTTGCAAATAGCAGCGGTGCGATCTGATGCACTCGTCTCAAAAAAGGCCCACACCAAAGAACTTTTGGAATAACGTGCAGAGCCAGCAGCATCCTGCCTCATTGGAGATAAGCCTCCTCCTCCTTCTCCTCCTCTCTCGAATCAGGTACCCACGTGGAATCAGTGACTTCCTCATCATTCTCTCCCTCCTCATCACTGGAGCAAAGCTGGCAGTATGCTGCAGTTTGGGGAACATGACTGCCAGATTGCTGTCCTTCTTGGGCACCCCCTCTCTCTGGGCTCACGATACTGCCTTCTTCTAGCTGGGTACCATCATTGGAGCCTACAAAACACTGGGCATCCTCCTAGAGCATGTATCCAACACTGTGGTCAAACAGTTCGGGGGACTCCTCAGGGGGACATGGTGGGGCTAGGGAAGGAGTGACTGATGCCATTGAGCCGAGGGAAGAGGCCGCATTGGCAGCTGATTTGCCAGACAAAGTACCCTGAGCCTGGGTGAGAGCGGATGAGGAGGATGAGGACAGCTTGATCATCCACTCTACCAAGTCTTCCGCATGTTGCGGCTCAACGCAGCCAGCTGCCGAAAAAAAGGACAAGCATGTCCCATGGCCACGTGCTGATGAAGATACACCGTGTCCACGACCAGCACTGTTGCCTCTAGACACAGAGCCTGCTTGCCCTCTTTTATTGGCTTGTGACTGTCAGCCTCTCCTTGTTGGCCTTCCAGACATACTAATGGTCTGCAGTGAGATGTAGCTGCACAAAGCTGGGATGTATATATATATATACTGATTATACTGCAGCTAGCAGAATCAACTGCCTGTCTGTGGTATTAATAGGATCAGAACACCAGCAATTGTCTTCAGGTAGCTTTAGGTGCACACTGTGCAGAGGACACAGTACACTAACTGTAAATACTGCAGCTGCCAGCCTGTGGTACTAATAGGATCAGAAGAACACCACCAATTGTCTTCAGGTAGCTTTAGGTGCACACTGTGCGTAGGATACAGTACACTAACTGTAAATACTGCAGCTGTCTGCCTGTGGTATTAATAGGCTCAGAACAACAGCAATTGTCTTCAGGTAGCTTTAGGTGCACACTGTGCAGAGGACACAGTACACTAACTGTAAATACTGCAGCTGCCTGCCTGTGGTATTAATAAGATCAGAACACCAGCAATTGGAGGTGCGTGGTTTGACATGCTGCAGTGAGGACGCATCTCTCCCGAGCTCCGGCGCCGACACCAAGTTTACAGCACTCGATCTGTCTTTTGCCACCATCCTACCTCTAGAAAACATGCGGAAGAGGTCTGGTAAGACCCTACCTAAAAAAGGACCCTCTACTGGCTCGATTACACGTTTTCTTGCTGCGGAACCAGACGATCCAGCAGATATGGATGGCCTAGGCCGCTCACCTCATGGCGTGAGCTCCGGCTCAAGCTCTGCCCCTCGGCACAGAGCCGAACACAGGCACTGTTCGCCGGCATCATCAGCTTGCATGGAGGAGGAAGAAATCCCATCCAGACACTCGGGGGTCACGACCTTGAGCCTAGAGCGGGCCATTAAAAAAGAGGTCTCTGCTGTACGATCAGACCTTTCTCAGGTATTAGAACGGGTAGAGGAGACAGAGCAATGCCTGGATCGCCATGCAGTGACCATAAGAAACCTGCAGTCATCTACTGGCACCCTTGCTATAGCTCATAGGATGGCTTTACATAAAATCGAGGATCAGGAAAATCGTAACAGGCGAATCAATATCCGCATCAGAGGATTACCTGAAGTGACAGGGGACGATGACCTCCTCCCCTCCATCCGGGGTATCTTTAACCGCCTGTCGACCGTCGGCCATCAATTGACGGCCAGGCGGCGCGGCTCTCGTTGCGGGAGGGCGTCATATGACGTCCTCCCATTTAAACAGGGAATGCGCGCGATCGTGCGCACGCATCCCTGTTCCTTCGGTGGCGGCGTGTCATGGAGACACCGCTCGCCACCGAGGGGGGTGAACAGCCATTGGACATGGCTGTTTACCACATGATCGGCAGTGATGAAGTCACGGCCGATCACAGATAGGTCCACCCCATTGTGCACGGCGCATGCGCGCGATCGCGGGCACGCTGCGCGTGCACATCGGTGACGGAGTGTTCCCAGGAACACTACTCGTCACCGACACCGTCAGTGGTGCACCTGTCACCCGTCACAAATCAGTGACCATCAGCGATGCACCTGTCACCTGTCAGCCATCACCCGTCACCCATCAGTGACCGCCAGCCGTCACCCATCACCCATCAGTGACCGCCAGCCGTCACCCATCAGTGACCGCCAGCCATCACCCGTCACCCATCAGTGACCGCCAGCGGTGCTCCTGTCACCCGTCACAAATCAGTGACCATCAGCGGTGCACCTGTCACCCGTCAGCCATCACCCGTCACCCATCAGTGACCGCAAGCCGTCACCCATCACCCATCAGTGACCGCCAGCCGTCACCCATCACCCATCAGTGACCGCCAGCCGTCACCTTTCATCAGTGACTGCCAGCCGTCACCCGTCACCCATCAGTGACCGCCAGCCGTCACCCATCAGTGAACGCCAGCCATCACCCGTCACCCATCAGTGACCGCCAGCGGTGCTCCTGTCACCCATCACAAATCAGTGACCATTAGCGGTGCACCTGTCACCCGTCAGCCATCACCCGTCACCCATCAGTGACCGCCAGCCATCACCCATCAGTGACCACCACCCGTCACCCATCAGTGACCGCCAGCCATCACCCGTCACCCATCAGTGACCGCCAGCCATCACCCGTTACCCATCACCTGTCACCCATCAGTGACCGTCAGCCATCACCGATCACCTGTCACCTTTTAGTGACCGTCACCCATCACCAGTAACTGTCCATGGCCTGTCACCCATCAGTGACCATCGCCTGTCACACCGTCATCACCGATCAGTGAACGTCAGCTGCAACCTATCGCACAGCCCATCAGTGACCGTCACCTGCCACCTGTCACACCGCGTCATGTCCAAAAGAGTATTCAGCAGTGAGGAGGCGTTCCAGATCCTCTCCATGACCGATGAGAGCAACGGGGAGTTCTCATCAGATTCCAATTTGGATTCTGATTCAAGTTCGGCATTTGAACCAAATATTGAATTGACAAATGATTCGGAGGAAGAATGGGTCCCTCCCAAAAGGGCACGGCACTCTGGAAACCAGGATTATATTCCCAGGCCCAGTACCAGCGCTGCCACCACCAATAGGCCCAAGGAACAAATTCCCAGGCCCAGTACCAGCGCTGCCGCCAGCGTTAGGCCCCGGGAACAAATGCCCAGTACCAGCGCTGCCACCACCAATAGGCCCCAGGAACAAATTCCCAGGCCCAGTACCAGTGCTGCCACCAGAGTTAGGCCCCAGGAACAATTGCCCAGTACCAGTGCTGCCGCCGGCGATAGGCCCCAGGAACAAATGCCCAGACCCAGTACCAGTCCTGCCACATCACGCCTGAGTACCAGCACAGGAAATTCCAATCCAACTACTGGAGTGTCACACCCCCCAAGAGCCAGGGCCTCTACATACATGCCAGATGGTCTTGCCAACCCAATATGGCTGTCTTCCAACTCGGCATCGCCAATTATTCCCCCGTTCACAGCACTGCCAGGTGTGCAGACCAACACCCAAAATTTCTCAGAGATTGATTTCTTTCATATGTTTTTGCCCGACACTATGCTGCAATTTATTGTGGACCAGACAAATTTGTATTCCCAGCAATATATTGCCAACAACCCCCAATCATCCTATGCCCGTCCTTTTGAGTGGAGAGATCTGAATTTGGAGGAGTTCAAAATGTTTATGGGCCTCACCCTAAACATGGGGATTACAAAAAAAAATGAAGGACATGCCTATTGGTCCACCCACCCCATCCACAATATGCCCATTTATTCTGCCCTAATGTCCAGGTCCTGATACAAGATGATAATGCGCTTTCTTCACTTCAGCGGCAACACCAAGTGCCCTCCCCACAATCATCCAAATTACGACAAGTTATACAAGATTCGTCCACTGATAAATTTCTTTTCTCAACAATTTGCAGAACTCTATGTCCCCGATCAGAAAATTTGCGTCGATGAGTCCCTGGTACCCTTTTCAGGCCGGCTAGGAATAAAGCAGTATATTCCTAGCAAAAGGGCCAGATACGGAGTAAAGTTATACAAGCTATGTGAGAGAGCCACGGGATATTTGTATGCATTCCGCATATATGAAGGAAATGATTCCCAGCTCCAGCCCCCTGAGTGCCCGGCCTACATGGGCACAACTGGAAAGATTGTATGGGACCTGGCATACCCACTTCTAAACAAAGGATATCACATTTACGTTGACAACTTTTACACCAGCCTGCCCCTTTTCAAACACTTATACATCGCAAAAACCCTGGCCTGTGGAACCTCCAGAAAAAATAGAAAGGGCTTCCCACAATCTTTAGTGAACAAAAAGCTGCGAAGGGGGGAAAGAGCATCATTGAGATGCAACGAAGTGCTGGCCTTGAGGTGGAAGGATAAGAGGGACGTGCACATGATGTCCACCATCCATGAAGACACTGCAATTGTGGTACAAAGAAGACAAGGTCCCATTGAAAAACCAACATGTGTCCAAGATTATAATCTCTACATGGGGGGTAGATTTTAACGATCAAATGATTCAGCCCTATCAGGAGGTCCCGATTCTGGTATAAGAAGGTAGCAATTTATCTCATCCATTTGGCCATTTACAATTCCTATGTAGTCTACACCAAATCCATTGAAAGCCCCGCCCCCTTCCTAAAATTCATAGAAGAAGTTGTCACGTCCCTCATCTATCACCAAAGACCCCCCCAAGAAGACCTTCGCTCTGAGGCTGTTTGCCGACTCCATGAGCGCCACTTCCTCTTCAGCATTCCACCATCTGAAGCAGGCCGAAGACGGCAAAAAAAATGTTGCGTGTGCACCAAAAGAGGATTTAGAAGAGATACCAGCTACCATTGTCCCCAGTGTCCCTCCCAACCTGGCCTTTGCATTGGTGAATGCTTCCAAGTTTATCACACATCCATAAAATATTAGCCCATATTTTTAACCATTTCCCCATTTTCATCATCTGTGCTGACCATTTTCCATTCTTTCCCAAATAACCATGCCACTGCCTTCCATGTGAACTGACCCTGGCCTGTTTTTTGACTATGCCTCTGCCTACCATTTGGACTGCTTTCATGTGAACTGACCCTGGCCTGTTTTGTGACTATGCCTCTGCCTACCGTTTGGACTGCCTCCACGTGAACTGACCCTGGCCTGTTTTATCAACTACTCTACTGCCTACCGCTTGGACTGCTTACATGTGAACCAACCCTGGCCTGTTTTATGGACTATGCTTTTGCCTACTGCTTGGACTGATCTGTTGCCCTGCTACTGTAGTACACAGGGGTCTCACATATGTGAGGGGCTCCAGAATTGTTCTTCCGGTTGGAGAAAACAATTATTTTTGTTTTCTCCAGGTTTCGGAATTAGGGTCTGGAGTCCGGAGGCTTCATAGAGATTTGGGTGGGTCGAATCCTTTACCCCTGTGCCCCTGTGCACAGGTCTTACCTGATTGTGGCCCTCAGCCTGCTGCAGACTTACTGCCACCATGCCCATGCCTGTCGCGGTACAATAATGAGTGTCTGCAGTTAACAGTGTACCAGGACCAATATTATGGCTGTGCTGGCTGTTTCTGCCTGGACAATTTCTATGGACTGTGCTGTGCCGACTATAGACAATATTCCTGCCTGCTGCCTGGATAGTTAATATTGCTGTCACTAAGCACCTCCCTGCCTGCTGCCTGGACCAGTGCTCTCCTCTGTAGATACTACTAAAAGCACAGGTAATGCTTTTTTTTTACCCTTTCTGCAATAGAATTTATTTTGGATTGTAATTCTTGGTATGTGCATGCTATGTGTTAGAAATATGAAGGGTTTTCAAAAATGATAGGTTGCCAGGAAATTATATATGTCATTTATGCTCCTAGAACGCCTGATGGTGCTACTTTGATGTTGGGCCTCTGTATGTGGCCAGGCTGTGTAAAAGTCTCCCACATGTGGTATCGCCATACTCAGGAGGAGTAGCAGAATGTATTTTGGGGTGTCATCTTTGCTACGTACATGCTATGTGTTGGAAATATCTGATAAATAGACAACTTTGTGTAAAAAAAAATGCGTTTTCATTTTTTTCCACATTTTCCAAAAACTTTTGGAAAAAAATTAACCGTTCAAAAGACTCATTATGCCTCATAGATTATACGTTGGGGTCAGTTTGCTTTCCAAAATGGGGTCATTTTGGGTGCAATTCCATTGTCCTGGTGCTACAGGGCCTTCAAAAATGCAATAGGTGGTTGAGAAATGGGATGTGTCATTTATGCTCGTAGATCGCCTGATGGTGCTACTTCAATGTTGGGCCTTTGTATGTGGCCACGCTGTGTAAAAGTCTCACACATGTGGTATCGCTATACTCAGGAGGAGTAGCAGAATGTATTTTGGGGTGTCATCTTTGCTACGTACATGCTATGTGTTGGAAATATCTGATAAATAGACAACTTTGTGTAAAAAAAAAAATGCATTTTCATTTTTTTCCACATTTTCCAAAAACTTCTGGAAAAAAATGAACCGTTCAAAAGACTCATTATGCCTCATAGATTATATGTTGGGGTGTTTGCTTTCCAAAATGGGGTCATTTTGGGGGCAATTCCATTGTCCTGGTGCTCCAGGGCCTTCAAAAGTGTAATAGGTGGTTGAGAACTGAGATGTGTCATTTATGCTCGTAGAACGCATGGAGATGCTACTTCAATGTTGGGCCTTTGTATGTGGCCAGGCTGTGTAAAAGTCTCACACATGTGGTATTGCTATACTCAGGAGGAGTAGCAGAATGTATTTTGGGGTGTCATCTTTGCTACATACATGCTATGTGTTGGAAATATCTGATAAATGGACAACTTTGTGTAAAAAAAAATGCGTTTTCATTTTTTTCCACATTTTCCAAAAACTTCGGGAAAAAAATGAACCGTTCAAAAGACTCATTATGCCTCATAGATTGTACGTTGGGGTGTTTGCTTTCCAAAATGGGGTCATTTTGGGGGCAATTCCATTGTCCTGGTGCTCCAGGGCCTTCAAAAGTGTAATAGGTGGTTGAGAACTGAGATGTGACATTTATGCTCGTAGAACGCATGGAGATGCTACTTCAATGTTGGGCCTTTGTATGTGGCCAGGCTGTGTAAGAGTCTCACAAATGTGGTATCGCCATACTCAGGTGGAGTAGCAGAATGTATTTTGGGGTGTCATCTTTGCTACGTACATGCTATGTGTTGGAAATATCTGATAAATAGACAACTTTGTGTAAAAAAAAATGTGTTTTCATTTTTTTCCACATTTTCCAAAAACTTCTGGAAAAAAATGAACCGTTCAAAAGACTCATTATGCCTCATAGATTATACATTGGGGTGTTTGCTTTCCAAAATGGGGTCAGTTTGAGGGCAATTCTTTTGTCCTGGTGCTCCAGGGCCTTCAAAAGTGTAAATGGTGGTTGAGAAATGAGATGTGTCATTTAGGCTCGTAGAACGCATGAAGATGCTACTTCAATGTTCGGCCTTTGTATGTGGCCAGACTGTGTAAAAGTCTCACACATGTGGTATCGCCATACTCAGGAAGAGTAGCAGAATGTATTTTGGGGTGTAATTTGTTGTATGCATATGCTCTGAGAGAGAAATAACCTGTTAATATGACAATTTTGTAAAAAAATTAAAAAAAAAAAATCTTCATTTTGCAAAGAATTGTGGGAAAAAATTACAACTTAAAAAAATTCACCATGCTACTTACTTAATACCTTGGAATGTCTACTTTCTAAAAAGGGGTCATTTAGGGGGTATTTGTACTTTTCTGACTTGTTAGTGTACCAAGAATTTAGATAGACCATCAGTACATCAGTGTGATCAGATGTGATCAATTTTCAGTGATTGGCACCATAGTTTGTAGACTCTATAACTTTCACAAAGATCAAATAATTTACACTAATTTGGGTTATTTTTACCAAAGCTATGCAGCAGTATAAATTTTGGCCAAAATTTATGAAGAAAAATTACTAATTTGCAAAATTTTATGACAGAAAGAAAGAAAAAGGCATTTTTTTTCACAAAATTTACGGTCTTTTTTATTTATAGCACAAAAAATAAAAAACCCACTAGTGATTAAATACCACCAAAACAAAGCTCTATTTGTGTGAAAAAAATGACGCAAATTTCATATGGGTACAGTGTTGCACGACTGAGTAATTGTCATTCAAAGTGTGAGAGCGCTGAAAGCTGAAAATTGGTCTGGACAGGAAGGGGGTGTAAGTGCACTGTATTGAGGTGGTTAATGGCATGTTGGGACAGGCTGTTGAACATCCTCTGAAAATTGACCGCGTGTACAGGTCTCTTAGACCCCACAACCTCTCCTCAGACATCCCTCGTGATATTATCTGTAGAGTTCATTACTATGAAGAAAAAGAACTGATTATGAAAAAAGCCAAAGAGGCAGCATCACTGGACTTTGATGGAGCCATCTTATCTTTTTATCCAGACCTGGCCAGTCAAACCTTGGATCGACGCAGAGCCCTGCGTCCCCTGACAGAGAGATTGCGAGCTGCTTCTATCAAGTACAGATGGGGCTTTCCAGCAGCACTGATCGCGAACAGAGATGGCAAGACGGCGATTCTACGGTTCCCAGAGGACCTTGAGAAATTTTGCATGGATGTCGGCAATTCACCGCCTGAACTACCAGGCTGGCAGGATGCAATTCCGGCCCTGCCCAACAACTCCGAACCCAGATGGCAGAAGGTGGAACGTAAACGCAGTTCCTCCCCCGCTGGAAGTTCACCCCTGTTGGAATAGTGGCTAGAGTGGATGACAGGGATTATTTCATTCATTACGTCTAAACTTATCGGATCTTTTCTGGCCGCAAGTATGCTTCTTTTAATTCTGTTCTGCAGCAGTTTACATGGCTGGGTGCATAGACTTTATTGTACCTAACCGTGCTGTTTTAGCTGTACATATTGAAGGGCATGCTCTGGATCTGATATCTTATTTTATTTTATCTTATTTACTATTGTTTTATTTTACTTTACATGTTAAGGTTTTAGGATTTAAGTTTGGTGTTTATAGATCCACGGTCAGGGGCTGTTACACTGTTATAAGGTACGACAATAAGGTATTACATTGAGTGCTTTATATAAGCATTTATTTCTTTTAGGTTTGGGGTCGGTGCCAAAGCATCGGGACAGTACTCACGCTATATTTGGTGTTAGTGGTTAGATGCCTGGAGCTCCTCACTCCCCCCCCTATAGGGTACGACGTGGCCTCATGTCCCCATGGTCCCGCTCCCCTTGGAGCGGTGGTCATGCAGGCATTGGACATCGCTTGCGCCCTTTCCATGCACGGCAGTTTACTGCGTGCACATGTCGACCATCCCTTTGAATGGTCAGTATTTTTCTCCTACTGCACGTTGCTCATTTTTTCTTTCTTTCCTCTTCTGTTCTCATTTCCTCTCCCTTCTTCTCTCCCTCCCCTTCCCCTCCCTGCTCTCATCTTAACCTTTTCTCTCCCGCCTCAGGTCCAATTCCCCAGGAAAATAGTGGCTGCTGACGCCTCCTACCTCCTCTTATGGCAACAGTAAAACTTATATCCCAACAATATCCTATGTGGTATTATAGTCTTTCAGATATCCATAAAGCAAAAGGTGTGGCCATTGGACTCCGTAGCAATACAGAGTTTAAACTAGATACTATGCTATGTGTACCTATTCTGTTCCTAAAAGGCAACCTGGGTAGTATAGCCACTACCTATAAAAAACTGAGAGATTTCGCACAGGTATGCATTCTCTTGGCTGGTGATTTTAACGTTCCACTGGAACCAGCCTTAGACACGTCCAAAGGGACCTCTAATATCTCACATAAACGTTTGTCGTTTATACGCAAACGATTGCACGATTCTCAATCGATGGATGTTTGGAGGATTACACTCATTTTTCCCAGGTTCATCACACTTATTCTAGGCTTGACTATTTTTTTATAGATCACCACCACCTTCCGCTAATCGAGAGAGCTCACATAGAATCCTCACCTATATCGGACCATTCCCCGATTTCACTCGAGTTAAAAATTCCATCGCTACCACATAGGACCACTAATTGGAAGCTTAACGAAGCTCTCATAACTGAGGACATAGATAAAAAGCAAATAGAAAAAGATTTATCACTCTACTTTCAGGAAAACACTCACCAAGACATATCACCAGGCATACTCTGGGAAGCCCATAAGGCCCATATTCATGGTAGGTTAATGGAAATGGGAGCTAGGAAAAAAAGGGAATGCTTATCTCAACAATCACAGCTACTTAGAGACATTAAAGTACTTGAGTTACAACACAAGGCTAGCTTGTCCAAAGCCATCTTATCTACTTTGACTACAAAGAGGGAAGAATTGAAAGCCCTATTTCACACTGAGCAGAAACATCAGGCACGTATAGTAGCACAATGTTTCTATGAATGGGGGAACAAGCCGAGCAGACTGTTGGCGCGTTCATTACAACAGAAGAAATCATAGCAAAAATAAAAGATTCCTCAGACATGCTAATACATGACACACCGGCTATAGCAAAAGAATTTCGGGAGTTTTGCCAACACTTATATCATGTCCAACACTCCATAACGGACCAGGCCACTAAAACCACTCTTATCAGGAACTATTTGTCTAAGGCTAATCTACCTAAATTATCACCCGACTCTCTGGCCACTCTGGAAGGAGAGATCACTACCTCTGAGTTACGTGTTGCCCTGAGGGATATGGCTACTGGCAAAGCTCCTGGCCCTGACGGGTTCACGGTTGCTTATTATCGAGCTTTTGCAGACATCCTGTTGCCTCGATTATCCTGTTATGTCAACAATGTCTCAGATGGTGGAGGCCTTCGACCTGAGACTATACATGCGCATATTACTATAATCCCTAAACCGGGGAAAGACCCCACTAATTGTGGAAGTTATCACCCTATTTCATTGCTGAACATAGATGCCAAATTGTATGCCAAAGCTATTGCGAATAGACTCCTCCCCTTGCTCCCACAATGGGTTTCTAATGAACAAACAGGTTTCATTCCTGGTAGAGAGGCAAGGGACAATTCCCTCCGTACTCTCTCTTTAATGGCATATGTTCGCAAGTCTTCCCAGTCCACCCTGTTATTGTCTACGGATGCCGAAAAGGCGTTTGACAGGGTGGACTGGGACTACCTTATGGCAACGCTGGCACATCTAGGCATAGGTGCCTCCCTTCTGTCCCAAATTTTGGCTCTTTATAACAAACCTACTGCTCAATTGCGCATAAATGGCACCCTCAGCGATCCATTCACCCTCTATAATGGCACCCGACAGGGTTGTTCCCTCTCACCTATCTTATTTGCCCTATCCTTAGAGCCATTTTTATCAACTGTGAGACATAACTCATGGCATCACTATAGGAGAATTCGAACATAAATACGCTGCATATGCAGATGATATTTTATTTTATGTACAACAACCTTTGATTTCTTTACCTAACCTTACGGCTGGGTTCTCATCGTTTAGCGCTATATCCAATTTTAAAATTAATATGTCAAAGTCTGAAATTCTGAATGTCTTAGTTCCTGTCCAGATGGTAGTCCACCTGAAGCGGTCCTTTCCTTTTAGCTGGCAGACTGGTAAAAGGAAATATCTAGGTATATACCTTACCCCGAACCTGACACCCCTGTTTCGCAATAATTTTATGCCCTTACTTAATCAGATTAAATCAGATTTGCAGAAGTGGTCTCAAATAGCTCATACTTGGCTAGGGAGGATTGGAATTGTGAAAATGAATATACTACCCAGGTTGCTGTTCCTGTTTCAAATGATTCCCTTTGGTATACCGGTCGGCTTTTTTACGATTATAAGTTCATTAATTGGCAGATGTTTGGAACAGAAGGTGACCTAGACTTGCTAGGTCCCTCCTCACTAGACCTAAAAGGGAAGGGGCCTAGGCCTCCCAGATTTTAAACTGTATTTTTTGGCAATTGTGTTGAACAGAATTTCTGACTGGAAGTATCATAAAAAATGTTAAGCTTTGGGTAAACCTGGAAATTGAACTTAGTAGCTCAGACCTTTTCACACAAATATGGATAGCCAAGAGACACAGAAGTTTGTCTCCTATCACATCTCCACTTACACACTCCACTCTTATGTTATGGGACTCACTATGTAAAGCGAATAAATGGCCATACAACTCACCACTTTTGCCACTGACTAGCCACAACTACTTCCCACCAGGGAACATGGACCCCAAGACACACTCCTGGACTTTTGGAACTTTGTCTCAGTTACACCATGTAACCACCTCAATGGGTATATTGCTGCTAGATAATATTGTACATAACTCTACAGCGAATCTCCCATGGTTCAGTGGAGGTACCGTCAACTGGCAGCTTTCGTCCACTCTCTTCCAAAACCTTTACGGTCCATTTCGGAATTGACACCCCTTGAAGCTGCTTTCACTGAAGATCAACCAGTGGAGAAGCCTGTCTCTTATTTCTATCAAGCCCTGCACAGTTTAGCTCCCTCATGGGATCTGACTTTTCTTAATAACTGGGAAAAGGATCTTCGTAAAGAATTATCACCAGCTCAAAAAGCCACTATTCTTACAATGGCCCATGCCTCTTCTGGAGCTTCGAAAACAGCAGAGGTGAATTATAAACTGCTCACAAGATGAAACTATACTCCTGTGGTGCTTCATAAAACCTTTCCTCAAACATCACCTCTGTGCTGGAGAGGATGCGGTGAGCAGGCATCACACGCTCATATATGGTGGTTTTGCCCTCTTATACGGCCTTATTGGCTGTCTATTCTTTATTAGATTAAGGAGATTCAGGGTACTGAGATTCCTAATGACCCATGGATTGTATTGCTACATTGTAAAGACAAACCAGTGGTAACATATAAAAAATCTATAATACCACACCTCCTTAATGCTGCAAAAGCACTTATCTCTCGACTTTGGAAACAACCGACCATACCTACCCTACGCCAATGGCTATTGGAGGTAGACCGTATGTACTATATGGAAGATCTTACTCTCTCTCTTAGACAAAAATCTGACCTAGCAAAAAAATATGGTCCCACTGGTTTGCCTTAAAATACATGTCCGCTTATGCGGAAATTATGTCTTCAACCAAAAAATTTGTTTTTGATTACCCTTATTAGATCATGGAGTTTGGACCAAGGCGACCCCATTTCCCTATAACCCAACCTCCTCCTCTGTCCTCTCTTTTCTCCCTCTTTTCCTCAACATTCCCACTCTAATCTCTTAAGGATATATTCTCAAGTAATAGTTTTTCTCAGGGAAAAATTTGTCACTTCTATGTGATATATGGTTTACACGCTTCTCATATTGACCAGTTGACGAATATTAAGTGTCTTAGGTCTAGATATGTGTTACAGATGATATGTAAATATTCATATACCTCTATATACTCGCATTTCTGGCTACCTAATTGTTTTTCACAATGTTTAAGTGTATTGTTCTTCTCTGAACTGTATATGACTCTTTTTATATTATATTCTTTTAATAAAAACTAATTGAACAAAAAAAGAACACCAGCAATTGTCTACAGGTAGCTTTAGGTGCACACTGTGCAGAGGACACAGTACACTAACTGTAAATACTGCAGCTGCCTGCCTGTGGTATTAATAGGATCAGAAGAACACCAGCAATTTTCTTCAGGTAGCTTTAGGTGCACACTGTGCAGAGGACACAGTACACTAACTGTAAATACTGTAAATACTGTAAAAACACCTGCCTGCCTGTCAGTATATTAGGAAGAGAATAACAGGAATGGATCTAGCTAAAATGAATACAGTGTAAATATATATATATATATATATATATATATATATATATATATATATATATATATACATATACATACATATATATATATATATATATATATATATATATATATATATATATATATATATATATATATACACACAACACCTAGGATGCATATATATACACAATACACTGTAAGTGCAGCTAACTTACTCGCCTGCCTACTCTATCTAACTTAAATCAAATGACACTGGCTCTCTGTCTATCTCTCTCCGCCACCGCAACACACTACACAAGGCCGCCACGCAGGCAGCCTTATATAGTGTGGGCGTGTACTAAACCCCCTGAGCCATAATTGGCCAAATCCACCCTGGCTTTGGGCAATTATGGCTCTCTGTACAGACGGTGCTGTGATTGGCCAAGCATGCGGGTCATAGTGCAAGCTTGGCCAATCATCAGCCAGCAATGCACTGCAATGCCGCAGTGAATTATGGGCCGTGACGCGCCACTCAAATTTGGCGCGAACGGCCCATAACATTCGCAATTTGATGAACAATCGAACAGGCGATGTTCGAGTCGAACATGGGTTCAACTCGAACTTGAAGCTCAACCCTACCTGCAACACAGGTTGTACTGGAGCAGCCACAGTGGTAGATTTCAGGTGTGCAGTGCAATTCAGGAGTGTCTGTAACGCTATGGCAAACTGATCCATGCTGTGATCCTGCTCATCCAATCTGGAAAAAATATTACCAACAAGTGGATTGCCTGCAACTTCTGAATTCATAGCCTTTCCCTACTGTCAGAAATCATGAATCAGACTGAGACAGAAGTGCAGTAAAATCACACTATTTAATAAAATGGTAAAATGGTATAAACAGAGGAAACCTAGTCAAAACAAAAGTCAGAGTTCGTTAACCAGGACGGGTAGTCAGGACAAGCCAGAGAAACAGGGGTTGGGAGATCAGCATAGCCGGGTGCAGCAAACAGGATCAGGAACCAAAAGGGAAGTCAGCCAAGCAAAAGTCTATCTCAGGAAAACACAGCAGAGAGAGTCTGGATATGTTGACCAAGGCAAAGGCACAGATGATCTGATACAGGTAATTTATATAACCAGCAGCTCTAGCTGACGAGCAGGAAATGAAGACCAGGTGAGTCACTGTGGAATGAAGAGTCTTTGGCAATTAACCGTCAGCTGAGCACAGAGCTCAAAGAAGGAAGGGCTGAGCCCAGCCCTGACATGGAAATGCATTGGATATCCTTTTGGCTGAACACACCCTGAAGTCAGAATTCAATAATTGTGTTTGATAAATACTGTTAATAAATGCAAAAGGTAATCTGTGCTTGGATAAAGATATGATAGCAGTCAGCACCAATGGCTGATTACGTAACACAAAAACAAACATATAAAAGAGGGTGCTAATAAACCATTGAAAATTAACCATTAAAAATGAGTCTCTAAACTCACAAAAGTCCTATAACGTAGATTTCCCACACCAGACTTCAGTGAAGACAGATGTATATGCACACTCATCATCACAGTGAAGGGGCAAGCCTGCTTACTAGAAACTGTTAACCCTCAAATTATAGAGAGGTCAACAACGGCATAGTAGTAAATGTAATCCGTGGCAAGATGAGACAACCACACTCCAGCTATTCACATGCATCCTCTGTCATTGCAAGCCATAGTGATGTATAGGTTCCATGGTCACCTTACACCAAGGATTACAATGATCCACGTTTCCAGCAATACTTTCAGTGTTACCCTGTAAGTAGCAGACTTCGACCTGCTTACACTTTGCTTTTGGGAAATGGATGGTTTGGGGGATCTTTTGCAAACTCAGCTACTCTGACCCCTAGATGGGGGTCTGGTTGCACTTTATCCCATGGGATGGATGGCTATCAGGAGCCAGGATGGGTTACCATACAACCAAGATGTTCAACAGTGCACTCAATTATCTCCAGAGGGTGTGTTGCTCACAGACATCATTCTGATGAATTCTGATTGATATGTAACTACCATATGTTGTTTTTATGATTTATGCATATTGCGAATTATGTTTTGATACCATTTTTTATTGAAAGATACTTTTTGAACCTTTTTAATATGAGAAAATAAAAATGTTTAATCTCAAACTTATAAGCAGTTGTTGCCTCAAAAAATCCCATTTCAGTGGTAAAATATTGTGCACAACTAAGGGATGATGGCAATTACACCCTCAGTCACAAAGGCTTATCTTTTTCTACAACATCAGAAATAATGCCCAGCAAAGGCTGATGACAACAAGGCTACAACGGGGGAATCAGTGAGTATGAGGAACAAAAAAGTGTTGACCCTGAAGTGGAGGGATAAGCAATCCCTCCACTTCAGTCCTGTCCTCCATCCACAATGACACCTAGGTGGAAATCCATAGAAGATACAGTCTAGTCTCAAAGCCAGTTCATGGGGGGGGGGGGGGTGCAGATTTTACTGATCAAATATTACAGCCTTATTTAGCAAACAAGAAGGTCCCACCTGGTATGAAAATTTTCAATTTACCTTGAAGCCTGCCGGCACTGACCCTGGCCTGTTTATGGATCATAATACTGCCTGTTGCCTTAACTAATAATTTGGCTGTGCTGACATGTCTCTGCCTTCTGCCTGTACTGACCCAGGCAATCTTACTGCCTGTTGACTTCAAGAGATGCTCCAGTTGATTTTCTGAAAATAAAGTCAGCAGCTTCAAAAACTGTAGCTGCTGACTTTTAATAAACAAACACTTACCTGTCCCAGGACCTGAACAAGGTCCCTAGCACCGGCGTCTTAACTGTGGGCACTCAACAGTGACAGCTTGCAGCTTCACATCTGGGTGCCCGCTGCACATATGCAAGCCACACTGCACATT
Source organism: Lithobates clamitans (assembly GCA_037952925.1). Lineage (NCBI taxonomy): Eukaryota > Metazoa > Chordata > Amphibia > Anura > Ranidae > Lithobates > Lithobates clamitans. The sequence goes on from JBBGZY010001416.1 coordinate 6,236,111, forward strand.
GTGAATGGTCAAGTCACAGGTCCCAGAAGACTGCGCGGAGGAAGGGGGGGAGAGAACTTCCACTTGGATAACCTAGGCGATCCAAGTGGAAGTGGGAGCCTGGAAGTGAAAACATCAAAACCAGGTACCAGCCCCCCCCCCAAAAAAAAATGCCAAATGCCAAAGAGAAGCAGGGAAGAAAAATTTGGGTGAAGTTCTGCTTTAACCAATACTTTGACTGTGCTGACCTTGTCTTTGCATGCTGTCTGTACTGACCAGGGACTGTTTGTGGACCATATTCCTGCCTGCTGTCTGGACCAATACTTTGTCTCTGCTGACCATGTCTCTGCCTGCTGCCTGGACCCATGATTTGCCTGTTTGTTTACCATGTCTTTGTCTGGCACCAGTACTAACCCATCTACATTCATGCGAGACACCGGTTCCACTCATCCTATGAGGACAATTGCACTAAAAAAACCATTGGTAATCTTTTGTTTACCCTTTGTTCGGCTTCATATGAATGGACCCTATTTGGCTTTCATTAACACATTTAAGGATATGCTTTGATTTTATATAAATGAAGCTGAACAGGTGAATGGTCCTGCACAATATCACACAAATCTCCTAAAGACACAGCTCTATAGATCAGATTGGAAGCTTTGCATTTCATATTTCACTTACGCTGAACACATGCGATTTCTAAATAGACTTCTTCCTATACTCCACTCTGACACTACAGAATGTACAGTGAATATCCCTCCTATAATGATGTCTCCATCCTGCGAATACTTGTACTCAAATGTATAATTCCTCATAGTCATATCACGGCGGTGAGCAGAGTTCTGGGTGTAAGATGTGCAGGGGGTCACACACAAAGCCAAGAACCACAATATTCTAAGTAAATATCTGAAGCCAACATGGCTGAGTCTCTGATAGACTCCAATGAGTTCTTCCTCTTCTCCCACCTCATTATCACTGACAGCAGCCCAGGATCCTGACACTGATTTCATGGCTCAGCTTAAGGCTGTGAGAGTGTCAGGTTTATAAAGAATAATTCTGTTATTTATTACTGATAGACTGGAATATCAACCTGCTTATCGAGTAGAAAAAAAGGCTAAATATAAAATACACAGAAGCCATCTTTGTCAGCACTGTAGATAGTAAAGGTTACAAAATACCATTATGGCATATGTGCATGAAGCAATAAAATGAGAGGCTATAGCCAAGAATGACAAGTTTATTTTATTGTTTATGATATTATTATTACTATTATTATTATATAAATACAGGTATCGGTATGAGTTTCAGTAGCTACCATGGATTTGTGGTGAATCCCTGGGATTCATAAAGTTTGTGAGTCACAAACTTTTGGCTGAAAAGTTTGCAGTTTCACCACCAAAGTAGGGAACAACCTATAATGCATTGCACAAGGAATAGGTGATTGAATGAATGAATGGATAACCTATCTAAGAAAGGGTGGGGTCACAGCAGCAATGTTGTCAGTGTTGCTAGGGACAGCTGACAATTCTGTGTAGAGAGAGATTATAATTTTTTTTGCGTTCAAGTGTTTTATTGAAGATAAAAAAAGAATACAGAGAACATGTTACAGGGAAATTTGTGGTTTAGGAGAGTAGATACAATCAATATACAATCAACATGTCATAGAGGAATTTGTGGCATAAAAAGATGGGTGCAATCATCCTTCTGTAAACCAGAGGAAAACAACAACAATCGACAATTGTAGAAACATGGAGAGCAGTTTCTATAGAATATTAATGGTCAAGGTTTGTCGGGCCAATGACACCTCGGCTGTGGGGACGTGCCCAGTAAAACTGAGTCATTTTCTTGTTTTGAATGGCAGTATGTCTAGACTGGGGAGTGAGGGTAAAAAAAGGTATATGACGGTTGTGTCTTGCCCTGAGTGCTCAAAAGTGTTTGAGTTGAATATAACGGAAGAGTTCCGATGCAGGGATACCATGTGTCTCACACAGAGATGGGAATGGAATTATTTTCCCAGCCAGTATGAATTTGTTGGCAAGGAGCAAACCTGCTGTGGACCATAATAGAATGATGAGTTTCGGAGAAAGGAGAGCATGGGTTTATGGTTAGATTGTAGACCATAACGCATTTTGAGCCTGTCCCCAAAGAAGGAGGGAGTGGTACATTATTGGGTTTTTAAGGATTCTGCACTGAGACGGGGCTAGCCATAAAAGGTTAGCCACAGATCGGGGAGTCACAATCTATAGATTCTATAGCCACCCACAGAGGGACTTCCTTAGTGGCGTGGTACTTAGGGAGTTGGACCAACTGCGCAGCATAAAAGTATGCACTTAGGTTGAATAGCCCTAGTCTGCCTTGTAATTTAGGTGCATAAAGCATCACCTAAGGGATGTGGGGTTTTCGATTTGACCCAGATGAAGGAGGAGATTTGGCATTGCAGAATACGGAGGAAATAAGCTGTTTCCTGGATAGGGAGAGTGTGATAGAGACAGATAGAATATTTTGGGTAGAACAGTTTTTAGAACTGTTAATCACTGTAACCAGGCAAGGGGTATGGAGGACCATGTGGACATGAGTGCTGTGAGGTAGGAAAGCATGAAGGGGTAGTTTGCCGAGTATAGTTCAGAGGGGTTCTCAGTGAGTTTTTTTTTCCAAAAAAGAGGATTTGCTAAGAAGACCAAGAGAATGGGAGCACTTTGTGTAAATGATGTTCTAGGAGGGGTGGCAGAGAGACATTGAGTGCCGTCGACATGTGGGGATTGACTTGCAGACCCGAGATACTGCCAAATTGGTCTAAGACACTGAGGAGATTAGGAGCAGATATGAATGGGGATGTCTTGAATAGTAGGACATTGCCTGCGAAAAGGCATAGCTTGTGGTGAGTACTCCCTAGTCCAACGCCTTTAATGTCAGGATCGGACCGGATCAGGAGCGCTAACAGCTCTATGGCTAGGACAAAAGAGTAACGGTGAGTGGGGACAACCCTGATGAGTGCCCCTAGTGATGGGAAAGAGCTCTGATTTGTGCCTGGCGTATTGTACATAGGCTTTGGGGTTGGGGTAGAGAGAGGAGACCCAGGAAAGAAAGTGTGCTCTAAAGCCCCATCTGTGTAGGACAAATTGAAGGTAAGGCCAGGAGACCATATCAAAGGCTTTATGGATGTCGTGGGATAGGAGTATTTTACTCGATGAATAAACAAGGTGGGCTAGGAGTATTGTCCAACAGACGTTATCTCCAGCTTGGCGAGAATGAATAAAGCCAAAATGATTCCTATGAATCAAAGAACCTATGCTTAAGTTCAGGTGGCTGGATAGAATTTTTGCTAAAATTGTGATATCCAAATTGAGGACAGAGATGGGCTAATAGTTAGAGCATACAGTGTCATCAGAGAGTGGTTTGGAAATCATAGAGAAAATAGCTGTCAAAGTCTCGGTCCAGGAAGAAATACCATCTAGGATTGTGTAAAATGCTGACTCTAGGGAATTTCCGAAGAGGGAAAGTAGGGTAGCTAGGCAGAAAACTCATCAAGGAAAGTCAATAATGGTCCAGGGGGCTGGTAGATCACAGCAATTCTTAGGGACGTTGGAGAGAATAGACGTATACAGTGGGCTTCAAATGATGAAAGAGAAAAAGAGGGAGGAGAGTGAATAACCTGGAAGGTGCTCTGGGGGGATAAGAGGAATCCCACTCCACCTCCCATTAGGCCTAGGGGAGTGAGTCCAGTGAAGGCCACCCTGGAATAGGGAAGCAGGAGAAGGGGTGTCAGATTCGTGGAGCCAGGTTTCGGTGAGAGCAAGTAGATTAAAGGAATTAGTGACAAAGAGGTCATGAACAGCGGTGAGTTTGTTGCAGACAGAGTGAGCGTTCCAGAGGGCACAGGAGAGGGGGAGGCTGGCGTTGGGAAGAAAAGGAATGGAGACTAAGTTGCGTAGACTGCAACTACTGCCAGAGGGTGTAGGGTGATGGGTGTGTTGGGTACAGTTAAATAAGGGAGGCCCAGGGTTTGGGGAAATATGTCCAGCGGTTAGGAGAAGCAGAAGAGTAAGGGAGGTAATATGAGAATACGATTTGTATGAGGGGACATGCTTCAATATACTGGGGTTTTTATTTTAGCAAGTGGGCTTAGAGTTAGAAAGAGGTGATGAGTGCAGTAATAGGGGGAGGGGAGAAGTGAGGATGATATGTACAGATTTTGGGGTGGAGCAGAGGGGCGAAGAAAAGAGAGTTTGAGGAGAGAGGCTGCAATTGTGAAAAGGAGGAGAGGTAAAGAGTGCATGTTTCAGAGAGGAAGGTGAGATAATTTGGAAATGAGGTCACCTGCAGTCTGCTGTGGTTTGCTTTTGTGCAAATCGCGAAGTGCAAGAGCAGAAGTGCCACTTATTTAAAGAACCTCACTTCTTTGGAAGAACCCCCTGTATGTGCAGCCCCCTGTATGTGTTCCCCGTAAAGAAGGACTTGTTTTTATACTGTGTTGGGTGTGGATAGAATCTGGCAATTAATCAATCAGGAGGTAATATTAGGCACGCAGCTAGCAGAGCAAAATTTTCACACCACAATCAAACTGCAAAGGGGACTAAAAGGCCAAAACTGTAAAGATAAGGGAACCCATAATTTAGGTAAGACTTAATAGCTAAATAAACATTGAAATAATTTGAGCATGGCTACAGATGGAATTGAAACAGTGGTATCAAACAGATTTACCAAATATGCATGTGAGCAGTCAGTCAATGTTCAGTTGGTATATGGAAGTATAAACGCAGATTACCAAATATGCATGTGAGCAGTCAGTCAATGTTCAGTTGGTATATGGAAGTATAAACGCAGATTACCAAATATGCATGTGAGCAGTCAGTCAATATTCAGTTGGTATATGGAAGTATAAACGCAGATTACCTGTGAAGAGAGAAGAAATTTTCAGATGGATGGTGCAAGAGCAGAAGTGCCACTTGTTTAAAGAACCCCACTTCTTTGGAAGAACCCCCTGCATGTGCAGCCCCCTGTATATAAATCAGTTAGTCTATAGCTGAACTAGCATAATATTTTGAGGGGGTTACTGGAGTAGGTATCATGCAAGAGTTTTAAGGGTATTGGTCTGTGGGTATGGTCCACCATACAAAAGGCAAGGGCAAAAAACGCGCCTGGTTTGTTCGCCTCAGTATAGAATTTTGTGTCAGGATGTGCGCAGGGATTTCTTGCTGATTCCATAAGGAACAGGTCGAATTCTAGGTGGGCTTTGTTCAGGTCTCCTCTAATGGTCCAAGTGGGGTGGTCTTGGAACGCATCCGATTGTATATAGAACGTCTCTTCAAGACGTTTTTGGAGCAGACATTTCTCTGTACGAAAGTGTGAAGCCTGACTGATGCAGGTCCCTCTAATGATTGGCTTATGGGCCTCCCATAAGGTCAGTAGGGAGGTTTCATATGTAGAATTATGGGTAAGGTAATTCTTGAGAGCCCGTTCCAGTTCAGTGCTTGACCTCACAAATTAAAGCTCATGTCTGTGTAAAGGCAAACATCCCAATACTTTTAGTAATAATGTGGATAGACAGATAGATAGATAGATAGATAGATAGATAGATAGATAGATAGATAGATAGATAGATAGATAGATAGATAGATAGAAGAAAGTCCAGAGGTATTGCTACACATAAACTTTATGTAGAAAAGTCAATGTTATACAAACATGTCAGAGGTATTCCAAATAAAAGTTTTTGACTACCATGATTACTCCCTTCTTCCGATAAGAACACAGCTAGAGATTGCTGCATGTATGCACATTTTTTTTTTTTTTAAATTCCAGCTCCTCTTTGTACCAATATAGCATTATTGTATTCCTTTTGCAAAAATAAAGTAGCTTTCCATTTATTCTACTCATGCTTACCTCACTCTCTTCATGAATGTTTAAAAACCCTTCTCCATTACTTCCTGGTCAGACTTTAAGTCATGACACAAGAAGGTGTTGACAAGCTGAGGGTAGAAATGGAGGGTGTGTGCTAATGAGATCAACTGGTCAACTCTTTCCTGTGTCATGACCTATAGCCTGACCAGGAAGTGAGACAGAAGTAATGGAGCAGGGGTTTTAAACGTCCATGAAGAGAGTGAGGTAAACGTTTATAAAATAAATGGAAAGCTGTTTTATTTTTGAAACACTAACCCCCCCGCCCAGTTACAATAGATCCCCAGCAGTCAGCATCAATAGACCCTCTAGCACACCCCTTTGCTAGCACAAAGGGATTGTAATAAAAATAACGAGACATAGAAACAGTTTATAATCTTCACAATATTTATTAATTTTGGCATTTAAATAAATGGCCACGGTGTTATCCAAGGGGTAACCTGATAATAACTTAAATTTAAATGTAATATGAGACAACCTGGCTAAAAAATTGTTAAACAAAATTACACAGTGTCCATCCAGACAATGCTGGACGACTACTCCCCACCGGCTGAAGCCAGAAGAGAAGCTACTGGCTGAGGCCCCCCCAACACCGTGGCTGTTTCAATCAAATTTTGTAGGCCCATATTAAATACGTCTAGGCCAATTTCGGATCAATGCACCAAACCATCACGAAACAGACCTGGAACAAAACCTTCTCATTCAGCGTGGCAAAATGATAATCCACCAGACGAAAGCAGAATGTTATGAATGGTCCTATTGAGACGATTCCTAATCCTATACACATAGAATAAGCTACCAGAGGGAGACCAGATAGGCCTAGGAATCATCTCAGAGAATGCTAAAACAGCAGAAGGAAACAGAATCCTGACAGAATAAAGGTCCCTTTTCATTTCACAGAGCAGCTCCCGCATTTTGACCTTCCATAGATCGTTAGCACTGGCGCGGATAACTAAAACTTGAGGAAAGGGCCAGCTGCTAGCCAAATAAATCAAATGTTCTCTCAGATTCCTTCACCTTAAACCCCTAATGCCCGACCAAAAAAACTGAGAATTTATTAACGTCCAGACCTAGATTGGAGGAGTAGGTCCTAGTTCCGGCATGTTTAGCAGCCCAGAAAACATAAGAATGACCCACTATCCAGACATTGGATTTGGAAGAATCTTAAAAAGAGAAATCACAAAGTTATTAGATTTGGGCGGACATATATCTTGTACCTATCACTGCCCCAATGGCCTACCTTTTTCATCTACAGATAAACCCATAGAATTAGCTGTAGCAGCCGCCCCAATACTAAAGGAGTGAGATGAAAAGCAAAAACCTGAAATATTCAGGCGTTTTAAACAGGAAGCTAATACAGCTGAAAACTGGTACCTTATTAAAGAGGACAGGTCCTGCCGGCAGCCGGAGCTAATGGTGGTGTGAGAGGAGAGCTCTGCCACACTGGGTGTCCTTAAGCACCTCACAGCAGACCCACGGAGTAAAAAAATGTATCATCTGCACTGGGAAACCGAGGAGAACACAGTGGTGAACATGCACAAGCACATGGAGAGAGAAGGACCGAGAAAATTAATGGATTTCTTCCCCCCTGCGCTGGACCGAGAAATCCAAGATGGCGCCAGAGTCGTCAGCATCCGCAAGCTACACACTCGGCCATCCATCGCCATCCTCGGGTGAGTCACAACCCAACTGCAATCCCTTGCCATCCTCCCCCTTCAGCAGCCCTGTGAAACAAAAGAGGAGGATTGGGGAAGAAGGGGGGGCTCAGGATACTACAGGCACAGCGGGGGAGGAAATGAAGGAGTCCTCCACATACAGCCAGCAGTTAGATGCCTTCTCCACCTCAGGGCAGCCCATCATAGACACTACCATGAAGGAGATGCTGCAAAACCTGAGGGGGGCCCTCCAGCACGACATGGCAGCGTTTATGACCACCACTAAGCAGGAAGTAGCAGCGGTCAGCAAAGGGGTAGAATATGTAGAGCAGAAAATGGAGGAGTTTACTCTGGCACATAATGAATTAGTGGATGCACACTTTGAAGTGGAGGAAGAGCTCCGGGTCATGTGTCTTAAAATGGCAGACATTGAGGACAGAGCTCGCAGGAACAACGTCAAGTTTAGAGGTTTCTCTGAATCTGTCAAGCCTGCAGAGCTCACTGCATACTTATAGAAACTCATGATGTCAGCTCTCCCATCTCTGGGCACTGCAGATAATATAATACCCACAGACTGCCAAAGCCATCAATCATGTCTCCCTGAAAAGATCCCCAGGGATGTCATAGCCAGAATCCACTTTTTTCATGTAAAAGACCAACTTATGCGCTACACCAGACAGCACCCTGCCTCCCCTGATCCCTTTGCCGGAATCACGCTCTATGCTGACCTGTCACAGGCTACGCTAACGGCAAGACACAACTTGGTTCCTATTACCAAAATCCTGCGTTATCACAAAATCCTTTATAGATGGGGGTTCCCAGCTAAGCTACTGGTGGGCATGCATAACGAATCGAATGCAATCATTTCACTGGAAAAAGGACTGAAACTCCTCTGCAAGTGGCACCTTCTTCCTTTGAATGGAGACCCAGCTGATCCTGACCCCCCTCCAGGATAGGCACAACAATAACCGCCAAAACAGGCGAAACAAATAATCAGCTTTCCTATGACTGGTATTTATATTGATGACCTGGTTACTGTTATACCTTTTTGTCTCAGGTCCAGAGAACACCCAGTGCCTCTCAGCTAGACCTTATGGGCCAGTTCTAGAATTAACCAACCCGATGTTCAGCTATACCAAGTGGTACTCTTTCCCTTCATCCTTGCCCGTATTCTGTTTCTCCCCCCTACGTCATTTGCATGATGTACCACACAATTTTGTTTCCGCACAAACTGTGGCCTGACTGTTTCAAGTTAACAAGTAGCCCATGTTTGGCTATTTTGGTTGTTCTCTTTTTGTATTCAATCGTATGGAAAAACTCACCTCAAGATCTACACATATTGAGCACTATGATTGCAACATCACTACTACCAAGACCTACCACTAGATGCAATGTTGCGCTTTCTTCCTTTGGAATGAACCTTAAATTGATGTATTTTAATGTGAGGGGCCTGAACAGTCCTTACAAATGGAGAACCCTATGAAAAACTGCATTGGAAATGAAATGTGACATCTAGTGTGCACAAGAAACACATTTCTCTAGCGCCAAACCCCCAAAATGCACACACGCCAAATTCCTGCACATAATCACTGCCAATGACACTACCAAGAAAAATGGCGTTATAATTGCTATAAAGGACACAATAACCTTTCTTTTGTTACAGGACCGTATTGATTCACAAGGACGTTTTATTATCCTGGTTGCTGAATTGGACCGTACTGTTTACACTCTGGTGAACTTATATGCTCCCAATGTCAGATCGATGAGGTTTGTCTGAAAGGTCTTCAAGATTGCTTAATCTTTGCAGAAGGATAATTTAGTACTTTGTGGAGACTTTAATTTGATTATGAATGAAAAACTTGACTCCTCGTCGGTGGCTTTTAGGGGGAGACCCTCCTTAGGATCTCTGTGTCATGAAGAAAGACTTTTTGATCCGTGGCGCTGCCTAAGGACCACCGAAAGCGATTACACATATTATTCTATGGTGCACAATAGCTACTCTAGAATAGATTTTTTTTCTTACCGATATGTACATTCTTTAAAATGTAGCAACAGCTGAGATCCACAATATTACATGGTCAGACCATGTGCCTGTGACTATTGAGATTGTAAACACCAGCAACTACTCTCACAGACCACTGTGGTACAATAACACCTTCCTTCTATCGCAACCCTTAATCAGGGATGAAATAGAAGAGAAGCTAAAGGAGTACTTCCAATTCAATGACAGCGAGACTTGCTCCCCAGCAATGATTTGGTGTACTCACAAAGCTATCGCTAGAGGAACCATTATTCAAATTGCATCCAGGGAGAAAGAAAAGAAAGCGCAGCCCATGACACAACTTCATAATGCTATTGCAGACCTAGAGGCACTGCACAAGAACCCTACATCAACATCCGCTAACATACGGAAACACCTTACTTGTTGCTGTGAGGAATTATGGGAGGAACTCAGGACAGACTATGACACATATTTTAAGAGGATGAAACTTTCTTTCTACTCCCAAAACAACAGGCAAACTCCTAGCCTCCCAATTCAAAAAGAGACAGGCCTGGGCCAATCATCCCGCACATCAAACACCACAACACTAATACATAGCCAATGCTTTCAAGGACTATTATGAATCCCTCTGTAACCTCAATGTAGACCCACTCACTCACCAACCTACAGAATTAGAGATAGATGAATTTCTCCAAGGAATTCAACTACTGTCCGTGGATGCGACAACACTCCAAAAATGAAATGCCCCGATTACATGTACAGAAGTTGAAGTGGTAATAGGATCCCTTCCCATGCACAAATCCCCTGGTGCAGATGGCTTCTGTGCTGAATATTACAAGGCATTCTTCACCCTCCTTGCCCCAAAACTAACGAATGTCTTCAACAATGCAGCCTCTTCAGGCTCCTTCCCACAAGAAATGCTCCAAGCTATAATAGTTACTGTACTCAAACCAGAAAAGGATACCTCGACTCCCCAAAATTTCAGGCCCATTTCCCTACTCAATTCGGATTTAAAAATCTACGCCAAAGTATTAGCGAATAGGTTAATGAAAATTTCTCCTTATCCGTTAGTCTTGACCAAGTGGGCTTTGTAAAAGGCAGACAAGCTCCTGATGGGACCAGAAGGATGCTTAACCTTCTGAGACTAGCTGAGACCACCCAAGAACCAAGTAAATTCCTAGCATTAGATGCAGAGAAAGCATTTGATAGGGTCCACTGGGGCTATCTCTCCAAGACATTAAGTAAATTTGGTATATCTGGCCTGATACACTCAGCAATTATGTCCCTGTACACCAACCCCACAGCTAGAGTCTACTACTCTAATTTACTATCAGACCCATTTACTCTATTTAATGGCACCTGCCAAGGCTGCCCACTTTCCCCTATCATCTTCTCCCTAGTCATAGAACCTCTAGCAGAATATATAAGATCTTACGATTCCATACAGGGTATTAAAGTAGGCTCCGAAAATCATAAAATAGGACTCTTTGCTGACTATATCATTCTCACTGCATCTAAGCCAGAATCTCCCATTCCCGCAATCCAAACCCTTTTACATAAATTTGGGCAGGTCTCCTTTTATAAAGTCAACAACAGCAAATGTTACGCTTTGACACTCAATGTTCCCAAACAAGATAAGTCCATCCTACATAAAATATTCCCTTGCAACTGGGACTCCCCCTCGATTACGTACCTTGGTGTGCAGTTAACCTCCTCCTCCTCCACAATATACTCCTGTAACTACCCTCCATTATTAAAGAGAATAGAAGAGGAATTAAACCAAATCAGTAAACTATATCTAACATGGATAGGGAGGATTGCTGCATACCAAATGCAAGTACTACCTAAGCTGCTATATCACTTCAGAACTCTACCCATCCCTGTCCCCCATAAATTCTTTTCACAACTAGCGATGAGTTTGAACAAATACATATGGGCGGGAAAAAGACCTAGGATTGTTCTGACACAACTATAAAAACCCAAACATCTAGGTGGAGTGGGCCTCCCTAATGCACAAATATATTACAATGCCGCACTACTGGACCAAATGCATTACTGGTTTTCATGTCAAACAAACAATAGATGGTCAGATATAGAACACGCAATAACCCCAGGTCACAACCTCCCAGCATTGGCCTTAGCTACCTGCATGCATCACAAGCCTATAACCCCACAATACCCAACCATTCAGGCCACTACTAAGGCATGGGCATCCTTGATGGAACAACACTTTGCAGACATACCAATGCACAGTCTAAACATCCCATTGGCATCATATGAGTATCTAATCCCTAACTTCTCAACCCAATCTTGGAAAGACAGTGGCGCATATTTTTCCACCTCTGCCCTAACTGACCAGGATGCAATGGACAAATACAATACTTTAAAAAAAACACTACTCAGCAAACAACATAATAAACCCAATTGAAATCCCCCAAATTTTATGGGACTACATTCTAAATAAACACCCAAATAAAAATAAAGGAATATCCCTGTTTTACAAATTTCCCACACCTTTGTATATGCGAGCTAAATTGCCCAACATGTTGAAATGGGAACTAGAACTGCAGAAGGTATTTTCTCTGCAACAATGGCATGTGGCTATTAAATACAATAGCAAAACCTCTGCATGTATAGATCACTAGGAGAATACGCAAAAGTTATTGTACAGATGGTATCTCACACCTCTTAGGCTAAACAAAATGAGCCCCAATATACCATCTCTCTGCTGGAGAGACTGCCAAACTACTGGCAGTCTGCTACATATATTTTGGAACTGTTCAGTACTACACCCCTTCTGGGCAGCTGTCTCTACCCTTATATGCCACATTACTAAGACAAAGTACACCTTGAATCCTGCTCTTACCTTGCTTAGTATCGGCATTGAAAACTTTCCCCCACTAATAAGGAAAGTAGTTATTCATATTTTATTTGCTGCACGTATCTCTATAGCTAAAGAGTGGTGCTCCAAATCACCTCCAAATATTGCAGAAGTAGTCTCCAGAGTAAATGCCCAATATACCATGGAAAAATGACTTGCCTATATGGAACGAAGAGCTCCAGCCTTCCATAAACATTGGGAGGTCTGGAGAACTTCCAAGTACGCCGCCTCACATCTATGATACCCTACTGATCTTCATGTAAGCTATATCAGCCAACTAGTGGTAAACCTACGTTTAGGTTTGGTCAGCTATATAATACTAACTACGGCAAATATGAGAGTAGATCTACAATGTTTTTCCGAATATATGTACCTCCGTGTATTAAGAGAGAAGTTACTGTTTTTCTTCTTCCTTATTGGTTTATAACGCTGTAGTATTAGAGATTTATTCCCACCTCATCTCCAGAGACCCTCACAAAGGTCCATGGCAGGTTACTTACAACTTGTTTCACTAAGAGCCTGCTCACAGTGTGAACCCAAAAGGGGTGACAGGCCAAACCTCCTGTTGAGGTCATTAGCAGAAATTGGATATGTAGCCCAAATATGCATAGTATTGCTCCTATAGTATGTTCATTGTTTGCTATCCACTATGTATTCTTCTCAATGTAAACAAAGCTTGACATTCTCTCTGTACATTGTGAACTCCAATAAAAATCTGTTGTTAAAAAAAAAGAGGACAGGTCCTGGTGAATTAAAAAAGAATCAGTAGAAGTAGGTCTGACTGAAAGATACCTGGCAACATGTGAGACCGGGCATATTACAGCATTACTGAAGCTGGCTAGAGAAATCCAATGACCTCTACCTACATGCAGGGATTTGGACCTACAAAGGAAAAGGTTCAGGAACCCCTCACCCAAAAACACATGGCAAAAATGAAGAAAAGATATAGACCTTCTATTCATGGCTTCAAATTCCCTCACCCTCAGGGCTCCAAAAAAGGCAATTGCAAAGGCAGCTCTGAAGAGGAAAAGCTCAAACTCCAAAAAACAAACCTAATCCAAAACCTGGAGAAGGTCAATTAAAAAGTTAACCAAAATGGGGTGCCTATTATCACACGCAGGTCTAGACCTTCTAAGGCCTTTGAGCACTTGACTAACCTGAAAGAAAAAATTAATTCAGGTAAACCTGCACATTTTAGAAAAAAGGACACACCCGCTAACATCCAGCTTACTGACGCGGGACTGAGTTTTGCCTGAATCACCCTAGACACGAACGCCAGAGAGACATATGCAGTCACATCCAAGGCATCTAGGCCAACTCATGACCAAATGAACATCATCTGAACAGTCTAGCCAAGTCTTTCTTGATACAAAGTTTTTTAGGTTAAACAGTATCAGTTCCAAATTAAGCCCCAGAGGTAATCTAGGCAAGGGGTGCTGCACTGATCCGCCACCGGAGCCATTTCCGGAAACTCCTCGAACTGCAAATGAGATAAAGCATCAGCTATAACTGCTATATGTGTCGTTTTTAACCGAATATTAAAACGCATGCAGTGTAATACTAGAAAACGCAACAATTTAATAACTGGTTCAGACTTAGAGGATAAAGTATTAATGGCAAAGAAAACACCCCTGTTATCCGTGTGCACCAGAACTCTGCAGTTTTTGAAAGCATCCTTCCACACCACTATGGAAACTATTACCGGGAAGCTCTTGGAGATGCAGAAGTGAGAATATGGACTCTTAAAACCCCTGGTAGCTAAAGCAAACCTCCGGGAAAATGCCCTGGCCATAGGAATGACTCCTATGGCTGTGAAAGCAAAAAGACCCAATAAAGACTGGGCTTCTTTCAGTAACACATTTCTTTTCAAAAGAAAGACTGAGATCATTGATTTCATCTTTTGAAGTTTGTGTAAGGGCAATCTGAACTCCATTAGCGAGGAGTCAATTGTAATCCCCAAAAATTCCATAGTCGTAGAAGGAAAAAATGTCTTTTTTGGTGAAAGCGGAGCCCCAAAGTATTCACATATGCCAAAAAACAGTTGTAATGACTCTAGACAAGCAGAGGAGCCCACAGGGCCAACAAATAAAAAGTCATCCAAATAATGCAAAAACCCCCCGGAAGGATAAGATACTGACAAAACCCAGTGCAAAAAAGTAGAAAAGGCTTCAAAATAAAAACCTGACAAAGAAAATCCCATGGGCATATATTTGTTGAAATAGAATTGACCTTGAAATTGAAAACCTAAGGAATTGAAACCTTGTGGGTGCATTGGCAGCAGGCGGAATGCAGATTTAATGTCTGCCTTAGCCAATAAGGCACCATGTCCCTGCTGCCTCAAAATAACAAGAGCACCATCGAAGGAAGAATAGGACACTGGGGCTTCTACATCAGACTTCATCATTCAATGTAGAGTCCGACAGATAGGAAAGATGATGTATCAATCGAAAACAGCCACTCTGATTTTTAGGAACGATACCCAAGGGGCAGAGCCTAAAATTTTGAAATGGTGGGGAAGAAAAGAGGCCAGCTATCCCACCTTCAGTAATTTCTTTGGAGATTTTATCTTGTACCACAGACACATGTATATAAGCAGATTTTAAATTCCTTACCATATTACATCCTGACCCATTAAAAAAAGGAACCAGAAAACCATCCCTGAAACCATTAATTAGCAGAGTTGACATCCTGCGAGTGGATACCATTCTAGCTAGGGTAACATTCTTACAAGGCTTTTTCCACTAGATGTGATTGAAAAGAGGTTGAGGCAGATCTCCGAAAGCACCTGCTGACAGAATGGTTCCCATTACAGTGGGAGCACTTGTGCCTATAACTGCCGTTAGATAGGAGCTTGCATTGCCCTATATTGAAGGCAAAACAAAATCCTTTGCAAAATGTAATTTGTGGAGTAGACCCTACCCTTGGGGTGAATTGAGGATTTGGGGGCAACCTTAGATTTAACCATAAGCCTACATCCTTAGACGCCCAATGTAAAGATGGGTGAACTGCCAATTTCTGCTGAAAATTCTCATCATACGTGTACCAAGCATAACCACCAAAATGACGAAAGGCTTCAGCAATGATATCTAAATGCTGGAATAAACCCGAGCATTTACTAGGGAAGCATTCTCCCATGACAGCCGCATAAATGCAAAAAGCCTGTAACCAGTTCTGGAAGGTTTTGGGAATGGTTCTTCTCCTATCCTCTTCTGTATGTTCCCCTGCCTGCTTGTCAGATTTAGACAGAAATCTTTTGAAGCAGGTAACAATGACAATATGTCAATGAATTTGCCTCCCAAATTTTTTCTTTAACCATTTTAGCTAAATGAAAGCCCAAAGGTGAAATTTCACATGGCATTGCCTTTTTAAAAAAGGATTCGGCAATCATAGCTGCAGAGGACTGGAGTTGCGGTCCGGTCCGACGGTTAGTGACTGACTGCCCTCAGCTCCTATTCTCTGCTCCCTCAGCATGGCCTTTACACCCGCCCAGTCTGTCCAATCCACTGCCTGATACCGCCGACCAATCCCATGGCTGTTGCTGCCCAGGGATACCGCTGCAACCAATGACAACCTGTGAATACAGAAAGCAGGGAGAAGAGATCTGCAGACCCCCTTTGAGCTATCCCATGTTGGCCCTGCATATTGCTATGACCTTTCATTCTCTGCTGAAGGTGCAGGAACTGTGTTTTCCTGCATTACCACAGAGAAAAAAAAACCTGAATTTACCCCTTCTATATGAGGGCCAAGGGGGTATGCGAAACTCAGAAATAGTTGGTTAATTTTCTTTTAGAATGGACCAATGTCTCTGTATGATTTTTTTGTATTTGAAATGAGAATGGATGAATTTGGGACACAAAGGGTATTCTCTTATCACCAGCAGGTGAAATATTTGTATTAGTCAAATTACTTTGCTCCTTTCTAATCAATCCTTCTGGATAACCCCTTTGTGTCAGTCTCCCCTCCATCCCATTAAAACGTTTTTCACACTCTACTGTGTTACTTAGTGTCGTTGTTACACAAGACAACTGGCTTTTAGGAATCAATTTGAAAACCCCAAGTAGTTCAAATAGTATTATTATTTAATGACTATTTGAAATACCTAATACTTGGTTTAGAATTTAACATTGCATACAGTGGCAGCCCGTTCATTAGGGGCGCAGTGGCGCTGCTCCCCCCCCATCCTTGCGTCTGGCCTCCTGGTCTACATGCAGGGCGACTAATGCATGAATTCCAATGGGAGATTTCTTTCGAAGCACGTGAATAGAGCCAGAGGCTCTAATAGACATGAGGGGGGGGTCGGCGGAGGGTGGATTGTTTGCCACCCCCCCCCAAAAAAAACACCAGCCGCCACTGATTGTATATAGTAAGACATAAATCTAATTTTTGGATACTCTATTGAGAATGAAATATGGTGGTATTGAGAGTGATCTATATATAAAATCTACTGATCACAACCAATTACTGCATTTTAAAAGCTTTCACCCTTCTGGGGTTTTCAAATTGATTCCTAAAAGCCAGTTGTCTTGTGTAACAAGGATACTAAGTTCAACCTCAAGGATAAAAGGTAACGTAGGATCAGGATGTGCCAACACAGGAGCAGAAACAAAGGCAGACTATAGACTCTCAAAGAGCTTAATGGACACCGGAGACCAACTCTGTGAGTTACCATCCTTTCTGGTCATATCAGTCAGGGGCTTGACCAGAGACGAAAAGTTGTGAATAAACTTCCGATGATAGTTGGCAAAGCCAAGAAAACCCTGCAGAGGACATAAACCCACGGGTCGGGGCCACTGTAGGACTGCTAAAAGTTTCTCAGTGTCCATCGAAAAACCAGCAGTGGAAATGAAATAACCCAGGAATTTAACCTGTTCCTGACGGAATTCGCACTTCTCCAATTTACAATAGAGATTGTTCTCTCTTAGTTTCTAAAGCACACAACAGACATCTGTGTGGTGGCTCTAAAGGGACTTGGAAAATATGAGGATATCATCAAGATAAACCACCACACATAACTGCAACAAATCTCGGACAACATCGTTAATAAATTCCTGGAAAACTGCCGGAGCGTTACAAAGGTCAAAAGGCATTAAAAGGAACTCATAATGGCCTGTTCTGGTATTAAACGCAGTTTTCCACTCGTCACCCTCCTTAATCCTCATGAGATTGTATTCTCCTCTCAAATCAAGCTTTGTGAAAATCGTTGCTCCCTTGAGGAGGTCAAATAACTCTGTGATCAACGGAATCTGATAGGCATTCTTAATCGTGAAACGATTGAGACCCCTATAATCAATATAAGTTCTCAGTTCACCACTCTTCTTCTTCACAAAGAAGAAACCAGAAGAAGAAGAAACCAGCACCAGCAGGAGATGAGGATTTGCGGATGAAATCTTGAAAACCTTGAGAAAGTGCATCTGCAACATACTCCTCCATGGCCCTATCCTCCAAGACTGACAAAGGGTAAACCCGGCCACGAGGGGGTATGGCACCAGGTTGGAGGTCAATTGCGCAATCATGCGACCGGTGTGGAGGCAAACTACTGGCTTGACCTTTGTCAAAGACATGCACAGGACCTTGGCTACCTTCTGGAAGCATGACTTACTGCATTGTGGCGACCAGGAGAGAACCTCAGCACGGAGCCAATCAAAAGAGGGGTTGTGCCTCTGTAACCAAGGATAACCAATAACCAGCGGAAACTTAGGTGAGGAAATAGCTTGGAATTGGATTATCTTATGGTGAAGAGCCCCTACGGCCATGGACAATAGAACAGTGTCACAAGTCACATGGGCAGGCTGTAGAGGTCTCCCGTCAAGAGCCTCAATGGCACGTTGAATATCATGCAGCTGCATGAACAGGACTGCAACCCCAGAGTCGATTAGAGCCTGTATCTCAACAGACGACTCAGGCCAACAAAGGGTATGACAGGATCTCAAGGTTCGGGCTTTCCCTGGATGGGTAGGAGAAGACTTAAAAAATGACCTGCCTGGCCACAATAAAGGCACAATCTCTCCCTCCTCCTAAGGGTTCTCTCACCCGTAGAGAGATGCGTGAAACCTGAGTGCATGGGTTCATCTTCACAGACCGACTCTGTACCAGGTGGCATGGGAGGTGAGGGAGGCAAGGGTGGGACTGCAAAGTTCGGAGACAAATGTACAGGAGGCTTCTGCAAACGCTCCTTAAAAGGAAGACTTTTTCTGAGTCTGGAGTCAATGAGGGTGGCAAACATGATCAACTTCTCCAGCTCAGTTGGTATAGCTCATGCTGCTGTCATCCTTCATGGTATCCAAGTGACTATGAGAAAAAGCAGCCACGAGAGCCTCATTGTTCCAAGCAACCTATGCTGCAAGAGTACGGAATTCAAAGGCATAATCGGCAACAGTTCTCGTACTCTGTTTGATGGACATGAGGCACTTGGCAGCAGAAGCGGAGCATACCAGAACATCAAATACCCTTTTAAAAGAAGCCACAAACTCTGGGTAACTCAAGACAACAGGTTTTTTCATCTCCCATAGAGGGTTTGCCCAGACCAAGGCTCTCTCAGAAAGCAAAGATATCTCGAAACCTACTTGGCTTCTGTCCGAGGGAAATGCTTGGGGCAGCATCTCAAAGTATATCTCAACCTGGTTGAAAAACCCTCTGCATTGGACTGGATCACCCCCAAATCACTGGGAAGCAGAGCGGAACCAGACATACCTCTTATAGAGGTAATACTCGAGGCGAGTGCCTGCACAGAGACTGGAGCAGCAGCAGGGATGACCTGCAACACAGGTTGTACCAGAGCTGCCACAGTTGGAGATTCCAGGTGTGCTGTGCAACTCAGAAGCGTTTGTAACGCCATGGCAAACTGATCCATGCAGTGATCCTGCTCATCCAATCTGGAAAAAATATTACCAACAAGTAGATTGACTGCATCTTTGGAATTCAAGGCCCTTGCCTACTGTCAGAAACCATGAATCAGACTGAGACAAAAGTACAGTTAAATCACACTTTTATAATAATAAAAAGTTAAACAGAAGAAACATAGTCAAAACATAGCCAGAGTTCAGGAACCAGAACGGATAGTCAGACAAGCCAAAACATCAGGGAACCAGAGATGAGCGTAGTAGAACAGCATGCAGGATCTGGAGCCAGAAGTAATATCAGCCAAGCAAGTATTTAACAGGAACACAGGAGAGCGTCTCTAGAGATGTCTCTAGAAATGTGACCAAGGTGAAGGCAGAGTTTATCTGGGATGGACAGCTTAAGTAGGCAGGAATGACGAGCAGTATATCATCAACAGGTGAGTCACTGTGCAGAGAAAGTAGCTGGCAATTAGCCAACAGCTGAGCGGCCAGCTTTGAGAAGGTAGGGCTGAGCCCAGCCCTGACAGGTACACCCTTTTGCCTGCCCGTGCCATTCTGCCGATGTAAATCGGCATGCGGCAGTTGGCAAGCCATTAATACTTATAGATTTGTAAATGTCTAATAAAGATGGTCTGATCCAATATCGCCTCCATACTTGCTTGTCATGCATTTCGCTAAATAATAGCTTCCTCAGGACAATACTGGGTAGGTGCTGAAACAGTTAAAAACAAAAAAGAAGAATGTACATAAGTTTTATATTAAGTTAACATCTGTATACGCACAAAAGTAATCATTTCAAACATATCTAGGAGAAATACACGAGGGCATACAAATACATAAAAACATATACTGTACAGTGCCTGTTATTTTAATTAACCCTGTCACTTCTGGTCTGGGATTCTATAGCTAGTTTTAGCTTAGGGCTGCTTAACTAGCACAGGTTAGAGCTCAGTTAGACACCCAATGGCCATTTCTGATAGATAGAGTAACAGTTGCATCACAAATTAGAAACTACTAGGAAGGGACTAAAGTGCAGAGTAGACTCTGAGCTCCAGTGTGACACCAGTGAGAAGCTGCATTCCAAGCTGGTTGAACAACAGTTGAAGGATCTCTCCATAACCACTGATCTTGCATTTAGGCCTCCTACAGAAAGACAGATAGTGCATCACAATCATCCTCAGGTTCCCCTGCAACTGAACTTTTCCACGGGGACTCTTGTTGGACCCTTTGCTGATAATACCTGTTTGAACATTGAATGTATGTAATAGTCTTATTCTTTTCATATATTATTTCCATACTTGTGTGCACCAACTGTATATGTCCATGGGAAATGTGATATGCAGGTTCCAAAAGTTCCTCTGCTCCCGCTCCTGCT
This sequence comes from Lithobates clamitans, assembly GCA_037952925.1. Taxonomy (NCBI): domain Eukaryota; kingdom Metazoa; phylum Chordata; class Amphibia; order Anura; family Ranidae; genus Lithobates; species Lithobates clamitans. Next base: position 6,256,737 of record JBBGZY010001416.1, read on the forward strand.
CTTTCCATGGACTGTAGAGGAGAGAGAGTTGTTTCTGCTCCTCCTGCCGCTCTCTCCTCCTGTGTCTGTTCTGCCCACAACTCCCCCTGCAGTGTTGTGTTTCCCAAGGGCAATGTGTGGGTGGGAGAAGCCCAGCAGCAAGAAGAGGAAAGGTGCAGCATGATCCATCCACTGTGAGTCCCCCCTTCTCTTTCTGCCATGGCTGATTATTAAGGGCTTCAGTCCTCTCCATTTACAGTCCATGGGTTAGGGGATCCAAATTGACAACCCACACCTCACCACTGCCTCCCACCAACCAGTAAACAGCAAAAATAAAAAAGAAGCACTGATGGACCCTGATTTACAGCAGTGTTGAGGTAGAGAACCTGAGAAAAATTTTCAAATAAGGGCATAAAGCTGCACAGCAGGCAATAAGAAAATATAACGCACCCATGGTGGTGCACTCTCTGAGGGAGCCCTTTAGGATATTCCAGCAATACGCTAGATTAATGCCCTGTACACATGATTGGACATTGATCAGACATTCCGACTACAAAATCCATGTTTTTTTCCGACGGATGTTGGCTCAAACTTGTCTTGCATACACACGGTCGCACAAAGTTGTCAGAAAATCCGATCGTTCTGAACGCGGTGACGTAAAACACGTACGTCGGGACTATAAATGGGGCAGTAGCCAATAGCTTTTGTCTCTTAAGTTATTCTGAGAATGCATGGCACTTTGTGCATCGGATATGTGTACACACAATTGGAATTTAACCAATCGGATTTTGTTGTCGGAAAATTTTATATCCTGCTCTCAAACTTTGTGTGTCGGAAATTCCGACTGAAAAAAGCAGATGGAGCCCACACACGATCGTAATTTCTGACAACACAATCCGATCGCACTTTTTCCATTGGAAAATCTGACTGTGTGTACAGGGCATAAGTCTGTTGATGCTTTTATGAATGCTATGGGGGATGTGAGTAGACATGTGCAGAACAGTCTCTGAGGAAGAAGGTATCCCTTGGAAACATGTTAGCCAACAGTGGTCCTTAAGTCCTCTCCTTCACCATCTGGAGTAGGGATGAGCTTCAAGTTCGAGTCGAACCCATGTTTGACTCGAACATTGCCTGTTTGACCGTTTGTCGAATTGCAAATGTTATGGGCCGTTTGCACCAAATTCGAGTGGCGCGATAATTCACTGGGGCATCGCAGTGCATTCCTGGCTGATGATTGGCCAAGCATGCACTATGACCCGCATGCTTGGCCAATCACAGCGCCGTCTGTACAGAGAGCCGTAATTGGCCAAAGCCAGGGTGGATTTGGCCAATTATGGCTCAGGGGGTTTAGTACACCCCCCACACTATATAAGGCCGCCTGCGTGGCGGCCTTGTATAGTGTGTTGCGGTGGAGAGAGATAGACAGAGAGACAGTGCCATTTGATTTAAGTTAGATAGAGTAGGCAGGCGAGTCAGTTAGCTGCACTTACAGTTTATTGTGTATATATATATATATATATATATATATATATATATATATATATATGCATCCTAGGTGTTGGGTATATATATATATATATATATATATATATATATATATATATATATATATATATGTATATATACTGTATTCAGTGTAGCTGCTAGATCCGTTCCTGTTATTCTCTTCCTACTGACATGCAATCAATGTGTCATTTGCACAGTGTGCACCTAAAGCTACCTGAAGAAAAGTGCTGGTGTTCTTTTGATTCTATTAGTACCACAGGCAGGCAGCTGCAGTATTTACAGTTAGTGTACTGTGTCTTCTGCACAGTGTGCACCTAAAGCTACCTGAAGACAATTGCTGGTGTTCTGATCCTATTAATACCACAGGCAGGCAGCTGCAGTATTTACAGTTAGTGTACTGTGTCCTCTGCACAGTGTGCACCTAAAGCTACCTGAAGACAATTGCTGTTGTTCTGATCCTATTATTACCACAGGCAGGCAGCTGCAGTATTTACAGTTAGTGTACTGTGTCCTCTGCACAGTGTGCACCTAAAGCTACCTGAAGAAAATTGCTGGTGTTCTTCTGATCCTATTAGTACTACAGGCAGGCAGCTACAGTATTTACAGTTAGTGTAGTGTGTCCTCTGCACAGTGTGCACCTAAAGCTACCTGAAGAAATTTGGTGGTGTTCTTCTGATCCTATTAGTACCACAGGCAGGTAGCTGCAGTATTTACAGTTAGTGTACTGTGGCATCTGCACAGTATGCAACTAAAGCTACCTGAAGACAATTGCTGTTCTTCTGATCCTATTAATACCACAGGCAGGCAGCTACAGTATTTACAGTTAGTGTACTGTGTCCTCTGCACAGTGTGCACCTAAAGCTACCTGAAGAAAATTGCTGGTGTTCTTCTGATCCTATTAGTACCACAGGCAGGCAGCTGCAGTATTTACAGTAGGGATGAGCTTCGAGTTCGAGTTGAACTCATGTTCGACTCGAACATCGGCTGTTCGCCAGTTCACTGAACAGCGAACAATTTGGGGTGTTTGCGGCAAATTCGAAAGCTGCGGAACACCCTTTAAAAATATATGGGAGAAATCAAAAGTGCTAATTCCTGCTGTGGGGAATTCCCATGCCGTTTTTATCAATGAACTTTTATGTGTATTGTCGGACCGGCAATTCATTAATAGCCGCAAGTTTTAAATTACCTTTTTTCCTTTGAAATGTTATTTTGCTGTCAGACTGTTCTAAACACGGGAAACATGCGCCCCTTTATAGGCATACTATAGACACCCCCCAGGTATGAAATTTAAAGGAATATTACACTTTTATTGTTTCACTTTAAGCATTATTAAAATCATTGCTCCTGAAAAAACGTCCGTTTTTAAAACTTTTTTTTGCATTGATCCATGTCCCCTGGGGCAGGACCCACGTCCCCAAACACTTTTTATGACAATAACTTGCATATAAGCCTTTAAAATTAGCACTTTTGATTATTCATGTTTGTGTCCTATAGACTTTAATGGTGTTCGCGTGTTCGAACATATTTTTTGCCTGTTTGCATGTTCTGGTGCGAACCAAACAGGGGGGTGTTCGGCTCATCCCTAATTTACAGTTAATGTACTGTGTCTTCTGCACAGTGTGCACCTAAAGCTACTTGAAGACAATTGCTGTTGTTCTGATCCTATTAATACCACAGGCAGGCGGCTCCAGTATTTGCAGTTAGTGTACTGTGTCCTCTGCACAGTGTGCACCTAAAGCTACCTGAAGACAATTGCTGTTGTTCTGATCCTATTAATACCACAGGCAGGCAGCTGCAGTATTTACAGTTAGTGTACTGTGTCCTCTGCAGTGTGCACCTAAAGCTACCTGAAGACAATTGCTGGTGTTCTCATACTAATAATACTACAGGTAGGCAGTTGTTTCTGCTAGCTGCAGTAAAAGCAGTATATATATACATCCCAGCTTTGTGAAGCTACATCTTACTGCAGGCTATTAGTATGTCTGGAAGGCCAACAAGGAGAGGCAGACAGTCACAAGCCAATAAAAGAGGGCAAGCAGGCTCTGTGTCTAGAGGCAACAGTGCTGGTCGTGGAGACGGTGCATCCTCATCAGCACATGGCCGTGGGACACGATTGTCCTTTTTTTTTCAGCAGCTGGCCCTGTTGAGCCGCAACATGCAGAAGATTTGGTAGAGCGGATGACCAATCCATCCTCATCCTCCTCATCCTCTCTCATCCAGGCTCAGGGTACTTTGTCTGGCAAAGCAGCTGCCAACGTGGCCTCTTCCTTCGGCTCAATGGCATCAGTCACTCCTTCCCTAGCCCCACCATGTCCTCCTGAGGAGTCCCCTGAACTGTTTGACCACAGTGTTGGGTACATGCTCCAGGAGGATGCCCAGCGTTTTAAAGTCTCCGATGATGGTACCCAGCTAGAGGAAGGCAGTAACGTGAGCCTAAAGAGAGGGGGTGCCCAAGAAGGACAGCAATCTGGCATTCATGTTCCCCCAGCTGCAGCATACTGCCTGGTTTGCTCCAGTGATGAGGAGGTAGGGGATGATGAGGTCACTGACTCCACGTGAGTGCCTGATAGGAGAGAGGAGGAGGAGGCACATCTCCAATGAGGCAGGATGCCCTCCAGGGGCCAGCTTAAGGGCAGCACACGGACTGCATCACACCGCAGAGCTCCGCATGTGCAGGGCGCTGCTGTCTCTGCGCATTATTCCAAAAGTTCTTTGGTGTGGGTCTTTTTTGAGACGAGTGCATCAGATCCCACCGCTGCTATTTGCAACATATGTCTCAAGCATATCTCGCGTGGCCAAAACATCTCCCGCTTGGGCACCAAATGCTTGACCAGACATACGTCGACCTGCCATGCAGTTCGTTGGCAAGTGTACCTAAAAGACCAACACCAAAGAACAAAGAGGACCTCTCCTTGCTCCTCATACGCTGGGATCTCCAACCCCACTATACCTTCAGTCCTCTCTGAAACCTGCACTGAGAGGAATGAAGATGTAGAATTAGGTGTGTCCCAGCCAAGTACTTGTGGACAATCTGCTATCGGTACACCGACGTCAGATTGTACCAGGCAAATTTCCCTGCCCCAGCTAAAAAAGAAAATTTTTTAGTCCGCAGCCCCAAGGTCTGATCGGTTCCAGCAACCATCACCAGTATCTGATTCACATGGTGCAGGATTACCTAGGGGAAAGATCAGACTTGGACACCTTTCCCACCGAAAATCCTCTGGGTTACTGGGTCTTGAGGATGGATCACTGGCCAGAGCTTGCACAGTATGCAATTGAGCTACTAGCCTGTCCTGCATCCAGCGTTCTTTCGGAACACACATTCAGTGCTGCTGGAGGCTTTGTAACCAATCACAGGGTGCACCTGTCCACCGCTTCGGTCGATCTGCTGACCTTCATAAAAATTAATCAGTCTTGGATCACCAGCTACCAAGCACCTGATGCTGATGTAACCGATTGATTTTTTTTTAATGAGAGATGCCTTCAAGACTGCCTACACTGAGGCTGAGTGACTATCCTGTTATGCTGAGTGACAATCCTCTTCCTCCTCAATTTTAATGCTGATAGCTTGTAAGAACATTTTTGGTTCTGGGCACCACCACCAGTGGCCAAGGCCCAATTTTTGTTGGGCCTTGGCCACTGTTTCACAGGGGCGTGCAATTACAATTTTTGATGCAATACTTTGCAGCAGGGCTCATTCCTGCACTCCAACTATAGCATCTGTGAGGGGTTGCAGTGTTGTGGCAGCAGTGGCTAAGGCCCAATTTTTCTGCCCCTGTTTAACAGGGGCGTGTAATTACAATTTTTGATGCAATACTTTGCAGCAGTGCTCATTCCTGCGCTCCAACTAGAGTATCTGTGAGGGGTTGCAGTGTTGTGGCACCAGTGCCCAAAGCCCAATTTTTTAGCCCCTGTTTAACAGGGGCTTGTAATTACAATTTTTTATGCAATACTTTACAGTAGGGCTCATTCCTGCCCCTCCAACTAGAGTATCTGTGAGGGGTTGCAGTGTTGTTGCACCAGCACCAGTGCCCAAGGCCCAAATTTTCAGCCCCTGTTTAACAGGGGCGTATAATTACAATTTTTGATGCAATACTTTGCAGCAGGGCTCATTCTTGCGCTCCAACTATAGCATCTGTGAGGGGTTGCAGTGTTGTGGTACCAGTCCTCGTTCAACAATATCTCTAGTTCACACATCTTGTCCGCCAGGCTCCTGGTGAACATGCCACATAGTTTAGACCGGTCACATATTATCCTCTTGGTTGTTCCGAGATTGAAACTAGGACTTGCTACTATACTTACCTTGGGTTTATGTGCAAGTATAAATACATAAGGGGGGATATGATCACCATGTATAAATATAAAAGGTGGATATTTATCTATAGAAGTAGATAAGGTAGTAGAGAAGGTAGTCTAGATGTGGTGGCATAGGAGGGGTAGGTGGGCAGGTTCAGGGAGGGGGGAGGGTAATGTCTTTTAGGTGATGTAGGCATTGAGTCTTAATAGAGTTGGTCCGGAGGTCCCTGTCCCCTTTATTCCCCATTCACACAGCCCCGCCCTTAGAAAGAAACACTTTGAGGTCTGTATGTATGGAGGGGGTAGGGGTATGTTCCCAACATGTACTATTCACAGCAAAGCAGTACTATCTTTCTGGTGAAAAGGAGAAGTAGTAAACTTTAAGTATTCCATATAAACCTGACTGACTGTTCTGAACCTCTGACAACTATACCAAACCTTCTTAAAAATCTTGACCACTTTAAACTCCTGTCGAACCTCCAAATCAACTTTGCAAAATCCACCACCCTAAATATCACTCTACCCCCCGAAAATTATGCGCAATGCCAAAATAACTTCCCATTTAAATGGAACAGCCACAAACTTACTTACTTAGGTATTCAACTAACCAGCTCCCTAACAGATCTATACTCTGCAAATTACCAATCCTTATTACAGACTATAATTCAAGACCTAAAGAAGTGGTCTGTAGGACTTTTTTCATGGTTTGGTAGGGCGGCCATAATAAAAATGAACATCCTTCTGCGGATACTATATCTTCTCCAAACAGTCCCGATAAGACTCCCACCTGCCTCCTTCACAGCTTATCGTAAAGCTTGCACAGATTTTATTTGGGGTCAAATTCATCCCTGACTGAATTACGGGAGACTCACCATCCCTAAACTAAAGGGGGGCTTAGGCCTACCTGATATCAGGAAATATCAGCAAGCTTGCCACTTAACTAGAATTATCGATTGGAATATACACTCCACAACTAAAGATTGGGTCCAACTAGAAAACTCCATATCTCCTATCCTGATAGCTCAAACTTCGTGGCTGACTTCTAATCACACCCCATCTATCTGTACTTCCCACCCCCTAATTCACCCTACGATTACCGCATTTAGACACGCCTGCACCGAACACAAAATCTCCTCGAACATAGGCCCGATGACCCCACTTAGACTAAACCCTGACTTTACCCTGGGAATGCAAACAACCTTTTTGAAAGAGGTATGGCCACACGAAAAAGTCCAAGCTGCACATTTTTTTTGAAAAAGGCCTCCCCCTCTCATATACCAACTTAACAGCTAAACTTCAAACGGGTCTACTCCCCTATTGGATGTATGTACAAATCAAACATTTTCTCGATACCACGGCTAATAGCTCAGATTGGTCAAGACCACTCACCCCATTCGAAAAAATATGTTTAAAAACGGAGACACCTCATATCCTACACATATGCCTTACTGTTTCCTGACCAGAACCCCTTACACAACTGGACAAATAATAAATGGGACAAAGATCTTTCCATACACCTCTCAGATAATGAGTGGGAAACCATATACACAATTGTCCATAAAGGGTCGTTGAATATTTATGCACAAGAAAATGCATTTAAATTAATCTCAAGGTGGTGCAGAACACCCCTCAAACTTCATCACATTTACCCAGCACTTTCTCCACATTGTTGGAGATGTGGAAAAGAGCCCGGATCCTTATTACATATATGGTGGTCATGTTCTAAAATCCAGCCTTTTTGGAAGGATGTACACAGACTGAGCCACTTGATAACTACCTACTCGCTGGAATACACCCAAGCACAATTCTTACTACATTACCCACCACATCTCAAACGTACGTACATACGCTACTTAGCCATGCACATGGTAACTGCAGCAATTATGTGTATCCCACACAAATGGCATTCCCCAGACCCACCATCCCTGGAGGACTGGTTCCGACGTATTCACAAAACTGCAGAGATGGAGGAATTAATCCATCAGGCAAAGGACACACCCTCTAAATTCACTCAAATATGGTCATGTTGGTTACATTTCAATACAACAGACGACTACCGCAGAATCCTTACGTAATGCACACTCAAGAGTTGCGACAATCCAACCGAGGAATACAAGACTTCAACTCCGCCTCATTATCAATTCTCACATATTTCAATATTCTTCCCTTCTCCCTTTTCAATGAATATATTACATAATGACTAACACACTTTCTAACGCGACCAATCGAACGATTTATCTCCCGTTTCTCCCCATCCCCTCCTACAAATAAAATACACTCAACTAACTCCATTGTTATCATAACCACCCAGATATTCCTTTACAATAAGGATACGACCGCATTACAAATATACTTCTATCTTCCACAAAAAACTAACATACAGTATATCTGTCAATTTCCCTTGGCTTTCAGTCTCAGTGGATGAGCTGTATTCAAAATTTTACCTATAGCTTGGTTTACATGTTTCTCTAAACTGTTGCAATATTGTATTGTATATCTAAGACTTACATAGTGGCTGCGTCCGCATCTGTTCATTTCATGTTATCGTCTGTATACCATCAATAAAAACTTTTAAAACAAAAAACCTGACTGACTGTTTATTTGCTGTGTCTACAACATAGCAAGTAAAACTTAGAAATTTATTTAACCTCTTCCTGACCACCGCACGCCGATATACGTCGGCAGAATGGCACGGGTGGGCAAAAGGGCATACAGGTACGTCCCCTTTTAAGATGCGACATTGTGGGCATGCGCACGCCAGCCGCGTGCTCCATGACCACGGGTCCAGCAGACTCGATGTCCGCCGGGTGCCCACGATCGTGTCATGGAGCGGAAGAACTGGGCGATGCCTTTGTAAACAAGGCATTTCCCCTTTCTGCCTAGTGATATGACATAGATCTACTGCTCCCTGTCATCGGGAGCAGTTATCGCTGTTATGTGAGTAGTAGCCCACCCCCCCACAGTTAGAATCACTCCCTAGGACACACTAAACCCCTTGATCGTCCCCCTAGTGTTCAACGCCTTCCCTGCCAGTGTCATTTACACAGTAATCAGTGCATTTTTATAGCTCTGATCGCTGTATAAATGTCAATGGTCCCAAAATAGTGTCAAAAGTGTCCGATGTGTCCACCATAATGTTGCAGTCATGATAAAAATCGCAGATCGCCGCCATTACTAATAAAAAAAATGATTAAAAAATGCCATAGAACTATCCCCTATTTTGTAGACGTTATAACTTTTGGGCAAACCAATCAATATACGCCTTTAGGCAATTTTTTTTACTAAAAATATGTAGAAGAATACATACCGGCCCAAACACCAAAAGAAAGCTCTATTTGTGAGGAAAAAAGGACATCAATTTTGTTTGGATACAACGTCGCACGACCGCGCAATTGTCAGTTAAAGCAACGCAGTGCCAAATCGCAAAAAGTGCTCTGGTCAGGAAGGGGGTAAATCCTTCTGGGGCTGAAGTGGTTAAATAAAACACAATATAAATTCCCTAACAATAGATTTCTCTTATTTTCTTCTTTGTAGTCTGTTAAAGTGGACCTGTCATCTGATATATTTCTCATGTTAAGCCCTGGTTCACCTGACATGTCAAATCACATGCTAAATTGGCGACTATTGCCCGCAATGGGACCGCCTGAATTGGTGCGACGCCTGACTTTTCCCAAAAGTAGTTCCTGTACCACTTTTGGTGATTTCAGGTGCGATTTCAATCGGCATCTGAGCAGGAACCCTCACAGATGTCTCTGAAATCGTCGGACTGACATGCTGAACTTGTATAATTTCAAACCCACATCAATGTGAACCAGGGCTAAAGCATATCTAAATCCAGCTGCATTATTTTTCTTTTTTTGACTTTTTTTCTTTATTTTCACCTGGTGGTCCAGCCAATAAGTCTGTTATTTTTCAACTTCCTTTAAAAGACCAAGCTTTCCAGCAAAAGTATAAGTTAGAGGATTTAGAAAAAAACATTTACCACTGACAGGGGTGCTTAGAATGATCAGCTTGTATTCATTTATATAAAACCTTTATCCCAAAAGAAAACAAAAACTGTTTGCTATGACTTTAAAAAATGTTATCTGGAGTTCCGCTTAAATTTGTTAATTAAGTACATTTAAATCTGCTAATCCATCTAACACTCCCCTTTGCTCGACTGACAATTCTGCTGTCCAGAGCTGTCCATGTTGCTCCTCCATGTAGAGAGGAGACACCTTAATATGGGAAGTGTGTTACTGGCCGGATCACCAGGTGAAAATAGGTAGTTTAGGAAAAGTCACTGACTGGAGCTCAAGAATAACTTTTTAATCAAAGGTGCGGAACTTTGGAAAAAAATGTTGTGTTTTTTACTTTTTGAAACTTTTTTTGGTGAATGTGTAGGGGTACAATGTACCCTATACCCATTCACATAAGGGGGGTGGGATTTGGGGGTCCCCTTGTTAAAGGGGGCTTCCAGATTGTGATAAGCTCCCCGCTCGCATATCCCCACAACCACCGGGGGATGGGGGATGAGGCCCTTGTCTGCATCAACAAGGGGACAAGGTGTATTGGGGGGACCCCAAAGCTCCCTCGACATGTTAAAGGCAAGCAGCCTGGTATGGTTCAGGAGGGGGTGCTGGCTCGTCCCCCCCCATGCTGGCCTGCCTGGCTGCTTGCTCGGATAAGGGTCTGGTATGGGTTTTGGTAAAAAAAAGAGAGATAACGGCGCAAAGACCAACTGAGTAATAATAAAATTAAGCCAAATAATAATACACTAGCCAAGTATCCAAAATCCACTGGTGGCTGCAACCTTAGGAGTAGAAGCAAAAACTCTGGAAGACAAGAATAAAAACCAGGTGCGTCAGACTCAGTGCAGTATTTTGGTATCTATTTAATAGAATTAAAAACAAGCCAAATGGCTACTCGCAAGAAAGAAGTAAATACAGGCACATAATGCAGGGTCCAAGGGGCAAAGTCATTCAGCGGTCCAAGCTGCTGTCCATGCGATGTAAAGGTGGCAGGTGATGTGGACAGTAAGCCTTTTGAGAGTAGAGTAGCAGTGTAGCGGTGTAGCCTCTGATGTTATTCGAAAGGCCTGGGAGCTACAGCACACAGGCGTACTGTGCAACGAACAGCAACCGGAAGCCGGAACCGGAAGTGCGCTCCAGCCTGGAACGCAAAAAACGAGGACGAGGACATCACGGAAGTGACGTGATTAGGGCAGCCAATAGGATGACGCATTTCACAGCATCCACTGTTTCTTCAGATCCAGCTGACTGATCAGCAGATCATGTATAAATAGGCTAAAGGGGAGAGGACAAAGAAACGTCCCTAACCGATATAAAGCTGCAAACAAACATAGGCATGGATTCATACTATGGATAAACCCTAGATCGTCATACACATATAGCGCCGATATAGAGAAAGACTATAAAAAATATACTATTAATGTGCATCTATATTTAAAAAAATAAGTATAAAAAAATGAGTATAAAAAATATTATAGAAAAATAAAAATATATAGATAAAATGTAAATAGGCCTAATACAGCAAGGAAAATGAAAATGAATATGGTAATTTTATCACATCTATATCAGAATATTATGGGGGATATATAGAATTAATAAAATGTGTAATATAATCTGATATAAAATTTACATTAGTTGCATCATAGGATCATAAAAACAGACACATTCACCATCAGATAAAAGAATCAAGACACACAGTGTGTGTTTATAGATTCTTAATCTTATAATATGGTATATCTAGGCATGCGTTTATATGGATAAACACATGCAAGTAAAACCTGACATAAAAAATGGTATGGGGAAACCATGAACATAGACAGATTGAAGGACCCCACGCCATTTAAAAAAAAAAAATTGCCATGAAGTTCCCTTTAAAATCTATGCCAGACCCAAAGGCCCTGGAATGGACTGGGGGGGGGGGGACCCATGCTGTTTTTTTTCATTAATTCTGTCATAGGGTTCCCCTTAACCACTTCAATGCACTGTATATACTGTACACTGACTGCACTGTGTATATATATATATATATATATATATATATATATATATATATATATATGTATATGCTAAACTGCCTGCATGCCACTAACTAACCTGCCTCTAGCTAATGTTCTCTCAATCATTACACTATTTACAGTCCCTGTGTAAGCAGCCTTACAAAGTGTGGGGCGTGGACTCAGCCCCCTAAGCCATTATTGGCTAAAGGTACTCTGCCTTAAGCCAATCATGGCTCTCACAGCAGAGCCCGCTGTGATTGGCCAAAACATGAAGGTCAGATGGATCAAAAATAGACAACTGGATTCAGTCAGCGCAAAACCACAATGTAGATCTTAACCTAAGCAGCTGAACACTTAAGGCCAATATATTGCAATCCTTAAATAGACACAAAATAGTGCAGCGCTAAAATATACTAAAAAATACATAGGGATAATAACTAACTGCTATAAAACACATAAAGAGTCCCAGGTTATGAAGTTTGAAAGCCAAGGATGACCCAAATGAATACACCAGCAGATAAGAGTGAACTCCTCAATAGTGATCAGGGTGCTCAAGACGATTATAATTAGTGTGCATCCTTGTCTGTGCTTCTACCACCATAGACACAGGCCACTCACCTTAATCTATGGACCTCTGAATTAACAGAAAGGTCATTCAAGCAGTCCCCACTGGGGCAATCATAGGATGATAATCTGCCTCTTAGCCGATCCAACAATAGAAATCCAGCCTCAATAGTGCAGCAGCAATGTAAGTAGCATTTTTATTTTCAATAAAAGACGGTTTTAGTTAAAAACGGAGAGCACTATATATGTCTCATTAATTTTACCTTAACTGCATAAGATTACACTGCTGCTGCACTATTGAGGCTGGATTTCAATTGTTGGATCAGCTAAGAGGCAGATTTTGATCTTATGATTGCCCCAGTGAGGACTGCTTGAATGACCTTTCTGTTAATATAGTGGCGTATAGGAGAAATTGCCCGCATCCCTATTATGGAACACAAAACAAAAAGAAAAAAATATTTGTCCCTGTAGATGCATTTCACAAGCAAACCATCCATACATTTTATTTGGCCCTATAGAAACATTGCATGAACAAAATGTCTGTGTATATTACATAACCTTTCTTCACAAATCATAAGTCTGTTAATTATAGTATTTATTGTAATAATGTAAACATCTTAAATTATTATATACTGTACATGTTAATATTTTACATGCTAATAATAATAACATTATTTTGTATATTTGCATCTGAATGTTAAATATAATATATACTGAAAATCTAGCAAAAGAAACTACAAAACTTTATAACTTTTATTTCTCTTGGCATAGTTGATACTGGAAAGCAGTTCTTTAGCAAAGTATTATTAGACCTTTTCAGAGAACAGCAAGAGTTTATTCTATTAGATGAAAGTTTGCAGACACATTTGGACTTTTGTACTTCTTGTGTCTTACTCAGTAAAATCTTTTACTATCGCTGTTGTGTTAGATTCCCCTAATAGGTGATAGCTGGTTACCATATGATGACAATATTTCACACATTGCAGCAGATTGTAGAGAATAGTAAAGCCGGTGACATCATTCTTCATTATTAGAGTGATTGTAAACCTTCTGTGTGCCGTTCTCCCGGGACTACTGACACCTGAGCTGAGCGCTCATTAGAGACACCACAAGACCCACACATGATTACAGTGGTGGGACCGCTCCATTCACAATAGAACAAAAGAACAATTAAGTCACCAAAGAACCAATGTGATATTTTATTGGATGAAAGTTTCTGCCGGATTCCCCCAGGAAACAGACACTGAATTTACTGATCACCATCTGCTTTCCCATGCAAACTGTCATTATACAAGTCTTACTATGTCTCTTTCACTTTAACTATTCATTGATCCATCTAGTTTATATGAATAGTAATAAGATACAAGTTAATAAATGAATAAATAAAATAATAGTAAAATCAATATTATTATTATTATCTTTTTTTTAAAAATTTATATGATTGTACAGTGATCTTTAATGTGTACATTACAGCCCTAGTTTGCAATTAATTTTGAACAATCAGTTATTGATGCTTTTGGGAATTTTGTCCCTATAAGGTGCAGTATATAACGCAGATTAACCATTTAATTAAGATTAATTCTTTAAAAAATACATAAATATATAAATAAATAATAGATAAATAAATTAAAGAATGGGACTGGCCTTCTGTGTATTAAATTGTACTTGCACTAAGCTAAATGACATGTCAGAAAAAAATCCTGTTCACTATGCTGACATACCAAAAAAAAAAAATTATGTATGAGTGCTTATAGTGTACAGGATACATATACATGCATGAGCAGTTCAAAATGTTCCACATATGGCTTTTTACTTTTTACAAATTATTCTTTATACAGTCTTCTTTAATAATAAATATTTATTTTTCAATAGTTATTTGTTAAGTTTTCATAAGTAAGAACAACGTTTACAAAAGCATTAGAACCACCTGTCTATGTTTTACATAAATGTAAAACATAGAATATTCTACGTCATTACACTAGCTAGTTTTGGATTATTTAATCTGTTGGACATTGATTATTCCCACTTCCCGCCCGGTCAATAGCATATTGACGTCCGGGAAGTGGTTGCAATATCCTGACTCGGCGTCATATGACGTCCAGCAGGATAACATGGCGGCGCAGCGCGGCAATCGGGGACAGCGTGTGTCCCTCAGACACAGCGTTTCCCCGATCACGGTAAACAGCCAATGAATTTGGCTGTTTACCACGTGATCGGCTGTGTCAAAGTCACAGCTGATCATCTGTCACAACAAACTCGGCAGCGTGCACTGTGCGTGCAGCCGAAGGCATGCAGAGCAGGGATCGAGGGAAGCGAGTGTCCCTTGGACACAGCGCTTCCCCGATCAGGGTAAACAGCCAATGAAATTGGCTGTTTACCATGTGACCGGCTGTGTCCAATCACAGCCGGTCACAAATGTAAACATTGAGTAGCTGTTACTATCTGATCCCTGCTCTTTCCTCACACACCGATCATGTGAGGAGAGAGCAGGGATCAGTGAGTGAAATCAGTGTCTGTCTGACATTTTATTGTATTGTACTGTACTGTGCACAACACGCCCCCCCAATAAAGAGGACCTGTCACACAGCCCAGCCAATCAGCCCATCTGTCAATCAGCCCATCTGTCAATCAGCCCATCTGTCACAGGCCCACCGCCATCAGTACCGCCACACAGGCTACCAGTACCGCCATCGGTACCACCACCAGTACCGCCACTAGTACCGCCATCAGGCCCACCATCTATACTGCCACACAGGCTGCTAACAGTATCGCCACTAGTGCCGCCATCGGTACCACCACCACCCATATCGCCACCTGTACCGCCATCACCATCTGTACCGCCACCACCACCAGTACCGCCATCGGTACCACCACCACCTGTACCACCACTGGTACCGCCACCACCACCACCACCCATACCGCCATCGGTATCACCACACAGGCCCGCCACTAATACCTCAATCGGTACCACTACCACCAGCAGTACCATTACACAGGCCCACCAAAAAGCATTGCCATAATGTCCCAAAGGGTTTACACACCTGAGGAGGCATATGAGATTCTTGCCATGTTGGATGATGAGAGCAGTGGGGAGCTCCCATCATCCGATTCTGGTTCAGAATACGAGCCAGTGGAGGATAGTGTATCAGAGTCCGAGTCCGCGGAGGAAACCGTCCCTCCCAAAAGAATGAGATCAGGACCGAGATCAGGACCAAGATCAGGACCAAGATCAGGACCAAGATCAGGAGATCTGCCCACCATCAGCAGCGCCAGACCTCAGGAAGAGGAGCCCAGTACAAGTACTGGAATTACACGCCCAACCCGAAGAACCCAGCCCCAGTCCTACCTTCCCGATGCCCTGGCAAACCCCCTATGGTTGCCTGCCAACTCAGGATCCGCTATCATCCCCCCTTTCACCGCACAGCCAGGTGTGCAGCCCGACACTACAAGTTTTTCTCTATTCGATTATTTTTCTTTATTTTTTCCACAAGATTTTCTGCAAAATATGGTGGATCAAACTAATTTGTATGCATCCCAATTTATTGCTGCCAACCCCAATTCTTCCTACGCCCGCATGTTCCAGTGGCGATGTGTCACACTGGATGAATTTAAATTGTTTTTGGGCCTTACTTTCAATATGGGGCTTACAAAAAAGAACGAAGTCCATGCATATTGGTCCACCAACCCCATCCAACACATGCCCATATATTCCGCTATCATGTCCAGGACAAGATACGACATGACTATGCGTTTTCTCCACTTTAATGACAATTCACAATGCCCTCCCCGAGATCATCCCAACCATGACAAATTGTACAAGATAAGCCCCCTAATCAATTCCTTTTCCCAGCGATTTAGAGAAGTTTTCATCCCAGACCAAAAAATTTGTGTGAACGAGTCCCTCATACATTTCACTGGCCGACTGCACTTCAAGCAGTATATACTAAACAAGAGAGCCAGGTATGGGCTGAAATTAAATAAATTATGTGATCGAGCCACTGGATACGTCTTCACATTCTGGATCTACGAAGGCAAAGACTCCCAGCTCCAGCCCCGTGACTGCCCCACATATATTGGAACCAGTGAGAAAATTGTCTGGGAGCTGACATACCCCCTGTTTGAAAAAGGATACCATCTATATGTCAACAACTATTATACCAGCCTGCCCCTTTTTCGTCATCTTTACAGTAAAAAAACTCCGGCCTGTGGTACCTTAAAAAAAAAACGTGAGGGATTTCCACAAAATCTTTTGGCAAAAAAGTTGCAAAATGGAGAATCGGCATTCATGAGGAACAAGGAGGTGTTGGCCATGAAGTGGAGGGACAAGAAAGATGTCCACATCCTCTCTACCATCCACAATGACACCGTGGTGGAGATCCAAAGAAGACGCGGCCCCATTGTAAAGCTCGAATGTGTCCACGACTACAATATGTATATGAGGGGGTGGATTTAAATGATCAGATGCTACAGCCCTATTTATCAACCAGAAAGTCCCATTACTGGTACAAGAAAGTTGCATTTCACCTGTTTCACATGGCCCTTTTTAATTCGTTTGTCTGCTACCAAAAAGCAACTCAAAACCAACAAATCACCTACCTCAAGTATATTGAAGACATTGTCACTGCCCTCATTTACCAACAAGGTCCCGCCCCAGGAAGCATTCAATCTGATAATGTGAGTCGACTTCACGAGCAACACTTTCCCTATAGCATTCCCCCCACAGAATCTGGAAGAAGACGCCAAAAGAAATGCCGTGTATGCAGCAGAGGAGGAGTAAGAAGAGATTCCAGCTATTATTGTCCCCAATGTCCCTCCCAACCTAGCCTGTGCATCGGAGATTGCTTCAAAAATTATCATACATCCATCCAATATTAGTTCCCTTTATTATTACCAGTAGATATAGACTTCTCAAGGATTAGTGTGAAAGGGTTGCCATCATCCCTGAACAATATACAATAGGAACCTCATTTGATTGGGATTTTTAATGCAACAAAAGAAAGAAATTTAATTTTTAAAAAATTAGATAAGTTTTATTTATACAAAAATTGTTAAAAAGTGATTAAACATATGGAGATATACATTTACAAAGAATAAAAGATGATACACTACAGAAGTGGCAAAGAATTATATGATCCAACGCGTTTCAAAATGATTAAATTTCTTCTTCAGGGATACATTTTTGCCATTATCTGAAAGGCATAAAGGTAACATAAGTATACAAACATATATATATATTTTTTACAACCAACAAAAAAATATGTAAGGAGGCTTACAGTAATCATGATTGACCCAGCAGGTTCTCAGCGTGACACTCCAAAACCCCAACCAGCCTGATAATGGTCTTATATCGCGCAAAGGAGCCCCCAGATATTAAGATCCAATAAGAGACGCCTAATGTCCCAAGCAGAAAGAAGACGCTGGGGGAAAGGGGAATGTGAAATCTGAAAAAAATACATATAAACAAACACTCATCATCTGTAAGGGAGATAATGCATCCATGGAAAAAAAAAAAAAAAAAAACTAACCTTGTAACGGAGATGCAGGTTTTTGTGCCTTCAAAGGCGAAAAGATTCAGTATGCAATAAAAAGAAGAAGAAATTCCCCTTCCTGAGAACAAGAGGAAGAGGGATCAGAATGAAAAAATGCAAAAATGAATGAACATTATATATTTAGCTGAATGACGAATTTCTCCCCCCTTTCACCTTCCTATCTATCTATACCATATATAGCCTATGGATCTAGCAGTTGGAATGATGATGTCTACTGGGGTATATTTCTATTTATATACAATTTTTTCATGCAGTGTATAATGTTGTATAATGATGTTTCGTGAGCGGGCTGGGAGAACTTTATGTTCCCCCAGTCCCGTCCACGACATATTCCTTCATGATTTATCTATTTATTTATTTATATATATTTGTTTGCTTCGGTTCTCATGTTTTGACTGTTTCCCGGGTGATCTTCCAATTGCCCCCACTCGGGTCTGTGGTCATATCGCGCACCCGGCACAGGTGGGGGCCCGAACTTAAGTTTGGGGGCCCCTGTTTTTTCCATTGCCACTCGAGGCGTCTACTGGACGCCATCTTGTGGCATTTGATGGATTTTTCTGTGTCGGGGGCTTTTGTTCTCCTTGAGGATTTATCCTTCTTTGGATATGTTTCCTCCCAAAAAGTCTCTGCTTCAACACTGGATATGGGGTATTCTTCCCACATGTCCAGCTATTTATGACAATTTTTGAGTCACCCGTTATAATCTATTTTTTAGAGACCCTGCTGTACACTTTGCTATGATTTTCTAATTCACAGGGGTGGGAACTGTCTTTGGACGGGCCCCCTTACATGCGCGGATCCGATGAGGGGCATTTTTTGCCCCCTCTGGGATCGGGCTTTGGATTGTTTTTGTTTGGCAGTCCGTGTTTGTGTTTTTTTTTTTTTTTTTTTTTGTTTTATTTGTTTATGGGCGTCCTGCTGGTCGTGGACGTGTTTTTGGGGGGGCGGAGCTGAATGTCGGCCTGTTTCTCCCCATCTGCCTCCTGGCCTATGGGCGCTCTACCAGTGTCAGCAAGGTATGTCTCTCGTCTGCGTCTTTCCGGTTGCTGACGTGGGGGGAGGGCGGGGCGGGAAGCCGGCCTGTCTCCCCTCACGTCCGGATATACGGGCGCATGTATGACCTCTATTGTGAGCGGCGGAAGTGACGTTGCCTACGTCTTTTGGGGCGGCGTCATCTCCCCGCGCTCGTCAATCAATTCATCAGCACAGACTTATAAGGAGAACGCCGGGAGCCCTCGAGCCGCCAGCGTCATTTCTCTGCTGCTTGCTGCTAAGATTGGACAACTTTGGGTTTGTGCTTGGACTCAGGGCGGATCTTTGTTTTTTCCTCCTGGACCCCTGGTGGATTCTATACTTACCTATACTCATCTGCGGGAGATATGCTGTAAAACCATGGTAAGCTTTAAATCACTATTTTCATTGATGGATATTTTCCATTTCCAGCTACCTCCTCTCCAAACTCTTTTCCCTACTTGTGGACAATATCTGGGAAGTGAGAAATGCATATATATTATATGTTTTTTAGTCATTCTTCTCCTCTTGGGGTTAATTCCACTCTTTCATGGTACTCTCAGTTTTCAGTGCCTGTATATGAATTTACTCACCGATATTCTGACATTAAAAAAAGAAAAATTTTTTTTTTTTTTTTTTAATATTCGTCATTCAGCTAAATATATAATGTTCATTAATTTTTGCATTTTTTCATTCTGATCCCTCTTCCTCTTGTTCTCAGGAAGGGGAATTTCTTCTTCTTTTTATTGCATACTGAATCTTTTCGCCTTTGAAGGCACATAAACCTGCATCTCCGTTACAAGGTTATTTTTTTATTTATTTTTATTTTTTTCCATGGATGCATTATCTCCCTTACAGATGATGAGTGTTTGTTTATATGTATTTTTTTCAGATTTCACATTCCCCTTTCCCCCAGCGTCTTCTTTCTGCTTGGGACATTAGGCGTCTCTTATTGGATCTTAATATCTGGGGGCTCCTTTGCGCGATATAAGACCGTTATCAGGCTGGTTGGGGTTTTGGAGTGTCACGCTGAGAACCTGCTGGGTCAATCATGATTACTGTAAGCCTCCTTACATATTTTTTTGTTGGTTGTAAAAAATATATATATATGTTTGTATACTTATGTTACCTTTATGCCTTTCAGATAATGGCAAAAATGTATCCCTGAAGAAGAAATTTAATCATTTTGAAACGCGTTGGATCATATAATTCTTTGCCACTTCTGTAGTGTATCATCTTTTATTCTTTGTAAATGTATATCTCCATATGTTTAATCACTTTTTAACAATTTTTGTATAAATAAAACTTATCTAATTTTTTAAAAATTAAATTTCTTTCTTTTGTTGCCTTAAAAATCCCAATCAAATGAGGTTCCCTTTATTATTACCAGACTGCCATTTTCCCATTTGCCTGCTACCATGTTAATTAACTGACCCTGGCCTGTTTACCGACGATGTCTTTGCTTGCCGATTTAAACCACGTTTCTGACTTCCACGTGCACCAACCTCAGCCTGTTTACTGACAATGCCTCTGCCTGATGATTTAAACCATGTTTCTGACTTCCACATGCACCAACCTCAGCCTGTTTACCCACTATGCCTTTGCCTGCCGATTTAAACCACGTTTCTGACTTCCACGTGCACCGACCTTGGCCTGTTAATCGACCATGTTTTTGCCTGCCACTTGGACTGATCTTTTGGCCATCTACTTTAGTGCACAGGGGTCTCGCATATGTGAGGGGCTTCAGAATAGCGTTCTGAGTAGAGAAAAACAGTTTTTCGTTTTCTGTGCTCCTTGAACAGGGTCTGGTTGCCCCGAGGCTTCAAAGTGATTTGGGTGGGAGAAGCCTCTACCCCTGTTCCCCTGGCCCTAAGCTTGATGGTCCTTCCTGCTGCCTGGACCAATACTTTGGCTGTGCTGACCATATTGCTGCCAGTAATGACCCATGACATTATGGACCATGTTTTTCCTGCTGATGGACTAATACTTTGGCTGTGTTGACCATATATCTGTCTGCTGCCTCTACTGACTTTGGACAGTATTTCTGCCGGGACACCTCTGCCTGCTACCTGGACCTGTGCTTTGGCTGTACTCTGGCTGTGCTCTGGCTGTGATGACAGTATCTCTGCCTATACGAACTATGGACAGTATTCCTGCCTGCTGCCTGGATGATTGCTTTTTCTGTCGCTGACCTCATTCCTGCCTGCTGCCTGGACCGATGCTCTCCTCTGTGGACCACTGCACTTCTAAAACCACAGGTAATCTTTTGTTATTTGGTATGTACCTGCTATGTTTTAGAAATATGAAGGGCCTTCAAAGATGTGATCGGTATTCAGAAAATATGTGTAATTAATGCTGCTAGAATGCCTGGAGGTGCTACTTGGATTTTGGGCCTCTGTATGTGGCCAGTCTGTGTAAAAGTCTCAAACATGTGGTATCGCCATACTCAAGAGGAGTAGCAGAATGTAATTTGGGGTGTAATTTTTGCTATGTACATGCTATGCGTTATAAATATCTTATAAAGGGACAACTTTGTGTAAAAAAATGCATTTTCATTTTTTCTCCACATTTTCCAAAAACTTCTGGAAAAAAATGAACCATTCAAAAGACTCATTATGCCTCACAGATTATACATTAGGGTGTGTGCTTTCCAAAATGGGTTCATTTTGTGGATAATTCCATTGTTCTGGTGCTCCAGGGCCCTCAAAAATGTAATAGGTGGTTGAAAAAGGATATGTGCAATTTATGCTTGTAAAACGCATGAAAGTGCTACTTCAATGTTGGCCCTGTGTATGTGGCCAGGCTGTGTAAAAGTCTCACACATGTAGTATCGCTATACTCAGGAGGAGTAGCAGAATGTATTTTGGGGTGTAATTGCAATTATGCATATACTGTGTGAGAGAAATAACCTGTTAATATGACCAGTTTGTGTAAAAAAAAAAAAAAATCTTAATTTTCCCAAGAATTGTGGGAAAAAATTACAACTTCAAGAAACTCACCATGCCTCTTAGTAAATACATTGGACTGTCTACTTTCCAAAAAGGGGTCATTTGGGGGGTATTTGTACTTTCCTGGCTTGTTAGTGTCTCAAGAAATGAGATAGGCCTTCAGGTGAGATAGTACATCAGGTGTGATCAATTTTCAGTGATTGGCACCATAGTTTGTAGACTCTATAACTTTCACAAAGACCAAATAATATACATTGATTTGGGTTATTTTTACCAAAGATATGTAGCAGTATAAGTTTTGGCACAAATTTATGAAGAAAAATGACTTATTTGCAAAATTTTACAATAGAAACTAAAAAAAGTATGTTTTTTTCCAAATTTTCGCAGTTTTTTTGCTTATATCACAAAAAATAAAAAACCCAGTGGTGATTAAATACCACCAAAAGAAAGCTCTATTTGTGAGAAGAAAATGATAAACATTTTGTTTGGATACAGTGTAGCATGACTGAGTAATTGTCATTCAAAGTGTGAGAGCGCTGAAAGCTGAAAATTGGTCTGGGCGGGAAGGTGCATAACTGCCTGGTATTGAAGTGGTTAAGTGAGGGAATGGAGTTGGCCCTCTCGCTCCGACACCCCTACTGCGATCAAACTGTGTCATGGGCTGTGGGGCCAACTACCGCTTCACAGAGCATTTCTGATCATCGATGTTTGTATATTATGGTTGGGATTGCTCATTATAAAAGAACAATAAAGTTTGAAGAGAAGTAGATAGGGAAGAGATGGAAGAAAAGAAGGGAAAGCGAGCAGGAAAGGAGGCGAAGGGTAGAGGCAAAAAATCAAGTATCTCCTGACGGAACTCTAAATTGGGTTTATCAGCCCTATGAAGGGTTCAAAGGGGTGTGTATATAGTCAGCCCATGGTTCCCAAGTGGCTTTGAACTTCCTTACTGTATCTTGAAGTATGCTGACAATCTTCTCCTGAGCCATGATCCATGAGATCTTCTTAGAAGCCTTTTTAATAGGAAAATTTAATAAGGCTATGTGTGGAGCTTTTGTGACTTGGAAACGTCTAATTTTATGTACCATGGCAAATATTGTATTCCAGAATCTTCCTTTTTTGGGGCATTCCCACCAGATGTGGGTCATGGAACCCATGCGAGAGCAGTCTCAGAAACAAAGGGGAGAGGCTGTGGGGTAGAGTTTGGCCAGCCTTGTGGGTACCAAGTACCATCATGTTATTACCTTGAGTCCTGCTTCAATCAATTAAACATTTAAAATTCCTTGGTAGGCCCTTGAGGTTGCAGTGTACCATTCTTCTATGTCCCACTCCCGTGAGAGGTCCCTTTCCCATTGTGTCATATAGCTGGGTTTAGAATTGACCCTCGCAATTGACTCCTAGATCACCAAGATTCCTCCTCTCTGCTCCATGGCCAGAGCACACCAGTGTTCGTATGGTGTAATGTTAGGAGGGGAAGATTTATTCTTCCACAATGAGTGGAGAAAATTGGAAATCTGGAGGAATTTAAATCTCTCAGAGGTGGACATTTCTAGTTTGCCGATACAATGGTTAAGGGTGAGTGGGCCAGCAAGATTAAAGAAGTGCCTGATTCTGTTTATCCCCTTGTCCAACCACCATTGAAATTCTTTAATATTCATTCCAGGAAAGAATTGTGGATTGTGGAATAGAAAGGCGAGCGAGCGGATCTGGGAAGTTAATTCTGTGTGACCTTTTAGGCCAGTGGTCATCAGCCCTGTCCTCAGGGCCCACTAACAGGCCAGGTTTGCAAGATAACTGAAATATATCACAGGTGAGATCAATTGCTGCTCAGTGATTGCAGTATTCTTGTCTGCATCTCCCAAAGGTAATACATAAAACCTGGCCTGTTAGTGGGCCCTGAGGACAGGGTTGATGACCACTGTTTTCTCATAATGAATATGAGTGGGAAAGTGTTGGAGACAAAATTGATGGGCGATTTTTAGGGGGAAAATAATAGAAACCTTCGCGCCAGTGGTGTCGATAGCAGATAATATATATGAATTACATATACTGGTGGTACATCTAGTAAGAAAACATTCCCAACAATAAAAAAATTTGTGGAAATATATAAACAATCAGTGTAAGCTGCTCCCCAATTTTTGAGTAATTCAAAAAAATAGATAATCAAAAAAAGGAATGTAAGAAAGATAGGGGGTGCTAGATACCATAATATTCAAGTGCTCCAAAAAATATATATATATCTCCTGCATTACCAAAAAAATGGAAATGTAAGAAAGCTAGGGGGCGCTAGATACCATACTATTCAAGTGCTCTAAATAAATATATCTCCTGTGTTACCAAAAAAAAATGAAAATCATAATATTGACAAATCATAGTTGGATTACACATTGAAGTGCCCACATTAGTGAAAACATATATAGTGGTTGATTGTCCACATAAAAAAGTGATTGAAGTAGTTGAAGTGATATCTTTCAATATTATCCCAATCTTGTTGCTGTAAACAAAAGGTTTTCCATCACCAAAGAAACAAAAGAAAAGAAAAACACCTCAAAGTAGTAGATATCTGCTTACCAGATACCAATGATTACTTTAGTTAAAAAGAGAGTCACTAGCGCTTGTGCAGGGTTGTGCCTGCTCACATGGATGGCCGGGCTGTGGTTGGTATTATAGGCATGGATCATTCCCGTCAGGCTCATTCAAGATAGGATAAGGATACATAGGAAACAAAAACAGTCTCCATAGCGTAAAACCATTTATTAAAAAAGTAAACAAATTAAAAAGCCAAATGGCCGCTTACATTGGTGGGTGCCTACCCGGCACTGGGGCTGCTTGCATGTCAGGATGACTTCGCAGTCAGAAAAAGCCTTTCATGTCTCCTCCACCCTGGCGTGCGTTCCAGCTTACACAGGGGGGCAGCCAAAGGATCCGGATGTTGTTGGATGATAGGACATGTGACCACGTACCGCTCCGACGTACGTTTAGTAGTGAACGTCTTTAGGGGGACACCACATTGGGTAATTAAGAGTGAAGTGAGGTACTGCCTGATGTTCCATATGGACCTAATCTGGTTTGATTGCTTATTGAGTCATTAGAAGCAATCTCAGCTCAAGTCTCGCCTGATTTAGTTGCTCTAATATGTGGGATGTAGACTTCTGCTTGTGTGCTGGTTCTAACTGTTTGATATTGGACAAGATATTGTTTAGCTGCTGTGTCTTTTGCCTCTTCTCCACCAATCTTAATTTCATCATAACCCTTGGATAAATCCCTTATGTGAGCTCCATAAGGAGAAGGGGATGGCGGCAGATGGAGCATTGATTTCAAAAAATATTTCAGTCAATTTTGTATGTGGTTTTTACTGTATGTTCTGGTTGAGACATCATCAAGACGTCATTGCGCCAGCGGTTTGCTCTCGTCCCCAGCCCTCCCCTCCCCACCGTAATGGACACTGGGGCATGGTCTGATCATGTGATATTGCCAATATCCGATTTGAGCACATTTTGGAGTAAGAACTTATCGATCAGAAATAAGTCTATATGAGAGCAAGTATTATGTGCGTGGGAGAAAATGTTTAGTTCTTTTCTGTTGATGACAACGCCAAACGTCAAATAAAGAGGAGGTTTCTAAAACTTGTGACAGCGTATTTCTATGGGGGTGGTGAGGTGACGGGGTGGTGGTGTGCATTTGTCGGTTAGATACAGCATTGTAGTCTCCACATAGAATAATGTGACCTTGGCACATAGGTTGGATCTTCTTCTAAATCTCCTGTAGTGAAGAAATCGGTTTGACTAGGGTAAATAGACATTGATGATGGAGTACAGAACGTTGTTGATCTGACATATTAGCACTGCGTATCAACCCTGTGTGTCAGTTTCAGTATTCACAAGTTTGAACGCGATCGTATCTCTGACCCCAATCAGCACTCCTCTCTTCTTCGATGGGGCATTGGAAGTAAATACATGTGGAAAATGTGGGCATCTTATTGGCAGCGAAATGGGTTTTCTGTAGGCAAAACACTGCACAGTCCAACCTGATAGCATCCTTCAAAGCCATTTGTCTTTTGGCTGGGCTGTTCAGGCCTTTTACGTTTAAAGAGGAAATTTTGAATGGCATTGTTTTGTTGGGTAAGTCAACCGCTAGTGAAGAGGATAAAAGAATAAAGAGGGAAGTCTAGTTTTGTAGTACTATATGTGTCATGTTTGATAAGGTAAGACAAATACATATTGTAGGTTATAGATACAGAGGCTCAATCATTAGGGGGATCGAGCTGATCCGGAGCTGTATGCTTCAGTATGCTCCACTCACGCAGTAGGCAAATTCTGTCAGCTAGAGAAGTGACCGTGCCTACCAAACAGATAGAGGCATCGCTCACCTCAGGAGCTGAGTTTGTACATGGATGAGGCTTATGCTTGGCTTTATCAGGGCTGGAAGAGCTGGATGAGGCTTGGGGAGCATATCCCTTTTGGTGCTGTGTGCGGCCGAAGTTGGGAGAGAAATGCTGCAGATGTCCTTCCCCTGTGCTGGAACGGCTGTGTGAGCAGTGCTGTGATCTGCCGGCGCCATCTTGGCCATGAGAGCGGCACAGTTGGGAGAGGAAATCTGTCATTCTCACAGGCTGGAATCAGTCCTGTTAGGACATGAGGCCTGTTATTGCCCGACATAGTTTCAAGAAACTATTAGATATGCACCTCAATGATCGCAACATACAGGCATATAATAGACATATAATCACACACATAGGTTGGACTTGATGGACTTGTGTCTTTTTTTGACCTCACCTACTATGTAACTATGTAACTATGACTCTATTGGCGGCGAAACCGCAGTTCTCTGAGGCTCTGTGTGTTGATAGAAAGCTCCGGCGAGCAGACAGCAGACAGAGCAGAGAGATTAAGTGGCCATCTTCTCCGCTTGCCGGCCATGCCCTCGTTATTTCTCATTTTATGCTTTCGCTTTAAGCATCAGTAAATCACTGCTCATTTAAAAATTATGTTTTTTACAAACTTTTTTTCATTGATGCATGTCCCCCAGGGCAGTACCCAAACCCCCATAACCATTGTATGCCCAATTACTTGCATATAAGCCTTTAAAATGGGCACTTTTGATTTTTCTAGTGCGGGTCCCAAAGACTTCAATGGGGTTTGTTCTTGTCTCTGACTCTAGGATAATTTAGACTATACAAAGATCAGGGTACTTTACCAAGGTGGATAACTAAATAGGTGATATAATGCTTTTCCACTATGAATTGGGATGAGTCAATCCAGCTTTGAGACACATGTGGGTTAAGCGCCAAAATTTCACTCTTATCAAAATTAATTTGTAGCCCCGAGCAGGTTCGAAAGGTTGCAAACAGTTCTTGGAGTTTAAATTAGAAAATTCAAAAATTCATAAATTCGAGATTTGAATATTGGAAAATCTGGAAATTTGAAAATTCGAAAATTCAGAAACCTGGAAATTCAAAGATTTGAAAATCCAAAAATACGAAAGAAAATCCAAAAATTCGAAAGGACGAGATTTTGAAAATTTGAAATAAAAACTAACTAACTATTAATAACTAACTATTAAATTATAGGTACTGGAATTTCCCTTTAAATTTGGCTGTTAGTGAAGGAATACAAATTTATCCAAAGTCACAAATTAACCAAAATAACGAATGCCACATCTAAACAAATGGAATGGAAATAATAATAATAAAATGTTTTTATTATTATTTTTTTATATCAATATTTTTTTTATTGAAATTTTCATTTAAAACAGTATACAAATCAAGTAAGGTAATTCGATATACACAATGGACATCCAGTTATACGTCTTTGGTTAACAGGTACACATAAAGTTTCCAGACATGGAATTATTTAAAGTGGGTGGTATCAAAATATCAATGTTTTTATTAGTATTATTGTTATTTATTATTATGAATTCATTATGTACTATTCGTTTAGATGCGGCTTTCAAAATTTTGGATAATTCATATGTGTTACATTGACTAACAGCCAAATTTGAAAGGAAATTCCAATACCTATACTTTAATAGTTAGTAATAGTTAAGTTATTATTAGCTAGTTATTATTTCAGATTTTGGAATTTTCAGGTTTTTTAATTTTTGGATTTCGTTCTTATTTTCAGATATTCGTTCTTTGAATTTTTATGCTTATTTTCAGATTTTCAAATTTTCTAATTTACAAATTTCTGGATATTGAAATTTACGAATATTCAGAAAACTTTGTTAAACAGGTTTTTGTTAATTCGAATATTTCCGGATTAACAAATTTGTTGAAATTCGTTAAAATACAAATTCGGAACAAAACTAATTGCACTTGTTTATCCAGGACAGGCAAGTGTCCTATTATTAAAAGTCAGCAGCTTTAGAATGTGCATCTGCTGGCTTCTAATTTTTGGAGGAGTGGGCGGACCTCCATTTTAGGAGCTTGAGTTTTATGGGGATTGACCGCTAGACCTGAAATGTGGGCAATCGTGTTAATTTTGCCTCCAGTTTACCCACTTGCCGACATCCTAACTGGGAAAATATGTCATTACTTTGACACTTAATACAAGGATTATGGATGCAGCTATATGCCATATACCCAGAATTTAAATTCTCCTCAGGCGCCATTCTATTTAAAGTGATTCGAGTGACTGATTAGCCGCTGGATCACTTTTAGAAGTGGCTTTCCGGTGGCAATCAGGTTTACTGTACCTGGCTGCTTGGTAAGCCTGAGAACTGATCCAGTGCTGGTGGCGGCTGGCTACAGAGATAAACAGAGGAAATAGGGCCTCTGCTCATCTCTATGGTCTAGGAGGACGGGAGTGACATCATTAATTAATTTCCGGTTCACTGGCAATGTAAACAAGGCATTTTATTTCAAAGCATCAGATTATTATTTTTTTTATTCTGATGCTTTCCATTGCAGAGGAGAGATGTGGGGTCTTATTGACATCACATCTCTCCATAAAGAGGAATTGTCATGCTTTATTTTTGTCACAATAAATGTTTACATTTCTTGTGATGGCAATAAAAATGATTAAAAAAATGTAAAGGGACAGTGTAAAAATAAAAAAGCAATAAAAAAAAGAGTAATAATATATATATTTTTTAAAGAACCCCGGTTTCCTGTGCTTGGGGGCAGAAGCAATTGAATACACATATGTAAACGGTGTTTGCATCACACATGTAAGGTATCGCTGCAAATGTCAGCGCAAGAGCAATAATTCTAACACTAGACCTCCTCTGGAATTCCAAGCTGGTAACCTGTAAAATTAAAGCTTAGCCTAAGGAGATTTTTAAGTAGAGTAATTTGGCGCCATTCCAAAAGCTTGCCATTTTAAAGCATGACATGTTTGATATCTAGCGTAACATCATCTTTCATATTTTACAAACAAATTGTGTTTTATTTGTGTTTTATTGTGTTTTATTTTTTTAATTCCTTAAAGTGTATTTTTTCCAAAAAATTACGTTCCAAAAAACCGTTGCGCATAAAAAATTGCTATGACTGCCATTTTATTCTTTATGGCCTCTGCTAAGAAAATATATATAGTGTGTATAATATTTGGGGGTTCTAAGTAATTTTCTTGCAAAAAAAAAAAAGATTTTTACTTGTAAACAGAAAGTGTCAGAATAGGCCTGGTTCTTAAGTGGGTAAGGAAGTGGGAGGTGAAATCAGGAAAAAGAATACACCGTTTGCAAAGAGACAGAGTTTGTGTTTGTGGTGTTGTCCTTCCAGTTCCACTCCTTTGCCATTGGAATTTGAATGGATTAACTGGACAAGGGGTTCAATGGCAAGGGCAAAAAGTAGACCGCCCCTCTCTGACATGTTTCACCCTCATGGACTTAGTCCTAGAGGCAGAACAGTAGGGAGATTGATCTTTATATACAGCACATTATCAAAAATTTAAAAAAAAAACACACCTAGGGTGTATAACTTTGCTTGCCTAATTAAATATGATTTAGACTGGGTCTCTCAATCCTTTGTCTATGTGTCAGGAATCCACCAGCACAGAAACTGCGAATAGGCATACGCGCATGCGCACGCACACCGCTGATCATTCTGAGCATCAGCGTGTGTGTGAGCCCCGCCGTGCGCTACAGGCGTGTGCACGTGCGCAATGGGTACTGGTGCGCACGCAATGGGTGCGAATGCAACGAGCGTGCATGGGCACGCGCTAACACTGTTTGGCGCCAGTGACCCTATAAGAGGAACTCAGCTGCACTTGTGTGGTGCTGTTCATCTGCAGCTTTGTACCCTAGTTCCTGATTCCTGCTGTTGTTCCTGTGTCTACCAAACCCAGCTCCTGTTTGAGCACTCTGATCTCTCCAGTCCTGACCCCGGCTTGTTTGACCCTGCTTTTGGACTCCTGCCTGACCTCTGTTGCCGAACCTTGCCTGCCTGTTGACTTTACTTCAGCCTGCTGCACCTGCCTGCTTGCCTACCAGTTCTGATCCGGCCTGCCTGACTACGCTTATGCCTTGCTTCTAGTGTGCTGTGTCCTGTCCAGGTCCTATAGCCACTTCCTGGCTACCACAGGTCCTCTGGTTGCTGTCTGCTGCCTTCCAGTCATCTCCTGCAAGTCAATCCTCTGGGAGATCTCATCCAGAATCACGTCTACCGCTGCAACCTGCTCAGACACTCCTACTCCACTGTGCTCCCGGGACCACTGTCTCCATTACAGTGGGCCCTGAACCAGAGTCATAAGAGAGGTCTTCTCCTACCAAGTCAGGCTCAACACCAGGTAATTAACAGTTCGAACAACCATGTCTGATCCTGCAGGAGAAGCCTCAGCCATGAAGGAAATTTGCACACACCTTGCGGCACTCACACAGGCCGTGAAATCCCTACAAGAAGTCTACACTAAGCTAGAGGAATGGGTCCATCATCTCTCCACTCCCAGTAACATGGCTCCTGCATCTCCGGTTTCACCTGCACAGTCCTCTTCTCCATCGTCAGTAGTGATGCTTCCACCAGAACCGAGGGTTTCCATTCCCAAGAGATTTTCTGGGGGCCGATCAAAATTCCGGGCCTTCCGTAATGATTGTCAAATGTATTTCGCCCTCCAACCCAGGACTTTTTCTCCTGAAGCCACAAAGGTGGGATTCGTGACCTCCCTGCTGCAAGGAGAGCCTCAGAGCTGGCCCCACAGACTTCTCGAGGGAGACTGCGTCCAGACCCCCAGCGGACTGCAACAGCGGAGTCTGCCTTGTTTGCGCTCCAACAAGGCCGCAGAGCAGCTGTGGACTATGTCACGGACTTTAGACGCTGGAGCGCAGACACCCAATGGAATGACGCAGCCTTAAGACATCAATTCCGCATGGGCCTCTCGGAAGGACAGAAGGACGAGCTTGCTCGTGTTGGCATTCCCGAAACCCTTGAAGGTCTGATCTCCCTAGCTATCCAAATTGACCGCTGGCTCCGGGAACGTCGAGTTGAACGCTCCTCCCAACACAACCGCCCGGTCTGGATGACTGCAAAGGTTCCGACTCCTGCTTCCATGCGACCTACCTTGGCTCCGGAGGAAGGTGCACAACGCCGGCAGTTGAATCTGTGTCTTTACTGTGGAGGATCAGGTCACTACGTGAACATCTGCCCTGTCAAGACACGTAAGTGCCTCTCCTCTGTTTCTGCCAGTCCTTCATTTGCACCTGCCAATACTACCCACATTGCTCTCCCTCTTTCATTGCAGTTCCGGGGAAGGACAATCTCCATCAATGCCATCATTGATTCCGGTGCATGTAGTTGTTTTATTGATGCCACCTTTGCTAGCCAACAAGCCCTGCCCCTTCGGGAGAAGACACATGGACTTTCTGTCTTTCTGGCCGACGGTAACGCATTAAGTCAGGTCAAGTGACCCAGGAGACCTTGCCGGCCATTGCTCTCTCGCAACATAAGGAACTTTTGACCCTTGATGTGATTTCTTCCCCTTTGTTTCCTGTGATTCTGGGCATACCTCGGCTTCAGGTCCACAACCCCTGTATCAATTGGACCACCGGGGAAGTGAAGTTCCAGTCTTCCTACTGCCAAGAGAACTGCCTACTTAAACCTCCTGACCCGCCATCCACTCTTTGGTGCTTGGACATTGACCAGAATCTGTGCCAGTCTGTGCCTGAGCCATACCATTAATTTCTTGATGTTTTCAGCAAGCGGGGGGCAGACTCCCTTCCGCCCCATCATCCCTATGACTGCCCGATCAAACTTCTTCCAGGGGCCGAGATTCCGTTTGGGCTTATTTTTCCCTTGTCTGAGAAGGAGTAGGACGCTCTAAAAATCTACATTGATGAGAACTTGAAGAAGGGATTTATCCGCCATTGTACTTCTCCGGCAGGCGCTGGGATATTCTTTGTCACTAAGAAAGATCAGACTCTTCGCCCCTGTGTGGACTATCGGGAGCTAAACAACATCATGGTCAAGAACCGATATCCTCTGCCCTTGATACCAGAACTCTTTCAGAAACTAAGATCTGCCGTCATTTTCACCAAGTTAGACTTAAGGGGGGCCTATAACCTGGTCCGTATCCGGGCTGGGGATGAGTGGAAAACGTGCTTCTGGACTCAATTTGGTCACTATGAATAATTGGTCATGCCCTCCGCTACCTTTCAGCATCTTATTAATGATGTGTTCAAAGACTTTCTGGACATTTTTGTAATCGTCTACCTGGATGACATTTTAATTTTCTCTGAATCACGTGACCAGCACTGGAGGCATGTCTGCAGAGTCTTACTCCGTCTCCGTCAGCACGGACTGTAGGCTAAGGCTGAGAAATGTAAATTTGAACAGCAGAACATCCAGTTTCTTGGGTTGGAGATTTCCCCAACAGGTATCAATATGGATCCTCAAAAAGTGTCTACTATACTTGATTGGCCTGTACCCTTGGACAAGAAAGGGAATCAACGCTTCGTAGGCTTTGCACAGTTTTACAGGAAATTTATTAAAGGATTCTCCTCTGTAATCACTCCCATCACACAACTGACCAAACAAAATGCTTGCTTCCACTGTGGTCCGGAGGCCCAAGATGCCTTTGAAAGACTTAAGGGACTTTTCACCTCAGCCCCAATCCTCAGCCACCCTGACCCTTCGCTACCATATATCTTGGAGGTAGACATCTCTGAGATAGCTGTGTGAGCAGTCGTTTCACAATGGCAAGGCAATAAGGACTTGATGTATCCCTTAGGGTTCTATTCCTGGAAACTCTCTCCTGCCAAGAGGAATTATGATGTCGGTGACCGAGAACTACTTGCTATTAAATCCGCACTGGAAGAATGGAGATACTTGTTAGAGGGCACGGTTCATTCAGTATTGATTTACACTGACAATAAGAACCTAGAGTACTTAAGATCTGCCAAGCGACTAAAGCCTCAACAAGCTCATTGGGCTTTATTTTTCTCTCGTGTTTGTTTTCATATCACGTACCCACCAGGATCAAACAATGTGAAACCAGATGCGCTCTCGTGCATGTATGACAGTCCTAAGGACTCTTCTATTCCAGACACTATCCTACCTGCAGGTAACTTTTTACTCTTACAAACGGATCTCCTTTCCTAGATCAGAGAAGCATCCACTGACTCTTCAAAACCCCCTGGAGTCTCTTTAACACCCAGAGAAGGCCTTTTTTGAAAGGGGGGTCACATTTTTGTGCCAGAAACTGTCCGGGTCAGAGTCTTAACACTTCTCCATGACCACCTATTGGCAGGACACTTTGGGGCACGTAAGACCTTGGAACTTGTGCAACGCACATTTTGGTGGCCTGGTCTAGGGGAATTCTGCAAAAAGTACGTCAGTTCATATCCTGCCTGTATTCGGAACAAGACACCAAGGAATCAAGCCTGGGGGCTACTAAAACCCCTACCCACACCTGATAGACCATGGAAGATGATCACCATGGACTTTATAGTCGAACTTCCATGTTCCGAGGGATATACAGCCATCTTTGTGGTCATAGACCGACTATCTAAGATGGCCCATTTTCTACCTTTAAAGGGGACTCCATCTGCTGTCAAGACTGCCCGCATTTTCATCAAAGAAATTGTTAGATTGCATGGGGTTCCTGCTAACATAGTATCAGACAGGGGGGTACAGTTCACCTCACGTTTCCGGAGGGCCCTGTGTGAAACTCTGAAGATTGACCTAGCTCTGTCATCAGCCTACCATCCCCAGACCAATGGGCAGACAGAAAGAACAAACCAGACTCTTGAGCAGTACATTAGATGTTTCACGTTCTTTGTACAGGACGACTGTGTGTCCCTGCTGCCCCTAGCGGAATTTGCATTTAACAATGCCAGTCACTCGGCCACAGGGCAGTCCCCCTTTTTTTCCAATTATGGTTTTCATTTGTCATTATCACCTGATCTTCCTCCAGAGTCTCCAGTTCCGGCAGTCCAGGACACGGTGAACTTTCTCAGCCGCAACAATCAAGTGTTAAAGGAGGCAATAGCCAAGGCCCAGGCAGACAGCAAAAGAGTCTTCGACCAAAAGAGAAGAGGAGAAATGAAGCTGCAGATCGGCGATCAGGTATGGCTCTCTACTATTAACCTTAAATTAGCCTGTCCTTCGAAGAAACTTCCACCCAAATTTTTGGGACCTTTCCGAGAAAAGAGAAAGATTAACAAGGTTTCTTATGAACTGTCCTTGCCCGATTCACTGAGGATCCTTCCAGTGTTTCATGTCTCTCTACTAAAACCTTCTGTAGTTGATTCCCTCTCCGATAGAGGATCCAGACCCCCTGAACCCATCCTGGTTGATGGTAGTGAAGAGTATGAAGTGGAGGGCATTCTGGATTGTAGAAGGCGGCAAGGGCAAAGACAGTTCCTGATTAAATGAAGTGGTTATGGTCCTGAGAATAATTCACGGGAGCCTGATAGTAACATACATGCTAGAAGGTTGATTCGTGCTTTCTTCTCCTCTCACCCTGAAAAGAAGGACTTGTTGGGCATCCGGAGGCTGCCCATTGGGAGGGGGCAATGTCAGGGATCCACCGGCACAGGAGCTGCGAATGGGCGTGCGCACATTTTGGTAATTCTGAGCATCAGCGTGTGTGTGAGCCCCGCCGTGCACTACAGTTGTGCGCACGTGCGCGATGGGTACTGGTGCACACGCAATAGGTGCGCGCGCAACGAGCGTGCACAGGCACGCACTAACGCTGTTTGGCGCCAGTGGCCCTATAAGAGGAACTCAGCTGCACTTGTGCAGTGCTGTTCGTCTGCAGCTCTGTACCCTAGTTCCTGATTCCTGCTGTTGTTCCTGTGTCTACCAAACCCGGCTCCTGTCTGAGCACTCTGATCTCTCCAGTCCTGACCCCGGCTTGTTTGACCCTGCTTTTGGACTCCTGCCTGACCTCTGTTGCTGAACCTTGCCTGCCTACTGACCTTGCTTCAGCCTGCTGCACCTGCCTGCTTGCCTACCCGTTCTGATCCGGCCTGCCTGACTATGCTTATGCCTTGCTTCTAGTGTGCTGTGTCCTGTCCAGGTCCTGTAGCCACTGCCCGGCTACCATCCATCCTCTGGCTGTTGTCTGCTGCCTTCCAGTCATCTCCTGCAAGTCAATCCTCTGGGAGTTCTCATCCAGCATCACATCTGCCGCTGCAACCTGCTCAGACACTCCTATCCCGCTGTGCTCACGGGACCACTGTCTCCATTCCAGTGAGCCCTGAACCAGAGTAATAAGAGAGGTCTTCTCCTACCAAGTAGGCTCAACACTAGGTACCTAACACTATGGTAATTATGCTCTAGAAAACAATAAAGCCCATTCTTACCAACTTTCAGGGGTGCTAGACAGTAAATTCCAATCTCTCCCAAAGAATCTACAGCAACACATCTTGATTCAGGACACTGTCATTGCTTGGAGAGAGATCGGGAAGAAACTTTATCTCTCGCCTTACATTTTACGACACCTTGCTACACGGAAATCCTATGTTCCCTCAAGAAGCAGACCACAAAGCCCTTTGACATATGGCACACTGCAGGTTAAAGTGCCTTTATCATTTGGACACTATGAAACCAAAACTTTTCGCAGAACTTTTAAATGAATTTCATCTTCCGCAAATGCATCTCTTATACTACCACCAGATGATTTCCTACATCTCTTCTTGCTGTAGAGAAGCTTCTAAAAAATTCTGATTCCCACATTAGATTGCTTACTTAGTCAATGGGCATACTCCATATTGGTTCCCTACAGCTCAATACAATCTGTTGTAAGTACTAATACACCCAAAGCTCTTTAGAAAATGGCATAAAGATTTTCCTGAGGAAGACTTGGGGAACAAGAAGGTTACCTTCATAAACACATTACAAAACGTGGAGAGAAACACAATTT
Organism: Lithobates clamitans; assembly: GCA_037952925.1. Taxonomy (NCBI): domain Eukaryota; kingdom Metazoa; phylum Chordata; class Amphibia; order Anura; family Ranidae; genus Lithobates; species Lithobates clamitans. The sequence goes on from JBBGZY010001416.1 coordinate 6,292,888, forward strand.
AAGCTGATCCAGAAAGCATTTATCCCTTTCCTCCCTCCCTGGTCCTACCTCCAAATTCCCAACATGCCCCTAATGCAGATATTTCAAATCGCCGTTAGCTCATAGATTTTGGAAATGTCCTTCCATCTCTGCTTTCTGGGATCAAGTAATAATTTTTGTGCAGGGTTTAACCAAAATATACATCTCCAAAACACCCCTCTTACTACTGTTTAGTTACAGTGCATTCAGGCAAGCAAGTTCTGACAAGAGCAGCACCAATACTACACAATGGATTCATCTTTGTCTTGTGGCAGCCAGAAAAAAGATTCTTAAAATGTGGACTACCTTGTCCCCCCTATCCCGCTGCTGTATCGGCAGTTAAAAAAGATTTAACGGGGCGGAGCTAGCCGCGGAGATTGATGGCCGCATGTTAGTGTAGCTCCAGCAGCACGGGGGATGAAAGGATTCAAATCATCCTTCCAGGGGCGGCATCTGCTCACCTACCACACACAGATTGGAAGCCAGACACCCACAGCACTCACGATCATGACCAGGAGAAGAAAGGAAGGCAAAAAAGCCTCAGAATCTTACTGCTTTCTTTGCTCAGCAGTAACATGGGAGCAAGCAAAATGGCGCCAGTGGCCCTGCAACCACAGCTTCCAGAAACAGTACACGGCTCTCAGAGCAGGGACTACAAGTACCAGGGAGCAGCTTTCCACACACCTCTCACTCTATCTAACCAACCAGTATTAGATACTGTTATGAAGGATATGCTGATGTCTCTTAGAAGCTTGCTGCAGAGAGACTTGATGTCAAGTATGCATAAATTTAGCAAAGAACTAAAACATGTTGAAACCAGAGTGGACCACATAGAACAAAAGATGGGGGAGTTTGCCACTACCATCAATGATCTTGTGGATGATGCAGAGGGGAAGGATGAATAAATGGAGTGGGTCAAAGCGAAGATAGCAGATATCGAAGACAGGTCCAGAAGGGATAACCTGAAGACAAGGGGAACTGCTGAATCAGTTGCACAAGCTAACCTGGGCCACTCAGATGTTTAAAGATTTCCTGACGCTTTTGACCTAAATGTTACAGTTGACAGAGTGCACCGTCTTCTAAAACCTCCTCATGTCACAGACCAAATCCCAAGAGATGTAATATTACGATTACACTTCTTCCATGTAAAGGAGAAGCTCATGTCTGGAATACGCAGAAATGATCATATCCCCTCCCAATACTCAGGGCTCCAGTTCTATGTGGATCTGTCCCAGTACACATTGATGAAAAGAAAAATCTGACTACTATAACGAAAGCACTAAGGGACCATGACATCAGCTACAGACGGGGATACCCGACAAAAATTACCATCATGAAAGATGGAACTGCTCATGTCATAGACTTCTTGGAAAAAAGGCCTTTCCTTTTTGAAATCCTGACAGATTCTACCAGATACATCTGCTCCTTCCTCCCCTCCTAGGAACACCAGCCAAGCAGATCCAGATTGGAAAACAGTGACAAACAAAAATAGAAGGAAACACAACTGAACCTGGATAGGTGCAAACGTCACAAATCTCAGGTCCTCCTGTATGGCAGAGAATTAACTTTTTAAACATTTTGTTTTATTGAAAAGTAAAAATATTTGCATACAAAGCAACAACAGAGATTAATTGCTTGTCAGATATGTTACATTAGTAGGTAGACATTTAAAGCACAAGATGGAATTACATTGATTTTTGTGCAATTATCATCAGTATACCATTACTTATGAAATATAGTCTAAGGAACCAAATTGAAAGTTAACTGAGTTTCATCAATCTGTATGTTAGTTATGGGGAAAACATATGAACCCATACCATATCCTAAGAAGGGGTAATTACCTCCTCTTTGTAACTAAACAACATATATTGCAGTAATCTACAGAGTACAATTGGTTTATCATCTTATGTAAACATCACCTTCTTCTTAATATTAACTATTATAAAAATAAAGAGGGGAGGAGAAGGAGAAAGAAAAACAAAAACAAAAAAAAAAAAAAAAAAGGGAGAGTGTGGATGGGAGGTGAAAGAGGAGTCAGACCAGGTTTTGTGCCAAGATTGTAGTGAAATCTTGCGAGTACTTAAAGGTGAACCAAGGTTGCCAGGTTCTATGAAATCGTTCAATGTGGCCCCTGTCCTGTGCTAGCATGTCCTCCATCTCGCAAACATCACCAACTTTATTCAGCCATTCTGCTGTAGAAGGAACTTTCACTGAATTCCAATATAGCGGGATCAAAGATTTAGCCGCGTTTAGAAGGTGCTTAGTCAGAGAGTGCTTGTACCGCTTGAATGAAAAGTTCGTTACGTGTAAAAGGCAGCAAGCTGCCGTGAGATTTATTCTTGTTTCGGTAATTTTTTTAATCAGATTTCTTATTGTAGACCAGAAATTTGCGATAGGAGGACAGTGCCACCATATATGTGCCCAACTCACCCTGGCACCTCCAACATAATTCTGACCTCTGAGAGTTCCATTTATGCAATTTGTCTGGTGTGTTGTACCAATGCATTAGTAGTTTATAGCTCGTCTCTTGTGATTTAGTGTTTATAGAACCTTTGTGAGCAAAAATACATGCATACCTCCATTGTTCACCCGAGATGTCCTCTCCCAGCTCCTCTGACCACCTCCTCCTGTGACCGTCATCATCAAAGCTCTTGGGGTGTTGCAGCCATGCATATGCAAATGAAATGGCTCTGTTTAGAGGAGTCCTACTATGGCAAACCGACTCCAGATCCGTGAGAGGTCTAAGGAATTCCCCTTTTTGACTATGGCTGGTTAGGTAGCTTCTTAATTGAAAATAAGACCATTGCCTTAGATGTGGTAGGTTATTTTCAGCCTTCAATACCGTCCAATCTTTAAATCTGTCATCTGTAAAACAGTCACCCGTCAGTAATGGAGATGCGTCCTGAGTTATGGGTTTGAACAGTTTGTTCCCGAGTCCAGGGGCAAAATCTGGGTTATCTGTTAGTGGGGTCAGTGGGCTTACGTCAGAAGTAATACAATGACGATTGGCAAGTAAGTGTATAATCTCTAGCGTGACGCCAGTTATAGGGTGTTTGCGGACATTCAGCGGGTATCTAGCCCAGGGGATCCACGGGTAGTATTGTAACTTAAGGGCGTTCAACTCTCCCTCCAGGGGGACCCAGTCCTTCATGTGGCCATGGCAATGCCAATCTATCACTCTGGCTAAATGTGAAGCGTAATAGTAATGCTTAAAGTTAGGTAGGTTAATCCCCCCTAAATCTTTGGGTCTTGTCAGCCAGGGTAACCTAATCCTAGTTTTTTTTTGGTTCCAAAGGAATCTCAAAATTATAGAGTTTAGTGCACGAAAAAAGGTATGAGGGATTCTAACTGGTAGGGTGCGCATTAGATATAGAAACCTGGGTAGAATAATCATTTTTATAATAGCAGCCCGCCCAAACCAAGATAGAAAATCTAAGTGCCAGTCTTTAAGATTCTTTTCACAGCTCTTCAGGAGTGGAGGAAAATTCTTTTCAAACGTGTTCTGGAGTCGAGGAGTAAGCCAGACTCCTAAATATTTAAGTGCATTGGGGACCCATCTAAACTGTGAATTGGCAGTGGTTAGGCGGAGCAGATTATCTGGTAGAGTAATGTTAAGGGCTTCAGATTTAGAGTAATTTATTTTTAAATTTGAAATGTAACTGTATGTATTAAATTCTTTAAGTAAGTTAGGTATGGAGACAGTGGGGTTCGTGAGAAAAAATAAAAGGTCATCTGCATAGGCTGCCACTTTGAACTCCCCGTCCCCAATCCGGAATCCAGCTATTGCGGTATTTTGCTTAATCGTTCTTATGAATGGTTCTAGGGTTAGTATGAATAGCAGGGGTGACAGCGGGCACCCCTGCCTAGTCCCATTCGCTATATGTACAGGTTTAGAGAGGGTACCATTAATCTTTAATTGTGCCTTGGGGTTTTGGTATAAAGCGGATATCCAGGAGAGCATGTGCGTACCCAGTCCCACATGTTGGCACACTGCCTTCATGAAATCCCATGCCACTCTATCGAAGGCCTTCTCCGCATCCGTGGACAAGAGAAGGCCCTCGATATCCCTCGCTTTTGCTGCATGTATAAGAAGGAGTGCTTTAGTGACATTATCTTTCGCGTCTCTTCCAGGGACGAAACCCACCTGTTCCAGATCAATCAGCTCTGGCAATAGTGGGCTCAATCTCGTAGCGAGTATTTTGGCGAACAGCTTAACATCCAGGTTTAGCAGGGAAATGGGTCTATAACTTGGGCATTCTAATGGGTCTTTTCCTGGTTTCGGTATCACCGTGATGTGGGCCGAGAGAAAATCTGGGGTCACCTCTCTAGGCGAGGACAGAGAGTTCAAAGCAGCCACCAGGGGGTTCTTAAGGATGTTCAAGAAGGTTTTATAATAAATGGCTGAATAACCGTCCGGGCCCGGGCTCTTGCCATTTTTTAAATGTTTAATGGCCTGGGTAATTTCTAGTGGTGTGATTGGGTCCTCTAGTAGGACAACGTCTGACTCCTGAAGAGCTGGGAGACCGCTCCTGAGTATGTAGTCTTTTATGATTTGGATTCTGTCGTCAGTCACATTATGTTCTCTGTGTTGTGGTGGGAGATTATAAAGTTTTGTGTAATATTTCTGGAAATGATCGGCAATCGCTTCTGTTGTTATGTCAATTTTACCTTGTGCCCCTCTGATGCCGGGAATGTTATTAGAGGTTGTGTGTTCCCTTATCGCTCTTGCTAAAAGTTTTCCTGTTTTATTTCCTGCCTCGTAGTATAGTTTCTTTCTAAAGAATAGAGTTCTTTTAGCTCTAGAATCCAATATTTGTTGAAGAGTCTTCCTAGCTTCTAGTAGTTGTGTGGCTGTGGTTGTAGATAAAGACTGTTTATGCAAGGTCTCTAGGGTGTTAATTTGTGTGATCAATTTTTTAATAGTAAGTTCTTTTTCTCTTTTACGCTTGGATCCCATTCTTATCAACTCACCCCTAATCGTACATTTGTGGGCCTCCCAAATCATAAGAGGGTCTGCATCTGGGGTGTTGTTTAAGTTGAAAAACTCAGTCAGTGTGGAAGTTAGAGTGGGAAGAAACGACGGGTCCGTCAGGAGCGATGCATTTAATCTCCATGTCGGTTGTTTCTGTGGAGGATTTAATAAATCCAACGACAGAGAAATAGGTGCATTGTCAGAAATCGTTTGGTTTCCTATGTGTGCACCCTCCACTAACTGAAGATCTCTCTGTGAAATAAATAGGTAGTCTAGTCTCGCATATCTAGCATGTGGGATAGAAAAAAAGGTAAAATCTCTATCCTCAGGATGAAGAAAGCGCCATGTATCAACTAACTGGAGGGATTGGAGCATTGCCTTTAGTTTTTTGAGTATTCTGTAGGTGATACATGTTTTCCCGTTGGACGTGTCTGCTGGAGGGTTAAGCGGGACATTAAAATCCCCTCCGAGGATCAGACAGCTGGAGGCAAATCCCTGCAGCTCCTTTACCATTTGTTGGCAAAACGTGACATGGGCCTTATTCGGGAAATACACGTTTGCCAGAGTTACTGGGGTGCCTCCTAGAGATCCCTTTAAAAAAATAAACCTACCTTCGGGGTCAGAGAGTTGTTCAGTTAGTTCAAAAGGTGTGTTTTTGCTTAATAAAATTGATACTCCCTTGGATCTGGAATCGTTATTTGTAGCATGGAATGCCCTTGTAAAGTGGGAATTCGTAAGTTTAGGGACATGATGTGTCCTAAAATGAGTTTTTATGCAAGTAAACAATTTGCGGCTTACCTTTTTGGAGTTCCCTTAGAAGGGAAGTACGTTTCTCAGGGACATTTAGTCCTCTTACGTTGTGCGAGATGATCAGAGGATTTTTCCCTAGCGATGAGTAGGCCATGGCGGCAGGTCAGGAGGAGGTGGCTTCGAGGACAATCTGCAAGGAGACAGCTACAAAAACCTGGTCAAACACTTTGTTATTATCACAGACTCTCAATCTCAGTCCCAGTTGGCGTGGGTCTGAGTAAAATAGAACAAAAGGTTGAGCACCAGAACTAAAAAAAAAAAAAAGGGGGGGAAGTGGGGGGTAGAAAGAGAGAGAAAGGTAAACGATAAGTAAATAAAAAGGGGAAGAGTAGATTGCAGGAGCAAATAAAATACTGGGGGGTCCCTCACCAGGGCGTGCTCTTACCGCCCCAGAGGGGGAGCCCACTGGGTTTAATAGTGATCCCCGAGACCTGCAGTCAGGTCACTGGGTCACTTTGTGGGGGAAGAGGGAGTCGTCAACGACCAAGCGGGGGCACACCAACTAAATTAGTAAATGTGTAGAATTAGGTTTGAGAGAGAACTCTATTGAGTCACACACAGCCTTAAGAAAATTAGCTGAAAAAAGAAATAAAACTGAACCATCGTACACCCAACCCAGGTATCAGTCAAAAATTCGGGATGAGGTGGTGGGATGTCTTATAAGGCAAGGGCTGAGACCTAACATAAAATTCAAAACTAAAGCTAAAGTTCTCTAAGGACGAGTAGAGAGAGATCAAATGGGGCACTAATGGTATTATCGTCCTCTTTGGAAGATCCATGTTTCCGCCCTGTGAGAGCAGCTGATCTTCAGTTGTGACTTAAGGTGAACATGTGGAATAAGAACAGCTGTAAAACTGTGGAGCCGCACATCCGTGCCGAGGGACTTGAGATTTAAGGGTAGGTGAAAAAATTGGGTATGTTCAAAGCAGATGTAAACGAGAGTTATCAAGGTTGAAGTTTCTGCAAAGCACCCGTGAACAACGTAACTGTGCAAACGTTAGTGTACACTAACAACAAATTGGGGTATAGGCGTCACTTCATTCATCCTCCTGGAATCTGGCTTCTTCTGCGGATCTTCTCGGGGTTCCCATTTTGGAGTTTCCAGATCTGCTGTATTTGGATTTCTTGGACAGTCTCTTGTCAGGTGTAGAGAGAGGTGAGCTCGGTGGGCTTCTTTCAATAGGTGTCCGGAGGAAATCAGCGTACCACTCTGGTAGGTCGATCTGATCCAAATCTAGAGCGCGACAGAATTCAGGGAGGTCAGCGGGGGTGCGCAGGGTGTGTTGGTGACCATTGTATGAGACCAGCAGGGCAAAAGGGAATCGCAAAAGAGAGAGGCGCCTCTGGGTGCAGACTAAAAACAAGGTTTATTTCATAAAAAGGTAATGATCATCAAACTCACATGTTGAAGGTCGTCAGTAGGCATAAAATAGTAATCAATACTGAGGAGGACATCATCCATCAAAGGTTCAAGACAGTCAAAAACAACTCCTAGCAGGGGGCTCTGCCTGTGTGTGAGGAGAGGTACCGCTGAGATGTGAGGCCGGCCGCAGCGGTGACAAGTCACAGTACTAGGTGGAGAGCATGGAAGGCTGTAAACATCCGGCGAGGAGTGATGACGTCATGAGTCGAGCGACGCGTTGCCGGGCGTACGGGCTGTGATGACGTGACAGCCGCGCCCCTTCATCAGAGCCTGATGAAGGGGCGCGGCTGTCACGTCATCACAGCCCGTACGCCCGGCAACGCGTCGCTCGACTCATGACGTCATCACTCCTCGCCGGATGTTTACAGCCTTCCATGCTCTCCACCTAGTACTGTGACTTGTCACCGCTGCGGCCGGCCTCACATCTCAGCGGTACCTCTCCTCACACACAGGCAGAGCCCCCTGCTAGGAGTTGTTTTTGACTGTCTTGAACCTTTGATGGATGATGTCCTCCTCAGTATTGATTACTATTTTATGCCTACTGACGACCTTCAACATGTGAGTTTGATGATCATTACCTTTTTATGAAATAAACCTTGTTTTTAGTCTGCACCCAGAGGCGCCTCTCTCTTTTGCTTTTCCTTAGGATTGGAATGTGGTTTCACTTCTTGATGAAGGCAGCCCTGCTCGTGGACCTATCATTATTAACTGGACCCTTGAACTCCTCATGTCCACATGACAGTGAGACCGTACCCTATATATGTTAATGAGATATTCAATTTCTCCACTTTGGACATATACATGTGGACATTATCCATCCATTTAATGTAATGTGAGACTGGAAACATTTCAGTTTGTCCCCTATCCCTTCGTTCTTATTATTGTTGTTATTGTTGTTATCGCCAGTTCTTTGCGCCTTCACTTGCAAAAGGGAATCGCCAGGAGTATCTGAGATCTTTTTCCCTTATTTTCTCCAGCAGAGGGCGCAAAGCGCGTCTGTTTTGCAAAGTGATCTGAGACAAGTCTTGAAATAGCATGATCGTTGCTCCATTGAAGACAATTCTCTCATTTCTCCTTGCTTTCCGCATTATTTCGTCTTTTAACACAAAACTTTGCAGGCAGCATATAATATCCCTTGGAGGGGCTGTGTCTGGACCTTTCGGTCTGAGGGCTCTATGAGCTCTGACAAAGTCAATCTCCATGTCCTCAGGTCTCTCTAATAAACTGTTAAACACCCTTTGCAGTGCTGGGGCTATTTGGGCCTGTTCCACTGATTCAGGTATCCCTCTCACCCTGACATTGCACCTTCTGCCCCTGTTGTCGAGGTTTTCGATATGTCTGTTCATGTTTATTAGGTGCTGGGATTGTGTCAGTGAGGCCTTTTCAAGTCTGCCTATGGCCTTATCCCTGTGTCTTCCCGCGGCCTCTGCCGCCGCCATCTTCTCATTAATAACCAGCATGCTGGTCTTAAGGTCTGTGATGGCAGCAGAGAAAGTGGCTTTGATGTCAGCCGCTATCAGGAACATGTCGTCGAACGTCAAGGGGTGATCCGGTCTGTGCTTACCCCTGCCTGAGTCCTCCGGAGCCGATTGGGAGTCTTCGCTGTACTCCTCCTCGTTGTGCGCCGGCGCCATCTTGGATCTCATTTTGCTGCCAGTGAGCTGCTTAGCTTTAAAGATGTCCGGAATCGTAGAAGCCGAGTGAGGCACCGATCCACGTCTCGGGCGGGATTTAGGTGTGTAGTGTAGCTTCTTACCCGGCATCTGGTGGCTCTGGGTCGGGTATTTAGGTTGCGGACGGCTGTGTGTGCTGCGGAGCTCAGTTAGTGTGCGACCATCCTCGCCGCGCGCCAAGCCACGCCCGAGAATTAACTTTAGTTCACCAAACCCCTATAAAGCTTGAGCAGCAGTTGCTGCATACAGGTATTACACCCTTTTTCGTGCTATTAATCTTCTGTTGCTGATTGATGTCTTTGTTAACTGATTCTTTGTCTGACTGTTTATTCTGTTTTTGTTAAAAAAATTTGAGCACAATCTCTTTCCTTGCAATGATTGTACCACCTTGGAATCTCTCTCATTCTCATCAACACTGGAAATCCCAGAAGTATGGCCACATCCGGATTCGGCCACTAGGGGGCAACCAACTTCCACAGTGTATAACAATAAGCTACTACTTCACACTACACTCCTTACCATCAAAATATGGGGCTAACTTTCTTGCCTATCAATTCAAATGGCCTCAACCACCAGGTCAAGTGCAAATCCCTTTGGCAAGAAGCTCTACATTTTAATTGTGATGGGACACACTCCTGCAGCAAATCATCACCCAAATGCACACACAGGAGTTTCCCTCACTTGTTCACTGCAAATGCAGACTCCAAAAAAAGGAGTTCTGACAGCCATAAAGGACACAGTGAACTTTACCCTCCACAAAGAAATTAAAGACTCTAAAGGTAGATATTTGGTACTACTCTGTGACATCAACTCTACAAAACTCACGTTAGTTAACGTTTAGGCTCCTAATACAAGCCAAGTACGTTTCTTCAACAAATTATTGAAAATTGTACACAAACACCAACAAGGCGGACTACTTCTGTGTGGGGACTTTAACATTACTCCGGACCCGTCTATGGACTCTTCATCACCCCGTGTATGTAACACTCCTTCTCTCTGTCATCACATGCATAATCAAGACCTCTTTGACGCATAGTTCTGTTTCCATGAAAATGAGAGAGATTTCATTTTCTTTTCAAATCCCCATTGTTCTTATAAATGCATTGATCTATTCCTTCTTGACAAGTGGTTACTAGAGAAAACTACTGCCACATCTATTAACTCCACCTCGTGGTCTGACCACTCCATCTTACTAACCATCCAAGACTCTTCATCTTTCAAAACTATCCCTATATGGAGAGTCAACTCCAGACTGTTGCAACAAGCAGACACCAAGGCTGATTTAGAAAAGCACCTAGTCAGTGCGTAGGTGCGGGACTCCCAAGATGGCCGCGTAAGTTGGGAGTTCCACTATGCTCAGCCCAGCAAGCCACCCAAGCGCCGGAGTGAGGCCGACAGAACGCCTGCTTCTCGTGGGACCGGACTCAGGAGCGCCCACAGCATCGATCCATGTCAGGCAGCTTGGTCCACCGTGATCTGGGACCGCAGTTTGCAGCAGAGGATTCCCAGGCCAAATCCAAGATGGCGGCCGCAACACAGCACAAGGAATCCCATGCAGGGGGGCACGTGGAAACAAGGCCAATGATAGCTCCTGCTGTACTGGCTTTCACTCCCCAGTCTGTCCCCCACAACAAAGCTATGGTGACACCCTCACCGGCCTCCACAGAATCGCTCTTGGAGCGCACATTTGATAATTTTACATTGTCCCCACTAAATAACACACCGGCTCACCAGGGCGCTGTGATCTCACTGGGAAACTCTGAGGGGGACCTACCCATTAATGCAGGAGACTTATTCCTTAAGCTATCTGATCTTTTGGACAGGGGGCTTGCGAACACAGCCACTAAAATCACTAATGATATACGATCAGACTTTCAAAACCTGGGTGCAAGGGCGGAAGCGATAGAGCATAAACTGGATATCACAGTGTCCAGGGCTAATCAGAACACTGATCACATCCACGTACTCCAAGAGCAATTGGAGGTGGCTTTGAGTAGGATCGATGACCTTGAGAATAGGTCAAGAAGGGACAACTTCAGAGTCAGGGGAATCCCTGAATCAATCTCAGATATCCCAAAAGCAATTAAAGAATTAATCAAATCCCTCATTCCAGAGATTACCCCTATTAAGCTAGAATTGGACAGAGCACACAGATCCCTGGGCCTCCCTAGAAAAGACGGGACCCCCAGACATATAGTAGTGAAGCCACACTTCTATAGCGTGAAGGCAGAGATCATGAGAATTTCACGCCATCAACCCCGCATTCTCTTTCAAGGTCAGGATATTCAAATTTTCGCTGACATTTCTCCCACGACCATACAAAAACGTAGAGCCCTGAAACCCCTACTACTAATTCTCACTCAGAGGGAAATCAAATATTGGTGGGCATTTCCCTTCGTACTAAAATTTTCCTTCAAAGGTAAAACCCACTCGTTCACCACATTCCTAGAGGGTGAACAAGTTCTTATATCACTTAAACTCATCTCACAGGATCCTGCAATGGACACATCTAACATGCAAGCTGGCTCATCTAAATGCCCAACTCCCAACAGCCCAATCTCCCCTGCCTGGAAATCCACCAAAAGCAAACGACTGAAGGATCACATGCCAACCTGAAGATGATTGTTTCATGCCTTTTGTTTTCTGCCCCTCCCTATTTGATCCGTCAACACCTGGACCCCTCCTAAGGGACTTTACCTTACACTGATCTACCACCAAGGTCTCCAAAACCTTCACGAAAACTTTGGTCCATATGTTCTTCAACTCTAGTTTAAATGCTTTCACCCCAGTGGGACTGTACTAGCATTCTCTTCGGATCTAATTAATGTCCGCTTTCCTTGCTCCTACCCACGGGAACTCTGAGGTTATGTTCTCACACCCTTGCAAGAAGGGTTATATCATTCTATGTAGGATACTTATTAGAAGATTTTTGGTCCCGCTCAAAGCCCACTGGGTCAGGAGAGGGGTTGGTCTATTTATGCTTGTTTTTATTTTTATTTTTTGGTTTTGCACGTGTCGGCCATCTCCCCCTGTCTAACCCTCCCATAGCAGTGCATTTAATTCTAACGTCTCCCTGGACCACCCCATTATACCCTAATTTACTTCTTCCCTAGCAGGTCCCACAGTGGCCCTATCGAAGATAATAACTCACCTAACTTTCGCCAGTTCTCCTAATTGGAAAGGAAAATTTAACGTTTGAATTTTCATTGTTTGTGTTCAAGTTTTTTCTGCTTTTCTTTTCTCATTTTGTTACAGGCTCCAGGGTTGGCTTTGGCTGTGGCAGTTGCCCTGCGCCTCCATCCATCCTACGATAATGGAATTTCCATCCTCGTATGATAGACTGGTGGTCCATATTTCGGACCACTATAGTTGGTTAATGGATAACGGAATCGGGAAAATCTCTTCCCCCCGCCATCTCTGGCCTTTGTTAGGCCAAGATGTTCTCTTATTTCTTATGCTTCTTTGTATCTGCTCTAACCCTCCTGTTTTTTCTGTTCTCTTCCCCTTTTCCTCCCGGGTTGCCAGGTCATATCCATCTCCTTCTCATCCAGCCACTCCAGGTCCCAGGCTCTGCTCCTCGCTCATCTGCTGCTCGGGCAGTATCAACATGGGTAGGGTAAGTGTCTCACACATCGAAACATCCGTGTACCCCATCGATCATGCCTAATACCACACTGTCTCCTCCTCCTCTAAAAAATATTTCACACAATGTCCAAGGCCTCAATTCTCCAATTAAGAGGAGAAAAATTCTCCAATCTTATCACAACCAAAGAGCATCAGTGGTAATGCTCCAGGAAACCCATTTTCCTACTAGATATTCCCCCTCATTCCTTCATGCTCACTCCCAGTTTCACTTAGCAAACGCTGAAGACAAAACCAGGGGGGTAGCGATCCTTTTTGCTAAGGACTGCCAATTTAAAGTTTTCCAGACTTATAGAGACTCTGAGGGCAGGTTTATATTAGTGAAAGGTTGGATTGAAGATCAAATGTATTCATTTGTTTCCTATTATTCACCCAACAAAGGACATGGTAAATTTTTCACTGCTCTATTTCAAACCCTTGGACCATTTCTAGAAGGGACGATAATTTGTGGGGGGGATTCAAATGTTGCATTTGACCAGAGCCTTGACAAGTCTAAATCCCCCTCTAAACAACTCTCTAGGCCCACTAAAATCAGTTCCAAAATTGCTAAACTAATTCACCAACAGGGACTCACAGACATTTGGAGAGAACTTAATCCAACCACAAGGGATTATTCCCATTTCTCAATACCCCATCAATTCTACTCAAGAATTGATCATAGTCTTTTTTCATCCGTCTATATACCAGCAGTTATTAAAGCTCAAATTAAGGAAACCGCCCTCTCGGATCACTCAATGATTACCCTAACACTCCAAGGACTTCTTCTTAGTCCTCCCTCTCCCCTCTGGCGCATCAAAGATTACATAATCAAAGATCCTATTCAGATGTCAGTAATAAACGGGACCTTGAAAGAATATTTTACCTTGAATAACATAGAGGGAATCTCGGCCGAGACCCTGTGGGCGGCGCATAAAGCCGTGATCCGAGGCAAGTTTATTCAAATTTCCTCTCAGTTAAAAAAGGAAAGAGCCATGGACATTTTAAAGCTGGAGAAAGAATTTAATCTTCTTTGCAAGAAACACAAAAAAGACCCATCCATGGTTAAAACCGCACAGCTCGACGCTGCACGAATTAAGCTTAATCTGGCGCTTACGGTCAGAGCCGAGAGTTCTCTACGTTGGAACGGAGTGAAATTCTATCTAAATCAGGATAAAATGAGCACGATGCTGGCCTCGAAGCTTTCTCCGAAAACACGTACTTTCGCACTTCCCAAAATAAGACTACAAGACAGCACGTCAACCCAAAACCCTCAACGCATCTTACAATCATTCCATTCTTTTTACTCTAAACTTTATAGTACAATTGGTTGCACTGACGAACGCGCTATAGATGCATTTTTAGAAAAGTTACCTATCCCCACTATACACAAGTCCCACAAAGAAATTATGGAAGCCCACATTTCAGTAGAAGAAACTCTAGAGGTAATTAAAAATTTTAAAGGGGGTTCGGCCCCTGGACCAGACGGCTATCCAATCTATATTATAAGACTTTTGCCGAGACCTTGGCCCCCTATTTAATTAGACTGTTAAACTCCAAAAGGAGTGGAATCACAATTAAATGCCGCTTTTATCTCAGTTATTCTCAAACCCGACAAAAACCCAGAATTGGTAGAAAATTACAGACCCATCTCACTAATAAATAATGATTTAAAAATATTGACCAAAATTTATACTAATAGACTAAACACATTTATTAGTAGGTATATTCACAAAGATCAGGTGGGTTTCATCCCAGGTAGGCAAGGCCCGGACCAGGTTAGAAGGGCTATAGACATTGCTTCTATCTTACAATCGGGTTGGGATGGAGGATCTCCCCAGGAAGGCCTTTTTCTATCGTTAGATTTACAAAAGGCTTTCGATTCTCTGGCATGGCCCTTCATATTCGCCTCTCTCAAATTTTGGTGGTTCGGTGAAAATTTTACTGCTTAGATCACTCTATTCTGAGCCTGAAGCACAGGTCAAAATGCAAGGCTTCTTATCGTCCCCCATTAAAATTGCCAGGGGAACTAGACAGGGATGCCTCTCTCCCCCTTAGTGTTCGCTCTAGCAATAGAAACCCTCGCCATAGCAATTAGGTCGGACCCAAACATTAAAGGGGGTGAGTGCGGAATAAATACACATAAGTGCACCCTATTTGCGGATGATATCCTCTTATTTATCACCTCCCCTATTACATCTTTACCCAACATTATCAATCTTCTCCAAAATTTTGGCGACGTATCGGGCCTACGAGTCAATATGATTAAAATTCAAGCATTAAATATCTCGCTCAACCCAGCCTTAGTCGAACATCTAAAACCTGCCTTTAAATTTAAATGGAGTGATTCTTCACTCCATTTAATTACCTCCCTATGTATCGTAAATTAGAAGAGGACCTACGAGTATGGTCATCTCACAAATGATTGTGGTTAGGAAAAATTCATTCTGTTAAAATGACCCTTCTCCCTAGAATCTTATATCTTTTTAGAGCCCCTCTGATTCCAATTAAAAAAGACCACCTCAAGAGATTTCAGGGGAAAATTATAAAATTTATTTGGGGGGGTAGGGGATACAGGATTGCTAGGAACACTCTTTACACCCCGAAATCCAAGGGAGGATTAGGTCTTCCAGAGCTACTCAAATACTATCAAGCAGCTAGACTGGCCCAACTGTCAACTATCTATTTTAGGGGTGAAAAACCTGATTGGGTTAATATAGAAAGGCAGGCAGTACCAAAATACACTTTGGATTTTCTTCTATGGAGTTCCTGCAAATCTAGAACCTCTATTATGGCTCCCACGCTCTCATACTCCTTTAAACTCTGGGATAATTTGATCCATCTACCCTCCCTGACTTATCAATTACGCCCACCAACACATATTTTTCACAATCCTCTCTTCAAACCGGAGTTAGATATCAATTCCTTCCAGTGGTGGTTGGATAAGGGGATGTACCGCATTGGACACTATTTCTCCGCTTCCGGATTGATCTCCATGAAATAATGTATAGACAAATTAGAGCTTCCTGACTCTGAGAAATTCAGATACTTCCAGATCTCTCATTTCCTACACACAATTTGGAAAAATAAATCTGCCCCCCCCCCCAGAATTCACCCCTTATGAACGATGGTGTGGACAAGCAACGGATCAAAAAGGGGGCATATCTCTGATTTATTTAGCACTATCTGATCCCTTATCCAAGCTCCCATATATGACGGATTGGGAGAGCGACCTAGGCGAGTCCTGGGACCTGGAAGTGTGGTACAAAAGGAAACGAGAGCCTACAAAGATATAGTAAACATTTCATTAATTGAAGCAAACTTGAAGGTCTTGACAAGATGGTACCTGGTCCCTACCAAACTGGCACAGATGTTCCCATCCTCGTCTCCTTTATTCTTCAAAAATTGCCAAGCCCAGGGTTCCATGTTATACATCTGGTGGGAATGTCCGAAAATTAGAGTATTCTGGAATGGGATCTTTAACTTGATTAGAAAAATCACGGACATGATCCTGTAAGCCCAGGTACCTGCTCAAGAACTGCTGCACGACAACAGAATGCAGACATGAGACATCTGAGCGGGGGGAGGGGCCCGTCGGCAGCGTTATAGGGCGTACACACGGTCGGACTTTGTTCAGACATTCCGACAACAAAATCCTAGGATTTTTTCCGACGGATGTTGGCTCAAACTTGTCTTGCATACACACGGTCACACAAATTTGTCGGAAAATCCAATCGTTCTGAACACGGTGACGTAAAACACGAACGTCGGGACTATAAAGGGGCAGTGGCCAATAGCTTTCATCTCTTTATTTATTCTGAGCATGCGTGGCACTTTGTCCGTCGGATTTGTGTACACACGATCGGAATTTCCGACAACGGATTTTGTTGCTCTCCAACTTTGTGTGTCGGAAAATCCGATGGAAAATGTCCGATGGAGCCCACACACAGTCGGAATTTCCGACAACACGCTCTGATCGGACATTTTCCATCGGAAAATCCGACCGTGTGTACGGGGCATTAGAGTGAGGGAGTGGAGGCAGGCTGGATGACCCAGGCAGTTTAAAAGCGGCGCGGGGTGAGAGCCCAATGCCGCTTCGAGGATAGGAGCCTGAAGGACGCGCCGGGTTCCCCAAATTCTGTACCGCCGTGCTGAGGAAGAGTACCCCCCTCCCGGCTGAGGCGAGCGCAGGCTGAAGCGATCGAGGCTTGCCTGTATGAGAAGCGGGAGTCGCCTCACAGGACATTGGCAATAGGCTGTATTGGCCCTGGGCTCGGAGCGGCACTCTGCTCTCTCTTTGATACAGGGTAGAGTGTCCCCCCCCGGCTGACCCCCCTTCCAGTGGCTCATCACATATCAGCAGGATTCAACAGGTGGACTGGTGCTTGAAGCGACAAGACAGCAACAGCCCAGGACCTGCAGGCTACCAGACAAACCTCTTAACAGACAAAGCCACATGAAGACATCTCCATCAGGTATGAACTATACTCTTTTCTCATACTATTTGTGAAGAACTGCAGGGGCAGGAGCCAATAAATGATGTTATAGAGATTTTCCTACAAAGGAGGAGGGAGAGAAAGGAAAGAGGGGAAGGGGGAAGGAAAGAAAAGGAGGAAAAAGGAGGAGAAAAGAAAAGAAAACCGAGGTGCTGGTGTTACCCCCGTTGGCGAGCTGTCTGAGGGCCTCACTCACCGCATGTCAAGCAAAGCCTAGCAGCCCCGGATACAGGATAGCCACGGTCAGGCTCTTGATACCCTCTTGGCGGGATACATGAAAACTGGACTGCAAGCCAATTATAACATACTTAAGTATAAAATTAGCAAGCCCAGAGACCACCTGTTTTTGGCAGTGATTTTAGAGGGTCGCAGGAGCTGGATGCTCTGCGAATCTGCGTGACTGACCTGGTAGGCTTAGTCACTTGGTTTCTACAACAGGCGGTGAGAAATTTTGGTTGAGTATGAGAGGACGCACCCAAAAATCAGCGGAACCCAAGACCCCTAGGGAGAGCCTAAACTCGAGTTCAATACAAAAAGGAGACAAGCTCAAAGAGCCCTGGTACAGATACGAAACAAGGGGGAACGAAAGACAAAAAGAAAGATCAGTCAAAACAAAAGGGGGGTCAGGGGGAGAGGCCCAGAGAAGATCCAGAGTGTGAAGGAGGTCCGGCTACTAGCGAGATGGAGGGCCAAAGAAATACTGCTTTACTTCCCACTAAGGCAGAAATGCTGGAGATGTTTTTAAATCTTGAAACCGCTATAAAGTCAGAAATATTAAACGTGCGGAAGGATATGGGTCTTCTGTTGTGCAGAGTAGAGGAGGTGGAGGAGACGTCAGGTAATCAGGCCAAGGAGATATCGGAGCTTAAATTGCAGTTGAGTAAAGTGCAGAGCGATTATCGCATACTGTCATACAAGCTGGAAAAACAGGAAAATCAAAGCCGTCGTCAGAATCTGCGCATCAGAGCTCTTCCTGAACAACAAAACGAGGACTTAGTGTTTAAGATGAAAAAAATTTTTTAACCCTATATTGGGTCAAGAGGATGAAGCGATACTAAGGATTGACAGGGTACACAGGATCAGAAAACCTCCTAATTTGAGGGAAGATGTTCCTCGAGATGCGATAGTTAAATTCCACTCATTTGAGGACAAGGAGAAGATCTGGAACAACTTACAGGGTATCCCTCCAGTCCGCTTCGAAAACAAAGACCTACAGATTTTACCAGATCTTTCAGCAGGCATCCTGGCTCGGAGAAGGCAACTTAGACCGCTATTGGAACAACTAAGAAGGGCCAACATAAAATATAGTTGGGGGTTTCCAACATCCCTGCTAGTGATGAAGGAGGGTAGATCACTTAGGATGAGGTTCCTGGATGAGATCAAGGACTTCTGTGAAAAGCTGGGCATTCCCACCCGGACATTACACATTAAGAGGGGCCCCCAAGAAGATTTCAAGGAACTGTGCACATCGAACGAAATGAGGGACTTTTTTTTGTTTTATATTTATTTTTATTTAATCTTTTTTCTTTTTTTTTTCTTCTCTACTTACCCCTGATGGGGATTTTACTGTGGGGTTCAGTTATTGTTAGTATTTAAAGATCAAAGGGGCGTTTAGGGGGGAGGGGGGTTTTCAATAATTAGGTACAATGGATGGTGGGTGCAGTTCCTTGAGTGGGGGGAGCTGGGGAGGGCATAACATAGGGCGGGGCGGTCTGTCTCAGTCACTCCTGTCCCCCCTGCCTCCGTTTTAGGAGGTAGGCGGGACACTAGTGGCTGCCTTTGGAGTCTCACCCCTATAAAATAAAAAAGAAGCTTGCAGTTGGGATTCGGTAAGTTCCATACTAGCTGGCTTAAGGCCGTTGTTTGGCTGAGGGGGAGGGGGGGATGGGAGGGGGGGAGTTAAACCTGCAGGGGAGGTTACAGCTGTGCATTGGTTGACTGACGAGTTTAGTTAAATGTTTCTGGAATTATAATGTCAGAGTTAAAGTTTTTATCTTACAATGTGAAGGGCCTGAACTCGCCGAGCAAAAGGCATAAAATTTTAAAGGAACTCCAATGCTATCAAGCAGATATAATATTTCTCCAGGAGACCCATTTGACCCTGGATTCAAATATTAAGCTTTATTCTCCAAAATTGCCCTTTTGGTTTTATAGCGACACTCAGGAGAGCTAAGGGAATAGCAATTGGATTTTCCAAAACAGCAAAATTTTCTTTGTCAAATACGTTGTCAGACCCAGAAGGGCGCTATCTCTTCCTCAAGGGCAATGTAGGGAGTAAAATGCTCACTTTAGCGAATGTGTACTGCCCGAATAGAAATCCGACAGCCTTTTTAGAACAGGTTTTGGTTAAATTGATGGAGTTTAAAGAGGGGGATATGGTTTTGGCGGGGGATTTTAATTTCTGTCTGGAACCCTCAGTAGATAGTACGTCCCGGGCACAGGGGACAAGTAAGGTTTAATTAGGAAGGAGACGGATGCACCAATGTTATCTGATGGATGTGTGGCGGTTGCAGCACGCAAAAGTAAAAGATTTCACCTTCTTCTCCCCTGTGCATGGGACGTACACAAGACTGGACTACATAATGATAGACCATAGCCTATTGGACTATGTAGTGGATACCAGAATAGAGATTACATCGTTATCTGATCACTCCCCTGTCACGATGAGGGTCAGGTTCCCCGAGTTGCAAAGACAACCATTTCCGTGGAAATTGAATGAAAATCTTCTTAAAATTCCCTAAGTTTCAGACAAGGTGCAGGAAGAAATTGATTTCTTCTTTAAGGTTAATGACACAGGAGATATTTCTCCATCTACCCTATGGGAAATGCACAAGGCGTATATTAGGGGGCTCCTTATCTCCATCGGGGCAGGGGAGAAAAAAAAAGAGAAAAGAAAAAAGGGTAAAACTTCTCAATGAAAGAACTGAACCATAAAAAGTGTAAGGGACAAAATCAGGACAGTTTCCGCCTGTTAGTGTCGAAAAGGGAGGAGTTAAAGGACAGCATGGAGCAGGACGCAAGAAGGGTATTTACTAAAATAACAAGAGAGAGATATTATAATGGTAATAAATCTAGTAAACATCTGGCGGGGTTGTTGAGAAAGAAAAGAGATCGGAATTTCATCGAGAAAATACAAAATAAAAAAGGTGAAATAGTGGCTACCACTAACAGGATAGCAGAAGAGTTCAGGAAGTTTTTTGAAGCCCTGTATACCATTAGACAAAAGGGAGGGGGAGACCAATTTGACAGTATGAAGCTGGAGGAATTCCTGAAAGGGGCTGGGATGGTCGGGCTATCAGAAGAGGATAAATCAGTTCTGGATAGTCCTATAACAGAAGATGAAATCCATGTTGCTCTGAATAATTCACCGTTGGGGAAGAGCCCCGGACCTGATGGCTTCACCACCATCTATTTGAAAAAATACAAACATATCTTGGTACCTAAGCTCTGTCATTATTGGAATGAGCTGGGCCCCAACTGCCCTATGGGGGGGGGGCCTACTAGCAACCATATCGTTGATCGCAAAAGAGGGGAAAAACAGCATGCTTTGTTCAAGCTATAGACCTATCGCTTTGTTAAATGCAGATGTGAAACTTTATGCAAAGGTGTTGGCAAATAGACTTAAGGATAAAATGAGCACTTTGGTGCATCCAGACCAGGTTGGATTTGTCCCGGGCAGACAGAGCAGGGACAACGGACCCCTCAGCTTCCGTTAAGGTAAACAGGGTCCTATCCAGGTCATTTAGGATGGAGAACGGCACGAGGCAGGGGTGTCCCCTGTCCCCCTTATTATTTATTTTGTCCTTGGAGCCTTTATTGGTGACCATACGTAACAATATAGATTGCAGAGGGTTGGCGGTTGGGCAAGAATAACATAAATTAGCGGCATTCGCCGACGATGTGATGTTCTACATAACGAACCCCAGGATTACAATCAGCAATTTACTCCGGATATTGAGGAGGTATGGAGATATCCCAAACTTCAAAATAAACCTGAGCAAATCAGAGGTCCTTAATATAAACGTGGGCAAACAAGAAGAAGAGAGTCTGTCAAAAGCCCTCCCCTTCCCCTGGAGGAAGGAAATTAACTATTTAGGTATTAAACTGGCTAATTCACTGAAAAAGATGTACCTGATTAATTATATTCCCATTCTAGATTAAATTAGACAGGAAACAAGTAGTTTGTCACTGCAGACCCTTTCTTGGTTTGGTCGCAGTAACGCAGCTAAAATTATGTTAATTCCTAAAATATTATATAAGTTCCAGATGCTGCCAATTCCCCTTCCACACTATTTTTTAAGAGCCTTACAAGGATTAATATCAAGGTTTGTCTGGCGTGGCAAAAAGCCACGAATAGCTCACTCAGTTTTGATTAGAGAAAAAAAAAAGGGAGGACTGGCTCTTCCAGACCTCAATAGATATTACACTTCTGTGGTTCTTTCACGGTTGGTAGAATGGTCAAAGGAAGCACCAGATAGGAGGTGGGTTAATATTGAACACAGTTTAAGTAGCACCGATTTAGGTTACATTATTTGGAACCTGCCAAAATACAGGACACTTAGCACTCAGACAGCGTCACTCACACGCAACACGCTTAAATTATGGGATCAGGCACACGCACATAATAAATTGAGTTATAATTCACCTTTGATCTATATCAAGGACAACAAATTCTTTGAACCAGGGATGCGGGAGGTGGGAGAGAACTGGATAAAAAATAGTAGCACGCAATTAAAAGACATAACTAAAGAGGGGATATTACGCCCCTATCTGGATTTGAAAGTGGAGACAGACCTTATGGTGGTCAATGCTTGGAGGTACACGCAGTTAGCGCTCTTTATCGAGAAACTACCAAAACCAATTAGAGGAGAGGATGAATATAGGCCATTAGAGCAGTTATGCAAGAGAGATAAATCGGGTAATATTATCTCTCATCTCTACAAAATCCTGTCTTCGAAGGAAGAACTGGATGCACCTCCTTATATTAAGAAATAGGAAAGGGAGTTGGGGTCACATTGCAGTAAACTCACAGTGGAGAGGATTTTGAAAATGTTACACGGTTCTTCGGCCGATATCATGCGGTCGGAGACCAATTTTAAATGTTTAGCAAGATGGTATGCCACGCCAGACAGACTCAGTAAACTCTACCCAGATATTATGGACAGATGTTGGAGGGGGTGTACAAATTTAGGAACGATGGCACATATAATGGTGGGAGTGTCCAGTTATTAAAGCTTATTGGAAGAAAATTATACAATTAATCAATTAAATGACTAAGGAATCTTTGGTAGAAGATCCATGGATATGTTTATTCCATGGTACTGAGCATCCGATTAAGCAGTACCAATCATCCATCGTCCCAATATTGTTAAATGCAGCTAAAAAACAGATATCAAGGAAATGGTTGCAGTCAGAGAGTCCAAACCCCCGTGACTGGCTCCTTTGCATAAACAAAATTTACAATATAGAATACATGGATTATTCGGGAGGCGAGTCAGATGAGGAGGCGGATGGAAGGGATAAATGTGCAGGGTGGAGGAGCTTCAAGAGATCATGGAGTTACCTAGCGGAAATCACTAGTTAAATTTATGAGTTTGGGTATTGGGAAAGTAAGGAAGGAGATACAGAACCTGGCTAGTTCAGCTGTAACTACCTGCAGGAAGGGGGAGGGGAGGGGGGGATGGGGAGGTGGGAGGGTTAATAATATCGTAGGGCGATTTTTGTACTTTTTCTATGACAACATTTTGTAATCATGCTTTCAAATAATGTATGATTTTTGTTTTTGTATTTAAAAAATTATAAATAAAGAATTACAAAAAAAATTGGAGGGGCGTGGTTTGCCTTGAGAGAATGATGGCTGCTTAACCCTCAAGCTCCGTCAGTCTACACTAAACCCATATCGGGGGATTACAGCTGAAATTCTGCCACCCATCATGGGGACCTCATCCCGCAGACCCTCTGCAACCAGATCCCGCTCACCGAGGGAAATAAGCGGACGCATCAGCCAAAATATCCCGGAGATATTCCGAACCCCGAACACCAACATGGCAGCTCCTTCTCCCACCTCATCGCATGCTCACAGCCCCACAAGGATTACACTAACTCCCACAGACCAGCCTCCCACTCCTGTGGAGAACAACCAAGCCTCACTCCAACAGCTGAGCCTAAACTACCTCCGAGCAGTAGCAACCGACATTAAGGACACACTGTTCGCGGCCATCACAGACCTCCGTCATGAAATCCAGGCCATAGCGAGGAGAGTGCAAAGAGTGGAACACACGGCGGTACAACAGCAAACCGCCATACGGAGAGTTCACCATAAGATTGATATACACACTTTGCAACTCCGGGATCTTCAACGCCATGTTGAAGATCTGGATAATAGAGGAAGACGACATAATCTGAGGGTGAGGGGTCTCCCCGAATCTGTCGACAATGACCAGATTCTCCCTGTTGTCACGGATCTGTTCAATCGCCTCCTTGACCATCATATGCCTATTGCAATGGAGCACATACACAGGGCCCTCAGGCCACGAGGCAGAGACACTGACCCCCCCAAGAGATATTGTCTGCTATGTAAATGACTTTGCTCTCAAGGAAGACATTCTCAAGAAGGCCCGTGACAAACCCGCAACTAACCTTTGAAAGCCGCACAATACACATCTACCAAGATCTCTCGGCAATCATCAGACACCGTGAAGACTTGCGTCCTCTCCTGGATGTCCTACGGAACCAAGGAATCCGATACCGATGGAAGTTCCCGTTCAGCCTCCAGGCAACCCATCAAGGCAATTCCGCCTTACTAAGAGTCATTGAAGAGCTGGAAGCTTTCTGCCAAACCCTAGACATCCCTTATGTCGATGTCCCAAATTGGTATGCCGATTTTACTTTCTCAGATCTTGAACGCCTATCCAGAGAAGAACCGATGGAAGCCCAAAACACGAGCTTCAGGAGGCAACGATCCCCATCGGCAACTAGACCCAGCTCAACTGCCTTGCCTCAGCGGCAACCAGTGAGCCCCCTGACTGCCCCCTGCCCCGCAGAGCAAGCCGCGATTACTGAGACATATCTCACAGAAGACGCCCTTGCCATCCAGATGAGTACATTCCATGTCATGCCCGTCAGTTTTTTCCTTTTTCTTTTCTTTTTTCTTTTTTTTTTTTTTTCTCTTCCCGCAAATCATCCCGTTAACATAAGGAGATACTGTTCACTCCACTGCCATAACCCCTTTCAGCTCTGCACGGAGGATACAGCAACGCTTAATGCCATCCCTACTGACCCAATATACAGCAGAATCTAAGCTCTCACAATTTGCACTGTAATCAACACTGGGGACAGACTGCACCGGAGGATCCATCTCTAACTGGTACACACAATCTAACGCAGCCCCCGGTCTTTCCCACACAGCCAGCTTTCAGATTACCTTGGACACACCATACTACAGCACAACTCCAACAGCGGCACCCCCAGGACCGATCCTCCCACAGGTCTCAGAAAATCCGCAAATGGTTCACCCGCCACATCCCGGACAATCTGAACCCTGGGAACTCTGTCTCCCACCGCACGAATCCGACAACTCATGCCTGCTTCCATCCAGGATAGATAACACAGACAGGATAAAAGAGCATACTCAGGCTTCCATCTTTGATCGTCAGGACCACAGCCACAAAATAAAACTAACTTACCCTAGAACACAGTGACTGAAGATCGGCTGACACATATGCTTTAACTCTCTCCATCCGTAGTCATCAATATGGGTAATTAGTTATGGTTCTTTTGTCATGAACGCTTTATACTATTAATTAGATATGATGCTGTTTATTACTTGTTGTGAAAATACCGTACTGCTCTGTTTTCTACTCTCACCATTACTTGTTTTATATGCTTAGCCAAGATTGGAGCTCAGAGACTTACTGTCATTCAAGTAAATTGATAGCTCACCCCACATCCCCACTTAATGACAGCTCATAATATTTGACAATACACGCCCACGCATGAACGATGTACGAGATACTTCATACATATCAGGATCAATTGATATAATGGCGTCCCCCCCATAAGAGAATAGACCCGCCCGCAACGCCTCTATACATGACTATCGAGGCAATACCTGCCGTAACCTACATTTACAACTACTTTTAAGAAGACCCCAGTTGAAGCTGCTCACTTGTCTTATCAACCTCTCCTACACACCACTGAGCTCCGTCCTTGACTGCGGTTCTATAGGCATTAGCTTCTGAAGGGCACTGTTTTTGCTCTAGAGGGCCTGTTGCCCTGATGCTGAATGGCAGCCTTGAAACAAAAGAAAGAAGGAGGGAGGGGGGGAGGAGGGAAGGGGAAAAGAAGGAAAACAGAGGAGAGAGAGACAAAAGGCCTTTTCCTTTTCTTTTCCTTTTGTTCTTTCGTCTCCTCTTGATTGTACCACATCTTCACAGGATGCACTACAGCTAAGGATCTGCTAATGTTCAATGTTAAAAGTTTTGTTTTTAATCATTTTTCAGTTACCTTAAGTTTTGCAATACACGTACCATAAAGACTCGTGCAGGCAACACAGAAATAACATAGATGCCTCCCCCTACAATTATCTCACCTTTATTGCAAAGTGGAGATATGCCCTAACATACATACTCTCTACACAATGACATGCAACGCATGAACCCACGGCCTTAATCTTAACATCCCGCACGTCCACCTGCTACATCTAATCCACACTCGCCTACCCCTTTGCACGATAAGGCTATAGGTTTGACGGTTCAGACTGTATAACTTGTTTTACCCTTCTCTTTCGACAGGCCAACTCCCACACAGTGGCAATATATTGATACTGTTCTTCGTACCTTAATCCTTATACCACACGCCACTGATCCTTTCTGGAATACCCACATCTGTGGATCCCGCCCACCTGGACAGGTGAGCGAATTGCCACCTGCCACCGGATACCTTTTTCTGAAAGGGTCATACCTAAAAAGGAAAATCACGCTAGCTAACATATATGCTCCAAACATCGGCCAAGTATCCTTCTTCCGTAGCATCACTGACTCACTAACCACCTTCCAGGAAGGTATTCTTATTCTAAGTGGAGACTTTAATATCCCGCTCAACCCTACTCAGGACACTTCATCTGGCACATCCTCTCTTCCTTATGCAGCCCTACGAACAATTAAATCCAACCTTCAAAATCTGCTACTCCACGACACTTGGCGAACGTTAAACCCCAATGGCAAAGATTTCACTTTCTTTTCAGCACCACACCACAGGTGCTCCAGAATAGATTATCTCTTCATGTCACAAAAAGAATTGTCCATGCTCAAACATGCGTCCATAGACACTATGTTCCTATGGGATCACCACCCTGTTTCCATGACAATGACATTCCCTGATACTCTCCCCCACTCGCAGACGCGGCGACTATATCAATATCACAGCAGAGGTTGAACAACGTATCAAACAATACTTCCTAGAGAACAAACCCCCCAACACCTCCACACTTATTAATTGGGAAGCCCACAAATGTGTGATCCGTGGCTTCCTTATTGCAGCGGCCTCCAAACGAAATCGTGAAAGGCGACAACACTACACAGAACTCACTGATCGGATCCAGAAGCTAGAAAAGGCGCACAAACATACGCAAGCTCTAGATACCTTAACTGACCTTATTCAAGCAAGAAATGAACTGTTAGACCTTCTAGGAAAACAAGCAAGAGCCCTACAAAACAAAAAAGCTTTTACGACGATACACTCAATCACAGATGCAACAGGGAAAAAAATGAAATCAACCCCAGACATAGCTAAACAGTTTGTCAAATACTACTCTAAACTTTATAACCTCCCCCCAACAGACCCACCCACAGATGAGAACACAAGGAAACAATTGATTTTTGATTTCCTACGACAATATAGCTCAACTCCTATTTCTGAATCCATGGCACAAGATCTAGATACCCCCTTGAACAGAGAAGAAGTCGACCTAGCATTGAAACAAATGAAAACGGGCAAAAGTCCCGGACCCGATGGTCTGACTGTAGGATACTACAAAACTTATGCTGGTATCCTTACCCCCTTTTTTCTGTCCTCCTTTAACTCATTCATGACTCCCTCTGAACCCCCTCGAGACCTACTAAATGCCCACATTACAGTAATCCCGAAGCCAGGTAAGGACCCAGTGGTCAGGAACAGTGGTCTCTAGTAGGCATGAGCCGAACACCCCCCTGTTCGGTTCGCACCAGAACATGCGAACAGGAAAAAAATTTGTTCGAACACGCGAACGCCGTTAAAGTCTATGGGACACGAACATGAATAATCAAAAGTGCTAATTTTAAAGGCTAATATGCAAGTTATTGTCATAAAAAGTGTTTGGGGACCCGGGTCCTCCCCCAGGGGACATGAATCAATGCAAAAAAAAGTTTTAAAAACGGCCGTTTTTTCAGGAGCAGTGATTTTAATAATGCTTAAAGTCAAACAATAAAAGTGTAATATCCCTTTAAATTTCGTACCTGGGGGGTGTCTATAGTATGCCTGTAAAGGGGCGCATGTTTCCCGTGTTTAGAACAGTCTGACAGCAAAGTGACATTTTGAAGGAAAAAACACATTTAAAACTACCGCGGCTATTGCATTGCCGACAATACACATAGAAGTTCATTGATAAAAACGGCATGGGAATTCCCCACAGGGCAACCCCGAACCAAAATTTAAAAAAAAAATGATGTGGGAGTCCCCCTAAATTCCATACAAGGCCCTTCAGGTCTGGTATGGATATTAAGGGGAACCCCAGCCAAAATTTAAAAAAAAAATTGACGTGGGGTTCCCCCTAAATTCCATACCAGACCCTTCAGGTCTGGTATGGATTTTAAGGGGAACCCCGCGCCAAAAAAAAACGGCGTGGGGTCCCCCTAAAAATCCATACCAGACCCTTATCCGAGCATGCAACCTGGCAGGCCGCAGGAAAAGAGGGGGGGACGAGAGTGCGGCCCCCCCCCCTCCTGAACCGTACCAGGCCACATGCCCTCAACATTGGGAGGGTGCTTTGGGGTAGCCCCCCAAAACACCTTGTCCCCATGTTGATGAGGACAAGGGCCTCATCCTCACAACCGTGGCCGGTGGTTGTGAGGGTCTGCGGGCGGGGGGCTTATCGGAATCTGGAAGCCCCCTTTAACAAGGGGACCCCCAGATCCCGGCCCCCCCCCCTGTGTGAAATGGTAAGGGGGTACTTACCCCTACCATTTCACTAAAAAACTGTCAAAAATGTTAAAAATGACAAGAGACAGTTTTTGACAATTCCTTTATTTAAATGCTTCTTCTTTCTTCCTTCATCTTCTTCTTCTTCTGGTTCTTCTGGCTCTTCTGGTTCTTCCTCCGGCGTTCTCGTCCAGCATCTTCTCCGCGGCGTCTTCTATCTTCTTCTCCTCGGGCCGCTCCGCACCCATGGCATGAGGGGGGAGGCTCCCGCTCTTCTCTTCATCTTCTTCTCTTCTTCATCTTCTTCTTCATCTTCTTCTTCTTCTTCTTCTTCCTTCTTCTCTTCTTCCTGTCTTCTCCGGGCCGCTCCGCAGCCATGCTGGCATGGTGGGAGGCTCCCGCTGTGTGACGGCGTCTCTTCGTCTGACGGTTCTTAAATAACGGGGGGCGGGGCCATCCGGTGACCCCGCCCCCCTCTGACGCACGGTGACTTCAGGGACTTCCCTGTGACGTCACGGGGAATGCCACAGGAAAGTCCCGTCATGTGTGCGTCAGAGGGGGGCGGGGTCACCGGGTGGCCCCGCCCCCCGTTATTTAAGAACCGTCAGACGAAGAGACGCCGTCACACAGCGGGAGCCTCCCTCCATGCCACAGCATGGATTGCGGAGCGGCCCGGAGAAGACAGGAAGAAGAGAAGAAGAGAAGAAGGAAGAAGAAGAAGAAGAAAAAGAAGAAGAAGAAGATGAAGAAGAAGATGAAGAAGAGAAGAAGATGAAGAGAAGAGCGGGAGCCTCCCCCCTCATGCCATGGGTGCGGAGCGGCCCGAGGAGAAGAAGATAGAAGACGCCGCGGAGAAGATGCTGGACGAGAACGCCGGAGGAAGAACCAGAAGAGCCAGAAGAACCAGAAGAAGAAGAAGATGAAGGAAGAAAGAAGAAGCATTTAAATAAAGGAATTGTCAAAAACTGTCTCTTGTCATTTTTAACATTTTTGACAGTTTTTTAGTGAAATGGTAGGGGTAAGTACCCCCTTACCATTTCACACAGGGGGGGGGCCGGGATCTGGGGGTCCCCTTGTTAAAGGGGGCTTCCAGATTCCGATAAGCCCCCCGCCCGCAGACCCTCACAACCACCGGCCACGGTTGTGAGGATGAGGCCCTTGTCCTCATCAACATGGGGACAAGGTGTTTTGGGGGGCTACCCCAAAGCACCCTCCCAATGTTGAGGGCATGTGGCCTGGTACGGTTCAGGAGGGGGGGGGGCCGCACTCTCGTCCCCCCCTCTTTTCCTGCGGCCTGCCAGGTTGCGTGCTCGGATAAGGGTCTGGTATGGATTTTTAGGGGGACCCCACGCCGTTTTTTTTTTTTTTTTTGGCGCGGGGTTCCCCTTAAAATCCATACCAGACCTGAAGGGTCTGGTATGGAATTTAGGGGGAACCCCACGTCAATTTTTTTTTTTAATTTTGGCTGGGGTTCCCCTTAATATCCATACCAGACCTGAAGGGCCTTGTATGGAATTTAGGGGGACCCCCACATCATTTTTTTTTTTTTTTTTTTGGTTCGGGGTTCCCCTGCGGGGAATTCCCATGCCGTTTTTATCAATGAACTTCTATGTGTATTGTCGGCAATGCAATAGCCGCGGGTAGTTTTAAATGAGTTTTTTCCTTCCAAATGTCATTTTGCTGTCAGACTGTTCTAAACACGGGAAACATGCGCCCCTTTACAGGCATACTATAGACACCCCCCAGGTACGAAATTTAAAGGGATATTACACTTTTATTGTTTGACTTTAAGCATTAATAAAATCACTGCTCCTGAAAAAACGTCCGTTTTTAAAACTTTTTTTTGCATTGATCCATGTCCCCTGGGGCAGGACCCGGGTCCCCAAACACTTTTTATGACAATAACTTGCATATAAGCCTTTAAAATTAGCACTTTTGATTTCTCCCATAGACTTTTAAAGGGTGTTCCGCGGCATTCGAATTTGCCGCGAACACCCCAAATTGTTCGCTGTTCGGCGAACTTGCGAACAGCCAATGTTCGAGTAGAACATGAGTTCGACTCGAACTCGAAGCTCATCCCTAGTCTCTAGTTACAGACCCATTTCGCTACTCAACGTAGATCTCAAATGGTACGCCAAAACAATAGTGAACCGGCTTCTCCCCCTTCTCCCCCAACTAGTCCATCTTGACCAGGTTGGCTTCATCCCGGGCAGAGAAGCGAGAGACAATACGCTCAAAGCCATTAACGTTCACCACTGGCTTACATCCACCCAACATCAGGGATTCATACTTTCCCTCGATGCGGAGAAGGCATTCGACGGAGTGACCTGGGACTACATGACAGAAGCATTAAGGGCTATAGGCCTCCCTACCAATATGATAAACTTCATACTAACGCTCTATTCTAACCCCATCGCTAGAGTCCAAGTAAATGGCCACCTGTCGGATGCCTTCTCTATATCGAATGGAACGCGCCAGGGCTGCCCCCTTTCCCCTCCAATCTTCATCCTCACCCTTGAACCACTTCTGAGACGACTCAGAGCGAACCCAGATGTTAAGGGTATAGAGATTAAAAACCGTACCTACAAACTAGCAGCCTTTGCGGACGACATTCTCCTTTTTCTTACCGAACCGCTCACCACACTCCCGAAATTGCTCAAAGCCTTCGATACCTTTAAGACCCTGACCAACCTACAAATCCATTTTACAAAATCTAATGCCTTAAACATTAAATTACCCTCCACAACATGTAAGCAATGCCAAACAATGTTTCCATTTACTTGGAACGATCGCGCAATCACCTATCTGGGCATACAACTCCCAAAATCCCTATATGACTTGTACTCCCTAAACCACTTACCATTACTACAAAACATGATAAGAGATTTAACAACATGGGCCTCAGGCCTTTTTTATGGTTTGGTAGGGCATCATTAAAATGAATATCTTGCCCAGACTATTGTACCTTCTACAGACGATCCCAATCAAGATCCCACCTGCCTTTTTCTCAACCTATCGAACTACATGCATAAAATTTGTGTGGGGCAAACTAAAACCGAGACTTAGCTACCTAAGGCTCACCTCTCCCGAACTCAAAGGAGGAATAGGTCTACCCGATATATGAAAATACCAACAAGCAAGCCGCCTTGCTAGGATCATAGATTGGAACATACATACCAAGTATAAAGATTGGATCCAACTAGAACAATCAATGTTGCCTCTTCCATTAGCTCAACTTCCCTGGATCACCCCTCAACACACCCCCCCAGGCTGTAAACTCCACCCACTCATCAACCCAACACTGCTCTCCTTTCGGGATGCATGCAACAAACACAAAATTTCTTCAATCCTGAGCCCAATGACACCACTGGCACAAAATCCAGAGTTCACCCCAGGTACACATACTTCCTTTTTAGCTGACGGTTGGCCTCATCCAAGCATCCGAGCAGAGAAGTTCTTTGACGACGGTCGCCTTCTATCTCAAACAGAACTTGCTGCCAAAATGACCACTGATTCATTCCCCTTCTGGACGTATGTACAAATTAGACATTTCTTTGACAAACCTAAGCCCCGACCAGACTGGTCTACCTTTGAATCCTTATGCTTGAAAGAGGAGCCCCAAAACCACTTAATTTCTCTTACTTATACCTTGCTATTCTCAGACCACAATTCCAATCTACACTGGACCAACAAAAAATGGGAACAGGAACTCTCAATTGACCTTACAGAGATGGCATGGGAAAACATCTACACACACATACATAAGGGAACCATAAACGTTCAGGTACAGGAGAATGCATTCAAAGTATTATCCAGGTGGTACAGAACCCCACTTAAGCTACACCATTTCAACTCAGCTCTCCCCCAGCAATGCTGGAGATGTAAGACAGAGATAGGCTCCCTCATACATATCTGGTGGACTTGCCCTAAACTCCAGCCCTTCTGGAAAGAGGTCCACAGATTTATCAAACAAATAATGACCTACACACTTGATTACACCCCAGCGCAGTTTCTCCTTCACCATTCCACGACCCCAACACGCTCTTACTTTCACTCACTAGCCATGCACATGGTTAACGCAGCAAAGATGTGTGTTCCATTCAAGTGGCGCTCTCCTGATCCACCATCTATGGCAGACTGGTTTAAGCGTATACAAAAAACTGTGGAAATGGAGGAGCTCATACATCAAGCAAAAGACACACCCGCCAAGTTCACCAACACATGGGCCTGCTGGCTACATTTCATCACCACAGATGATTACAAGAGTCCTGCCTTGAGAGAGGCGTGGAAGCTGTGGCAGGGAAGGAGAAGACCCCCCCAACCCCCCATTCCCTTACCCCCTCATTCGCTATCCGGACCCCCATCACACGCGTCATTACACCATCTACTGACACAGAGAAATTCCATTCATAACCTTACAAAAGGTTATGTAGAAATGCAATGTTATTCCATATATGACTTGTACTCTTTTTTTCTCTACTTTGACATCTATAAACATGAATACTTTAAACAGCGGCTGCGTCCACATTCCTGTATTACATATTACATGTTCTTATTTCTATTATTGTTGTTTTTAGACTCAACTACATACCCCTCGTATGATTATATTCCATTGGCATTGGTTGTCAAATGCTTTGTTGTGTACTCTTACACTTGTGATACCTTCTGTACTATTTTGTACCACGTTTTGTACTTTGAAAAATTTCTTTAATATTCATAACATGTATTGATCCTCTACTTTCAATAAAATATGGTTAAAAAAAAAAAAAGAAAAATTACGGACGTTTCCATACCGAAATCCCCCCAGATAGCTCTCTTTCCAAAATTCCCAAAACATCTGATAAACTCATTTCTTTCATGTTAACGGGTGCCAAAATCACCATAGCGAAGGCCTGGAAACAACCAGGAATCTCCCTGGCAGCCGCTAAAAGAAAGATTTTGTGGATCATGTCCCAAGAAAAATTACCAAGTTCTATAGCAGACTCTAACAAATCCTTTGTGGCAATCTGGGAACCCTGGGCCAAGCATGTAGGCATCTCTCTCATACCAGGAGTAGAGGTTTAAGACCTGAACGTTCATGAAAAGAAGTCTGGCAACCCTCTCATGCCCTCTTTCTCTCACTCTAGTTCTATCTTCTCTCTTTCTTTCCACTATTCTTCTCTGTCGCGGGATGCTTACTTTATAACATTTTAGTATTTAATTATTCTATATATTATGTTTAAGTACTTTGCGCTCCTGTATTTTCAAGTTTATTCAGCTCCTGAGTCTGGGGTCCCAGGAGATTCTCCTACTATCCCCCGGACTCCTGGTCTTATCCATCGGAAAGTCTGAGTAGGATCCTTCTCACTGCTCGGGGCTCCTCTGTATCCCTGGGAGGCACGAAAGGTCTTGATATAATAATTGCACTCCTATAATTTCCCACTCTCCGTTGGAGCTTGACACAGATTGTTCCCGTTAGGGGTGTCAGGCCTAACGATAGTATTTGGTGCCTTCTTTTACATTCCTTGGATAACTTAATCTTTATTCGTTTTGATGTTCATGGCTATTGTTTGACTCAGGAGATGCGTTGTTTTCATGTACTACAATATAGAGGTGGGCTGCGTCCTACTGAAAATTGAATGCCTTAAAATGTAATGTACTGCTCTTCAATAACATTTTTGAAAATTAAAAAAAAAAAAAAAAAAAAAAAAGCACCTAGTAGAATTTTATGAGTTGAATGATTCCTCCGTGAGCGACCCCTTTTGCATTATGGAATGCCCACAAGGCTTTTATTAAAGGCCTTTTTATTAAACTAGGCGCAAGGGCAATAAGGCGGTGGTATAATCAAGTAGACAAAATTCTGACAGAAATCAACATTCTTGACAACCAAAATAAAAACAATCCATTATCCATCCTCTTCCAAAAACTATTTACCTTAAGACATGAGCTGTGATCCCTCCTGTTGGCTGATTTTGAAAAAGCAAACAGGAAACTGAAAACAAACTACTACGCTTATGGAAACAGGGCAGGGGAACTATTAGCGCACAAGCTGAAGGGTCATAGGCAGAAAACTAGGATCCTTTTTTTACATCACCTATCTACTAATGATAAGGTATACCATCCCCAGGCCATATCTGACGCTTTGAATGATTATTACAGCTTACTTTATAACTTAAACAAGGACCGCAACACCTCCCAGCCACACACAGATATAATTAGATAATTCCTTCAAAAAGTAAATCTCCAACAACTATCACAAGACCAACTTTCCACATTAAATTCCCCATTTAGACTCTTAGAAATACAGCAAGTCTTAGACACACTACCAAATTATAAGCACCCCCGGTCCTGATGGCTTTACTGGGGAGTACTACAAGATGCTTAAAAATATTCTGCTACCCTACATGGTTAAAATTTACAATGCAGCGGCTGCCTCTTCACCCTTCCCATCAGAAATGCTTAGAACTTTGATCATAACCATACCCAAGCCAGGGAAGGATCCCGTTTGATACAAAACTTCAGATCCATATCCCTTTTAAACAATGACCTAAAAGTATATGCAAAATGAATTGCCCATCGTCTGATAGATATACCTCCCCTTCCCATACACTCAGATCAATCCAGTTTCAATAAGGGACGTCAAACATCCAACGCTACCCGGAGATTAATTAATATAATCCATCTTGCAAAACTACAACAAATGCCTTCTCTGCTTCTTGCTTTGGATGCAGAGAAGGTGTTTGATAGAATCCACTGGGATTACCTGGCTCAGATCCTAACTTCTTTAGGAGCAGTTTTGGAGGTCCGATATTTACCGCTATAATGGTGCTATATACAAATCCCTCAGCTAAGGTCTAATCCTCGTGGATGCTTTCTACTCCATTTACAATTTCTAACGACACTTGCCAGGGATGCCCCCTGTCACCACTGATTTTTAACCTCTCGAAGGAACCGCTAGGATCTTATATTCGCTCCCATCCACAGATTTCTAGTTTCCAAGTCCAAGATTCCAACCATATAATCAGACTTTTTGCGGATTATATCATCCTGATGCTAACTAATGTGGAAACTTCCCTGGCTTTAGTGCTCTTGACTCTAATGTTGTTTAATCTTATCTGTTACTACAAGGTTAATGAATACAAATCAAACATATCGGGCATTGATATCCCTACCCCTATACAAACAAAACAAAAGCATATTTTCCCCTATGTGTGGCAGCGAGAAGGAATGAAATACCTAGGTATTACTTTAACACCTGATGCTGACTTACTAGTGGCAGCAAATTATTCTTCCCTTTTGAACACGATGCATTCTAAGTT
This sequence comes from Lithobates clamitans, assembly GCA_037952925.1. Lineage (NCBI taxonomy): Eukaryota > Metazoa > Chordata > Amphibia > Anura > Ranidae > Lithobates > Lithobates clamitans. Next base: position 6,328,371 of record JBBGZY010001416.1, read on the forward strand.
GCAGGATTTAGCAAAGTCAGAATTGTCCTGGTCGGGTAGATTGGCTGCTTTCAAGATGGTGATGCTTTCCCAATTAATCTACCTGTTCAGAACAATGCCTATACCTGTACCATTATCTTTCTTTAAAACTGCCTAATCCTTACTTAATACTTACCTATGCAGAGGCAAAAAGGCCAGATGTGTGTTTAGTAAGCTGTTGTCAACAAGGAGAGCAGGTGGAGTAAGTCGCGTGGTAATTAGAGAGTACTATCTGTCCTTCGTGTTGACACAAATGAAAGCCTGGTTCCCACAGTCTGATCATACACCAGGGTCATTACTGGAGAGCTACCAAATCCCCGGTAATAGTCTATACTACTACCTATTGACCAGTCGCTTCCGCCAAAAAGTTGATAACAAATTATCTCTTTCCATCTGAGCTACGACACAGGCATGGCACTTTTTATTAACCCTTTAGATGCCTCGCTCACTACTATTATTCCACTACCTATTAAAAGTATTCCAAACATCATTCCCAACTTGGCAGTGACAAAATGGGAATCTAAAGGGATTCGTTTACTGGATGACATTATGGTAGGCCCAACTATTAAAACATTCAGAGCCTTACAACTAGAATACGGGATATCTCCCTCTGACTATTATTATCAATGTTATTATTATTATACAGGATTTATATAGCGCCAACAGTTTATGCAGCGCTTTACAACTTTAGGGAGGACAGTACAAGTACAATACAATTCAATACAGGAGGAATCAGAGGGCCCTGCTCGTTAGAGCTTACAATCTAGGAGGGAGGGTCAAGTTATACAAAACAGGGGGCTATTTCACATACTGGCAACTATCACATTTCCTATGTTCATTCCAGTCACCCATTGTCTCACTTCCCTGGAGAATTGTCCAAAGCTTCACCTCACATAATTCCAAAGTCAAAGGCATCTTCTTACAATACAATACGTTTACCAATAAGGTTAAATTCAGTAAAACACCACATATCATAGCCTGGGAACAAGAACTGGGATCAGTATACTCACATGAGCAATGGCAGGTTGCTCTCAAATCCACCTACTTTGCTACTAAAAGTATTAAGATGTGGGAGCTAACCCAAAAGATACTATTGAAATGATATTTGACCCCCGATAAATTGTCCAAGTTCTCGTCACAGTCTCATCCCCCTTATGTTGGAGGAACTGCGGCAACACAGGCACATTGTACCACATACTGTGGTCTTGCCCAAAACTCCCAGCTCTTTGGTTTGTAGTTTTTTGTTTTATAAATAAAACAGCTCTATTTTCCCTAGGATTAGACAAAGTCCCTCCAAAAATGAGGGGCCCGATAATCCATATACTATTGGTGACTTGTTTATCATTGGTCAGACATTGGAAAGACACCCACCCTCTATCCATTAATGAAGTGATATAACTAACCCACAACCACGTCACATATGAATTGTCATTTTCCTCATCTATTGGTAAATACCAGGTTGTTAAATCCATATGGGAGAAATGGAATGAATGGTATAACCTATCCCAATTCCCCTTATATTTTCCCTATTCTAAAGGCACAATATTGATATCATTGACTCATACAATGACTGTGTACTCATTTTTATTCTGTTATTCTGTTATACTCCATGTTTTGTTCGATAACGTTATACCACATATATGCAGGTCTCTCACCATGACACCGATGCATAGCCTTCTAATGTTCATGCGCCAGTTGGCGCACTGTCTGTATTTTTGCTAATTTTGTTACTTTTATAACCTCAATAAAAATGTATTGAAATTAAATAGGTCACCTCTAATATGTCTCTGTTCCAAGCTGAGCCGAAGGGGTTAGAACTTCATCAGACCTTAATGCTGTTTGGGGAAAATTTTCTTTATTTTCTTGTCTATAACTTGTGATAATGTTGATTGGTAAATAAAGGGAGATGTAACACCACATCCTACTCCAATTCCAATAAGCATTGTTAATACATTAAGTTTGAGAGTATATTAGTAATTATAAGTAAATTGGAGGCAACACTTTTAAACAGCTACAAAGACTGCAGAAAGGATCTACCAATCCTATACATAGTTACATAGTAGGTGAGGTTGAAAAAAGACATAAGTCCATCAAGTCCAACCTATGTGTGTGATTATATGTCAGTATTACATTATATATCCCTGTATGTTGCGGTCGTTCAGGTGCTTATCTAATAGTTTCTTAAAACTATCGATGCCCCCCACTAAGACCACCGCCTGTGGAAGGGGATTCCACATCCTTGCCGCTCTTACAGTAAAGAACCCTCTACGTAGTTTAAGGTTAAACCTCTTTTCTTCTAATTTTAATGAGTGGCCACAAGTCTTGTTAAACTCCCTTCCGCAAAAAAGTTTTATCCCTATTGTGTGGTCACCAGTATGGTATTTGTATATTGAAATCATATCCCCTCTCAAGCGTCTCTTCTCCAGAGAGAATAAGTTCAATGATCGCAACCTTTTCTCATAACTAATATCCTCCAGACCCTTTATTAGCTTTGTTGCCCTTCTTTGTACTCGCTCCATTTCCAGTACATCCTTCCTGAGGACTGGTGCCCAGAACTGGACAGCATGCTCTAGGTGCAGCCGGACCAGAGTCTTGTAGAGTGGGAGAATTATTGTTTTATCTCTGCAATTAATCCCCTTTTTAATCCATGCCAATATTCTGTTTGCTTTGTTAGCAGCAACTTGGCAGTGCATGCCATTGCTGAGCCTATCATCTACTAGGACCCCCAGGTCCTTTTCCATCCTAGATTCCCCCAGAGGTTCTCCCCCCAGTGTATGATTGCATTAATATTTTTGCCACCCAAATGCATTATTTTACATTTTTCTACCTCATTTGCCATGTAGCTGCCCACCCAATTAATTTGTTCAGATCTTTTTGCAAGGTTTACACATCCTGCGGAGAAGTTATTACTCTGCTTAGCTTAGTATCGTCCACAAATAAAGAGATTGAACTGTTTACCCCATCCTCCAGGTCATTTATGAACAAATTAAATGGGATTGGTCCCAGCACAGAACCCTGGGGGACCCCACTACCCACCCCTGATCATTCCAAGTACTCCCCATTTATCACCACCCTCTGAACTTGCCCTTGTAGCCAGTTTTCAATCCATGTACTCACCCTATGGTCCATGCCAACGGACCTTATTTTGTACAGTAAATGTTTATGGGGAACTGTTTGCAAAATCCAGATACACCAGGTCTATGGGCCTTCCTTTATCTAGATGGCAACTCACCTCCTCATAGGAGGTTAATAGATTGGTTTGGCAAGAATGATTCTTCATGAATCCATGCTGATTACTGCTAATGATACCGTTCTCATTACTAAAATCTTGTATATAGTCCCTTATCATCCCCTCCAAGAGTTTACCTACTATTGATGTTAGGCTAACTGGTCTGTAATTCCCAGGGATGTATTTTGGGCCCTTTTTAAATATTGGTGCTACATTGGCTTTTCTCTAATCAGTTGGTACCATTCCAGTCAGTAGACTATCAGTAAAAATTAGGAACAATGGTCTGGCTATTACTTGACTGAGTTCCCTAAGTACCCTCGGATGCAAGCCATCTGGTCCCAGTGATTTATTAATGTTAAGTTTCCCAAGTCTAATTTTAATTCTGTCCTCTGTTAACCATGGAGGTGCTTCCTGTGATTTGTCATGAGGATAAACACTGTAGTTTTGGTTACTGAAGCCCCTCGATTCCCTCGTGAAGACTGAGGAGAAGAATAAATTCAATACCTTTGTCATCTCCCCATCCTTTGTAACCAGATGTCCTTCTCATTCTTTATGGGCCAATATGGTCTGTCCTCTTTTTTTTACTGTTTACATACTTAAAGAATTTCTTGGGATTTTTTTTCTCTCCTCCGCTATGTGTCTTTCATGTTCTATCTAAGCTGTCCTTATTGTACCCTTACATTTCTTATTGCATTCTTTATAAAGTCTGAATGCTGATGATGATCCCTCAACCTTGTACTTTTTTTTTAGAATTGTATTTTTATTGGTTTTCAAAGATTAAGTACAAAGTTGTAACAAAATTAACATTACATTATCAATGTATGTGCATTATACAGCAATCATAATAGAAAAAAGGAAAACAAAGTATAAAGTAACAAATATAGGTAACAAAAAAGTGTTCACAGTAACAAAACACATAAATATAGTAGATCAATTCCCTATGGTGTGTATAATAAGCTTAATATTGGAGGGAGTCTGGACCCTTGAGATCAGTTTAGGCCATATACACAGGTAGTATAGGGTTGAATTAAGATTAGGATGTACCTGGCGACAAGGGGGTCCCGTATTCCGAAAGATCCCATGATTCCCATATTTCAGTAAATTTGGAGACACAATCGTGTACCGAGGCCATCAAAAACTCCCTTGTCCGAATCTCAGTCACCAAATGTAGTAATCTGGACCATGGAGGTGGAGTATTGGATAACCAGAATAACGGGATAAGTCTCCTGGCGGTTAGTAATATGTAGGATATTAATTTGTTTGTCTTTTTAGATATCCCTGATGGAGGTAGGCCCAATAGATAGATCAAGGGATCCACCGGAAGGGACAACCCAGTCACCTTTTGTATAAGAAAATGTACATCACACCAAAAGGGTTGAATCAAGGAGCACTGCCAAAAAATGTGGAACAGTGAACCTATATCAGTTCCACATCGCCAACAACGCTGTGAGACTGATGGGTCATACTTGTGAAATTACATCGGGGGTTCTGTACTAGAACATGAGAATCTTAATGGTTGTCTCCCTCTGAGTGACACATTTGGAAGATCTAAATGTAGAGGACCAGATTCTATCCCACATCTGTATTGTGACAAGACGGCCCACTAGATGAGACCACCTGCGCATATAAAGATGCAATGTCTCTGTGATGGGAAACGACTCATGGAGGATACTATAGATACAGGAAATTAAATGCAATTGATGAGGGCCTTGAGCACACAGATATTCAAAAGTAGTAGGCTTATCTAGAGTCAGGGATGGTGATTTAGAATGAAAGAAATGTCTAATTTGCATATAGAAGTGGAAAAGATGTGGTGGTAAGTCAAATTTCTCACTTAAAATGTTAAAGGTATGTAGTTTCCTTGTTATGGGATGAACAAGGTTCCTGAGTTGAAAGAGATGAACATTTACCCATGGGAAAATCCTGCCCAAGGACATACTATCCGGAATGAGAGGGTTAAATAATACATTTATAAGAGGGGAGCAGGGAGACATAAGGGAAAAGCGTTTAAGGCAATTACGCCAAATATTTAAAGTTAGTATCATTGGTCCAGTACACTGACATTTATATATAGGATCTAGAACAGGGGGAGCGCCCCAAAGCAAGGATCCCGGGTGGACCGGGTAAAGTACACCCTTTTCAATAGCAGACCATTGGTTTGGTGCATGTAAGGAAGACCAAGAGATAATGGCCCTCAAATGTGTAGCATAATATTTAGTGATGTCAGGAGCTCCTAAACCTCCTCTGGATCTAATGGCAAACAACACTGAGCTTGCTATACGGTGCGCTCCGCCATTCCATATAAACTTTAGGAAAGTTCTGTGAAGTGCTTTTAATTGTGTGGCAGGTACAGCTACTGGGAGGGTTTCAAAATAATAAAGTAATCTAGGCAATATAGACATTTTCAAAACATTAATTCTGCCTAAGAGAGATAGGGGGTATTTGGTCCAGTTCGACAGAGACTTATTAATATCTAGTATCAGGGGAGGAAAGTTGGTGTCATATAGGGAGGAATAAGAAGGGGTAAGTAATACACCTAAGTATTTAAGAGAGGTATTACACCATTTATAGGGGTAAGATTCTTTGAGTTGAGATAATAATGGCGTTGGAATGTGTATAGGAAGGGCTTCAGTTTTAGAGGTGTTGATTTTGTACCCGGAAATAGCACTAAAAGAGTTCAATACTTTATGTAGTGAGGGAAGGGATATCAGCGGGTTAGTTATTGTGAGCAAAATGTCGTCTGCAAATAACGATAATTTATATTCCCCCTGTCTCATCACCACCCCACTGATATCCGGGTGGACACGGATAAACTCAGCCAGGGGTTCTAGGCACAGAATAAAAAGCAATGGCGAAAGCGGGCAACCCTGTCGAGTTCCATTTGTCATGGGGAAGCCAGGAGACAGGAAGGACGACATTTGTACTTGCGCAGAGACATTTGAATATAAGGCTTCTAAAGCTGTTAAAAAAGGGCCAACAAAACCATATATCTTTAAGGTGGCGAACATATAGGGCCAACTTAGCCTGTCAAAAGCTTTTTGTGCGTCTAGATTCAGAATCAATGCTGGTCGGGAGGTTCTGTGCAGGAGATCTATCAGATCTATTGTACGCCGGGTGTTATCTCCCGCATGTCTCCCAAGGACGAAACCTACGTGATCCCTGTGTATCAGTTTGGGGATGAATACAGAAAGTCTGTTAGCAAGAATTTTAGTAAATATCTTGTAGTCTGAGTTTAGGAGGGCTATGGGCCTGTAGTTATCCGGGAGGGAGGGATTCTTTCCAGGTTTAGGGATAACCGATATAAATGAATGGGAGAACTGTGAATGTGGGGGAGTACCCTTGAGAAAGGAGGCATATAAAGCTAACATGTGAGGAGATAAAATATCAATAAAAGATTTGTAGTATGAGTAAGGCAAGCCGTTTGGGCCAGGAGCTTTGTGTGATGGGAGATTTTTAATTATAGCAAAAAGTTCTTCAGCTGTAACTGCTACATTTAAGCTTTCTAAATCCGTTGTAGATAGTTTCGTTAGTTTTATATTGGAAAAAAAGACTCAAAATTTCCCTGGGTAAATTCAAATTGATTCTCCGGAGTCAGGCAATTATACAGTTTATTGTAAAAGTTGCCAAAAATTTTGGACATCTCACGAGGACAATGAGTCCTAGATCCGTCTGTATAAGAAAGTCGAGCAAGGAGTTAAACGGACGAGGGCATAACTTATTAAATAGCATTCTGTGGGGTTTATTGGAGAATTCATTAAATTTTTGCTTCATCCACAACATGGATCTACCTGTTTTGTTAAGTTTTGTTGATCTAATTTGTTCTCTGAGTTGAATGACTTTACGTAGTTTCAGCACTGTGTGACCACCCAAAAGCCTCCGCTCAGCAGTTACCAGAGCAGACATTAGGGACTGTAATAGGTTATTTCTATCTCTCTTCAGTCGAGAACCCTCAGCAATACATGTACCTCGGAAAACGGCCTTGTGCGCCTCCCACAGTGTAGAAACCTGAGACATCGATCCAGTGTTGAGTAAAAAATACTCTTTCAAGCTATTTGCTAGAGTAGAGCGGGAAACTTCAGACTGCAAAAGGTGATCATTGAAACGCCAATGGATTTGGTGTAGGTCTGAGATAACATAAGATCTAGCATAATGGATGCATGGTCTGACCATGTAATGGGAGAAATATCTGAATCAACTAAATAGGGAATAAGTGGGGCTGAAATAAAGAAATGATCTAGAAGGGAGTACATATTATGAGCTGATGAATAAAACGTAAATTGTTTAGCAGAGGGGTGTTTTATCCTCCATGAGTCGAAAAGTCTATGTGACCTAATACATTTACGGAAGGCATTAGCTTGAGACAGTACTCTTTTAGATGGGGTAGGACTAAAAAGTGTTTGTCTGTCTCTAGTGGGTGACATGACCAGATTAAAGTCCCCACCAACTATCATAAAAGGTTGTGAGCAATATTGGGGAGTATCAAAAAGTTTGTTGAGGAAATCAATCTGGCCCATGTTCGGATCGTACAAATTAACCAGTGTAAAAGAGGTAGACATGTATTCACATTCTAGAACAAGAAATCTCCCGTGAGGGTCCACATGAGACCTCTGAACTTTGATAGGACATGTTTTTCTGATCAGAATTGCCACTCCTGCCCTGCCCGTAGAATCAGAGGCAAGGTAGGAGGTGGGAAAAAACCTTGAGGCAAATTTGAATGATCCTCTTGCCCGAAAATGGGTCTCCTGGATCATCACCACATCTGCGCCTGAAGCCCTGAAATCTTTCAGGGCCATCCAGCCCTTACGAATGGAGCCCAGACCCTTTACATTGTAAGACATAATTTTCAAAGCCATGATTGTGGTCTATCTAGGAATGCTAATATGAACACGGCTAACACTATAAGCATGAGAGTACTTAAAGGAAGAAAATACATATGTTGCATTTTACGGGTATTAGTAGTAGCAAGCAACCTCCCACCTCTAACTATTGAAATACAAACCCCAAGGCAGATCTCTCTCAAAGTGAGGTAATAATGACCATGGAGTCTCAATCTGTGAAACACAGCATTGGGTATAATTAAAAAAATTAAAAAGGAAAAACAAAAAATTAAAATAAAAAGCAAAAAAGAGTTCAAAACTCTGTGTACCTGAAAAACAGCAATCTCTCAGGAAGCCCTGGACGTAGACCAGGGCCTGGTAGGGACATGAACGGACTCTCATCTGGCGACTGTCTGAGGGGATGAGATGGGTCCGCTGCTCACCTTGTGCATTTGGTTGCTAATAGAACAAAGTAGGACAATAGTCATTAAAGGAGTAAGAAAAACCTGTAATTCCTTAAAGAGAAAGCAAGGTTAACAAATAAAACAGGTACGTTGAACACTTAAAATTTCAAAACCTTTAGTGAATGCATCTCATGGGGCAGAGTCAAAAAAACTGGTAGGACCAGTACAGCAACATCGTTTCGTCGGGAAAGTAGAAAAAAAAATTCCAGAGGAAACGGAAATGCAAAAAAATTTGAGAAAATAGAAACAAAAAAGGAAGTTCCGAGAAATGTTCAAGGGGGTTGTTTAGAGGATTGCAGACATTGAGGAGTGGAAAAATGCTTCTTAGATTAACCCCGGACAGGGGTCCAGATGCGAGTAGGAGTAGTCGGAGGTAGACGAGCTTGTGTGGCAGATGGGATCATGTCCTCTTCCGGGAGAGGGGGAGACCCAAATTTTTCAGGAAGGCTTCTGCTTCTTGTAATTCACGTAGAGAGTATTGGGTGCCCTCTTTGGATACAGCTAAACGGAAAGGGAATCCCCAGTAATACGGAATCTTGAGTTGTTGCAGATGTGAGGTAAGGGGACGTAAGTTCCTACGTTTAGTGAGGGTGATGGCAGAGAGGTCGCTAAAGATCTGCAATTTAGCACCCTTGAACATTATTTGGGATTTATTGCGAGTCGCCATAGTTAGTGCCTCCTTACTTTCAAAAAAGTGAAAACGTACCACGACATCTCTTGGCCTAGCTCCAGCCGGAGGCTTTGGACCCAGAGATCGATGGGCCCTATCCAAGCGCAAATCTATATCTACCACCGAGGGAGCTAGAGAGTTGAAAAGGCTCAGGAGATAGGCTCGGAGCTCAGAATCCCCCACCGTCTCGGGTATCCCTCTGAATCGTAGGTTTTGTCTTCTTTCTCTATTTTCCAAGTCCTCCTGTTGTATTTGTATTTGAGATACGCAAAGGCGTAAAGTATGGTTTTCCTCCTCAATTGCTTGTACGTAATTTATCATTTCGTCAAATTTGTTCTCTAGAGTGTCTGTGCGATCACCAATTTGTGTAATTTCCCCTCTCAATTCGGCAGCTAGTTTGCTTACCTCAGCCGAGACATTGGACGTAATCTGTTGAAGTAAAAGTTGTAGCCTGGAGTCCAGGATGTCAGGGGTAAGAGTCGCATTTGAGGGTGACAGAGTGGGTGCATGTATCTGCGAGTTGGTCAGAGAGGAGTTTGTAGCATCTTCTGAGACTAAAGAGGGATCCAGCAGGGCAAAAGGATTTGCGGAAGGATTAGAGGAGGTAGGTTGTGATCTGGTAACAAAACGTTCCATGTTTGGTTCTTCTTGTGGTGCAATCAGTGATTTGTAGTATTGTTGCTGTTGGCCAACTTTGCCCATGAGGTATGCAGAGGATTTAGTGATCAAACTTGCAGGCTTACCTCCGACACTGTGTATAGCTATAGTTGTTGTACGGAGGTCTCGGTGAGCAGGCTAGGACCCTGAGTTTATTTAAGCTGCATCCTTTTCATAAGTAATAGCAAGCTCCATCTGGATCCTCAGATCCCCCTGCTTGCACCTCCCCTCCTCCCCACCATCAGACTGAGGAGACAATATCCACAGTCCCCAGCACTCTGTGAGAGCCTGTGCAACCTAAGGAGTGAGGAGTCCCAATATGGCCGCCGGCTTCCAGGGGTAGGCCAAAGCCGTGGGCTATCCTAAGGGACGGCCGCCGGGAAAGTGTACACGGCTGCCCCCGGTCTCCAGAACTCCCCCGGGGAGGTGGGAATAGAGGGTCAGGTAGGCCTTTGTCTCCTGGGGACTTGGTTGTGGGAGATATTGCGTAATGTCCTACTCACAGTGTCCCAGGAGAGCGCCCGTAATCCAGGCCGCAGGCCGCGTCTAATTGGTAGGCCGCGATTTGCTTAAGTCGGCCGCCGGACGGAACACCGCGATCCCTCTGTGTTGGCAGTGCAATCCGCTTGTCTCTCAGAGTCTATGTGATCTTCTAGGCCATGCGATCAATCTGTCAAACCTTCAATCTGCACGGTCAGAGGTACAGAGCAGCAAGCCTGTCTGTAGGCCCCAAGATGGCAGCGGAGGGTCCCGGCGGCAAGGGGAATCCTTATTTACGGAGAGGATATGGCTGATAGGAGGCAGAAATATACTCCCAGAACCGATTAGCAGTAGTCTGGGAACAAAGCGTGCAGTTTGTGGCTGTGGTAAGATGAGCAGAGACAAAGGATGGCTCCAGATTATTGCGGGCTATGAGGAGTAGGGATGAGCTTCGTGTTCGAGTCAAACCCATGTTCGACTCGAACATCGTCTGTTCGGTCGTTCGCCGAATTGCGAACGATATGGGCCGTTCGCGCCAAATTCGTGTGGCGCGTCACGGCCCATAATTCACTGCGGCATCGCAGTGCATTGCTGGCTGATGATTGGCCAAGCATGCACTATGACCCGCATGCTTGGCCAATCACAGCGCCGCCTGAACAGAGAGCCGTAATTGGCCAAAGCCAAGGAGGCTTTGGCCAATTATGGCTCAGGGGATTTAGTACACGCCCCACACTATATAAGGCCGCCTACACGGTGGCCCTGTGCAGTGTGTTCCGGTATGCTGAGAGATAGAGAGAGAGAGAGACAGTGTCATTTCATTTGAGTTAGCTAGATTAGGCAGGACAGTCAGTCAGTTAGCTGCACTTACAGTGTATTGTGTATATATATGCATCCCAGGTGTTGCATATATATATATATATATATATATATATATATATATATATATATATATATATATATATATATATATATACACACTGTATTCAGTTTAGCTAGATCCGTTCCTGTTATCTTCCTACTGACAGGCAGGCTTGTCTTGTTACAGTATTTACAGCTACCTGAAGAAAATTACTGGTGTTCTTTTGATCCTATTAGTACCACAGTCAGGCAGCTAGACTATTTACAGTTAGTGCAGTGCGTCCTGCTCACAGTGTTCTGCTAAACCTACAAGTTAGTGGGGTGCGTCCTGCTCACAGTGTTCAGCTAAACCTACAAGTTAGTGGGGTGCGTCCACCTCACAGTGTTCAGCTAAACCTACAAGCTAGTGGGGTGCGTCCTGCTCACAGTGTTCAGCTAGATCCGTTCCTGTTATCTTCTTGCTGACAGGCAGGCTTGTCTTGTTACAGTATATAAAGCTACCTGAAGAAAATTGCTGGTGTTCTTTTGATCCTATTAGTACCACAGTCAGGCAGCTAGACTATTTACAGTTAGTGCAGTGCATCCTGCTCACAGTGTTCACCTAAAACTACAAGTTAATGGGGTACGTCCTGCTCACAGTGTTCAGCTAAACCTACAAGTTAGTGGGGTGCGTCCACCTTACAGTGTTCAGCTAAACCTACAAGCTAGTGGGGTGTGTCCTGCTCACAGTGTTCAGCTAGATCCATTCCTGTTATCTTCTTACTGACAGGCAGACTTGTCTTGTTACAGTAAATACAGCTACCTGAAGAAAATTGCTGGTGTTCTTTTGATCCTATTAGTACCACAGTCAGGCAGCTAGACTATTTACAGTTAGTGCAGTGCATCCTGCTCACAGTGTTCAGCTAAAACTACAAGTTAGTGGGGTGCGTCCTGCTCACAGTGTTCAGCTAAACCTACAAGTTAGTGGGGTGCGCCACCTCACAGTGTTCAGCTAAACCTACAAGCTAGTGGGATGCGTCCTGATCACAGTTTTCAGCTAGATCCGTTCCTGTTATCTTCTTACTGACAGGCAGGCTTGTCTTGTTACAGTAAATACAGCTACCTGAAGAAAATTGCTGGTGTTCTTTTAAGCCTATTAGTACCACAGTCAGGCAGCTAGACTATATACAGTTAGTACAGTGTGTCCTGCTCACAGTGTTCGGCTAAACCTACAAGTTAGTGGGGTGCGTCCACCTCACAGTGTTCAGCTAAAGCTACCTGTAGAAGGTTGGTGGTATATATATCCCAGCTTAGTGCAGCTACAGGCCATTAGTATGTCTGGAAGGCCAAGAAGGAGAGGCAGACAGTCACAAGCCAATAAGAGAGGGTAAGCAGGCTCTGTGTCTAGTGCTGGTCGTGGAGACGGTGCATCCTCATCAGCACGTGGCCGTGGGACATGCTTGGCCTTTTTTTCGGCAGCTGGCCGTGTTGAGCCGCAACATGCGAAAGACTTGGTCGAGTGGATGACCAAGCCGTCCTCCTCCTCCTCATCCTCTCTCACCCATGCCCAGGGTACTTTGTCTGGCAAAGCAGCCGGCTCTTCCTTCAATGTCATCAGTGACTCCTTCCCTAGCCCCACCGAACTGTTTGACCACAGTGTTGGGTACATGCTCAAGGAGGATGCCCAGCGTTTGGAAGGCTCTGATGATGATACTGAGCTCGATGAAGGCAGTAACATGAGCACGGACAGAGGGGGTGCCCAAGAAGGACAGCAATCTGGCAGTCATGCTCCCCCTGTTGCAGCATACTGCCAGGTTTGCTCCAGTGATGAGGAGGGAGGGGATGATGAGGTCACTGAATCAATGTGGGTGCCTGATAGGAGAGGGAGGGGGAGGAGGAGGAGGAGGCGGCACATCACCAACGAGGCAGGATGCCCTCCAGGGGCCAGCCTAAGGGCAGCACATTGACTGCATCACACCCCAAAGCTCCACATGTGCAGGGCTCTGCAGTCTCTGCGCGTTATTCAAAAAGTTCTTTGGTGTGGGCCTTTTTTGAGACGAGTGCATCAGATCGCACCGCTGCTATTTGCAACATATGTCTCAAGCGTATCTCGCGTGGCCAAAACATCTCCCGCTTGGGTACCACATGCTTGACCAGACATATGTTGACCTGCCATGCAGTTCGTTGGCAAGCATATCTAAAAGACCCACACCAAAGAACAAAGAGGACCTCTCCTTGCTCCTCATCAGCTGAGATTTCCAACCCCACTAGACCTTCAGTCCTCTCTGAGACCTGCACTGAGAGGAATGAAGGTGTAGAATTAGGTGTGTCACAGCCAAGTACTTGTGGGCAATCTGCTTTTGGTACACCGACGTCAGATTGTACCAGGCAAATTTCCCAGCCCCAGCTGCTGCACCGCCGAAAGAAGTTTGCTCCCAGCCATCCACATGCCCAGCGGTTGAATGCTAGCTTGGCAAAATTGCTAGCAATTCAACTGCTGCCTTTTCAGTTGGTAGACTCTGCCCCCTTCCGTGAGTTTGTGGAATGTGCGGTTCCTCAGTGGCAGGTACCCAAACGCCACTTTTTCTCACGGAAGGTGATTCCGGCTCTCTACCAGCATGTGGAAGGCAATGTCCATGCCTCGCTGGACAGGGCGGTCAGTGGTAAGGTGCATATTACCGCTGACTCATGGTCCAGCAGGCATGGACAGGGACGTTACCTAAGTTTCACGGCGCATTGGGTGACTCTGCTGGCAGCTGGGAAGGATGCAGGACAAGGTGCAGTAGTGTTGGAGGTTGTTCCGCCACCACGCCTCCAAAATGCTAATGATTGTGTCACACCTCTCTCCTCCACCCCCTCCTCTTCTTCTTCCTCCATGGCCTCTTCCTGTGCTTTGTCCTTGGAACCAGCGGTGCTCCGTAGCCGTTCAAGGGGCTACGCAAGTATGCAGGCCAAAAGATGCCATGCGGTGCTTGAGCTGGTGTGCTTGGGGGACAGGAGCCACACTCGGGCAGAGGTTCTGTCAGCTCTGCAGGGGCAGGTTCAGAGGTGGTTGACGCCATGCCAACTTAAGGCAGGAATGGTGGTTTGCGACAATGGCACCAACCTCCTCTCTGCCCTCTGACAGGGACAAATTACCCATGTGCCCTGTTTGGCTCACGTCCTTAACTTGGTGGTGCAGCGGTTCTTGGGCAGGTACAGGATGTCCTGAGGCAGGCCAGGAAAGTCTGTGTGCATTTCCGCCGGTCATATAATGCCAGTGCTCAGCCGACGGACCTCCAAAAAGGAGTTTAACCTGCCCAAGAACCGCCTAATCTGTGACATGCCCACCAGGTGGAACTCAACGTTGGCCATGCTGCAGCAGCTGCACACGCAGCAGAGGGCCATCAATGAGTACCTGTGCGACTATTGCACCAGGACAGAGTCAGGGGAGCTTGTTTTTTTTCCCCACGCCAGTGGGCCATGATCAGGGATGCATGCACTGTCCTGTCACCATTTGAGGAGGCCACGAGGATGGTGAGCAGTGACAGTGCATGCATCAGTGACACTGTCCCCCTTGTCCACCTGTTGGAGCACACGCTGCGTGGAATAATGGACAGGGCACTTGAGGCAGAACAGAGGCAGGAAGAGGAGGACTTCCTTAGCTCTCAAGGCCCCCTTTATCCAGACAGTGTTCCTGCATGCCCGCCGATCACACAGGAAGAGGATGAGGAGGAGGAGGAGGAGGAAGATTGTGTCAGTATGGAGGTGGAGCCTGGCACTCAGCATCAGCAGCAGTCTTTAGGGGATCAGTCCCAAGAAACACATGGACTTGTACGTGGCTGGGAGGAGGTGGCTGCGGACCATGTCGTCCTTAGTGACCCAGAGGACTCCAGACCGAATGTCTCAGCAAACATATGCTGCATGGCCTCCCTGATCCTGCAAAGCCTGCGGAAGGATCCCCGTATTCGTGGTATCAAGGAGAAGGACCAATACTGGCTGGCAACCCTCCTTGATCCACGTTACAAGGGTAAGGTTGCGGACCTTATCTTGCCATCGCAGAGGAAGCAGAGGATGAAACATCTTTGGGAGGCCTTGCAGAAAGGTCTGTGCAACGCGTTCCCAGAGACTGGGAGGTTACAGACTCCTGTTTCTGGACAACGTGTTGCTGAGGCTTCGGTCAGTCAAAGAATGAGCGGTGGAGAAGGTGGCCGTCTGACTGATGCGTTCAGACAATTTTTTGGTCCACAGCCCCAAGGTATGATCGGTTCCAGCAACCATCGCCAGCGTCTGTTTTACATGGTGCAGGAATACCTAGGGGCAAGATCAGACTTGGACACCTTTCCCACCGAAAATCCTCTCGGTTACTGGGTCTTGAGGATGGATCACTGGCCAGAGCTTGCACAGTATGTAATTGAGCTACTGGCCTGTCCTGCATCCAGCGTTCTTTCGGAACGCACATTCAGTGCTGCTGGAGGCGTGGTAACCGATCACAGGGTGCGTCTGTCCACCGACTCGGTCGATCGACTGAGCTTCATAAAAATGAATCAGTCTTGGATCACCACCAGCTACCAAGCACCTGATGCTGATGTAACCGAATAATTTTTTTTGAAATCTCAGATCCCTTCAAAGACTGCCTATGCTGATGCTGAGTGACTATCCCTGAGTAATTATCCTCTTCCTCCTCAATCATCACGCTGATAGCTTGTAAGAACATTTTTGGTTCTGGGCGCCACCACCAGTGCCTAAGGCACAATTTTTCAGCTCCTGTTTAACAGGGGCATGTAAATTACAATTTTTGATGCAATACTTTGCAGCAGGGCTCGTTCCTGCGTTCCAACTAGAGTGTCTGTGAGGGGTTGCAGTGTTGTGGCACCAGCACCAGTGCCTAAGGCCCAATTTTTCTGCCCCTGTTTAACAGGGGCGTGTAATTACAATTTTTGATGCAATACTTTGCAGCAGGGCTCGTTCCTGCGTTCCAACTAGAGTGTCTGTGAGGGGTTGCAGTGTTGTGGCTCCAGTGCCTAAGGCCAGATTTTTCTGCCCCTGTTTAACAGGGGCGTGTAATTACAATATTTGATGCAATACTTTGCAGCAGGGCTCGTTCCTGCGTTCCAACTAGAGTGTCTGTGAGGGGTTGCAGTGTTGTGGCACCAGCCCCAGTGCCTAAGGCCCAATTTTTCTGCCCCTGTTTAACAGGGGCGTGTAATTACAATTTTTGATGCAATACTTTGCAGCAGGGCTCGTTCCTGCGTTCCAACTAGAGTGTCTGTGAGGGGTTGCAGTGTTGTGGCACCAGCACCACCACCACCACCACCAAAGGCCCAGTTTTTCTGCCCCTGTTCATCAGGGGCATGTAATTACAATTCTTGATCTAATATTTCACAGCAGGGCCCTGTGAGGGCTTACAGTGTTGTGGCCACAACAACACCTAAGGCCCAAATTTCTGCTGAATATATAGGGCAGGCCCCTACTTTCAAACATCTAACTTACAAACGACTCCTACTTGCAAACGGAAGGAGACAACAGGAAGTGAGATGAAATCTACCCCTAGGAAGGGAAATTCTCTCCTGTAAGAGTTAATATGGGAAAAACATTTCTCCTTTCCACTGATGCTTTCCAATCCTTGTTCCACAAAAAAAACCCAAATTCTCAAAAAGCATATGTCATTGGGACAAAAAGTGAGGTGAAATCTTCTAAAGAGGAGGAAAGACAGCAAAACAAATGTCACAGGGGTGATAACCCTTCCCTATGTTTTCCAAAAAGCTTAAAAAAGATTTTTTGGCTGGAGCTAAACACGTTAAAAATGTACCCATTCAAAATGACAAACAGATTCTACTTAACAACAAACCTACAGTCCCTGTCTTGTTTGCACCGCCTGTATACTGCTGTTCAGAGTATATAGGGCCTGGTGGCCCCACACCTTTCCTTATTTTAATTTGGGTGCGGGGTTCCCCTTAATATCCATACAAGACCCAAAAGTTCTGGTAATGGACTGGGGGGTACCCATGGTGTTTGTCTTTTACCTATTTTCATCCATATTGCCCGGACCGGACATTACATTAAACCCGCAAGCAGTTTTAAATTAGATTTTTTCCTTAAAAAATGACATTTGGTGCAGGGACTGTTCTAAACACGGGAAACACACGCCACTTTACAGGCATACTATAGAGACCCCCCAGGTATGATATTTAAAGGAATATTTCACTTTTTTTTTTTTACTTTAGGCATCATTAAAATCACTGCTCCTGAAAAAAATGCCGTATTTAAAGTTTTTTTTGCATTGATACATGTCCCCTGGGGTAGGACCGGGTCCCCAAACCCTTTTTAGGACAATACCATGCAAATTAGCCTTTAAAATGAGCACTTTTGATTTTAACCGTTCGAGTCCCATAGACGTCAATGGGTTCTAAAATTCGTGCAAACTTTCGGTCCGTTCGCAGGTTCTGGTGCGAACCGAACCGGGGGGTGTTCGGCTCATCCCTAATGAGGAGCTTAGCTCACACACGTCTCTCCAGCTTGTACTTTTTGAAGGCCTTCTCCTTTGCTTTTATATGCATTTTTTTTTGGAGTTAGGCCATCCAGGACGCTCTTTTTTCGCTCTTTTAAATGTATTACCCAATGGGATGCATTGGCTAATACCCTTATTTAATATGCTCTTAAAGCGAACTCATCTCTCCTCCGTGTTCTTTGTTCCTAAGATTGTATCCCAATTTATGCATTCTAGCAAGGTTTGTAGTTTAGGGAAGTTGGCTCCTTTGAAATTCAGTGTCTTTGCATTCCCCTTATGTTTCCTATTTGTGTGATTTATACTGAAACCAGTTGACCTGTGATCGCTGTTACCTAAGTTGCCCCGTATTTCCACATCCACGATCAGGTCTGTATTGTTGGTAACCAGTAGATCCAGTAACGCTTTATTTTTTTAAATAATCTTTATTCATTACACAGTGTTATACAATAATTACCATCAACGGCAGACATTACAAAACTCATATGCACAACACTCCAAATATAAAATATCCTAAAACTTTGTTCACCCGTTTTCCCCTTTTTTCCCACCGTACCTATCCCCTCCCCCCCTCCCAACCCAGGGATTTAACTGATACTCCTTCGATAGTTTCTTGGCACTCTGTATACACCTACAATTCCCCTTCCTACACACACTACATATTTCTTCTAACCATGGGTTCCAGATTTTTTTGAACTCCTTCAGATTTTTCCTCCTTACATATATTACCTTTTCTTTCCAAACCGTTTCTGTCACTGATCTGATCCAGTCATCCTTTGAAGGGGGTCTCTCCGCCTGCCACCTCAGAGCTATTAATTTCCTTGCCTGAAAAAGGCATCTCGCCACTGCTTTGTTTATATTGTTGCCTCTACCTTGGCATTCCCCAACACCCAATACACATAACTTTGAGTCCATTTTCAATCCTAATTTAAAGGTCTTATTTATAAATTCTAATATTTCTATCCAGTACCGATGTAATTTTGGACACTTCCATATCATATGGATCAAGTCCCCAGTATTCTGGTATCTTGGGCAATTAGCATCCGCCCTCCGCCCGAATTCAAACAGTCTCTTTGGTGTATAATATGCCCTGTGTAGGAGCATTAAATGTGAAAACTTCTGTGCGGGTGATACGGAGACCTGGTGTCCTCCCTCCAGCATCTTTTTCCACTGTTCGTCCGATATGTTCCCCACATCCCTTTCCCATTTACTTCTACACTTGAGCTTCACTCGTCTCTCCATACTACCTCTACATAATAATGGATACATTTCTGCTATGGAGCCCCTGGGTCCATCCGAACTACCCATTCTGCAAAGAATAGGGGAGAAACTCAACCTCGGGCCCTGTTCCCCAAACTGAGCCTTTAGGGCATACCTTATTTGTAGATAATTGTAGTATGTGTGGTTTGGAATATCAAATTCCTCCTTTAGTGAGGTGAATGTTTTAAGTATGCTATCATTATACAATTGAGCCAATTTTA
Organism: Lithobates clamitans; assembly: GCA_037952925.1. Taxonomy (NCBI): domain Eukaryota; kingdom Metazoa; phylum Chordata; class Amphibia; order Anura; family Ranidae; genus Lithobates; species Lithobates clamitans. The sequence goes on from JBBGZY010001416.1 coordinate 6,347,511, forward strand.
CTATTCCCTTTGTTTCCCAAGACTTTATTTTTCCCATTGGTATTAGTTCTTATAGGTTCTTATTATCCCAAAGGGGGGCATACTAGCCATTCCTCCCACACCTTCCAGAGTTTTAATGGATTTCCAAACTTTCATTATTAATTTAACTGTGGGGGGGTCTAGAGGCAAACGAATTTGCCTCCAGAACCTCCACTAATGTTTCATGTGGCGCTCCTATGGCCATTATACCCTCATTGTTTTTATCCCCTGACCCTATATGCTGTAACTGAGATGCTAAAAAATAACATCGGGGGTGTGGAACTGCCATTCCCCCCTCTTGAGTTGATAATTGTAAGGTTTGTAAGCTTATCCTAGATTGTCCCCCTTTCCATATAAGATCTCTTAACATTGTGTCTATTTTTTTAAACCACTTCTTATAAATCCATATTGGTGAATTCTGCAATATGAACAACATCTGGGGCAACCACAGCATTTTGATCAAATTGCATCGTCCAGCAACTGATAAGGGTAGCCTCCTCCATAAATTAATTTTATTTTTAAACTTCGTCAACAAGGGGACCAAATTGTGATTTATATAGTTACCTGGATCCTTTGTTATATAAATACCTAAGTATTTTACTATCTCCACTATTTCTATTTGTATACTATCCAAATAGACATTTTTCCTAATTGGGTCTACCGGTAATAGCATTGATTTTTCCCAATTTATGGTGAGACCAGATAGCTTTCCAAAACTCGTGAATATGTCTATCACCTGCTTAAGTGAGCGCTCCGTATCTCCTAGAAATATGAGGACATCGTCCGCATATAATGCGATTCTCTCCTCTCTCCCCCTTCTCCGGAACCCTTCCATAAGCTGACTTTGCCTCACTGCTGCGGCCACCGGTTCCATGGCCAGGGCAAAAATCAGAGGTGACAGAGGGCACCCCTGTCTTGTGCCTCTTTCAATCTGAAAGAACCTTATTAACTTTAACTTTAGCGCTGGGGTCATTATATAAAATTTCAACCCACTTCCTAAAAGATGGGCCGAAGCCAAACTCCTTCAGGACACGCCACATAAACCCCCATTCCAGGCTATCAAACGCCTTTACCACATCCAGCATCATAACCGCCCTTGAACCCGTATTCTCTATAGGTATTTGCAGGTTTAAAAAAAGCCTCCTGATGTTCCTACTAATTGTCCTCTGGGGAATAAAATCTGTTTGGTCTGAGTGAACTAATTTTGAAATTATTTTTTTAAGTCTAATAGCAGGAATCTTTGCGAGAATTTTAGCACCTGAGCACAGCAAGGAAATAGGTCTATAGGACCCAGACTCTAAGGGGTCTTTCCCCTCCTTAGGCAGCATAATAATCGAGGCTTCGGTCATTGATTTGGGTAATTTTTCTTCTTCCTTTGCCCAATCAAGTACATTAAGAAGCTCCAGGAGTAAAATTTCCCCATATTTTTTATATGTTTCAGCAGGGAGGCCATCGGGGCCAGGGGACTTCTGGTTTGCCATTTCTGCTACAGCCGTTCTAATTTCCTCTATTGTTATCGGGGCCTCCAAAACCTCTCTGTCAGTGTCTATGAGGGAGGGTAGTTCAATATTCTTGAAAAAGCTGTCCATTTCCTCCCCTCCCGCAACCCCGCGGGACCTATAGAGTTCTGCATAATATTCCTTTAATGTATTGCTTATCTCATCTGTCACAGATGATATCTCTCCGCCCATGGTTCTAATGGCGGGGATTGCGGAAGGTGAGGCACTGGCCCTAACAATATAGGCCAACATCTTGCCAACTTTTTCCCCTTCCCCATACGCTATTTGTTTTTGGAACAATCTTTTGTTTTCTGATTTCCTGACCATTACCTCTTTATATGTTTGTTGCCTTTTCTCCCACATACTACGAAGGTTGGAGGATGGCTCCTTCACATACTCCCTTTCAGCCGCAGCTAACTCCACCCTGATCTTAACCTCCCATTCCAATGATGTCTTTTTTGTCCTTGAAACCTGCTGGATAAGTAAACCCCTCAGATACACCTTTAATGCATCCCACATCACCCCTCTTGTTGTTGTATCCATATTAAAGTCTATAAATTCTTTCAACTTGCCTACAATCTCATTCTGACCTTCTATTATTTCGAACCATATTGGGTTCATCCTCCACAACCCACCTAATTTATTATTCCTTATATTTACCATAGCTGTCAACAGTGAGTGATCCAACACCCCCCTAGGTTGGTAGACTATATCTTTGATTATTTGGGAGGCTAAGTTATTGCCCAATATAAGGTCAATTCTTGAAAGTGTGGAATAGGAACCCGAGTAGTATGAAAATTGCTGTGCCACCGGGTTCCGTATTCTCCAGAGGTCCAATAATCCAGCTTCTTCAAGAAATTGACCCATACGCTTTTCTTGTGGCCCCTATCCCTGATTACCTGGGGGAAACCTATCCATTTTTTTGTTAATAACGGCATTGAAGTCCCCAACTACAATAACTGGTATGCTAGGTCTATCAACTACAAACTCCAGTAAACAGTACAGAACATCTAACTTGAAAGGAGGGGGATGTGAATATTTGCAAGTATGCATTCCTGATTTTCTATTATACAATGTAGAAAAATATAACGGCCCTCCCCATCTATCTTGCACTGCTTGCAGGTAAACACTACCCCTCCACCAATAAACACCGACACACCTCTAGAATACGAGGTGTGTACCGCATGGTATTGGTACTGAAAGTGCTTATTCTTTATACAAACAAAAAGGAGACAATACGCCCTACTCCAATCCTCCTATCTCAGCGCTAAAGGATATTCAGTATATGAAGATGGAAAATAATGATTGTAATAAACCGCAGTGATTTAACCTGATGTCACCATATTCTGAATGGATGAATGAATGTACTATATGAAACAGCAATTAACCCATTAAAGCAGCGCTATTTTCAGTCCTCAATGCTGACTGATAAAACAAAGTCTTTGTAAATGCAAGCAAAACACATGCAGGCAGGTAAATTCCAACAAAGACACAGCGGTAGGAGCTCGGTCTGGATTCCCTTATATGAATAGTAGATCTGATGAGTGCACCTTTCACCATCTATTGGGACACCTTGTGCTGCACACACCCCATAGGGGTTCAAACTCACCGGAGCCAGGAGGTTAACAAGCCTTGGATCAAATCCTCTCTCTGTTTACTCCCGAAGTCCTCCAGGGTTGATGATCAAATAACAGAAACAATGTCCACATGTAAAAAAAGAGACCCCGAATAGTCCAGTACCGTTTTGATAATTTATTGTAAGTCACAAATCAGAGAAAAAAAAACTAATAAAGTAAATACACTGTAAAAATCAGTGGGCGCAGTTCCTTACAAAGGATAGCCTTCTAGCTTTCAGTTGGTTGGTAATAGTGGATAACTCAAACTGCTTCTCTCAAAGCACAAGGGTACTGGTTGCAGACTGGATGGATGTTACACACTCACAGCTGATCAGTCCTACATTCCACTAGTATACAACTACAAGCTTGGAGCACACTGCGTGTCAGCCAGGCACAGCTGATCTGCACTTCCCCTCTCTCGTGTCTGAAGCTTCAGGCTAAAAGCACACTGCGTCCTCACGTGATAACGGTTGCCGTGGTATCGTGCTCTGACTAGTTTCGTCAGGAAGACTTTCAAAGAGCATGACTACACGGCTTGTTGAACAAAATTTATCTGAAAACCAGGGGGTGGGGCACAACCAACACTCCGCCCTAATGAGTTAATACTTGGCAAGCACTAGGTCTGATTGGAAGGTGCGTCCCTATCTTAAACTGGGAACATATCCATACTCCAACCAACCAAAGGCTGCAGGCTGCACATTTAAATGACACCGCAGTCTATTTATACCAGAATCTTGCATTACATCTGCAAACTCCCAACTCCTTGTGAGAAACAGTGCCTATGTCCTGGATTAAAACTAAACATCTCCTCTTCCATATATTCCAGGTGCAACTGAAGAGAGAGAGTCGCTTAACCCCCAAACATTATTAAGCTATATGGATGTCGCAGTGTAGTGACCAAGTAATTAAAATACCCATAGTTCCTCACCCGATATAATTATCATATTAAATCAGATAAGTTTATCACATTGCGACATAAAATTGACATAAAATTAACAAAAAATAAAAATGTTACATACAAAATCGCATATAATCACATATAATCGCAGCAACATCGGAACTTGTGATAAAATCACGAAAATAATAATGATTAAAATCTAATCAGATTAAAATTACCTGACATACCTATTGACATAAAATTAACAAAAATTAAAATGTTACATGCAAAATCGCATATAATCGCAGCAACCTCGGAACTTGTGATAAAAATCACAAAAATAATAGTGGTTAAAATCCAATCAGATTAAAATTAACTGCACAATCTAAAATTCTACATAGATAGAAAGCGGAAGTTGATAAAAGATTCTCCGGTACCGCTCTGTATCACATAGTTCCATATTGTACATACACAATAAAAAAATATGTAATCCAAACGGGGCATAGTTATTAAGTTATCTATACAGAAAACAGATCAAAATCTCAGAGTGAGGAACCCCTCCATTAAAACTCTGATACATTGTGTAATCATCCACTCTAGTGAACCTAAAAATCGCTGATAAAGCAATTAATATCGAGTTCAATATTTAACCCTTTCGGGCTAAGAGTGTCAGTTAAAAAAATCCATTGAGTTTCTTTTTTTGATAAATTCCTTATTATATTACCCCCCCTCCAAGATTGTTTGATGTGATCAATCCCCCAAAATAACAGTCCAGCAGGATATTGTCCGTGATGTAATTTGAAATGCAGGGATACGTTATGGTCTTTATAGCCAATAGTAATGTTGTGCACATGCTCAGCGATTTTCACTCTTAAAAGACGCTTAGTGCGACCTATGTACATTAATCCACATGGACAACGCAGGGCATACACTACATGTGATGTATTACATGTTATAAAGTGCTTAATTTCAAATTCCCTATTGTTGGAAGTTGCAGTGAATTTTTCTATTTTTCTCATAGGTCTCGCCACCATTCTGCACGCTTTGCACTTCCGGCACGCAAAAAAACCATTTTGTTCCCAGAAGGTTGGATTTCTCCCGGGGGGATCAATAATCTTTTTGACTATAACATCCCCAAAGCTTGGCGCCTTACGGTAAATGAACTTGGGCTTGTCAGGTAGAACACTTGCCAGTGTCCTATCCAGACAAAGGACATGCCAATGCTTATGGAAAATATTCTCCACCTCCTTGTACTGTGAGTGGAAGGGAGATATGAAACTCCATTCATGATCTAAGTTTTTTTCCATCCTGGGTGCATCTCTTAAACAATGATCTTGAGGGAGAGACCTAATCTCCTCAATAATAGGGTCTAAAAACTGAGGTTTATACCCTTTTTCCACAAACCTATTTTTTAATACTGTAACCTGTTGGTCAAAATCCTCTAATTCGGAGCAATTTCTCCTGACCCTCAATATTTGGCCCTTGGGCACATTCTTCAACCATAGCGGATGGTGGCCACTATGCACTGCTTATTCTTTATTTGACATTTAGTGTCATTGGTCAAGTGTGTCTCCTGCAAGCAGGCAATACCCACTTTAAAAATATCCAGCATATCAAAAACAACAGCCCTTTTAACAGAGGTACCTAACCCACGGACATTCCATGATCCGATATTCAATACCATTGATTATACTGAAACATGATTATCAGCAACAACTACAGAAAAAACTACAAGGAGAGAAATACATCGCAGGATGTCTTGCCATATTAAACCCAGGACTCCAACCGTCACCAATGCCACCTGCATCCAATCTGCCCCTTGTTATACTTTACTCCCCATTATCAACGAAATAATTTCCCTATTCATCAAATACTACATTAGTAACCCTTTTATTTACAGAGCATACCCATGTTTCCAAACTCCACACTTTTCTAATATACCCATATTCTACTGTGCCCTGCATATCATTACATAACCCAGTGTACCAGATGTCATACCTGATTTTTTGTTGTGCCAAGTGTGTTATTGTATAGCCTAGTGTACCGTACAATTTCTTTTTATTCAGTGTACCCACTCGTACCCTCCCATGTGTTCTTCCTCTTGTGTTCCCTTTACTCCCCCCTCCCTCCCTCCCTCCCCTCCTCCCCAACTCAGAATTTTTAAATATTCCCCCCCACCCAACCCATACCATTCTAGGTTGCCCCTTGAGGCTTGTTTAATGACCATCCCATACCACCCCACCCACACCAAACTCGTATCTCTTAATGCACCTTCCCCCCTCCCCCCACCCATCTCCCTCCCCCCACCCATCTCTCTCCCCCCCATCACTGCAACTACATAGACACTTATTTTAAACCACCCCCATCCAAATCAAACTTCCATTATACCCATGTCTGAGCCCATCCCTGCTCCACATAACTATATTAATTTTCTTTTACACTTCCCCACCTATATGTGATGTATTCAACCCATTTTTCACAACTATTTCATTGACAATTGATCCTTCTTGCCTTCCAACCATGCCAACGCACTGGCAGGATAATCAAAAATCTGGCTTCCTCCCAGTGCGTTTATCCGAAGCCTGGCGGGATACAGAAGGGCATATGTGACATCAAACTTTTGAAGGCTACGTTTAACTCCCAAGAATTCAGCTCTGCGCTTCTGTAGGTCAGGGGAAAAATCTGGATATATTGAAATCCTAGTACCACCATATAAGACTTTCCCCATCTCTTTAGCCTTTCGAAGTAGCCTGACTTTATCCTTAAAATTTAAAAATTTCACTAACAACGGTCTTGGGGGTCTTCCTTGGGGGGGGGCCTAAATGGAACTCTATGCGCTCTTTCAATTGAGAACTTCTGAGAAAACGTCTCTCTTCCAAAAGTTTCAATCAGCCAGCCCTCTAGGAATACTATCGGATCTAGGCCTTCGCTCCGTTCAGGCAATCCCACCACCCTCACATTGTCCCTACGAAGTCTGTTTTCCATTTCGTCAAACTTTCCCGCCAGATTGTCTATTCTCTCTTTCCAGACTTTGATTTCCTGTTTCATAGGGTACACATCATCTTCTAACAGACTTATTCTTTTTTCCGCTTCATTACTCTTTCCGCTGTTTTCCTGAGCTTATGTCGCACCAGAACTAATTCCTCCTTGATTTCCTTCATTTGATCTCCTAGTTCACCCAAGGAGAGTTTGCATGTATTAATTACCACAAGAATGTCTTTTAGGGATGGCTCTCTTTCTGCTGGGGGTGTTATAGTTACAGGGGCCTCTGTTTCTTTCCCGGTTCCTCCTGGCCCTTTACTAGTAGAGTTCTTTATACCAGAGGCACCTACAGGCATACTCGGGAGCCCCTGGCTCTTTCTGTCCGTTACTGATTTTGTTTGCCCTTGCTGTCCCCCTTTGTTTGGGGTATGTTCCGCCGAGTGGACCATTCTCTCTAGCTTGGTGGTTGCCGCCATGGCCGCCGCCGTTGCACCTGCCACAGTAGACTGAGCCCCTTTATCCTTCTCTTTTTCTTTAGTTGATCGGGTCGTCATAATGCCTGTCTACTCTTAAGGCTTATTTTCTATGATAAGGCAAGGGAGGTCCTTAACTGACAAAAACGTGCCAACGCACAACCCCACTGGTTAGAGTCCGTTATTAGATTACTGCAGGTTAAGTTACTGCAGCACTGAGGTAAAAAGAAAAGCCGTAAAAAACATCAGCACAGGGGGATGCCCATGCCATAATCACCTTTCATGTGCCTATAAATTACCCCTGCTCACTTTAAACAGGGAGTTGTCACAGTCCAACATGCACACAGCAGTGTTTCCCACGTGCAGTATATTGATCTCTTCACAGGCACACACATAGATTTACAGTTCACATCCCCCTAGTAAGCCTTCCATTTGCCTCAGCTTATAGACTAAGGCATAGATAAAGATAAGACAGTACCTCCGTTCTGCTGATCTACTGGTTCAGGGAATCGATCACTCACTCAGATGTTCAGATGTCCAGGTCATATCCTTAGACCCCTCTACCGAGATAAAGTTTCTTCCACCTCCACTTCTCTTCACTTCTTACAGCACGGTTTCAGAGTATAGCCAGGTGAACTTACAGAGAACTCCTACTGCTGTCTCCCAGTGTTCGTTCCTGCAACGGCCGTCCCTCCTCTCCTTCTCTCCTTCGGTTGTCTCCTGGGATCTCGCGAGGTTGTGCTCCAACAGACCAGCTACGAGCGCCCTCCGGGACACAAGACCGGTGCACAGAAGCACCGCGCTGCCTCAGCTTAGGTACCCACAGATAGGATAGGGTATGCAGGGTCCACAGCGGGAAGTACAAGAGCGGCACCGAGGACTGCAGCGGATCCGCAAATCATGCCATCAGTGTACTACACGTGGAGCAGGGAGCAGGGTATCCACACGCTCTCACTCCTCACCACCCATCACCTCCGTCCGCTTCCGGTCACGCCTCCCCTCCCAGTAACGCTTTATTTCTAGTTGGTCACCTACCATCTGACCCATAAAATTGTCCTGAAAGACATTTAGGAACTGGCAAGCCTTAGGAGAATGCGTGGTTCCCTCCGCCCAGTCTATGTCTGGATAATTAAAATCCCCCATTTTGATAACACTTCCCATCCTTGATGCTAATCCAAATTGTGATAGGAGATCTATCTCCCCTTCCTCCCTCAGGTTAGGGGGCCTATAGCATACTCCCAGTATTATTTTGCCCTTAGCGTCATCCCTTTGGAGCTCTATCTATAAGGATTCCACCTCCTCCCTTAGTGATGTCATCTCTCACATTCACTTGTACAATATTCTTAATATATAGGCATACCCCTCTCCCTTTTTTACCCTCTCTATCATTGCAATAAAGGATATAACCTTGAATGGTTGCCAGCCAATCATCAGAGCTGTTGAACCAAGTCTCTGAAATTCCCACAAAATCCAAATCCTCCTCGTACAACAGTATCTCTAGTTCACCCATCTTGTCCGCCAGGCTCCTGGCATTGGTGAACATGCCACATAGTTTAGACCGGTCGCATATTATCCTCTTATTGGGTGTTCCAAGATTGCAAATAGGACTTGCTACTATATTTACCTTGGGTTTATGGGCTTTGGTCAACCTACCATTAATGCCCCAAATACTACCCTCTGGAATACATTCTGCGCTGACTATCTCTACATCTGGACCCTCCCCCCCATCGCCTAGTTTAAAAACCCCTCTAACTTTTTAGCCATCTTCATTTCCAGCTGATCTGCACCCTCCTCATATAGGTGCAGTCCATCCCTTCTATAGTACTGGTTATTGACTGAGAAGTCGGCCCAGTCCTCCAGGAACCCAAACCCCTCCTTACTACACCAGCTCTTCAGCCACTTGTTTACTTCACTAATCTCCCTCTGCCTTTCTGTTGTGGTTCATTGTACTGGTAGTATTCCTGAGAATACTACCTTGGTGGTCCTTTTCCTCAATTTAGCTCCCAAGTACCTAAAATCGTTCTTTAGGACACTCCATCTGCCTCTGACTTTGTCATTGGTGCCAACATGCACCATGACAGCTGGGTCTTCCCAGCCCCTCCCAGTAATCCGTCCACCAGATCCGTGTTTTGCCGAACCTGAGCGCCCGGTAGACAACATACAGTTCGGTGCTTCAGGTCTTTGTTACAGATTGTCCTCTCTGTCCTTCTAAGAACTGAGTCCCCTACCACCAGAATCACTCTTTCCTTTCCCTTCACCTCCCCCCCACTCTCACTGGAGGAGTTCTTCCCCTGGCAGCTAGGAGAGTCCCTCAGCTCCAGCAGTGCTGGTCCCTGACTGATTTCCCCAATGTCACTTAATGGAGTGTACTTTTTGGGATGCTCCAGCCCTAGATCGGCCTCCCTGGCACTTCCCCCTCTACCCTATACAATGGGGTGCTATGGGGTTCAGTAATTCTGTGCAAATACAAATGTTTAATTAGCTTGTCATAAACTCTTAACATCATAAAAACTAATTTGACTGATTTAACATTTCTTTATTGTGGATTTTAATTGACTCGTTCACCCCTATTGTACATTCACTTTCCATCCTGTGATGTAAAAATACAATTTTACCAGAATATGATTTTTAGGAGACTAAAAACTACGGGAAAGTATACTGAGTATGAAATAAAGAATAAACTAACTTTATTAGGACAGTTCACTTTCAGATACAGATTTAATATTGTCAGGCTGATGTTACTATAATTCTGTTCTTTGTTCTGTAGTATAAATTAGTTTCAGTCAATGTGTATAAAGTTCTGGTGGTTGTGTCTTCTCCTGAGCAGAGCTGCCGATGACTGAGAGGATCTGCTGTACAACATGAATCTCTCTCCGGTGTTCAGTGTCTGTTACCTGCTGATACTCATCTTTCCCATCACATACTATGGAGTAAAGATGACCCGAAGATCAGCACCTTGTAGACTTGAAATGCTAAAGCCAGCGTGTGAGCATGAATATTACCAGGAGGGAGATGTCATTATCGGCGGATTAATCTCTGCTCACATGATGACCATATCTCAGAAATATGTAGAAGATGGAAGTATTGGTTTGGATGGTGCACCTGTAAGCTTTGACTTTTGTGAGTTGTAAGTCTCTTTTTCTCTCTCTGTATAAGTCAACAGAAAATATATTTCTTCAATTTCGCTGTAATGTTTTACAAATGTATATTCTAATGATTTATATTTCCTCATTATATGATTACAGTCTTTGTATCACCAGTATAGTACATTTATTACATGGGGCTTCAGTTATTTTTTGTCTTCAGGCTGCCATGATGGTATTTCTAATAAAGAGCCATGTCATGTCCTTATAGATAATACCTGCTTACTGAAAATCCAAATGGTCCAACATCTGCCATAGGAAAGGCACAGCAGTAAATCAGTCTAATGAGCATTTAAAGGCATATTTACAAAGCAGTACATTTTACATTAACCAAACATTCACTGCAGCTGAATCCACCAGTTACATGGATTTTAAATGGCAATGGTGTATTCACCACTAGTGAAAATTTGGCAAAATTCAAAACCACTGCATTATAAATCCTTGGTATTGTTTCCTCACACTCATTATATGCTTGCCACAGGTAAATATTAAATGGTCAAGTGCAGATACATTTCATTGTTTTCGTTAACAATTTGGCTGCCAAGGCATATGGCGGCACAGAACTGCTTCCAATTGGCCTGGTTAGTATGTCTTACATCGGCTGCATTTCCCACTCTGTTATAAGCTTATGGTCACTTAACCGCTTGCCGACTGGCGCATGTAGATTTACGTCGACACAATGGCACGGACAGGCAAATGGGTGTACAGGTACGTCCCTTTAAATTTAACACCGTGCCATCGCTTGCGAGCCACCGGCGGCACGCGTGCTGGCCGCAAGCTCCGTGAGTATGATCGCGGGTCCCGCAGACTCTATGTCACAGAGAGGAAGAACAGGGAAATGCTGATATAAACAAGCATTTCCCCGTTCTGCCTAGTGACATTGTCACTGATCACAGCTCCCTGTAATCGGGAGCGGTGATCAGTGTTGTGTCACACACAGCCCCCCCACAGTTAGAATCACTCCCTAGGACACACTTAACCCCTACAGCACCACCTAATGTTAACCCCTTCACTGCCAGTCACATTTACACAGTAATCGGTGCATTTTTAATCGCACTGATCGCTGTATAACTGTGAATGGTCCCAAAAATGTGTCAAAATTGTCCGATGTGTCCGCCATAATGTCGCAGTCATGGTAAAAATTGCTGATCGCCGCCATTACTAGTAAAAAAAAATTATTAATAAAAATGCCATAAAACTATCCCCTATTTTGTAGATGCTATAACTTTTGCCCCAAACCAATCAATAAACGCTTATTGCGATTTTTTACCAAAAATATGTAGAAGAATACGTATCGGCCTAAACTGAGGAAAAAAAAAATTTTTATATATTTTTTGGGGATATTTATTATAGCAAAAAGTAAAAAATAATGCTTTTTTTTTCAAAATTGTCGCTATTTTTTTGTTTATAGCACAAAAAATAAAAACCGAAGAGGTGATCAAATACCACCAAAAGAAAGCTCTATTTATGGGGAAAAAGGGATATCAATTTTGTTTGGGAGCAACGTCGCACGACCATGCAAATGTCAGTTAAAGTGACGCAGTGCCGAATTGCAAAAAGTGCTCTGGCCTTTGGCCAGCCAAATGGTCCGGGGCTGAAGTAGTTAAGCAACAATGAACTTATATCAGAGAGCTTCTCCTGACTCAATAAATAAACAACTGTGATTAGCAGTGGACAAGCCACTGATCACAGCAATTCATTCACAAAGTAACCCCTGTCTCCTCCGCCCCTACCACCATCCTCCTAGACCAGTGACTCTACTGACACAGATCCTCCCTGATGGACACAGGCAAAATAATAATTGCTGTGTCCCCTGCAAAGCTTGATTTCCCTGTGTCCTCTGATTTAGACATGTGCAATTCGGACAAATGTCTGCTTATAAAGATACATCCAAATTTCTGAATTAAATAGTAACAAATAGGAGGCGCATGGGTGGAGCCTGACTGAGCAGACATGCCAGCTTAGAGCTCTGCTGAAATATGCAAAAATAGGATATCTATCCTATGTAGCGTGCTTTTCTGTATCAATTAATATTGTGTCAAAAATATACTGTCCACTTAGTGTTTACTAGTGACAAAATAATATTCCAAAAAAAAACTGTTTAAAGTGCTAGTGCTAAAAAATAAAATATGACAAATATTAAAAAAATTTGCAATGTGCCAATATTACTTAGTGACCATCAAATATCATATATCAACATGCATATAAACTACTTGGTGCAAAAAATGTCCTCAGCATGTGCAAAAACACTACAGCCCACTATATGTCCTCAGTGGGTAATTACTGCAGTGCAGCGATGTCTGTTCAGTGCTCATAAAGATATATGGATAGCCATCATGGTATAGTATGTAATTTCCGATGACGCAAATTAAATTGTGAAACGCGTAGAAGCTGCTGGGAACTTTCTCATCGCATGCCGCTGTGAGGAGACACTGTAACAAAGGGGAAACAAACTGAGACACTGCTCTCCATATACACTGCTGGATTTGCTTGGTGCCAGCTTAAGGGCACCATAACATGTGAGTTTAACCATGTTTTTAACTTTTTTAATAACATTAAATGACATACTATACCATGATGGCTATCCATATGTCTTTATGAGCACTGAACAGAGCAAGAGATACTAATACATTGCTTGGAAAGGCTGCTATTGGACCCATCACAAACGGATCGGTTATCCTTAATGAACCAAAGGTGTTTATTCTTACTACATCTGGTGAGTAGCCATTGCATGAGGTGGTGGTAAAGTCACGATAAGTGGTGAATTAGGAGCACAATATACTGAAAAGGAACGTCATTGCACAGAAGTGATCACTCACTGAAGACATCCAGTGTACTGTGGTGTTTCTGCAAATGTCAAGGACATATTTTTTTTTGCACTATGCAGTAGATATGCATGTTTATATGTAATATTTTGTTAGTAATATTGGCACATTGTTTAGTATTAATAATTTTTTAAATAGCTTTTGGTAGCACCTACGTCACTGCACAGAAGTAATTACTCACTGAGGACATATAGTGGGCTGTAGTGTTTTTGCACATGCTGAGGACATTTTTTGCAGCAAGTAGTTTATATGCATGTTGATATGTGATATTTGATGGTCACTAAGTAATATTGGCACATTGCAAATTTTTTAATATTTGTCATATTTTATTTTTTATTTTATTTTTTTTGTTAAATATTTTTATTGGTTTTTAAACATGAGTAACAAGGAGAAAGACAAAAAAGGCTGAATACAGCATAAGGGTAATTTAAATACATTACAGTATGCATTTGCGGACGCAGCCGCTGATCTTGTAAGGGAGAAAGTTAAGTTATTATATATAAACCGTAATAGTAGATTATATAGTTAGGGTTAATATTCTGTGAAGCATTAAAGAATCTATACGTTAGAATTTTTGTTGCTGAGTCATAGAACTCTAGCTTTGCATTTTATCATGGATGATGGTTGATATAGGGTGGGTGGGGGTATGAATTATCTAGTCATGAGGTTCACCTAGTAAAGCTTGTTTTTAAGCTCAGTTCGGGTGGTTAAAGACGTAGGTAGGTGTTTGTAGAAGGGATTTGTAGGGAATGAATTGGGAAAGTATTAGTGTGTGGGCTGTTGTGAGTACTGTCAGCAGAAGGTATGACTTTTGTGAGTGTCATCTTGAGTTTGGGGGTTTTAGGATTCATCAGCAGTGGAAAGGGAAATGAAAGGAACAGTGTATATCCAGGGTAAGGTAAATATACGTTATCCTAGGCATCGTCACAGCATCTGTACTGCTTTTATTTGAAGTATTGTTTGTATTCATCAGTGGTAGTAAAGTGTATCCAGCATGTCCATGTTTTGGTGAACTTAGGTTGTGTTTCTTTGGCCTGATGTATGAGGTCCTCCATGACCATTGTTTTTTGTATGCGTGTAAACCATTCTGCGATGGGTGGCTGGTCCGTTGAGTGCCACTTGAGGGGGATGCATAGCTTGGCAGCGTTCACCATGTGCATAGCCAGAGTGAGTCGACATTGGCAATGTGGAGTGATGGAGTAGGAATAATGCAGGGTTGAAGTCTAACGTGTATGTCGTTATTTGGCTGATTAATTTGTGTACTTCTTTCCAGAAGGGTTGGATTTTTGTACATGACCACCAGACATGTAAGAACGATCCAATCTCTGTTTTACATCTCCAACATGTTTGGGTAATTGACTGGTCAATATGATGCAGCGTCAGTGGTGATCTGTACCATCTTGACAGTATTTTAAAGGCGTTTTCCTGTACTTGCACATTGATTGATCCTTTGTGGGTTAAGGTATATATTTTCTCCCATTCTGCATCGGTAAGGTTTATCGAGAGATCTTGTTCCCATTGTCTGGTGGTCCAGTGTTTCGTTGGTGTGCGGGCTGTGAATAGGAGTGCATATGTCTGGGATATCAGGTGTTTTTGGGGTTCCCCACTGGAGCATAGGCTTTCAAATGTGGTGGTCTGTCTGGACCAGTCTGGTCTGGGTTTAGGTTTGTTAAAAAAGTGTCTCAGTTGGACATATGTCCAGAATGGGAAGGATCTCATGTTCATTTTTGACGCAAGCGCTGGTTGGGATAAGAAATGATTTCCTTTGAAAAAGTGCTCTGCTCGTATAGTAGGGTGGGGCCAATGGTCTGCTAAGAAGGTGGAATGCATCCCTGGTAAAAAATCTGGGTTCATCCATAGTGGGGTCATTGGGCCATTAGGTGAAGAGATTTTGTGGAGGTTATAGGTTGTGTGGAAGTAAGCCAATGTTGGATTAATTAATGGGTGATGTTTGGATTCAGGGGGATATTAGATTTAGTGATCCAGGGGAGATGAGACAGTGGAAGGTCTGAAAATGATTGCTCTATGTGGATCCAGTCCTTATGTGCAGAGTATATGTTCCAATCTATAATTCTTGTAAGATGGCACGCTTGTTGGTATTTGCGTAGATCAGGAAGACCTATGCCCCCTAAGAGTTTAGGAGTGGTCAGTCTCAGGAAGCTTAGTCTCGGGCGTAGTTTGGCCCATACGAATGATGTACAGTCTTTTTGATAGATTAAGAAGAATGTCTTCGGGAGTTTAATGGGGATAGTTTGCAAAATATATAAGATTCTGGGCAGAATATTCATTTTGATTATCGCGGCTCTACCGAACCAAGAAAAAAGTCCTGTGGACCATTTTTTTAAGTCTCATTGTATTTTCTGTAAAATTGCTGCATGGTTTAGGGTGTATAAGTCTGTCAAGGAGGTCGGTAAGAAAATACCTAGATATGGGATTGCTCTAGCGTTCCACGAGAACGGATAGTTAAGTTGGCATTGTTGACAAATTTCTAGGGCGAGGGAAATATTCAGGGCTGTCGATTTTGAGTAATTTATTTGGAGGTTAGAAAGGGTATGAAAATTTTGAAAATCTTTAAGGAGGTTGGGTATTGTCGTGAGAGGGTCAGTGAGAAAGAGGAGTATGTCGTCCGCGAAGGCAGCTACTTTGTATGTGCGTCGTTTGATGGTAATTCCCTTAATGTCTTGATTGGCTCTTAGGCGTCGCAGGAAGGGTTCCAGGGATAAAATAAAAATTAAAGGGGAGAGCGGGCATCCCTGACGGGTTCCATTCGACATGGAGAAGGCGTCTGACAGGTGGCCGTTTACATGGACCTTGGCAGTAGGGTTAGAATAAAGGGCCGATATGAAATTGAGCATCGTTGGGGGAAGACCTATCATCCGTAGAGTTTCTGACATATAGTCCCAGGCCACTCTGTCAAATGCCTTCTCCACGTCGAGAGAAAGCATAAATCCGCTAGAGCGGCTGGATGTAAGCCAATGGTGTATATTAAGAGCTTTTAGAGTGTTATCTCTCGCCTCTCTTCCCGGAACAAAGCCAACTTGGTCCAGATCTATAAGTTGGGGCAATAGTGGTAGTATACGGTTCGCTAAAGTCTTCGCATACCATTTTAAGTCCACATTAAGAAGCGAGATGGGCCTGTAATTGGTAACTAGGGAGGGGTCTTTGTCTGGTTTTGGAATTACAGCTATATGGGCAGTTAAAAGGTCTCGAGGCGGTGTCGTGGGGGTTGCGAAGGAGTTAAAGGCTTTTAAGAAGAAGGGGGTGAGTGTTTCTGCGTAAGTTTTATAGTAGCCGACTGTCAAGCCATCGGGGTCGGGGCTTTTACCTGATTTCAGTTGTTTCAGAGCTAGGTCTATTTCTTCTCTGGTTAGGGGGGAGGCTAGATCTTGGGCCACGGAAGCCGAGATAGGGGTAGGGCCATATTGTTGCAAAAAATCGACTATCGTTTCAGTTCTTTTGTTTTTATCTATGGAAGAACGGGATGGGTGAAGGTTATATAGTTTACTATAATATTGGACAAACTGTTGTGCTAGGTCTGGGGTTTTGGTAAATTTGCATCCTGCTGGATCAGTGATGGAGTGAATCGTTGTGTGAGCTTTTGTCACTTGTAAAGCCCGAGCTAGCATTTTACTGGCTTTGTTGCCGTATTCATAAAACGTTTTTTTGGAAAGGATATATTTGCGTCGAATTTCGGTGTCCAATATATCAAGTAGATCTTTTCTAGTTTGAATCAGTTCTGTCATAGTGGAGAGGGCTTGGGTTTGTTTGTGAGCACTTTCTAGCCTATGGATTTTGTTGATGAGGTCTAGGTATTGTTTTCTGCGTATTCGATTGCGTTTAGCAGCCGCTGCGATTAAGACTCCTCTGATTACACATTTGTGTGTTTCCCAGATGGTAAGTGGGGACGTGTCTGACGATACATTCTCTTGAAAGAAATGTTTGAGGTTAGATTCGACCTCAGCCATGATGGAAGGGTCATTCAGTAATGATGGATCCAATTTCCATGTTTGTGAGCGGGGTGTTGTGTTTGAGATTTTAAGTGTTAAAGAGGTGGGGTGATGATCAGAGATAAGCATGGGGTCAATTGAAGTGTGGTGGATTACAGATAAATCTTTTTGTGTCAGAAAGATGTAATCAATCCTTGAATATCTGTCGTGGGGAGCGGAATAAAATGTGAAGTCTTTAACGTTTGGGTTCAGGGTGCGCCAGGAGTCATGTAGTAGTAGCTGATTGAGTAACGATTTAATTGTCTTAAGGGCCGAATACGGGAGTGAGGAGGAGCCTGTGGACGTGTCTTGGATAGGGTTAAGTGGAACATTAAAGTCTCCTCCCAAGATGAGGGTTCCTTCCTGGAAGGTTGTGAGTGTACCTGTGATTTTTTAAAAGAAAGGTACCTGACAGCAATTGGGGGCGTATATATTAGCCAATGTGAATTTTCTATTTAGGGGGGATCCTTTGAGAAATAGGTATCTGCCTTCCACATCTATTAGAGAGTCTGTGATTTGAATGGGGCAGGATTTAGCAATGAGTATTGAGACTCCTTTTGATTTGTGTAACGGGTTGGTAGCGTGATATACCGTGGGATATCTGTGATTTTGTAATTTCGGCGTGGAGTTGGATCGAAAGTGGGTTTCCTGAAGGAAAATAATATCAGACTTATTTCGGTACATGGTGAGGAGTAATTTGGAGCGTTTCTCTGGCGTGTTGAGGCCTTTTACATTTAGTGAGATTAGTTTGAGCATGGTGCTGTGTGTGGTGCTGGATGGATTCGTCATTGTATAGGTGTTTGGATGTATTTAGGAGGATAGTACGCGCTGCGGTAGTGGAGGTGATGGGATGGGCTGAAGGGTATGTGCGTGTGGGCGAGGTAGGTCGGGGGACAGGGGTAAGGGAGGGTTAACAATACCGGCAATGAATGTGATCTCAGTCACCTAATTCAGTGACCAGGATCACAATAATTTACTAGCCGGATGAGGTCAGTGGTGTGTGTAGGTTCGTATATAGGAGATGCTAGATAAGATTTGTTTAACCACTGTGTGAGGGTTGGTCTATCAATCGAGAGATGTCTACAGTAGGTGGGAAAATCTGCCAGTGAGGTCTAGCTCACCAGCAGCCTTATTTTATATATGTGGTGGAACAGGGAGGACAAGTATGTAATACTCATGTTGGGAATCTTGGTGGAATGAGGTCACATAATCGATAGGATGGCTGATAAATTGTAATGACGAGATATTTAGTGAAGTAACGATATCGGTAGTCAGTTATACCTTAGATCGTGTGGGGGGGAGTAATTGTTTGGGTGATGGTTACAGGTAAGGTCGCATCAGCGAGGGGGGAAAGGCACAAAGAAGGATAACCGTAATAAACATTGCTACACAAGTATATTAACATCTATTTCTAGACAACCGGTCCATATAGTAGACGAGCCTAAGGTTGAGTAAGCGGGGTAGCATATCATATGTGGTAACAATCATCTATAGTAATACATCTATGCTTGTATAGAGTGGTTATTTGTTGAAAAGAAATAGAACTTAACCTGCGTGGTGTGTGAGTATAGGCATGTGTAGTCAACCCAGGCAATGACAACATTACCGGAAGGATTTAATCCTTTAATTTTATGTATGTGTAGATTCGTAAGGGATGGACGGATTTCGAGGAGTGTAGTAGTAAGTGCAGTCCCCCAGTGTATTTAGTGCAATGACAAGTGTGGTGATGCATGGTAAATGTATTGTTAACCTTGTTTGTTGCGGTATATGAAAGTAAATGAGGGCATGTAATGTGTAGGAATGTAAAGAAGATGTATCCAAAGCCAGCAGATGGCAGTAGAGAGCAAAAGTTCATAAAGCAGTTTGTGTCTCTCGTCAGTTTGAGGGGTGTGAAGCTGATAATAGAATTGTGAAAGAAATCGTTATCGCAAGTGTTGTCAGTGTGTGGTGCTATGTACCAGTGTCTTCCCTATTCAGGAGGCAGAAATCGCTTAAATCTTTCAACTTAAAACTGCTATCTATAAACTTTAACAATTTACCCTACGGGCTTTACTCAGGGTACAAAGGGTCTGCAGGCAGCAAGTCCGACAAGGCATATTGTGCGTGTGCCAGTGTTAGAGAGCTTACACTTATACAAATGTCTGTATGGGGAGCAGGAGGAGTAGTTCCTGGGGATAGAACGTTCTGCAGTGGGGAGCGGTGACTACAGCATGAATTCCGCGTCTGATTCAGTGCGGTAGTCCATGAGTTGATGGGCCGTGAGGAATTAAAAGTGAAGGAATCCGTGCTTTGTGGTATGGGAAGGTAGCAGAGTCAATGTGTAAGCGGGAAGGGGTATCGCTAACAGGAGGATCGGATCTCGGGTAATGTTGCAAGGCATCTGGGCGTAACGGTGTGTTTTCCGTAGAGTGTTGACGAGTGTGGTGTAGTGCGGTGATAGATTTCCAGATATAGGTTAATCATAAAACAGAAAATAAATTGAATTGAACCTGAGTGGGGAAGGAGTATAAGCGTATGTGGCAAACCCAGGCATAAGCAGCACAACAGGGAGGGGTCAATACTCTGATGTTATGTATGTGTAAACACATAGGTGAGTAACAGACTGTAATAGTTATAGTAATAAGTATAGTACCCTGTTGTAGTCAGTGCGACGGCAAGTGTTGGTTGTGCATGATATGATCAGTGTTGATCGTGTCTGTGTTGATGTATTAGGTTAAATGAGGGCATAAAGCTTATTGAAGTATAGATATTCTGGACGTAAGGCCAGTAGATGGCAGCAGAGAGCTAAACTGCAGAGAATTGATTGTGGTTTAAGGGGTTAGTCAGTGTGACGGAGATTAAACTGGTATAAGGATTGTGTAAGAGATATTTCTCTGATATGTTGTCAGTGTGTGGTGTAGCATAATAGTGTCTTCCCGATACAGGAGGCAGTAACCGTTTAAAGCTTATAACTTATAACATTAACATTAAACCGTAACAGTTAACATGTTACCCATCGGGTTTTTCTCAGGATACAAAGGATCTGTAGATGTTAAGTCCGATGGAGCGTACACTGCAGGTCCCGGTGCCGAGGTAGAGCATCGGTGCGTACAAGTACCTGTAAAGAAAGCAGGTGGTGTATACCACAGGGATGGAACGGGTTGCAGTGGGGAATAGTGTCTGCAGCACATATTCCATGGTTGTTCCGGTCCGGTGGTCTGTCAAGTGGGAGAGCGACAGGGAGGAAAAGTTTAAGGCGTCAGTTTTCTGTTGCAGGGGTAGTCAGCAGAGTTAAGCAATGTGTAATTGGGAAAGATCGTTGTAGGCATGAAGATCGGGTCTCGGGTGATGCTGCAAAGTGTTCAGGTGAAGCGGCGTTTCCTCCGTGGAGTGTTGGTGAGTGTGGGAGAGGTAGTCGAGATAGGTCCGGATATGTGTAGAAAGGAGAAGGTGGTAGAAGTGAAGCAGGGGCTGTCAGCGAGGGCGTCTGGTGGGGACAGCGTATTCAAGGGCATGGAAGCAAATTAGCGGTCCCGGCGAGCTCTGCGAGGCAAGGGCGCTGTCATGGGGCTAGGAGGCGGGTGACGGGGCCCCCCTGAAGAATTGGGTCTGATCGGTGAGGGCGATCTGCGTCTGCGGAAGCTGGTGTTGTGAGCATCCATCGGTTCTTCTGCTGGAGGGTGATGGGTATGAGGTAAGATGTTGAATTCCGCATACCAGTTTGGGACCGACACAAACGGAATGTCCAGGGTGCGGCAGAATCCATCGAGGTCTTCTGGAACTCTCAGTAAGGTAGAACAGCCTTGGTGGGAGGCAGAGAGGCCGAACGGGAACTTCCAGCGGTAGCGGATTCCATTGTTCCGCAGAACTTCTAGCAGGGGCCGGAGATCTTTGCAGTGTCTCAGCGTAATCGCTGAAAGGTCTTGATAGATGTGTATATGGCACCCATCGTATACCAGCTGCGATTTTTCTCGGGTTTTCTTGAGGAGTTCTTCTTTGGTTGCATAGTCATTTACAAAGCAGATAATATCTCGTGGGGGGTCTGTGTCTCTGCCTCTGGGACGGAGCGCTCTGTGTATACGTTCCATAGCCAACGGGGTGTGACGAGGCCTATCGAGGAGTTGGTTGAAGAGGCCTGTGACAACTTGGAGGAGTTGGTCCTGGTCCACGGATTCGGGTAGGCCTCTCACCCTAAGGTTATGTCTGTGACCCCGGTTGTTGAGATCTTTAACATGGCGTTGAAGATCTCTAAGTTGCATGGTATGGGAGTCCACTTTATAGTGAATTGCTTTCATTACTGAGCCTTGTAGTGCCACATCATCTTCGACGCGCTGCATTCTCCCTGAGATAGCCTGTAGTTCGTGGCGCAAGTCTGAGATGGCCGAGAACAGAGTGTCTTTAATGTCAGCCGCCACAGCTTGGAGATCACGTAAACTCGGTTGACGGAGAGAAGTGCCGTCGTTCTCCATTTGTGAAGTGTGAGGTTCGGTTGGAGTGAGGAGAATTCCTGTCAGTTCCTGAGAAGGAGTTGAAGCGGGAAGAGGAGCCGCCATATTAGGCCTCTGGGTGCGGAATATCTCCGGTATAGTGTGGTTCGTGCGGCCGGTAAATTCCCTCGGGGAGCGGGATCGTAACTGCGAGCTTCCGCGGGAGGAAGTTTCCAGAATGGGTAGTTAAGAAATGTTGATGGTCCCCAGTTTAAGCTGATGAAAAGGCTGTGGTGAGCGGGAGCCGAGGGATCAAGCAGCCATCTTCTCTCAAGGCAAACCACGCCCCCCATATTTTATTTTTTAGCACTAGCACTTTAAACAGTTTTTTGGAATATTATTTTGTCACTAGTAAACACTAAGTGGACAGTATATTTTTGACACAATATTAATTGATACAGAAAAGCACGCTACATAGGATAAATATCCTATTTTTGCATATTTCAGCAGTGGTATCATACACAGAAGTTAGCACAATCCAATTTTATATTATTTATATTATATTGATACTCTACCATATTTGTGTAGGCTTACATGATTGCAGCAAACTAGTATATTTTTAGTTTTGCGCCGGGAGCACATCTGGTCGAATTACATACAGCTTAGAGCTCTGCTCATGAAGGGATGTTTCTGCCATATTATACTGTGTCCCGGCTCAACTTCACCTAGTAAATATTGTTACTCGGTCTGCTAATAACCCCCCCCCACGTCATTTAATGTAATGGTTCTTGGGAGTCCTTGTCTGAAAATGAAGTTTAAAAACAACAAAACGGCGCTGCCTCCGGCTTCAGTCAGAATGACACTAGCTTCATCCCCTCCCCCTGTTACCCAGAGTCATCTTTTATCCAGGGCAAAAGGGGCAGCTACCCTGGGTCCCATCATTGTTGTGGGGCCCAAAGCACCTGCCTCATACTTGCCAACGATCCCAGTTTAAATTCCCTTGTCTATTAAAGTTTTAGTCCTGTGCTTTGTCCCGATATCTCAGTGTGAATTTCTGTTACTAATGCTGTCCAGCTCTGCCCTATTGTTGTGTACAGATGACTCACCTGTAGACCCTGTGTTTACATGTAAATAACCTGCATTGATAGGTAATGTATCTCACAAAAGTGAGTACACCCCTCACATTTTTGTAAATATTTTATTATATCTTTTCATGTAACAACACTGAAGAAATGACACTTTGCTACAATGTAAAGTAGTGAGTGTACAGTTTGTATAACAGTGTAAATTTGCTGTCCCCTCAAAATAACTCAACAAACAGCCATTAATTTCTAAACCGTTGGCAACAAAAGTGAGTACACCTCTAACTGAAAATGTCCAAATTGGACCCAAAGTGTCAATATTTTATGTGGCCACCATTATTTTCCAGCATGGAGTTCACCAGAGATCCACAGGATGCCACTGGAGTCCTCTTCCACTCCTCCATGATGACATCAAGGAGTTGGTGGATGTTAGAATACTTGCGTTCCTCCAACTTCCATTTGAAGATGCCCCACAGATGTTCAATAGGGTTTAGGCCTGGATACATGCTTGGCCAGTTTATCACCTTTACCCTCAGCTTCTTTAGCAAGGCAGTGGTCATCTTGGAGGCGTGTTTTGGGTCATTATCACATTGGAATATTTCCCTGCGGCCCAGTTTCTGAAGGGAGGGGGATCATGCTCTGCTTCAGTATGTCACAGTACATGTTGGCGTTCATGGTTCCCTCAATAAACTGTAGCTCCCCAGTGCTGGCAACACTCATGCAGCCCCAGACCATGACACTCCCACCACCATGCTTGACTGTAGGCAAGACACTTGTCTTTGTACTCCTCACCTGGTTGCCGCCACACACGCTTGACACCATGTAAACCAAATAAGTTTATCTTGTTCTTATTAGACCACAGGACATGGTTCCAGTAATCCATGTCCTTAGTCTGCTTGTCTTCAGCAAACTAGTTGCAGGCTTAGATGTGCATCATTTTTAGAAAAGACTTCCTTCTGGGACGACAGCCATGCAGACCAATTTGATGCAGTGTGTGGCGTATGGTCTGAGCACTGACAGACTGACCCCCCCACCCCTTCAACCTCTGCAGCAATGCTGGCGGCACTCATAGGTCTATTTCCCAAACACAACCTCTGAATATGACGCTGAGCACGTGCACTCAACTTCTTTGGTCGACCATGGCGAGGCCTGTTCTGAGTGGAACTTGTCCTGTTAAACTGCTGTATGGTTCTGGCCACCATGCTGCAGCTCAGTTTCAGGGTCTTGGCAATGTTCTTATAGTCTAGGCCGTCTTTCTGTAGAGCAAAGATTATTTTTTTAAGATCCTCAGAGAGTTCTTTGCCATGAGGTGCCATGTTGAACTTTCAGTGATCAGCATGAGAGAGTGAGAGTGATAACACCAAATTTAACACACCTGCTCCCGATTCACACCTGAGACCTTGTAACACTAACAAATCACATGACACTGGGGAGGGAAAATGGCTAATTGAGCCCAATTTGGACTTTATCACTTAGGGGTGTACTCACTTTTGCTGCCAGCAGTTTAGACATTAATGGCTGTGTGTTGAGTTGTTTTGAGGGGACAGCAAATTTACACTGTTATACAAACTGTACACTCACTACTTTACATTGTAGAAAAGTGTCATTTCTTCAGTGTAGTCACATGAAAAGATATAATAAAATATTTACAAAAATGTGAGGGGTGTACTCACTTTTGTGAGATACTGTAAATAGTGGCGGCATTAATATGTAAATAGCCGCGGACCAGCAGCATTGATAGGTTAATAGATTCGGCATTCAAATGTATATCATGCCCCCCTGAGGTCATGTTCACAATTACTTCTGCTGAATGTTGCCCACTGGGGGGATAAAGAGGCATGCTGGAAAGTTTTGCCTACAACTGTGGTCATTAAGCCTAAAATCAGTCTGTTCTGCAAAGGTAAGCAAATTGGAGGTGAAACCCTTTTTAAAAAAAACAGCTTAATCAGGAAAGTGATTTTGCATGCATTCCCGATACACAAAAATACGAACGCAGACTTAATGTCTCAATTACATTGGTGGTCAGTGTAAATCTTCTCATTACATTGGGGTTCGGTGTACAATCCTTTCATTTACACTAGTGGCCAGTGTGAAGGTTCCCCTTACATCGGTGGTCAGTCTAAGTCCCTACTTACATTGGTGGTTACTATGAATGCTCCTATTACATTAGTGGTCAGTGTAAATCCCCATTACATGGGTGGCCAGTGTATAAACTCCTCTTTATATTGGTAATTAGTAAAAAAAATTAAACTTGCATTTGTGTTCAGTTTTGAAACCTCTCTTACATTGGAGGTCCATGGAGAAGCCCCCTTTAAATTGGGGGTGAGTGTAATGCCCCCCTTACATTGGTGACCAGTGTAGAAATCCCTCTTTATTGTTTTTTGATGTAAAATCTCCCATTACATTGGTTGTCAGTGTAAATTCTTCATTACATTGGTGATCAGTGTACATTTCCCTTTACATTGGTGGAAAGTGCAGAATTGCCCTTACACTCATGGTCAGTGTAAATCCCCCCTAACATTGGTGGTTGAT
Organism: Lithobates clamitans; assembly: GCA_037952925.1. Taxonomy (NCBI): domain Eukaryota; kingdom Metazoa; phylum Chordata; class Amphibia; order Anura; family Ranidae; genus Lithobates; species Lithobates clamitans. The sequence continues at coordinate 6,372,950 of JBBGZY010001416.1, forward strand.
GTACTGTAGAAGTGTCACCTTTCATTGGTGGTCAGTACAAATCTCCTCAACAATGGTTGTCAGTAGGGATGAGCTTCAAGTTCGAGTCAAACCCATGTTCGACTCGAACATCGTCTGTTCGACTGTTCGTCAAATTGTGAGCGATATGGGCTGTTCACGCTAAATTCGAGTGGTGTGTCACGGCCCATAACTCACTGCGGCATCGCAGTGCATTGCTGGCTGATGATTGGCCAAGCATGCACTATTACCCACATGCTTGGCCAATCACAGCACCATCTGTACAGAGAGCCGTAATCGGCCAAAGCCATGGTGGCTTTGGCCAATTATGGCTCAGGGGATTTAGTACATGCCCCACACTATATAAGGCCGTCTGCACGTCAGCCCTGTGTAGTGTGTTGCAGCGGTGGAGAGAGATAGATAGACAGACAGTGTCATTTGATTTAAGTTAGATAGAGTAGGCAGGTCAAGTCAGTTAGCTGCACTTACAGTGTATTGTGTATATATATGCATCCCAGGGGTTGTGTGTGTATATATATAAAAACACGTGGAACGATGCTTTGATGCAAAAAGTGTCCTTTTACTGAAAATCTTTCATTACATAGTTTCAATGCAAGCAAGCCACTGTACAGTTCCGAGCGCAATCGCTCTTCGTCAGGCTTCTCTGGCTGTGTGTGAAAAGCCAAAACACATCATGTTCTCTTATCAACACCCAGTCCAATTCACACATGTATTCACTTAACTAATTACTATAGACAAACTACCTCTACACATTCAAATATTTAACCCCACTATATAAACCCAATATGGTGAACTATCTTAAATTCCCTAATAAAGAATTATTTACATCAAGTACATCCTATTGTATATCATCTTCCATCAACATGATTTTATGGAGTAAATAAACTCTCTCACATAATTAAATATAGATCCTTCCAATAATTGATCATAAATACAATAACATTTTTGATCATGTCTCAGATCTCCTCATGGATTCCAGCTGACATTCTGCTATCTAATATTCCCAACGGAAATTCTTTCCAATCGATCTAAAAAGAAATATAATATGCAAAAACATAATTGTAGTTGTTTTGTATCTCGTATCAAATTTCTATATAAATAAGTTTAAATCATAATCCTTGTTCATACCGTCGGGATGCAAGGATTGTAGCTTATTAATCCACCAAACCTCACGTTTTTTCAATTTTAAAATCCTGTCACCCCCCTTTTATCGTGCGGAATCTCTTCCAACACCATAAATCGTAGGTCGATGTCTTTGTGTCCCATCTCAGAGAAGTGACGCGATACAGGGAGGCCTGACTGGGGATGTCTGATCGTACTGCGATGCTGTGCAATGCGGTCTTTAATTTTTTGGGTCGTCTCCCCTACGTAAAGGAGATTACAGGGGCATGTAAGGATGTAAATCACATATGATGACTGACAAGTATGAAAGCCATTTATTGTTATCTTGTTATTTGTTCTAGGATGAAAAAAATTATTGCCCTTAATCATTAAGTTACATTGGATGCAGTTAAGACAAGGGTAACAAAGGGTTGTAAATCTTATGATCCTATTAATAGCACAGGCAGGCTCTTGAAGTATTTATAGTTGGTGCACTGTGTACCCCTGCACAGTTGCACCTATAGCTACCTGAAGACAAGTGCTGGTGTGCTTCTTCTGATCCTAATAATACCACAGGCAGGCATTCTGCTAGCTGCTGTATAATATATATATATATATATATATATATATATATATATATATATATATATATATATATATATATATATATATATATATATATATATATATATATATATATATATATATATATATATATTAATATATATATTATTATATATATATATATATATATATATATATATATATATAATACACACACACATTTCAGTTTTGTGCAGCTACATCTCACTGCAGGTCATTAGTATGTCTGGAAGGCCAACAAGGAGAGGCAGACAGTCACAAGCCAATAAAAGAGGGCAAGCAGGCTCTGTGTCTAGAGGCAACAGTGCTGGTCGTGGACACGGTGCATCCTCATCAGCACGTGGCCGTGAGACACGGTCCTTTTTTCGTCAGCTGGCCGTGTTGAGCCGCAACATGCAGAAGACTTGGTAGAGTGGATGACCAAGCCGTCCTCATCCTCCTCATCCTCTCTCAACCAGGCTCAGGGTACTTTGTCTGGCAAAGCAGCTGCCAACGCAGCCTCTTCCCTCTGCTCAATGTCATCAGTCACTCCTTCCTTAGCCCCACCATGTCCTCCTGAAGAGTCCCCTAAACTGTTTGACCACAGTGTTGGGTACATGCTCCAGGAGCATGCCCAGCGCTTTGAAGGCTCCGATGATGGTACTCAGCTAGAGGAAGGCAGTAACATGAGCCCAGACAGAGGGGGTGCCCAAGAAGGACAGCAATCTGGCAGTCATGTTCCCCCAGCTGCAGCATACTGCCAGGTTTGCTCCAGTGATTAGGAGGGAGGAGATGATGAGGTCACTGACTCCACGTGGCTGCCTGATAGGAGAGGGGAGGAGGAGGAGGCACATCACCAATGAGGCAGGATGCCCTCAAGGGGCCAGCTTAAGGGCAGCACACCAACTGTATCACACCGCAGAGCTTCGCATGTGCAGGATGCTGCTTTCTCTGCAAGTTATTCCAAAAGTTCTTTGGTGTGGGCCTTTTTTGAGACGAGTGCATCAGATCCCACTATAGTTGCTATTTGCAACATATGTCTCAAGCGTATCTCGCGTGGCCAAAACATCACCCGCTTGGGCACCACATGCTTGACCAGACATATGTTGACTTGCCATGCAGTTTGTTGGCAAGCCTACCTAAAAGACCCACACCAGCACCAGTGCCTAAGGCCCAATTTTTCAGTCCCTGTTTTACAGGGGCGTGTAATTACAATTTTTGATGCAATACTTTGCAGCAGGGCTCGTTCCTGCGCTCCAACTAGAGTATCTGTGAGGGGTTGCAGTGTTGTGGCACCAGTGCCTAAGGCCCAATTTTTCTGCCACTGTTCAACAGGGACATGAAATTACAATTCTTGATCTAATATTTCACAGCAGGGCCCGTTCCTGTGCCTACCAAGAGTAACTGTGAGGGCTTACAGTTTTGTGGCAACACCAACATCTAAGGCCCAAATTTCTGCAGAGTATATAGGGCAGGACCCTACTTTCAAACATCCAACTTACAAACGACTCCTACTTGCAAACAGAAGGAGACAACAGGAAGTGAGATCAAATCTACCCCTAGGAAGGGAAATTCTCTCCTGTAAGAGTTAATATGGGAAAAACGTGTCTCCTCTCCACTGATGCTTTATCACCAATCCTTGTTTCACTAAGAAACCCCAAATTTTCAAAAAACATTTGTCATTGGGACAGAAAGTGAGGTGGAATCTTCTGAAGAGGTGCACAGACAGCAAAACAAATGTTACAGGGGTGATAACCCTTCCCTATGTTTTCCAAAAAGCTTAAAAAATGATTTTTTGGCTGGAGCTACACTTAAAAAATGTACCAGTTCCAAATTACAAACAGATTCTACTTAACAACATACCTACAGTCCCTGTCTTGTTTGTACCGCCTGTATATTGCTGTTCAGAGTATATAGGGCCTGGGGGCCCCACACCTTTCCTTTTTTTAATTTAGGTGCAGGGTTCCCCTTAATATCCATACAAGACCCAAAGGGCCTGGTGATGGACTGGGGGGGTACCCATGCCAATTGTCTCACTGATTTTCATTCATATTGCCAGGACTCAACATTACATTAAAGTCGCAAGCAGTTTTAAATGACTTTTATTCCTTTAAAAATATCATTTTGTGCAGGGACTATTCTAAACACGGTGAAACACGCGCCACTTTACAGGCATACTATAGACGCCCCCCAGGTACGATATTTAAGGGAATATTTCACTTTTTTTCCACTTTAAGCATCATTAATATCACTGCTCCTGAAAAAACGGCCGTTTTTAAAACTTTTTTTTGCATTGATACATGTCCCCTGGGGCAGGACCCGGGTCCCCAAACACTTTTTAGGACAATACCATGCAAATTAGCCTTTAAAATTAGCACTTTTGATTTTGAACGTTCAAATCCCATAGACTTCAATGGGGTTCTAAAGTTTGCGCAAATTTTCGGTCCGTTCGCAGGTTCTGGTGGGAACCGAACCGGGGGGTGTTCGGCTCATCCCTAGTTGTCAGTGTAAATTCCCTCTTACATGGAGGTTATTATATATTCCCCCTTACATTCGTGGTTGGTGTAAATGCTCCAGGTTAATTAGGTTACAGTTGTATTGTTAGAGTAATATGAGCAGGAGGGGGGAACCTCCTCTTTAACGGTATATAAAGACTTGTAATTTTGGTTATAATAAATGAGTCCATGTTAGCAGCTAAGCAAGTCTCTTCTTGTTTTGTGCTTGTGATCGGTTGGAATATCTGATATCTAGATTCAGACTGAGAGGAAGTGGTATACTGATGGAAGCACTCAAGCGGAGTGTAGGGGACGTTCCGTTACACTCCTATTACATTGGTGTCGGTGTAGAAATCCCTCTTTATATTGGTGGATGGCGTAAAATCTCCTGTTACAGGGTTTTCAGTGCAAATTCCCCCTCACATTTGGTGGTCATTGTACATTCCCCATTACATTGGTGGTCAGTGTAGAAACCCCCAATATATACTTGCCAAAGACTTCCAGCTTTGCTCTACATGATTCAGAATTTGCCACAGTGTACTGCCTCCTAATGAATCCCATCCCCCACCACTGCCACTGATCCCATCAACCCCCCAGCATTGCCAAAATTCACAGACCCCCTCCCCCAGCATTGCCACTGATCCCAGGAGTCCTAGGATTCCTAGGAGTTTTCTGTCTATTGATGGGTCCCCTCACCTCCCCAGTCCATGGTGTGCAGGCAGCAAGGAGATGATGTGCTGTAACCTTTAGCAACCAAACCATTATTGAGCAGTAATAATGTGCACTAACCTCTTGCAACCAATCATTAGGCGGTAAGGATATGCAGTAACCTCTAGCAACCAATTAGTGAGCAGTAATAATGTGCAGTAACCTCTCACAACCAATTAGTGAGTGACAAGGATGTCCAGTAACCTTTAGCAACCAATCAGTGAGCAGGATTGATGTACAGTAATCTCTAGTAACCAATCAACAAGCATACATCATGTACTGTAACCTCTAGCAAATAATCAGTGGGCCATATTGTGTGCTGTAACCTCTAGCAGCCAGTCAGTGAGCGGTAATGATATACTGCAACTTATGGCAAACAATCGCAATTGCTGCCTGATCTGATTCAGTAAACTGATTTTGAGTCTAGCTGCTATTTATTGCATGTCTCAAAGCAGGTGGAGAGTGAAATTGCATGGAAGGGGGGGGGCGCAAGAAAATGTTTGCCCAGGGTCCAAAAAATATTAAAGATGGCCTTGCTGTTACCTCACACTCAGTGAAATCCTCTTAGCGCTCTAATGCCCTGTACACACGGTCAGATTTTCCGACGGAAAATGTGTGATAGGACCTTGTTATCGGAAATTCCGACCGTGTGTAGGCTCCATCACACATTTTCCATCGGATTTTCCGACACACAAAGTTTGAGAGCAGGATATAACATTTTCCGACAACAAAATCCATTGTCGGAAATTCCGATCGTGTGTACACAAATCCGACGCACAAAGTGCCACGCATGCTCAGAATAAATAAAGAGATGAAAGCTATTGGCCACTGCCCCGTTTATAGTCCCGACGTATGTGTTTTACGTCACCGCGTTCAGAACGATCGGATTATCCGACAATCTTGTGTAACCGTGTGTATGCAAGACAAGTTTGAGCCAACATCCGTCGGAAAAAATACTAGGATTTTGTTGTCGGAATGTCCGAACAAAGTCCGACCGTGTGTACGGGGCATAAGGTGTCTGTGGCAACACAGGGGGAATATGACTCAGATTCATCTATACATACTTCACAAATACAAACAGAAAGTGAAGAATCTTATGCAGCATACACACGATCAGACTTTTGACCGGACTGGTCCGATGGACCGAGTCCGGCGGACAATCCGATCGTGTGTGGGCTTCATCGGACCTTCAGCGGACTTTTCCAGTCAAAAATCTGACAGACTTTAGATTTGGAACATGCTTCAAATATTTACGTCGTAACTCCCCGGACCCAGAAATCCGCTCGTCTGTATGCTAGTCCGACGAACAAAAACCAACGCTAGGGCAGCTATTGGCTACTGGCTGTCAACATCCTTATTTTAGTCCGCTGTACGTCATCACGTACAAATCCATTGGACTTTGGTGTGATCATGTGTAGGCAAGTTCGTTCGTTAAAAAGTCCATCGGAAGTCCATCAAAAGTCTGTTGAAAGTCCGTCGGAAAGTCCATCGGACCAGTCCGGTAGAAATTCCGTGTGCGCAGCTTTAGTCCACAACACCAGTTTTGTAAAGATTACAATACTTAAAAGAGAGGTATGGGTTTGGGTTTTTTTCCACTATCATACTTACCTAGGTGGATGCAGCATCGGTCCAATGCTTGATCTGTCCCCCGCCACCTCTTCATTGGCTGGGTTCTCACAGATCCCAGAGAGGAGAGCTGCGCACTGTCAATCAGCAGCTCTCCTGCTCTGCTCCTCCATGCTCACTGGAGTGCTGATCTGTGGAGGGACGGTGAGCGGCCATCTCAGGCTCTCAGTGACTTGCTGAGAGGCTGAGACTGGCATCAGTCCAGGTACCCGACAGATCCAGACTTCATTGTCTTGATGGCACGGTGCCTGGACTGATTCAAGTGACGTCAGCAGAGAGTGGATTTCAGCAGCCCTCCTGTCCATTAGTTAAAATGTGACCGGCATTCACATGTAAATCATATGAGAAGAAAATAGTATTATACTGGGTGATGAAATAGTTCTTAATAATGGATGAAGATTCAGATAGATAGTCTATGAGCGTGCACCAAACACCAGAGTCCACACCGCATGAGTCACACTCCCCTAGGGGTTTAAACTCACCAGAAAGCAGTTAATCCAACGCCTTGAATAATCTAGATGTCATCCAATTGGCAAGGTTTAACTTTAACTGCACTCCATGGGTTGTCGATCATGCAAAAAAAGGTTCCACATAGCGTGATCCAGTTTAAAGCATTTATTAATAAAAAGACAACCCCCTTTAAAATCATATTCACAGAGTATAACATATAAACAAGCATTTGAGATAAAATTGACTAGGGAAATCAGAGAACTGGGCCAACGCACTGCAAATCTTGAACTGCCGGTTGATGAACTTGAAAATAACAAACCAGACTTATGCAGTTGAGTTTGAAAACATAGTCCTTCAATCTCTTTTAGAAGATTATGAAAATAGGCCCGGGCATTCCCATATCTGTATAAGTGGAATACCTGAATCTGTCACTGATTTGCAAGCCACTATGCTATCCCTATTTCAAGAAATACTGCCTTCCATACCAGTCGAACGAATGGAGATGGACAGAGTTCATAGAGCCCTCACACCTCACAAAGCCGTTCGACCACAGCACGATATTTCATTATTTCCATACCAAGGAATAACTTCTAGCTACAGCAAGAGCAAAAAATTCACAGATTTTCCAGGGACACACCTATTAATTTTTTACTGATCTATGTAAGCTCACCATCTCTACGCGTCAGGCTTTGAAGCCACTTCTTCAAGTTTTACAGGGACATCAAATCACCTATCAATGGGGCTTTCCATTTTCAATTTGCTTCACCTACCAAGGATCTAAACCAACTCACCAGGACTCTATGGACTGACTTTTTTCTTTTTGTTTGACTTGATGTCAGATATTCTTATATCTTGAACTTCCAAACTTACTAGTAAACCCCCTTTATTTAATAATTTTGTCTTATGCCGCGTACACACAGGCAGACTTTTCGACCGGACTGGTCCGATGGATCGAACCTGGCAGACAATCCGACCGTGTGTGGGCTTCATCGGACCTTTCTGTTGAAAGTCTGATGGACTTTAGATTTGGAACATGCTTCAAATCTTTACATCCTATCGAGAAATCCACTCGTCTATATTCTAGTCCGATAGACAAAAACCGACGCTAGGGCAGCTATTGGCTACTGGCCATAAACTTCCTTATTTTAGTCCGGTTGTACGTCATCACGTACAAATTCGTCGGACTTTGGTGTGATCATGTGTAGGCAAGTCCGTTCGTTAAAAAGTCAGTCGGAATTCCGTCAAAAGTCCTTCAAAAGTCCGTCAGAAAGTCTGTCGGACCAGTCTGGTCGAAAAGTCTGCCCCTGTGTACACGGCATTACCGGTATAGAACTCACTCGATGCAAACTTTTTTCTATTGTTTAACTCCTTACTTTACTGCTGGTATACATATATATTTTTTTTACTGACATCAGTGAGTTGTTTGCTATATTTTGGGCTATTATTCATTTTTTTAATGTTTTCTGTGATGTTTCTGGTTACTTGTATACACATTACATCTTCCCTTCCACCCCTCTTCATATGCTTTCTCATGACACATTGATGTGTATTGAACTTAATGGGACAATGGTATAATTTCTATTTATGTATTACTTTTTATTGTTGGCAGTGTTCCCTTTGGTGGTGTTTTTGTGCCTCCAGTTTGCTACCCTCGGATCCTCATTATTATGTAGGCTTCTGACGGTAGTTCTTTGGCCTCTGGTGGAGTGCTTGTCGCTCCCCCAGTACGCCGTTCTGTTGAGCTATTAGCTCTTTATTATTTTAAAAATTTTAGTAATACCTGCTTACCGAGAGCCAATTCCTTTCCTTTTCTTCCAGCTTTTCCATACATCCTAGGCGTTGTACTGTGTATATATATATATATATATATATATATATATATATATATATATATATACTGTATTAAGTTTAGCTAGATCCGTTCCTGTTATTCTCTTCCTACTACTGGCAGGCGTTTTTACAGTATTTACAGCTACCTGAAGGAAATTGCTAGTGTTTTTCTGATCCTATTAGTTCTATTAGCTACAGTATTTACAGTTAGTGTAGTGCGTCCTCTGCACAGTGTGCACCTAAAGCTACCTGAAGAAAATTAGTGCTGTTCTTCTGATCCTATTTGTACAGTACCACAGGCAGCTGCAGTATTTGCACGTCAGTGTACTGCATCCGAAGCACAGTGTGCACCTAAAGCTACCTGAAGTAAATTAGTGGTGTTCTTCTGATCCTATTAGTACAGTACTGCAGGCAGCTGCAGTATTTACAAGTTAGTGTAGTGCGTCCTCTGCACAGTGTGCACCTAAAGCTACATGAAGAAAATTAGTGGTGTTCTTCTGATCCTATTAGTACAGTACCGCAGGCAGCTGCAGTATTTACAAGTTAGTGTAGTGCGTCCTCTGCACAGTGTGCACCTAAAGCTACCTGAAGAAAATTAGTGGTGTTCTTCTGATCCTATTAGTACAGTACCGCAGGCAGCTGCATCATTTACAAGTTACTTTAGTGCGTCCTCTGCACAGTGTGCACCTAAAGCTACCTGAAGAAAATTAGTGGTGTTCTTCTGATCCTATTAGTACAGTACCGCAGGCAGCTGCAGTATTTACACGTCAGTGTAGAGTGTCCTCTGCACAGTGTGCACCTAAAGCTACCTGAAGAAAATTAGTGGTGTTCTTCTGATCCTACTAGTACAGTACCGCAGGCAGCTGCAGTATTTACAAGTTAGTGTAGTGCGTCCTCTGCACAGTGTGCACCTAAAGGTACCTGAAGAAAATTAGTGGTGTTCTTCTGATCCCATTAATACTACATGCAGGCAGCTAAAGTATTTAGAGTTAGTGTAGTGCGTCCTCTGCACAGTGTGCACCTAAAGCTACCTGGAGATAATTGCTGGTGTTCTGCTCCTATTAATACCACAGGCAGGAAGCTACAGTATTTACAGTGAGTGTACTGTGTCCTCTGCACAGTGTGCACCTAAAGCTACCTGACGAAAATTTGTGGTGTTCTTCTGAGCCTATTAATACCACAGGCAGGCAGCTACAGTGTTTGCAGTTAGTGTAGTGCGTCCTCTCCAAAGTGTGCACCTAAAGCTACCTGAAGAAAATTAGTGGTGTTCTTCTGATCCTTTTAATACCACAGGCAGGCAGCCACAGTATTTATAGTTGGTGTAGTGTGTTCTCTGCACAGTGTGCACCCAAAGCTATCTGGAGACAATTGCTGGTGTTCTGCTCCTATTAATACCACAGGCAGGCAGCTACAGTATTTACAGTTAGTGTACTGTTTCCTCTGCACAGTGTGCACCTAAAGCTACCTGAATAAAAATTGTTTGTGTTCTTCTGATCCAATATTAATACCACAGGCAGGCAGCTACAGTATTAACAGTTAGTGTACTGTGTCCTCTGCACAGTGTGCACCTAAAGCTACCTGAAGAAAATTAGTGGTTTTCTTCTGATCCCATTAGTACTACAGGCAGGCAGCTACAGTATTTAGAGTTAGTGTAGTGCATCCTCTCCAAAGTGTGCACCTAAAGCTACCTGAAGAAAATTAGTGGTGTTCTTCTGATCCTATTAGTACAGTACCGCAGGCAGGTGCAGTATTTACAAGTTAGTGTAGTGCGTCCTCTGCACAGTGTGCACCTAAAGCTACATGAAGAAAATTAGTGGTGTTCTTCTGATCCTATTAGTACAGTACCGCAGGCAGCTGCAGTATTTACAATTTAGTGTAGTGCGTCCCCTGCACAGTGTGCACCTAAAGCTACCTGAAGAAAATTAGTGGTGTTTTTCTGAGCCTATTAATACCACAGGCAGGCAGCTACAGTATTTACAGTTAGTGTAGTGTGTCCTCTGCACAGTGTGCACCCAAAGCTATCTGGAGACAATTGCTGGTGTTCTGCTCCTATTAATACCACAGGCAGGCAGCTACAAGATTTACAGTTAGTGTACTGTGTCCTCTGCACAGTGTGCACCTAAAGCTACCTGAATAAAAATGGTTGTGTTCTTCTGATCCAATATTAATACCACAGGCAGACAGCTACAGTATAAACAGTTAGTATACTGTGTCCTCTGCACAGTGTGCACCTAAAGCTACCTGAAGAAAATTAGTGGTGTTCTTCTGATCCTATTAGTACAGTACCGCAGGCAGGTGCAATATTTACAAGTTAGTGTAGTGTGTCCTCTGCACAGTGTGCACCTAAAGCTACATGAAGAAAATTAGTGGTGTTCTTGTGATCCTATTAGTACAGTACTGCAGGCAGCTGCAGTATTTGCAATTTAGTGTAGTGCATCTCCTGCACAGTGTGCACCTAAAGCTACCTAAAGAAAATTAGTGGTGTTCTTCTGATCCTATTAATACCACAGGCAAGCAGCTACAGTATTTATAGTTAGTGTAGTGTGTCCTCTGCACAGTGTGCACCTAAAGCTACCTGGAGACTTATTCCTGTGCCCCAACTAGAGTATCTGTGAGAGGTTGCAGAGTTGTGGCCCCAGTGCCTAAGGACCAATTTTTCTGCCCCTGTTCAACAGGGACGTGTAATTACAATTCTTGACATAATATTTTACAGCAGGGCCCTTTTCTGCACCCACCAAGAGTAACTGTGAGGACTTACAGTGTTGTGGCAATACCACCACCACCAAAGGCCCAATTTTTCTGCTCCTGTTCACCAGGTGCATGTAATTACAATTCTTGATCTATTATTTCACAGCAGGGCCCGTTTCTGTGCCCATCAAGAGTAACTGTGAGGACTCACAGTGTTGTGGCACCAGCACCACCACCACCAAAGGCCCAATTTTTCTGACCCTGTTCAACAGGGGAATGTAATTACAATTCTTGATCTAATATTTCACAGCAGAGCCAGTTCCTGCGCTCATCAAGAGAAACTGAGGGATTACAGTGTTGTGGCAACACCAACACCTAAGGCCCCAATTTCTGCAGAGTATATAGGGCAGGCCCCAACTTTCAAACATCCAACTTACAAACTACTCCTACTTGCAAACAGATTGAGACAACAGGAAGTTAGATGAAATCTACCCTCAGGAATGGAAATTCTCTCCTGTATGAGTTAATATGGGAAAACCGTGTCTCCTCTCCACTGATGCTTTATCATCAATCCTTGTTTCACTAAAAAACCCAAATTGTCAAAAAACATTTGTCATTGTGACAGAAAGTGAGGTAAAATCTTCTGAAGAGGTGCACAGACAGCAAAAGAAATGTCACAGGGGTGATAACCCTTCCCTCACAGATACTCTAGTTGAGCGCAGGAACGTGCCCTGCTGCAAAATATTACAGCAAAAATTGTAATTATGTGCCCCTGTTACACAGGGGCAGAAAAATTGGGTCTTAGATGGCGGTGGTGGTGCCACAACACTGCAACCCCCCACAGATACTCTAGTTGAGCGCAGGACCCAGCCCTGCTGCAACATATTACAGCAAAAATTGTAATTACATGCCCCTGTTAAACAGGGGCAGAACAGTTGGGCTTTAGGCACTGGTGCTGGTGCCCAGAACTAAAAATGTTCTTAGAAGCTATCAACATGAACATTGAGGAGGAATAAGATAGTCACTCAGCATAACAGGATAGTCACTAAGCATCAGCATAGGCAAGGGATCTCACATTCATAAAAAAATCAATCAGTTACATCAGCATCAGGTGCTTGACAGCTGGTGATCCAAGACTGATTCATTTTTATGAAGGTGAGCCAATCAACCGAGTCTGTGAACAAGGGCACCCTGTGATCGGTTACAAAGCCTTCAGCAGCACTGAATGTGCGTTCAGATAGAACGCAGGATGCAGGACAGGCCAGTAGCTCAATTGCATACTGTGCAAGCTCTGGCTCTGTGCAACCTCTGATCCATACTTAAGACCCAGTAACCCAGTGGATTTTCGGTTGGAAAGGTCTCCAAAACTGATCTTGCCCCAAGGTATTCCTGCACCATGTAAATCAGACTCTGGTGATGGTTGCTGGCACCAATGAGACCTTGGGGCTGCGGACTAAAGAATTGTCTGAATGCATCGGTCAGATGGCCACCTTCTGCACCACTCCTTCTGTGACTGACCGAAGCATCAGCAACACGTTGTCCAGGAGGACCAGGAAATTGTAACCTCCCAGGCTCTGGAAACGCATTGCACAAACCTTTCTGCAAGGCCTCCCGAAGATGTTTCATCCTCTGATCCCTCTGCGAAGGCTGGATAAGTTCCGCAACCTTACCCTTGTAACATGGATCAAGAAGGGTTGCCAGCCAGTACTGATCACTCTCCTTGATACCACAAATCCGAGGGTCCTTTCGCAGGCTTTGCAGGATCAGGGAGGCCATGCAGCAAAGGTTTGCTGAGGCATTTGGTCCGGAGTCCTCTGGGTCACTAAGGACGACATGATCCGCAGCCACCTCCTCCCAGCCATGTACAAGTCCATGGGTTTCTGGGGAATGAAAACGATCCCTTGAAGACTGCTGCTGATGCAGAGTGCCAGGCTCCACCTTCATGCTGACACAATCCTCCTCCTTCTCCTCCTCCTCCTCCCCTTTCTGTGTGATAGGCGGGTCTGCAGGAATACTGTCTGGATAAAGAGGGCCTTGAGAGGTTAAGAAGTCCTCCTCTTCCTTGCTCTGTTCTGCCTCAAGGGACCTGTCCATTATTCAATGCAGCATGTGCTCCAACAGGAAGACAAGAGGGACAGTATCACTGATGCATGCACTGTCACTGCTCACCATCCTCGTGGCCTCCTCAAATGGTGACAGGACAGTGCATGCATCCTGGATCATTAGCCACTGGCATTGCGAATAAAAGCTAAGCTCCCCTGACCCTGTCCTGGTGCCATACTTGCACAGATACTCATTGATGGCCCTCTGCTGCATGTGCAGCCACTGCAGCATTGCCAATGTTGAGTTCCACCTGGTGGGCATGTCACAGATGAGGCGGTTCTTGAGCAGGTTGCATTCCTTTTGAAGGTTAGCCAACCGAACACTGGCATTATATGACCGGCGGAAATGCCTACAGACTTTCCTGGCCTGCCTCAGGAGATCCTGTAAGCCCAGGTACCTGCACAAGAACCACTGCACCACCAAATTAAGGCGAGAGCCACACAGGGAACATGGGTGAAGTGTCCCTGTTGGAGGGCGGAGAGGAGGTTGGTGAAAACCACCATTCCTGGCTGAAGCTAGCGTGTGGTCAATCACCTCTGAGCCTTCCCCTGCAGAGCTGCCAGAATCTCTGCCCCAGTGTGGCTCCTGTTCCCTAAGCAGACCAACTTGAACACCGTATGGCATCTTTTTGCCTGAGTGCTTGCGTAGCCCCTAGAACGCCTATGGAGCACCGCTGGTTCCGAGGACAAATCTGCACAGGAAGAGGCCATAGAGGAAGAAGAAGAGGAGGGGGTGGAGGAGAGAGGTGTGGCAGAATCACCACTACCAGCATTTTGGAGGCGTGGTGGCGGAACAAGCTCCCACATTACTGCACCCTGTCCTGCATCCTTCTCAGCTGCCAGCAAGGTTACCCAGTGCACCGTGAAAGAAAGGTAACGTCCCTGTCCATGCCTGCCGGACCATGAGTCAGCGGTAATATGCACCTTACCGCTGACCGACCTGTCCAATGAGGCCAAGATATTGCCTTCCACATGCTGGTAAAGAGAAAAAAATGGTGTTTGGGAACCTGCCACTGAGGTACCGCACATTCCACAAATTCTTGAAAGATGGCAGAGTCTACCAGCTGAAAAGGCAGCAGTTGGAGTGCTAGTAAAATTAGCCAAACTAGCATTCAGCTGCTGAGCATGTGGATGGCTGGGGCAGAATTTCTTTTGCCTGTTCAGCAACTGGGGTAGGGAAATTTTCCTGCTACAATCGGATTTAGATGTACCGCTAGCAGATTTCCCGCAACTGCTTAGGACACCTAATTCTACACCTTCATTCCTCTCAGTGCAGGTCTCTGAGAGAACTGAAGGTAAAGTGGGATTGGAGATCCCAGCTGATGAGGAGCAAGGAGAGGTCCGCCTTGTTCTTTGGTATGGGTCTTTTAAGTACTGTTGCCAACGGACTGCATGGGAGGTCAACATATGTCTGGTCAAGCATGTGGTGCCCAAGCGGCTGCTGTTTTGGCTATGCTTGATACACCAGAGACATATGTTGCAAACAGCAACAATGCAATCTGCTGCACATGTCTCAAAAAAGGCCCACACCAAAGAACTTTTGAAAAAACGCGCAGAGTCAGCAGCGCCCTGCACATGCAGAGTTCTGCGGTGTGATGCAGTCGGTTGGACTGCAGGACTCGAAAGAATGTAAACATTTACTGAAAACATTATTAGTGCGGTGTGCACAGTGAGGGCAGTGTGCAATACATACAAAATACAATACAATTATATACAGAACGCACAAATTTCATTTACAGAGACTCTATATATTTAATGCACTGCAGATCACTGAATCACCTGCCTGCCTGCCTGAAAGTGTATTTGAAAATGTACACCAGGAACTAACTGCAGTCAGATATAGACTTGGCTAGACTAGAATGCAGTGGATATATATATATATATATATATATATATATATATATATATATATATATATATATATATATGTTGGAGACTGTATATATATTTAATGCACTGCAGATCACTGAATCACTTGCCTGCCTGAAAGTGTACACCAGGAATGGCCTGCAGTGAGATCTAGCTACACAGGATACAGTGTATATGTAGCGCATACTCCCGGAGGAGCTGCTGATTAAACGTTATATCCGTAATTCACATCTACCACCCAACCCTCACAGCTCATAGATTTACAAGTCACAATCCTTAGTGCTTTTTCACTTGCTTTATTCAACAACACAAACTGGGATAGGAGAAGGACTTCCTCTGAGATGCTCTTTTGTTACATTATCATCTTTTAAGTGAATCTTGCAGAAATACTATCATCAGTTGCGGATAGTTAAGAAATCATCTTCAAATGATCTCTTAAATCAGGGAAGATGGAAGTAGATTTTTATAGAGAAAAGTTGATAAAGAGTCACTCTGAATAACGTCTTCATCTATGCGACTTTTAAAGAACTGTCCGTATCTCTATATATATATATATATGTGCTTGCAGCTTCACCGCTACCTGTTTGCCACTGCTTCCCATCTGCATGGTACTTCCAAGTTGAGCTAAAGAAGAGTCACTCTGATTAACTTTTCCCGCTTGACTGATTGGAATCTTTGGGGTATTGCTGAACCCAAAGTCATAGGCCATCACTGCCCATCTCACTGACTTGTGCACTAACAACCCCCAGTCTCTGGTAGTACTGTTTCCCCTAGGCTTTCACTCACGTGATCAACAGTCCATGTGCCACTCATAAACGATCGATCGCCCAGTTTCCTTCCGCTTTGTTGCTACTTCTCCCGCAATGATTCTTAGCTCCTTTTCTTCTTTGTGGCCCACTCCCCTCCCCGCAGGGGCGGCCAACGACACCAGCGATCACATGCTGTGAAGTGTTGTCTGTTCCTTCATGGAGGACCAGTTCTCCATTCCCCCTTTACTGCAAGGGAAAATCTCCATTGGTTCCCCGGAGGGGAAAACCTCCCTCCCCCCTCCAGGAACCAGGCTAGCCTCCTCCGCTCCTCAGAGCAGGACTGCAAATGAACCTCCCCGGACACCACGTGACCCCCTTTTATATGAGAGTCCTGGGTATTCCCGAGCAGGTTAATGATTGGCCGAGACTAGCATACAAACTACCTGCCACTCAAAATGGAAATTGACAACAGACAGGCCTGCTGTAATGGCACAAGCCTGTCTAAATTTACCTGGCACGAAAACTACCAAGAAGGGTCACCTACTTATAGTTACCCACTACATATATATATACACATATATACTGTACAAAGCCAGGATGTATACATATATATACTAAATAAACTGCAGCTAACTGAATCAACTGCCTGCCTGAAGTAGATTAGAAACAGTACAGCAGGAACGGTCTGCAGTGAGATCTAGCTATACTGGATACAGTATAATATATATATATATATATATATATATATATATATATATATATATATATATATATATATATATACTGTATACAAAGCCAGGATGTATATGCAGTGGGGACAGAAAGTATTCAGACCCACTTAAATTTTTCACTCTCTTTTATTGCAGCCATTTGCTAAAATCATTTAAGTTAATTTTTTTGTCATTAATGTATGCACAGCACCCCATATTGACAGAAAAACACAGCATTGTTGACATTTTTTGCAGATTTATTAAAAAAGAAGAAGAACTGAAATATTACATGGTCCTAAGTATTCAGACCCTTTGCTTAGTATTTAGTAGAAGCACCCTTTTGATCTAATACAGCCATGAGTCTTTTTGGGAAAGATGCAACAAGTTTTTCACACCTGGATTTGGGGATCCTCTGCCATTCCTCCTTGTAGATCCTCTCCAGTTCTGTCAGGTTGGATGGCAAACGTTGGTGGACAGCCATTTTTAGGTCTCTCCAGAGATGCTCAATTGGGTTTAAGGCTGGGTTCACACTGCTGCGGTGCGGGAACGCAGCGAATTTACTGCGGGTTCCCGCACCGCACCAACTCGCACGGCAGTTCACACTGCCATATGCGAACTGCTGGGGAGTGTCATACAATGTTAATGACACCCCCAGTTCAGCCCGCATATCGCAATGCGAACTGACAATTCGGACACTTTCGGATCGCATAGGTGTGAACACCCATGCGATCCGATTTTGGTCCGAACAAAAAAAAGGGTCCTGTGCGAGTTTGGACCGAATGCGGTGCGATATCAGCCATACTATCTGTATGGCTGATATCGCACAGCACAGACATCGCATGTGATGTGAACAGCAGTGCGCTGCGAATCACATGCGATGTCTGCAACGGCAGCAGTGTGAACCCAGCCTAAGTCATGGCTCTGGCTGGGCCATTCAAGAACAGTCACAGAGTTGTTGTGAAGCCACTCCTTTGTTATTTTAGCTGTGTGCTTAGGGTCATTGTCTTGTTGGAAGGTAAACCTTCGGCCCAGTCTGAGGTTCTGAGCACTCTGGAGAAGGTTTTCGTCCAGGATATCCCTGTACTTGGCCGCATTTATCTTTCCCTCAATTGCAACCAGTCGTCCTGTCCCTGCAGCTGAAAAAAAACCTCCACAGCATGATGCTGCCACCACCATGCTTCACTGTTGGGACTGTATTGGACAGGAGATGAGGAGTGCCTGGTTTTCTCTACACATACTGCTTAGAATCAAGGCCAAAAAGTTCTATCTTGGTCTCATCAGACCAATTTTTTTTTTTATAATTGTATTTTTATTAGATTTTTTATATTTTAAAATGAACAAGTACAGCATGGTCGTACAATATAGAATATAAAGTTATTGAAAACATCTTGATATCAAAACAGAATAAGTACATATGAACAGAATTCACAATTACAGAGCACAGGGGCGCTCTGCACAATATGTCCAGGATATAGAAAATAAACAATCCTAAAATAGAAGTGCAGGATCAAAACCATAAGTTAATCACATAAAAAAAAAAAAGAACATAGATTCTATGGAGGATATGTGGTACGGAATAATGAGTTCTAAATAACATATGTGAAAATGGGGCAAATGGGGGGTGGAACCTCATGATCACATGGAAGGCCTATGCCAGTAAAAGAGTAAAAGTTTAAAAAACGGTATTTGGCATAGGGGTCCCAAATTCCGACCTATCCCAGAATTGCCACAGTTTTTCAAATTGGGGGATAGTGTCATGTACTGAGGCCGTTAGATATTCCATCCTCCGGATATCAGCCACTAGTTGTAAAACTTTGGGCCAAGGAGGCCAACACAGGGGAATAAGTCGTTTGGCAGCCAGTAATATGTAAGAAAGAAGCCGGTTTGCTCTTTTGGTTAAGCCAGGAAAAGGAAGGCCCAACAAATAATGTAAGGGGTCGAGTGGGAGGGATTTATCCAACACTTTCTGTATCAGGAGCCTCACTTCACCCCAAAAAGGCTGTCAAAGGAGACCAGAGAATTTTATTTCTCACCATCTTGGAGTCCTTCAGGTGTTTTTAGCAAACTCCATGCGGGCTTTCATGTGTCTTGCACTGAGGAGAGGCTTCCGTCGGGCCACTCTGCCATAAAGCCCCGACTGGTGGAGGGCTGCAGTGATGGTTGGGTTCTTCTTTACCTCTCTCACCAAGGCTTTTCTCCCCCGATAGCTCAGTTTGGCCGGATGGCCAGCTCTAGGAAGGGTTCTGGTCGTCCCAAACGTCTTCCATTTAAGGATTATGGAGGCCACTGTGCTCTTAGGAACCTTAAGTGCAGCAGAAATTTTTTGTAACCTTTGCCAGTTCTGTGCCTTGCCACAATTCTGTCTCTGAGCTCTTCAGGCAGTTCCTTTGACCTCATGATTCTCATTTGCTCTGACATGCACTGTGAGCTGTAAGGTCCTATATAGACAAGTGTGTGGCTTTCCTAATCAAGTCCAATCAGTATAATCTAACACAGCTGGACTCAAATGAAGGTGTAGAACCATCTCAAGGATGATCAGAAGAAATGGACAGCACCTGAGTTAAATATATGAGTGTGACAGCAAAGGGTCTGAATACTTAGGACAATGTGATATTTCAGTTTTTCTTTTTTTAATAAATCTGCAAAAATGTCAACAATTCTGTGTTTTTCTGTCAATATGGGTGCTATGTGTACATTAATGAGGAAAAAAATGAACTTAAATGATTTTAGCAAATGGCTGCAATATAACAAAGAGTGAAAAATGTAAGGGGGTCTGAATACTTTCCGTCCCCACTGTATATACAAAATACACTGCAGCTAACTGAATCAACTACCTGCCTGAAGTAGATTAGAAACAGTACAGCAGGAACTGCAGCAGGAACTGCAGTGAGTTCTAGCTAACTGAATAAACTGCCTGCTCAAAGTAAATAAAAAGACACTCTCTCTATCTCTCTCTCTCTGCCAGCAACACACTACACAAGGCTGATGTGCAAGCAGCCTTATCTAGTGTGAGGCGTGGACTTCACCCCCTGAGCCATAATTGGCCAAAGGCACCCTTCCAAAAATTCTGGAAGGCAGTTTTTGACTTGGCCTCCAAAATCTTTGATACACCTATACAGCCCAATCCTGCTACAGCCCTTTTAAACCTTAAACCTGATGGGCCACAATTTCATCTTCTTTTACAGCTTCTAACAGCCGCAAAACAAACCATTGCTAAGGCATGGAAAACTCAATATTTAATTCTAGCTGAAACCATACATAGAACTAATAAAGCTCTTATTCATGCTAAAATGGAAGCAATCGAAAGAGATCAAATCTGTCAATTTTAGAAACTCTGGCTTTCTTGGGTTAAGCACGGTCTACCTCCAGACTTTGATGACACACTATTATTGCATTGGCAATTTTAAAATTATACTCTATTTGCCCTGACTATACTTTCTGTTCGCATCACCACTTGTAAACCCCCCCCCTCCCCATTCCCTTCCCCCTTTTTTCTACCCTTTTCTCTCTTTCTACTCCTATTTTTTGTTGTCTACCTTTCTTTTAATATCGTGTGGTACTTATAAACAGATTATCTCTTCTGTTTTTATTATTTACCTATTAAAATTCATCTCCTTGGGGCGTGGCCAACCGGGCTCTAAGATGGACGTGTAATCCCAGAGCTCCGCTCGCCTCAGGAGATATCCACAGCCATCAGAGCTCCACGGCACTCCTACAGACCAACGGACCTACTGTATAACAAGTAAGTGCCCGCGGCACAAACTGGGAATGACAAGACGCCGCAAAAATCCCCAACAGCCGCAGAAAATGAATAGTTACTACGCGGACCGCGATCATCAAAATGGCGGCGGAACGGCAGCTGACAGGACGGAGCTTAGGCCTAAAGCGCACAGCGACAGGCAAGTACAGGCATCTGTCTCTACCCGCTCCCCGAACCCACCCAGTGGGTTTTCCTCAAGCACATCCAGCCCCTCCACAAGAAGCTCGGCCAAATCGAAGCCGAGGAGGGACTCACCCACAAGGCAAGGAAACGCACAGTGCATGGAGGTAAGCGGGCCTCACAGCAACCCCTCACATCAGAGCAGCACTGAAGGAGATCCTATCAGGGAATTCCCTACAGCAGATAGGCCAGTATCAGACACTTTACTTAAAGAAATGCTCCTGTCAATTCGTTCCTCATTACAAGCAGACATGGTCAGGGGTATAACAGAGTGTCAGAGGGAGGTACAAGCTATAGGCCACAGAGTGCATCAAGTGGAAAACAAAATGGAGGAATATA
The DNA here is from genome assembly GCA_037952925.1 of Lithobates clamitans. Taxonomy (NCBI): domain Eukaryota; kingdom Metazoa; phylum Chordata; class Amphibia; order Anura; family Ranidae; genus Lithobates; species Lithobates clamitans. Next base: position 6,394,157 of record JBBGZY010001416.1, read on the forward strand.
CCTCAGCATATAATGTAATGGTGGAGGCCCATGCAGCCCAGGGGGAAGATATAGCCTGGCTCAAAGACAAAATGGCCGACTTAGAAGACAGGTCCAGGAGGAACAACCTTAAACTGAGAGGAATACCAGAAGATGTCCCCCCTAACCAGCTCTTACAATACGCCCAGACCCTATTCTCTACAATGGTACCCGATGCCTCAGCTCATGACCTGCTTGTGAATAGAATACATAGGGTCCCTAAACCATCCTTTCTCCCCGCTGAAATTCCCAGGGATGTCCTGCTTAGAATGCATTTCTTCCATGTTAAGGACAGGGTCCTTCAAGCCTCGCGCAAGCAAGAGAACATTCCCCAGCAGTATGCGAACATCAGATTGCTTCCAGATCTTTCCAGGCATACTCTGCAACGCCGTCGCAATCTAATAACGATCACCAAAGCATTGCGGAACCACAAAATCCTCCATAAGTGGAAACACCCCGCTACACTCTCCATTACCCATAATGGGGCCACCATCTCAATAAATACCCTGGAAGAAGGGCTCTCTGCCCTAAAGAGATGGAATATCATTCTGGACCAGCCTATGCATCAGGCTCACCCAGCAGAGCCATCTCTGCTCCAAAATGATTGGCAGGTAGTGTCTTACAGGAAGTCTAATAAAAAGCCGTCAAGTGGAAGCTCATAAATGAAATCTAAGTTGTTACAGGTTTATCTCCAGGGCTGAGTTTCTATTCTAGATTCTCTCCCTTCCCCCCAAATACCATCGATAGCAGCTACGACTGCACGAGGATCACTTTTGAGATCCATTTTTTATGTTACTCATGTTAATTTTCCGTTTGGTTTACAGTTTTTTTTTATCTTCTTTTTTAAGTGATATATACAGATACAAAACACCGACTTCACCTCCGAACCAGCAGCTGAATTGCTCCACTACATCGTCTCCACTAGCAACCCAGCAGCACAGAAAACTACCTATGGCCGCAGTGAGTACCCCCACGACACAGCCTCATAACCAGACCCACGTCTCTTAAATGACGATAACCTGCCTCTCAATCAATGCCAAGGGCTTAAATCACCCGGCTAAAGGCTTCAGCTTGTGGAAAGAAGCTCATAAGCATAAGGCAGACATACTAAGCGTCCAAGAAACGCACTTCCAACTAGACAACGCTCCCCAATGCACCCATAGGGACTACCCATTTATCTACATGGCATGTACACCGCATCGCAAAACTGGGGGGTTCTCTTAGCCTTCAAAAATTCCGTTTCCTTCGAGCCCAAAGAAATCATTATCGACGAAGCAGGAAGATACATCATTGCCACAGGGAACATTAATTCTAATCCCTACACCATAGTGTCATTATACGCTCCAAACAGGCACCAGATTAGATTCGTCAACAAAGTGACCCAAAAAGCAAAAGCTCTACAACATGGTAACCTCCTGATCTGTGGAGACTTTAATGTGACACCAGATCCACTCATTGATACATCTTCAAGTAAGGGATCTCTGTCCCTCCAACAACTATTACATAAGGAGGAACTATTTGACACATGGAGATGCCAACACGGTAACGAAAGGGACTACACATTTTTCTCGAACAGGCACCGCTCATACTCCCACATTGACTTATTCCTAACGGATAAATGGCTGCTACAAAATGTTGAAAAAACCACTATACATGATATCACGTGGTCGGACCACTCGGCTATTTCTATGTCTGTGGCTGAGAGGGGAATCTCTCCTTCACCCCCCATCTGGCGCTGTAACACACGCATATTACAAGACCCACAACTCCAATCACTAATATCGCAGAAATTGCACTTCTTTTTTGCTGAGAATGTGGGATCAGTCAATGACCCATACATTCTATGGAATGCACACAAGGCCTTCATGAGAGGCGTATTAATTCAAATAGGGGCCAGAGAGAAAAGAAAAAGTGCTCAGCAGCTACGCACTATCCTGTTAGACATCCACGATGTCTCCACTCAACACAAAAAAACCCCTACACTACCACTTACCGACAAATCACATTCCCTCAGAGAAAAACTTAGGCATATTCTTTCTCAACAATACGACATACATCTCAGACGCCTTCAACTGAACTATTATGCTAATGCTAATAGAGCAGGGAAGTATTTAGCAAATAGATTGAAAGCGGCTCGAACCAAAACGAGAATTGCTTTCCTACAACACCCTACTCAACCACACAAAATAACAAACCCTCAAGACATAGCTGACCAATTTGCGGAATACTATGGCTCACTTTATAATCTGCACTCAGATCCCAACACACACCAACCAACAATGGAACAGATTGAGACGTTCCTAAAGAACATCAATCTCCCCACTCTTTCTGCACACCAGCTAGAATCCTTAAATTTACCAATCACAGCAAGGGAAATAACACAGATCATAAACACTCTTCCAGATGGTAAGTCTCCAGGACCCGATGGCTTCTCTAACGAATATTTTAAAACTTTTGCAAACTCTTTATCACCATATATGTCTATCATATTCAACAAGGCTGCTGAGTCCGCACACCTTCCTTGCGACATGTTAAAAGCCTATATAGTAACAATACCAAAACCTGGTAAAGATCCTATTACACCAGCAAATTTCAGGCCTATTTCTCTCTTGAACTCCGATATTAAAATGTATGCCAAATTGTTAGCCAAAAGATTGACAGATATAATACCACGCATTATAAAACGCGACCAGATGGGCTTTGTGAAGGGGAGACAAACCTCAGACGCCACCAGAAGAATTGTAAATGTGATGAATGTTGCAGAGAAAACACGAACGCCTTCTCTGCTGTTGTCCATTGACGCAGAGAAGGCGTTCGACAGAGTCCATTGGACATATATGAGAATGACACTTACCAAATTTGGGTTCCAAGGCCCAATACTGCAAGCCATTATAGCCTTATACTCACAACCGTCGGCACAGGTTTACTCCTCTGGGTTCTTATCTAAAACATTCCATATTACCAACGGTACAAGACAGGGGTGCCCCCTATCTCCAACAGTCTTTAACTTAATGATTGAACCCCTAGCTGAAACTATAAGATCTCATCCCCTGATTACAGGATTCCAGTTTGGCTCCAGTCTGCATACCATAAACCTTTTTCGCTGACGATGTAATCCTTCTCCTGACAAATCCCGCCACATCATTATCGCAGGCCCACACAATCCTTACCACATTTGGAGAAATATCATACTATAAAGTCAACTTTAATAAATCTTTAATACTAGACCTGGGTGTCCTACCCCACAAACGCACAATGCTCCAAACAACACTGCCTTATACGTGGAGCTTAAATGGCATAAAATACCTCGGTATCACACTCACTAATAAAACCTCCACATTGGTTAAAGCAAATATGCAAACACTGATGGCCACACTGGAATCCCAAATCAAACACTTGTCTAACAAAGAAATATCTTGGTTTGGTAGAATCACAGCATATAAGATGATGCTGCTACCTCAAATACTTTACATATTCCGTTCCCTACCAATCAACATACCTATTCACTATATTCATAAAATGTCAAAAATAAGCTGGAAATACATATGGAATGGTAAAAAAGCCAGATGCTCCAGAAACAACCTCACATTCCACAAAAAAATAGGAGGGGCAGGTCTAGTGGACCTATATGACTACTACTGGGCAGTCAGACTAGATCAGACAAAATTATGGTTCAAAACTGAAGATCCACCAGTATGGGTAGACATTGAAAAAAACTTTAGCCCCAACCAAAGATTTAACCCTATTATTGTTAAGTGATGGGTGGTTGCCATGGAAATTATCCGCTTTTACTCCCCCTATGCAGATCTCATTGAAAGCATGGAGATTCCTTCTCAAAACAAAAACATCAGGATAATCAAGCACTACCATACACTCTTCCTATGACGCTACTAGAAACAAAGATTCCATTACTGACAGTTACTTCCTTGATGACCAAAGGGTTACATAACATCCTAGACCTCTATGACGGAACTCAATTGAAAACATTTGACCAAGTCCAGTCCCAACACAACCTCACCAATAACGAGAAACACTTATATACAAAGATCACGCGTTTTCTTAACTCCCACTCCAGACCATCTATCCACATACCGAATGCAATATGGCAATTTTACTCACACGCCAATAACAACACTAAAGGTATATCATTTTTCTACCACAAAATAAAGGGATAAAAATACGTTCATCAAAACTACAGCAATGACAAAATGGGAGGGTGACTTGGGCAAACAGTTCTCACCTGAACAATGGCGACAGGCCTTTACAGGGATACATAAAGCTTCTCATTGCGTTAAGCACTGGGAACTAGCAATAAAACTAGCCAATAGATGGCATTACACACCTTATAGGGTGGCAAAATTCTTTCCCGGCACATCGCCTCTTTGCTGGAGAGCTTGCGGACACACGGGTTCTTTACTACACATGCTATGGCATTGCCCCACAATTAAAAGTACGTTGAATCAAATATTTAGACTAATCTCCTCCATAATGGGAATGCTCACACCCCCAGACCCCGCATTAGCAATCTTACATTTAAACATTGATAAAATTCATAAGGACTTCAGACCTGTAGTGACACACATATTACTAGAGACGAGATTAATGATTCTCTGTAACTGGAAATCCACTACAGCCTTGAATGTGACAGATATAGTCAAAGCTGTCAACAGAAACTACACCTTTGAACGCCTCATTGCACTAAACTCTTTAAAGAGTGTGACTTTTGACAAATATTGGTCTATATTGCCTTATAAGCTGTGACTTACATGATACTCGAGGTGATTATACTGTATTAACAGAACCAGTAGGTCTATTACTATACCTATTTATCCTTTTGTACGATTGTATCTTCTGATTGTATATCACTATGAGATGTATACCACTTACTACCCCCCTTTTTTTTTTATATTTATGTTGTACAACCCATTTTCCTCCATTTCCCAATTTATCTTTTTCCTTTCTGTACCCATTTCTTGAAATACTCAATAAAAACCTATTGATATAAAAAAAAATTCATCTCCTTATTACTGCTCTTGCAAAGTGAACCAATAGTCACTAGCTTACTTTTTTCCTTCTGATGGAATTTTCTAATGCTTTCGATGTAATACTTTATTGGTTTATGAATTGCTCTGCTCGTTACATTATTACATTATTATGTACTCATCCTGTTCCTAAATCGATATTTAGCTTTATTGCTATTTGAATATTGTACCATCCTTGTACCATACCATCCTTGTAGCATACTCAATTTGTCAATCTTTGTTATATTTAAAAAATAATAAACACATTTGACGAGAAATAGTAACAAATAGTAACAAATGTCATTGAAATGTGTTAAAATGTGTTTTGTTTATTCGTTTTCTAGCGAATTCCAAATATTCAGAACAATTAGAATTCAGTTTGGTTGAAAAATGATCGACCAATTCAAATTCTGTGTGAAGAATAGCTGGTCGTTAAGTAGCTGTAAAGCTGACTGCCGCATCCTTAACAACCGATGAGTCATCAGCTTGTTTCCTCACTGACAGCTGAAATGTACAAACAATGCTGGCAATAAGTAAGTAACAAAACAATGCTGGCAATAGAAAATTCAGAAAAAAAAAAATGCGTGTCCCCCCCTAAAATCCATATTAGACCCTTATCTGACCAAGGTCAGGAAAGGGGGGTAAGCGAGTGCGCCCCCCCAGCCATATCAGGCCACATGTCTTCAATATGGGGGGTGGGTGCTTTAGGGCGGGGAGTTCTGTCCCCCCCACCCCAAAGCACCTTGTCGCTATGTTGATGGGGACAAGGGCCTCATCCCACAACCGTGGCCAGTGGCTGTGGGGGTCTGATGGCAGGTGGCTTATCGGAATCTGGAAGCCCTCTTTAACAAGGGGGCCTCTAGATCCCACCCCCCCATGTGAATGAGTATGGGGTACATAGTACCCATTCACCAAAAATGTGTAAAAAGTGAAGACAGTAAACAAGTTTTTTGACAATTCCCTTATTAAAAAATAAAAAACAATGCCCCCCCCCCCGATGTAGATCCATCTCATGCCACCCACTGCATTGCCAAACCAAAAAAAACCACAAAACTCTGGCCTCATTGAACGATTCCCGTGGACTGCCTGCTCCTCCATCTGACATTTCTTATATAAGTAAGGTGGTGACCCCGCACCCTTTGTGATATCATCGACCCAGCATGCCCCAGTCGGTGATGTCACAAGGGGGTGGGGTCACCCACTGACATCATCGGGTGACTCTGCCCCTTAGCTATGAAATGTCTGACAGAGGAGCAGGCAGTCCGCAGGAAGCGTTCGTCTAGGCATCGAGTAGGTTTTTTTTTTTCTTTTTGGGTGTGGCAGGCGGCATGAGATGGATCTTCATCGGGGAACATTGTTTTTTACGTTTTATAAAGGAATTGTTAAAAACTCGTTTACTGCCTTTATTCATTTTTTACACTTTTTGGGTGAATAAGTAGGGGTGCTATGTACCCCATACTCATTCATGTGGGGGTGGGCTTTCAGATTTCGATAAGGCCCCTGCCTGCAGACCCACACAACCACCAACCATGGTTGTGGTCATGATGCCCTTGTTTCCATCAACATGGAGAAAAGGTGTTTTGGGGTGGGGGACAGAGCCCCCCCTCCGCCCCAAAGCATCACCCCCCTCATGTTGAGGGCATGTGGCCTGGTATGGTTCAGGAGGGGGGGGCGCCGCTCCCTCCCCCCCTTTCCTGACCTGCCTGGGTGCATGCTCAGATAAGGGTCTGGAATGGATTTTGGGGAGGACACCATGTCATTTTTTTTTTAATTTTGGCTTGGGGTTCCCATTAGAATCCATACCAGACCTGAAGGACTGGGGTTGGGGGACCCACACAGTTTTTTTTCCAGAATTTTCTATTGCCGGCATTAGGGAAGCCAGTTGACAGCTCATGACTCATCAGTTGTTAACGACGCAGCGGCCTGCTCCCATCCCGTTGCTTAACGACCAGTTATTCTTCACACAGAATTTGAATAGTTTTATCATTTTTCGAGTGATCTGGATTTGAATCGGTCTAAAAATTTGGAATGCATTAGAAAATGAATAAACAAAGCAAAATTTTACAGAAACAAAACTAAATTTAACGAATTCTGAAACCACACTAAACAGATTCTGAAACAAAACAAAATCAGTAACATGACGAATGTATACGAAACAAAAGGATTTTTTCTGCTCTGCACATGTCTACTCTAATCCCCATAGGCTGTGCAAGGGAAAGGCAGCCAGTGCCCAGTGGTGTGCACCATGCACATGTGCTGCAGCGCATTGTTAAAACCTTTGGCAGTGCTCTTTTTTTTTTCTGCATGTCAGCATGTTGCAAACCCAGATAGGTTTGCAAATCGCAGTGGGAACTGGTCAAATGGTGCAGGAATCGGATTGCATGCGATCCGATTCCAGTGCAGACCAGGGAAAGGGTCCTACACCATTTTGGTGTGAATGAGATGCAAATTCAGCCATACAATCTGTATGGCTGAATTTGCATCACACAGACATTGCAGCAGTGCGGTGCGAATCGCATGCAATGTCAAAAATCGCACCAGTGTGAACCCAGCCTCATAATGTAATTTGCTTGCTTACAGTTTTCTTTGCCTTCAATTTTCACCATTTCACAAAAAGGCACAATTATTCAACCATGCTTTCATAAAATATATGTTTTTATTTTTTTTGTTTGTTTTTTGTTTTGTTTTTAACTCTGAAAACTGTAATTGAAAAATGATAACAGATTTTAAAGTCAGTTGTTTATTTACAGGTTTACCTTCTATTTTAACCATTTTGCAAAAAGGCACAAATTCTAAATTTACAAATATTTGTTATTTACTAACTCATTACAGTTTGTTTTATTATATTTAGGCCCCTTTCAGCCAGCGGATCTGCCTGCTCAGCGGGGGATCTCTCTGATGATCCCTCGCTGAGAAGGCAGATGACAGGTCAGTTTTAACCACTTCAGCCCCGGAAGGATTTACCCCCTTCCTGACCAGGCCATTTTTTGTGATTCGGCACTGCTATGCTATAGCTGACAATTATACAGTTGTGTGACATTGTACCCAAACAAAATTGATGTACTTTCTTTCCCACAAATAGAGCTTTCTTTTGGTGGTATTTGATCACCTCTGCGGTTTTTCTTTTTTGTGCTATAAACAAAAAAACAGCGACAATTTTGAAAAAAGCTATATTTTTTACTTTCTGCTATAATAAATATCTCCCAAAAATATATAAAAAACTAGTTTCTTCCACAGTTTAGGCTGTTATGCATACTTCCACATATTTTTGGTACACAAAATTTGCAATAAGTGTATAGTGATTGGTTTGCGCAAAAGTTATAGCGCCTACAAAATAGGGGATAGATTTATGGCATTTTTATTATTATTATTTTTTTACTAGTATGAATTTTTTTCATGGCGGTGACATTGCGGCGGACAGATCGGACACTTTTGACACTATTTTTTGACCATTGACATTCATACAGCGATTAGAGCTAAAATCAGCCACTGATTACTGTATAAATGTCACTGGCATGGAAAGGGTTAAACACTAGGGGGCGATCAAGGGGTTAAGTGAGCTCCCTGGATGTGTAAGGGCTCACTACAACATGACAGAGATCACGCCTCCTGATCACTGGGAGCAGTAGATCCCTGTCATGTTGCTAGGCAGAACAGAGAAATGCCTTGTTTACATCTCCCCGTTCTGCTCTCCTCACCGCAATTGAGTTTGCAGGACCCCTGGGCACGCTCCCGCACATGCTAAGCGGAAATTTCAAAGGGATGTACGAGTACCCCCTTTTGCCTGTCCGTGCCATTCTGCTGGTGTAAATCGGCGTGCGGCGGTCTGCATGTTAAAATAAAAACAAGATAGACGGTGCCAACTTCAAACTGGTGCAATATGTATGCCAGCGCTGCTCCTAAAATTAGTGTAACCTAATAAATAAATCAAAAGAAATCAAAAGGGCACTAACTGGACAATTAAGTGAGATGTGAACCAATGTAATTAATTCACTCAATTAAATTAATAGGTGAATAATTGTGTAAATAAATTAAACCATCTAATGTGTAGTCAAATGTAAACAATAAAATGTGCACAATAAACAAATTGTCAATCAATGCAATGTATAATCAGTTAAAGTTCATGATTTCTGTGTGTGATCACTCTGAAATAAAATCTGAAATAAAATCTCCAACACCGTGATCCTAAGAAGGTGCTCCAATGCTCAAAAACAACAGTGCTCCACTCGTAGTGAGAAATGAATTGCGCTCATCAGATGTATCCGGCCAGCAAGTGACCATCAAACTTGGATATTAAAAATGCTGCTTCAATCAATTTATGGGTCAATCTACACCATATTCACCATCCACCTCTTCTCCTCATATGGTATATGGATGAATACGGCCACGACCAGATCACCAACATGTGTATATATAAATCAAAACTTTTCAATTTGATATATCCTCTACAATGATTAGTATCAGACTCTCTCCCATCAAAAGGCTCTGTAAAATTAGCTCCGCCAAAGGTGCCACAGAAGGCAGGTATAGTGCAGTATAGTTTTTTTATGGTATAAAAAAGGCTGCACTTACATGTATATAATACGATGAAAAAAATCGGCACATTAGCAGCTCTGAGGTCTGTAAAAAACAACCCCGCACTGCTGTCTGGCTAGCGGCATGCGGCTTGCGTTCCAACGACCCGGCGGAAGTGAAGGTCTCCTATGTGTATGGGCCTCAAGTCTCTCTTCTATGCATTTCACGATGTGCACGCATCATAAGGAAGTGGGGCTGACGCCATTTTACCGGAGCCTTAAACCATACAAATGTATGGTTGCCCACATACTATGCAATCACAATCAGGCAATTAAGTGCAATTTTTTTTTTTTACATTTTGTTTGACATCCTCATGTGGGACATCTGCTGTTTTCTTCTCTGCAAGAATTTAATGTTAAGTTATATTGCCTTGCCTCTACATAAAATACACAAAAACATAAATTTGCTTCCTCTAGGTTGGTAGAAATTATTCAAATTTTGGGCGTTGGTAGATGCTGCATTCGCCATTATTTTTTTTAGTAAAATTGCAGTGTTTCATCATTAAAAATCCACAACACATTATATTTTCCCATGCTGCTCCCCAGCTGTGAAATGTGTATTACACACTCTTTAAAGTAGTGTGGTTGAACAGTGATACCTGAAATTAAAACCATCTGGTCTCGGGTTGCGCATACGTGGGTCTTGAAGATGGCTGCCATTTGAACTGCTCCATCCAGGCAAGATAATGTCCTGAACACCTACTGCACTGGTAGCAGTGCCTCATCTTTATTCCCCACAGCACTCTTTTTTTTATAAATTCTTTATTTTTTCATAGATTTCACAATACAGTTCATTACAATCTTACAGTATCTTCTTAATACATCCCAAGTGCTTCTATCATCTTCTATCATCTGTGTATCTTGTATTACCTTTCATTGGCTCTCTAATTCCATGTGATTTCCCTTTTTCTACTTTTACCCCCCCCCCCTATCAAAAATTATCATCTACCCCCCCCCCCCCCAAAAAAAGGGTGGGAGCAAGGGAGGGTAGAGGATTTATAAACCCCCCCCACTCTCCTCCCTCTTCTCCTCTCCATCAGACACCCCAGCCCGCTATTCTCATTAGCAAATTTTTTATGTCATTCTAATCTCTCCCTGTACGCCAAATACGGGGCCCATGTTTTTAAGATATCTCTCATCTTGATCTTTCATTGCCAAAGTAAGATTTTCCATTTGTTGGATTTCAGCAATTCTAGCAAGCCATTGTGCTCTAGTTGGAGGGTTGTCTCTTTTCCAGAGGAAAGGGATACATGCCCTAGCTGCCGTTAGAAGATGTCTCAGCAGAGAATTTTAAATTTTTCCACTGATATAGGAATATCCAGCAACAAAAAAGTTACTGGTCTATTGCCAAGGGAGATTCCTGTTATTGTTTTGATAGTTTCAGCAACCATTTCTCAGAGCTCTCTAATTCTTGGACATTCCCAGAAAATATGTAATATTGTATCTTCTGCTTCGTGGCATCTCCAGCAGACATCTGACACTTGGGGGTAAATCCGATGTAATACATTCGGTGTTCTACACCACATGGTGAGAATTTTGTAACCCCCTCCTGATATCTACTTGCTACTGATGCCTTTTGATTAAATAGCAAAATCCTGCCCTTCTGTTCATGGGAGAATGACATCTCTAGATCTCTTTCCCACGCTTGGGGGAAAGTAAGTTCCTGAGATGTCTCTAGTCCAGTTAATGTATTGTAAAAATAAGGCAGCGAGTGTCTCATTGACTCTCCCTTCAAGCATGTCTCCTCAAACGCAGTGAATGCTCTCACTTCTGCATATGTATTTGATTTAGATCTGATAAAGGCTTCTAGTTGCATCATTCTAAAAAAATCTAATTCAAGTGCTATTTCTCTTTCAATCGCTTTTTTTGTCATTAGACGATTATCCACTGAAAAGTGAATGATCCTACTGAAGCCTCTATGTCGTATTGCTCCAAACCTGGGGTCCATCATTCTCGGTTGAAACCCCCACAGCACTCTGAGGCAGCAGCAGGGAGATCCACAACACCGTGGCTCAGCTCAGAAGCTTAGTGCCCCACCATACCATGAAGCAGCTTTTAGCCAGAGCATGGGACAACAGGGCATCAGGGTACTCTCCACATAGTGGCCCAGCAGAGGTACAGACCAGTGAGTCTTATCAATCTATGGACAGCTCTCCACAGCTCTTTGTCTCTCAAGCCTCAGATGGTAACATGGACCTCTTAGACAAGTTCCAGGCACTCTTACCAAAAACACTACATGTGCAGTCAAAACATTTTACTGATTACTAAAGAAATCAGAGATCTGGGCTATCATACACAATGGATGGAGGGTCATGTGAATGTCAATACACTACTGGGAGGGGCATAAGGAGAACCTGGACTCTCTAAAGTCAGAAAACTAAGTGCTTCACTACAAATAAATAATGCAGAAAACAAGGCTAGAAGGTCTAACGTATGGATCAGGTTCATAGCAGAAATGGTTACTGATCTTTTACCACACTGTTCCAAGCACTCTGTCCAGCTATCCCTAATGAAAGACTGGAAATGGATCAAGTCCACAGAACTCCAACTAAAAGTGAACCTGGAGGAGGGGGGCGTGTCCGGATGTGAAAGGCAGCAGACTTGTGAGAAGAGAGCTCCGGCTATCCTAAACCCCATCCTTAGCCATCTGTGCATCTAGTTGACAGAAGAAAGCCATTCTACCTGCCCAATTGTTCCTCCACACGCCCTGCTGCAGTCTGAGCCAATATTGTGCCAAATCAGCCCGTGATTAGCCGGGGAGAAGCTGGTCCTACAGGCCCGCGGCCGCCGCCATCTTTCCAGCCTGCATCCTGCTGGGGGGAGCCATTCCTGGCCTGACAGTGAGGTAAGGGACTCCCCTCACCATCCAGCCTGCCCCTCCGAGTGCCTGGCAGGGTCCGGGGGTCCGTGGGGCCGCCGGGATCGCCTGTAGAGGCCGCGACCTGGTCCGGCCTAGTGCGGCCTAGTAGAGCCTGCTGCCCACTGGACTTTCTTATGGCGCCGGCCGGCAGAGGAGCGCTGCAGTCGGCCTGAGAGGAACCCCGAGCTGCGGACATTCCTGCTCTCAGCTACACCACTATCCTCCACCTCTCTGCTGAGAATTGCCTTTGTAGGCTGGCTGGGGGGTCCTGAGTCCCAGCATCCCTCCAATCCTCTTGCTTTCCTACCAGCTCCCTTGGCCTTTCCTCCCTGCCTGATAAACTTTGCCTGGACACCCTCACTAGACTGCATACTGCCCTGGACCCTCTCCACCCTAGTGCCCCCAGCATCACACCCTCACCACCTTGTCTCTGCCTCTGTGTCTGCGGTGAAGTTGGGAGCTGCTGGGGAACACGGGGCTCAGCGACTGCTGGGGCTGGGACTGGGGCTCAGCGACTGCTGCCAGCTTGATCGCCTCCTGCACGCTCACCTGGGCACGGATAAGTATCCCATATAGAGGGCTCTCAGGGTGAACTGTTCGATGTCCTCATCCTCCAAAAAAGGGAGGGGGTCCTCCAAAGCCACAAGGACCGACGCACCGCTCAGGCTACCGCTGCCATCTTCCCCACAGACCGACCCAATAATAGTGGGGCAGCTTCGGGCCTTGCTGGCCGACCTGGAAACGGACCCTGGCCCGGCTCCAATGGCAGAAGGATCAGCCCCACTGCCTCAAGACGGTACGGCCACGATCCTTGCTGCAATCGAGCGAAGTAGCACCTCGCTGCTGGTACGCATCGACCACCTCGCTGAGGAGTGTAATCTTATACGGAATGACCTCGACAAAATAAGGGGGAGAATGACCGAAACCGAGTCCGGAGTATCAGCCACCGAAGATCTTACGGCCAACCATGCCACCTCTATTGCCAAGTTGCAGCGCACAGTACAGTCCCTTGTTACAAAATCGGACGACGCCGAAAACAGGCTGAGGCGCAATAATGTTAGAGTCCTGGGTCTGCCTGAGGGAGAAGAAGTTGACTACCCTGCTGTATTCACAGAGGAGTTCTTTAAAAACCTATTGGGCTTCACGGACGTTCCCCCTACATACGTTGTTGAAAGGGCCCACCGGGTGCCCACAGGCCGTGTCATCCAAGGGAGTCCTCCCAGGCCTTTTTTGGTCCGCTTCCTCAACTATCGGGACAGGGACAGGATTCTCTCGGAAGCCCGCAAACACCCCACACTCAAACATTGCAACTCCTCTATTCTTCTTTTCCCTGACTTTTCGGCCGATCTGCAGAGGAAGAGGAAAACCTTCAATGATGTCCGCAGATGACTCAGAGACAAGAACATTAAATATGGCATGCTCTACCCAAGCCGCTTACGTGTCCAACATGACGGAGCGACCCGCTTCTTTGACAACCCAGCTAATGCTTACGACTGGCTTACCAACTTGCGTTAAAAGTTTCTTCTCATTAAGTCATCTAATGCACGGATCTTTCACATCCTGGTTCTGATCTATCCTACTAAACTATCTGTAAACACCGGAGTTACCTCAAGTGTACCTTTACACGTGACCCCCTCCAGTTTTGTTTGTTTTATTCTTATCTCTCAGAGCGGAGGACCGGGTTTTATCTACCTATCTGGAGAACTCCACTACCCGGTGGAACTATACAACTGCTCCAGATCACCTGGTCCTCCTGGCTATGTCGGGATAAATATCCCCTAACCCTCACCTACTGTTAGAGGTTGAACACTAGCTGGGGTGATCCCAGGAACTTTGAGCCTCCAGTAAGAGACATTTACTATTCAAAAGTCGAGCTTAATTCAGCTCAGTGCTAATGAAGACTGCACTGTGACCTGACTATCAGGTTCACAGCATTGTGTTTTGTTTTTTGGGTACAGGCCACTTCCTGACCTCCCCCATGTTGTTTTGGGGGACAATGGGAAATGGTAGGATAAGCACCTGGTGCTTGCGAAGTTTTAATTTGGTTGCTATGTTTTCTATGTTATGTGTGGTTGGCTATGGCTCTAAATACACTCATCAGGTGGGTTTCAGTTGGGACGCATTCACCCTGAAGTTAGCAATTCTCCCCTGGTATCATGGAGTCACGTGATCAGGGAATAATGTAGGTGATATCCTGGAATGTCAGAGGCCTCAACTCCAAATTTAAAAGGGCACTGATGTTCCAGTATGTCAAGGCGCACAAACCGATACTGATCCTACAGGAGACCCACTTGACGGGGGGCAAACTGATGGCGTTGAAAAAGCCCTGGGTTCAGAAAACTTTTCATGCCACGTATTCCTCATATGCCAGGGGGGGTCTCAATATTGATAAGTAAATCCTACCCGTGTAATGTTGAGGAGGTGCATACAGACCCCCATGGCAAATTTGTGATTTTGGTATTGACGGCCTGGCAACAAAGGTATATCATAGTAGGAGTTTATATCCCACCACCTTTCAAACCGGAAGTGCTATACACTATTTTGGAGAGGATTACCCCGTACTGTCCAGCTAAATTGTTAATCCTAGGAGACTTCAATAATACCCTCTCCCCTGATCTTGATAGGCCCACGCCCTCGCAGTCCTCTACAGGGGACCTGCTTGGGTGGACACTTTCAGCAGGGGTTACTGAGGTGTGGAGGTGGTTACACCCCCAGACTAAAGCTTATTCATGTTTTTCTACCTCATAAAAAAACCTCCTCTAGAATTGATTATGCGTTTGCAAATCAACTTATGCTAAATGACATAGTGGAGGCAACATACCTACCTAGCGGGCTTTCTGATCATTCCCCCCTCAAGATCACTATGCGAACCAGAGACAAACGCAGTGGCTCCATGTGGCGCCTGGGGGCCCACTGGATCTCCCATGCTGAGATTTCAGAGCAGACTCCACAAACATTGCGCAAATTTTGGGAACATAACGCGGGGTCATCCTCTCCATCCATAGTTTGGGACGCCTTCAAGGCGTTCACTAGAGGACACTATATGTTAGCAATTAAGGCAGTGAAAATAAATCAACAAGCCAGCACAAGGCGGTTGGAGGGGGAGATTGAGGCAGCATCAGCCACTTACGGGTCTGACCCCTCGGTTTCCAATTTTGGACTGCTGCAGTCCACAAAGAGAGATCTCCACCTCCATCTCACTGAGGTTACGCGCTTAGAGTTATTCCACACCAAACAAAGATTCTTTGAGCAGGGGGACAGAAATGGCAGACTATTGGCAATGATGTCCCATCATGACACCCCCATAACTTTGATCCCCGAACTGATCTCTCCCACAGGTGAATCTATTACGTCCCAAGAAGATATCCTAAAAGGACTTTCAGTCCTTTTATCAGACACTATACAGTAACACGCTCCCTCGGGATGTGACCCCTAGCGAGATGGCGCCTCTCCTGGACCCCCTGGCTCTGGGGTGGCTCTCGGATGAGGAGAGGTCCCATCTGGTTAGGCCTATCACTGCGGAGGAGGTACATGCTATCATTAACACACTGGCAGTTGGGAAGGCACCGGGTCCTGATGGTCTACCCGTCAAATTTTATCGGTCTCATGCGGATCTACTGGCCCCCCTGTTGGCGGACCTGTATACCCGATGTCTGGAGGAGGGAGCGCTCCCACCTTCTATGGCAGATGCGCACATTATTCTAATCCTTAAGCCCAATAAAGATCCCAAACAGTGCGCCTCATACAGGCCCATTGCACTTCTTAATATTGATTTCAAAATCTTATCTAAACTAATTACTGTTAGACTCAACCCACTTCTGCCCTCTATTGTAGACACAGATCAGACTGGGTTCATGGCACATAGGTCAACGGACATCAACCTCCGCAGATTATTCACCAACTTACATGCCATACATGACAATGTGGGCACTAGAACGGTTGCCTCCTTCGATATCGAAAAGGCATTTGATTCAATCAAATGGCCATTTCTCTGGGAAACTCTGCAGGGGATGGGATTTCCATTGGTTTTTATTGCCTGGCTGCAAACCTTATACAAATCCCCAAAGGCAGCAATCAGATTGGGAAGTAGTGTTTCTCCCCCCTTCCCGCTGTCCAGGGGTACCAGGCAGGGCTGCCCCCTCTTTCCGGCATTGTTCGCAATAGCTATGGAACCAGTGGCAGAGGCACTGCTGGTCTCGCCCCATATAAAAGGATTAAAAATAGCATGGCTGGAGGAGAGGGTAGCTCTGTATGCGGATGACCTCCTGCTCTTTCTGAATGACGCGGACTCCTCTCTTAGAGGAGCGCTGCAAGTATTGACTGAATTCTCAAAGGTAACAGGATTAAGGGTGAACTGGACAAAATCCCAGTTGCTGGCTATTGACACTGAGGCAAAAAGACTGGCCCCGCAGGATCTGCGGATGCAATGGGTGGACGAAATGGTGTACTTGGGGGTACGCGTCTCGAGGGAAGCATCCAGCTTTATCCCTCTTAACCTAGACCCGGTGGTCCAAGTAGTCAAGGCCAAACCCAAAGCCTGGGAGAACCTTCCTCTATCCCTATTAGGCCGCATTAACTTAATTAAAATGAAAACCATACCTAAATTTACATACCTATTTCGTAATTCCCCACAATGGATACCCTGCTCATTTTTCAAGAAATTGAACCAAATTTTCTCCTCCTTCCTCTGGGGTCCAAACCCCCCTAGATTTAAACTCTCCACACTAATGTGTCGCAGGGGGGGCTGGCATTTCCAGACTGCCAGAAATATTTTCTGGCAGCCCAGCTGGTCACTGCAGGTTGGTGGCTAGTACCGGATGCGTCCAACCCCGCTGCGGTTCTGGAGGCTGCCGTGGTTCGCTCTGTGGAAGCCCTTACACATTTACCCCTTCGAGGTCCCAAGGCTCCATATGATTTGACCACCTCCATGCGCACGACTCTAAGGGCCTGGAGGGCAGGACTGGAACTTGAGAAGTTCCCACGAAATGCAGTCTCCCCGCACACCCCCCTATGGAACAACCCTACCCTACCCCATCTCTACTCATTACCAGACCCTAAAATATGGGCCAAATGCGGTATTAAACTGATATCTGACCTCGCCACCGGCACCGCCATACACCCCTTCAATCACCTGGTATCCCAATACAATGTGCCTCCCTCGCATCTATTTCGCTATATGCAACTGTCTCATGCGTTTAAAGCCCAAATAATACCCAATGACACACAAATAGTGCAATCCGATCTGGAGAGGGTCACAAGATATAAATGCACCAGGAAACCGACCTTGGTCCTTTATGCACATCTCCTCAGAGTTTCCTCTCCAGATCTGTCAAAGCTCCGGCAGCGATGGACACAGGATATCCCGACACTGGACTCTGAGGATTGGGAGGTCATGTGGGATTTCCCCTTCAAAATCCTGGTCTCACTTCGAGACCATCTCATACAATACAAAATACTACATCGGGCATATCTCACCCCATATAGATTGCATAAGATGAGGACCTCCCTGTCCTCGGAGTGTTGGAGATATACTGGGGATCCAGGGGATTTTATACACATTTTCTGGTCCTGTCCAGCAATTAAAAACTACTGGTCAGAAGTACTATCTGTAATACAAGAAGTGGTGAGAACAGATATAGCCCCAACCCCGCAGATCTGCCTTCTAGGTTTAGTGGAAAGAATTAGCCCCCAAGATAGCAGAGAGAACCCTCATAGGGCTCCTGCTCTTTTATGCAAGGAAAATGATCACTCTCTACTGGAAAAAACATGCCCCGCCATCCATATTGTTGTGGAGAACACATGTCAATAAAGTACTACTACTCTATAAGGAAACCTATCAAAATAGGGGATGCCCCAAAAAATATGATAGAGTGTGGGCCAAATGGCTAGCTGAGGCCTCCACAGCAACCTCAGACTGATTGAACAGGTACATAATACCACTCTACGGGAGAAAGTGATACTGATACATTGGTTGATTTTTTGGTAATGTAATTTCTGAAATGGGTTTATTTGATATCTAATATTGTCTCTTGGGTCTCAACTGATAAATCTGATCCTGAAATACTTTAAATGAACAGGAGCCAATACCACACTAGGTTTGTTTGTTGTTGTTCTTTTCTTTCGGACATGCTACAGCTGTATGATATTAATGCTGGATGCAGCCCAATGGCCGGCTGGCACTGACTCCTGCGTGGGTCTAGTCCCAATGCTGTGGCAGGTTTAATGTTGTTATTTGTTTGTATGTCTTATACTCAATAAAAAGATTTTCAAAAAAAAAAAAAAAAAGTGAACCTGGAGGACCACCGTGAGATATAGTGATAACACTTCACTACTACAAATCTAAAGAACGACTATTGATGGCCATGAGGGAGAAGGATGTGTTGCAACTCCGGGGCCACACCTATCAGCTTTTCACTGATTTAGCACCCTCTACTATCCAAAAGAGAGGAGAACTGAAACCTTTCATTCAAGTTTTGCAGCAACAGGGGTTCCCGTTTAAATTAGCTTTCACATACAATGACCAGCAACACCTTGTCACTACTACTGCGGAGAAGCAAAACATACATTTGTGGAACCATTTTCCAAGTCACCACCTCTGAACCACCAATCTTTCTTTCAAGCATCCCCTAAAGTTTAACACACTCCGCGTAGTCTCTCCAAGATGATGAACTACCTAGCTTATGCTGTCAAAACTTCTACAAGACCAATTAAGTGATGCCTCATGGAACTTCCACATACCGGTCGGTTGGGTTTATTTATCTGTTTTACAGCTTCACTATTGAAGTGACCACTTTTCGTACTACCTACTCCTATGTGGAGAGCCAGTTTATTTGCCTTTCCGATGTTTGCTTTTGAACTGACTTTTTCACCTCTTTTATAACTATCACTTACCTACACAGGAACAAGCCCTTAAAGTGATTGTAAAAGATCGCTTTGTAAAACAACCCATTCCATTTAAAATAGAAATAAAAGGCAAAACATTTGTGCATAGATATAAAAAAAAAAACATAATACCTTTTTCTCTTATTTATAAGTGATCACATTCTCTCTGTTCTCCGCTGCATAAGGGCTGGTGGGAAGAGAATCAGCAGCACACTGATCTTCCCAGTGAATGGCTTTGCGGGGGAGGGGGGTGTCAGGACAAGTCTGATCATTGGAGAAGAGCAGGCTGAGTTCCCAGCATAACTAGAGAACTGACCACGCTGTGCTTTCCTGCTTTGTGTGGTCAGTTTTTGATAGGAAAGCAAAGGGACTGGCAGGAATACCAGGGAATTTACAGAAATACAAAGAGAACATAATGCTTTTTCAAACAAGTACATGGTATAGCAGACAAATATCAGGAATATGAAATGTTCTTTAAAAAAAAATGACCAGAATCTTTGTTATCTATTCAGTACATGTATTCAGGGGTCTGGATCCTGGTGTTACTTTTTATGTTGAAGCCTCTGCATCCCTGGTGCCCTGACTAATTCCTGTGGTGCATCAGAGAAATTGCATTCCTTGGCTGGTTATTTTTTATATGTGTAATTTTTGTAAGGAACCAATTGCACCAAAACAAACTTAGTAAGAAAATTTAACCTGGAAAAGCACTCCCCTTGTTCCAGAAAACCCAAGAATAACCCAAATCTCACCAAACCCCCCCCCCCCCAACAGGACTGATTAAAAAAAAAAAAAAAAGAATTGTAACAAATAAATATTTAAAGGTGCAACTATAATATAATAAACAATAAAATTACCCCCCCCCCCCCAAAAAAAGAAAGCATTGTAAAAACAATAATAACCGAAAAATATATAAATTGTCCAAAATAATAAAAAAATAAATTGTAAAAAATGAATTTGTAAAAAAAAAAAAATGTAAAACTACTGACACAATCCATGCCCCATCAGTGCCACCTATCAGTGCTGCATATTAGTGCCACTGTCACACGACATTAAAAAAAACTATCAGTAATCCGTATTAACAAGTACAGTACTTAAAAAAAAGTATTGGTACTTGTACTCGGTCTTACAAAAGTGGTATTGGTGCAACCCTAATTTTCACCATATCATTTTTTTTTTTTTTTTGCTGCAGCTTCTTGCCTGGTTGGTGGTCACTGCCAACCCAATTTAATCACTCATAGTGGGGACCCATTGAGTATGCCACACTGTGAGTTTACTTTTGGATGCTTTAGTGTCCACGTTGCTTTATATTACTGCTTTGACCTCTTTTCCCCAAATTTGTCTCTGGATATCTATCATGTCTCTGTTTCTCCCTTTCTCCTTTTCCCCTGTCTTTTCTCCTTACCTCCCTCATTGCCAGGGATGGGTTTATCATGGGCTATGTTGTAAGCTAACCCCTACCGCTCTTCTTCACTCACCAGTCATTTTGGAACTAAATCTACTCTCAGTTAATATTCAGGGCCTAAACTCACTGAACTAAGGCTTTCAGACACTTCAAATCCCTGCATGCAGATATAATTTTCTTGCAGGGGTCTTTCTTTTCCAGGTCCTCCTTTCCAAAATATTTTCATGCCTCCTACCCTATAGTCACTGCTAATGCCCCTACCAAACAAAAAGGGGCACTAATAGGCAATAAAAGCTATTCCCTTCACACTGGAGCATAATATTTCTGATCCTGAAGGCAGGTATTTATTAATATTGGGAAAGCTGACTGATGCCCAGGTGACCATTATAATGTACTATGCTCCCAGTGACCATGAGGTACCATTCTTTTCACACCTATTGGTAGATACAATCCAACACTGTCAGGAGGGTACTAGTTAAGGGGGATGTGGTATTAAATCTCCCATCCTGATAAAAAAATATTCCCAGGAAGGGCTACATACTCCTTGCTCAGATCCTTCTTTCTGAGCCATATTAATTGTGAGTTCTGTTGGGAGTATGGGGAAAATATCAGATATTCTGGTTAGGTCGCATGGCGGCACTAAAAATGACTTACCTCCCTAAATTATTTTATCTGTTCAGTGTGCTCCGGGGTCAGATCCCTCCTCATATATTATAAACAATCCCGAGTCAAATTCTGGCTTTTATATGGGGGAAGCATAAACCTAGGATCCATGTATTCCCAACAGCTCATGATTATATGTAACCCAGTGTTCCTCTTAGCTGAGATTTTCCACAGCTAATCACATGGTACAGATGGGCTGTGTTTGGTCCTGTCTGTACCATGTGATCACTGTGACCAATCACATCTAGCAACACAATTATACATAATGAATAGCATGAATCAAAGCCATTCATTGTTTACAATTGTCATGTGATCTTCTGTGATTGGGCAGTGGACACAGCTAGTTACAGATCGTGCAGCAGCGTGGTCTGTGGGGCGTGTACACGGCTCATTCCGGGAGGACATCATATGATGTCCAACTGCAACGACAAAGGTCCCACCCAGCCGTCATTTGACAAAACTGCTTCTCCTCCAGTTTTATTGAGTGGCCCAGTGTCTCCTTACACTTCTTAAAATAAATTTCTTAATTTGAGGTATTTGTAGTCGTTCCTTGTAACTGAGGTCCTCTAGTCCCCCCAATAATTTTTTTTCTCCTTTTTGAGGATTGGTGACCAGAACTGGACAAAATACTCCAGATGTGGCCGAACCCAAGTTTTGTAAAGTGGCAGGATTATCATGTTATCTCTGGCGTAAATTCCAATTTTTTATGCATGCTAATGTCCTGCTTGCTTTGCTTGCTGCAGCTTGACATTGTATTCCATTGCTGAGACTAACAAAAAATAATGGTTAGTTGCCTGGATCAACCTCCATAATTAATTTAGAGTATATAAAAAATATATTAGCGAGTGGATGTAACCATTCATCCAAACAAATCACGTAGGATGCAGTTCAGGTCGCCCTATTGGCATACAGGAAAAACTAAGAGAATAAAGTTCTCTTAAGAGGGCGAGACACCGAACACTGTGGAAAGTACAAAACACTGGCTTTATTAATACAAAAATATACACCACGCTAGTTGAAGTAATTAAAGAAAAAACAAGGGCATAGATAAGTGGTTAACACAGACCAATTAAAATAAAGACAACGTTGTCTGTGATTAAAAACATGGGGAGCCGCAGCTACTCATCACACATACATACGGCAGTCACCACATACAGACTCTGATAATTGAAGAAAATGGTAGATTTTAGAATGGAGACTGGACTTTAATAATGGGTCAAAAATAAAAAATGAATGATATTCACAAGACAAGCTCCTAGTAATTAGTGTCCCTTCAATCGTTGGCCGTAAGTGTGGTATACTGAGTAGGTGGATGAATGAATGGAGTGTACTGATGATGAATGGTAAATGTGGCAGTTCATCAAGGTCTGTCACAATATGTACATGTGAGCGCTGCACCCAACCAATATAAAAACAGTTGGAACCCCAAAAACACATATATATACACATATATAGCTATATTACAGAGAGGATTAATGCTAAAAGCTATTTCCACAAAGAAATAATGGGTAAATGGTAAAAACTATAAGCAAGCAGACTCTGAGCTGCTAAAGTCCAAATAGACTAAATAAAATGAATTGGATTAGATTAAAGTCCATGAGAAGTGGATGTAGAAGGCAGCCCTGTAGATAAGGATGAAGCAATCCTCTGGATGCTGGAGAAAAAAGAACAACAGTGGCGCCACTCTAAGTGCAGTATTAAAAGCGATTTTTTAATATATCTTTAAAATCTGGTACTCACAAAGGTACATGTAAATGAGCGTGTAGAATAAGATAGTGCCTGGTGTCCCAAAAGAGTTGTCCAGTCATATCATGCGGTGGCGTTCTGACAGGCTGCGCTGCAAGATGTTCGCTCTGTCCTGCCGCTGGAACGCACTGTTTTCGATCCGGGGAACGGAGTCACTTCCGGGTCCGTGCAGGGAAAAACTTGATTGGCAGACTGATGGGCATAGGCGACGCGTTTGCGCTCCTTCCTCGGACCCGGAAGTGACTCCGTTCCCCGGATCGAAAACAGTGCGTTCCAGCGGCAGGACAGAGCGAACATCTTGCAGCGCAGCCTGTCAGAACGCCACCGCATGATATGACTGGACAACTCTTTTGGGACACCAGGCACTATCTTATTCTACACGCTCATTTACATGTACCTTTGTGAGTACCAGATTTTAAAGATATATTAAAAAATCGCTTTTAATACTGCACTTAGAGTGGCGCCACTGTTGTTCTTTTTTCTCCAGCATCAAGGTCTGTCAGATGTGAAAACACAGACCAACATAGTAAGTAAGCAGGATTGCAGCAAATGTAACAAACAGCTGGGCTTAAGTGTTCAAAGATTTGTGAGATGCAGCGAGGCTAAGGCATAGATGAATGAATATGCAGGTAGCAGCAAGGGGAGTGCTATAGGCTGAAGGAGCGCATATGTACACACTTAATGAATAGATAAAAGCTTCTCTCACCAGCTGGGCGATAGACGTCATCCTCCTATAGCGTAACTCTACCCCTGAAGATTTGTGGCTATAAGCACCAGTCCGTGTGAAATCAAAAACTTACGCCCTTAGAAATCCTGAAGGCGGTGCTTGGTTTTCGGGGCCCTGTACGCAGCTAGGCTCCCAAAAAGTCCCACACATGTGGTATCCCCGTACTCAGGAGAAGCAGCATAATGTATTTTGGGGTGTAATTCCACATATGCCCATGGCATGTTTGAGCAATATATCATTTAGTGACAACTTTGTGCAAAAAAAAAAAAAAGTTTGTCATTTTCCCGCAACTTGTGGCAAAGTATAAAATATTCCATGGACTCAACATGCCTCTCAGCAAATAGCTTGAGGTGTCTACTTTCAAAAATGGAGTCATTTGGGGGGGGGGTGTTGTGCCATCTGGGCATTTTATGGCCTTCAAAACTGTGATAAGTAGTGAGGAGTGAAATAAAAAATTTACGACCTTAGAAATCCTGAAGGTGGTGCTTGGGTTTTGGGGCCCCGTACGCTGCTCGGCTCCCAAAAAGTCCCACATATGTGGTATTCCCATACTCAGGAGAAGCAGCAGAGTGTATTTTGGTGTGCAATTCCACATATGCCCATGGCCTGTGTGAGCAATATATCATTTAGTGACAACTTTGTGCAATAAAAAAAAGTTTGTCATTTTCCCGCAACGTGTGGCAAAATATAAAATATTCCATGGACTCAACATGCCTCTCAGCAAATAGTTTGGAGTGTCTACTTTGAAAAATGGGGTCATTTTGGGGGTGTTTGTGCCATCTTAGCATTTTATGGCCTTCAAAACTGTGATAGGTAGTGAGGAGTGAAATCAAAAATTTACGCCCTTAGAAATCCTAAAGGCGGTGCTTGGTTTTCGGGGCCTCGTACGCGGCTAGGCTCCCAAGAAGTCCCACACATGTGGGAGAAGCATGAGGAGAAGCAGAAGAATGTATTTTGGGGTGCATTTCCACATATGCCCATGGCCTGTGTGAGCAATATATCATTTAGTGACAACTTTTTGTAATTTTTTTTTTCTGTCATTATTCAATCACTTGGGACAAAAAAATAAAATATTCAATGGGCTCAACATGCCTCTCAGTAATTTCCTTGGGGTGTCTACTTTCCAAAATGCGGGGGGGGGGGGGTTGTACTGCCCTGCCATTTTAGCACCTCAAGAAATGTCAGTCATAAACTAAAAGCTGTGTAAATTCCAGAAAATGTACCCTAGTTTGTAGACGCTATAACTTTTGCGCAAACCAATAAATATACGCTTATTGAATTTTTTTTACCAAAAGACATGTGGCTGAATACATTTTGGCCTAAATGTATGACTAAAATTAAGTTTATTGGATTTTTTTTAATAACAAAAAGTAGAAAATATCTTTTTTTCAAAATGTTTGGTCTTTTTACGTTTATAGCGCAAAAAATAAAAAATGCAGAGGTGATCAAATGTCATCAAAAGAAAGCTCTATTTGTGGAAATAAAAGGATGCAAACTTCGTTTTGGTACAACATTACATGACCGCACAATTAGCAGTTAAAGCAACGCAGTGCCAAATTGTAAAAAGTGCTCTGGTCAGGAAGGGGGTAAAACCTTCAGGGGCTGAAGTGGTTAATGGATACAATTACCATTGTAATGTTTGTATTTCATGTTATCTTTTATCTACTAAAATTCTCTTAAAATGAAATCATTATTGTTGTCTGTAAAACTAATTTGTGTTTGTTTTGAGGAGACTGTGGGCTGCGCCCAAACTGTAGTCTGTAGATGTAACCATTTTATGTTGTTTAAAAACCTCTCAATATCTTGCAGTGTTGACCTTGAAGAGTACAAAAGCATCTTGGTGATGATCTTGGCTGTCAACAAGATTAACAAGGACCCCGATCTTCTACCCAATGTTACCCTGGGCTATCATATATTTAGTACTTGTTCTGATCCAAAGAAAACTTTGGGATATGCCATAAAGATATTGTCTAGAGAAAAAGAAGCTCCTAACTATTACTGTAAGGGACATGGAGAAGTGGCTGGTTTTATTGGTGACAGTACTTTCTATACAAGTCATACTTTGGCCCAGTTACTTAGTCTGTATCGGTATACACAGGTAAGTGATAACTGCAATATATTATTTAAGTAACACGGTGTGTTTGAAAGATGACTTAGTACAGTCTAGGTAAATTTTTTATAGCTTTACTAATCTAGAAGGGGTGCAGATGAAAATTAACAGAAACTTGTTCATATGTTTAGAGTACAGTAAAACCTTGGATTGTAAGCATAAATTCGTTCCAGATACATGCTTGTAATCCAAAGCACTTGTATATCAAAGCGAATTTCCCTTTAAGAAATAATGGAAGTGCGCATGCACGCGGCGCCGGAGCAGGACATGCTGTGACCGAGCTCCGCAAGCCCCGACCTGAAGGAAGCTATAAACAGCTAAACGGGACGCCCGGATCACCACCGGACAGCCAGCACATACCCCGGGAGCGGATCATGAGGCGGGGGACCGTGGGGAGCTCCAAAAAAGGGGAAAAACAGCCACAACAGCCCCGCTCCACTCGGGCCCAGCAGCAGTCTCCTCAGCCTAAAATGGCGGCGGCAAAACAGAAGGGAGTACATGGAGCAGAATACCGCGCGGAGGGACAGACACCAGAGCCCGGTAAGGTGCAAGGGTCGGAGGAGGAGGGATGGGATATCCCCCGATCCCAGCAACATTCCCCACAGCTAGCACCCCCATTACACCAGAGGGCCCAGAGGAAGATTGGCGCTCCAACACAACAGCCAAGGCCTTCCATCACACAGATGGCGCCACAGCAATACACCCATCCGCATC
The DNA here is from genome assembly GCA_037952925.1 of Lithobates clamitans. Classification (NCBI taxonomy): domain Eukaryota; kingdom Metazoa; phylum Chordata; class Amphibia; order Anura; family Ranidae; genus Lithobates; species Lithobates clamitans. Next base: position 6,420,874 of record JBBGZY010001416.1, read on the forward strand.
CAGAAACATCCATGGATGATTTGGGACGAGACCCCTTCTCATCCCAGTCTCAGGAAGAACCACTGACCCCCAGACAAGCCTGTTTAGATATGTCCCCCCTGTCAGTTTCCCCAGACAGAGCGGCGCAGTTTAATAACTCTCCTGCCTCATCTACAGACAGACACATGGCAGAAATAGCAGAGATAGCACTGAGCCAAAATAGCTCAATACAACCTCAAACATCAGAGCCCACTGCTTACTCCGGAGATGCCGTCCTACTTGCTAGATTTTCTACCCTCCTTCAACAGGAACTTTCCAAAGCTTGCACAATTATAACTACAGGGATAAAAGATGATTTCCAAACCATAGGAGAGAGGCTAGACACCATAGAATCCAAAATGGATGGTACTGTAAAAAAGAGTTAACCAAAATTCCAGAATGATATCATCACTACAAGACCAATTAGATCAAGCCAATGCGAAAATCGAAGACCTGGAAAATAGGTCGATCCTATGCGCGGTCTTCCCGAATCAATAACTGACATGGAAGGAGTTGTTCATGCTCTGATGAAGGATCTAATACCTGACATTGCACCACACCAGCTGGAACTAGATAGAGTCCATAGAGCCCTCACGGCTCCCAGACCTGATGGATTGCCCCGCGATGTGATAGTCAAACCCCACTTCTATCGGATTAAAGAAAAAATAATGTTGGAAGCAAGAAACAAGGATGATATTTCACTACAAGGAAGTAAAGTACAGATCTTTGCCGACATATCACAGACGACGATCCAGAAGAGAAGACAACTGAAACCCCTGCTGACACACCTGATTAATCATCAGATCAAGTATCGCTGGTCTTTTCCATTCAGACTGTCCTTTACGTACAGAGGGAAGTCGCATTCATTCGCAAGTTTCCAGTCGGGAGAGGAGTTACTTCTAGAATTGGGAATAATCAATAGAGATTCACATCACCCCGACTCCCCAAATAATGATGGTCGTCCGGTCTCCCCCATGTGGTCTCAACAGAGAAGATCTACTACAAGGAAATCGCACCCTTTCACCTGAACGCCCAACAAAATCTTCATAGAGCATCACCCACACCACTCAGGCAAATCCTGCCAGACGTTGATTTAAATCTACTGAAGAATTCCTACATGTTGACTACAGACTGCCTTAATGCCTAATCAGGCGAACACTATGATAGAAAACCGGCCCTCTTTCCTTCCTCCCCCCCCCTTTTTTTTTTTTATTTTTTATTTTTTCCTCTTCTACGAGCTACGTTTGATTCCTAGCCCCCCCCCCTCCTCTACCTAATTTTTTATCACTGCTCTTCATTTTGGAACTTTCCTTCCCCCCTCCAAATTTTTGCCCCCACCCCTGTCCCCCTTTTTTATTTTCAGTCCCTCTCAGTTACAGCACAAGGAAGGTCAGCGCAGTAACGCATGCCACTCCTAGTGAACTTGCCTCTACTTCCCGAGTGGAGGCAACTTTACAATATCATGGGGTTGAAAATCCCCGAGATCGTACTGCCAAATAGTGCGATGGTTATTTTTTACCTAATGGTACTGTTGAATTGTTATGGTTATAGTTTAAAGAATGAAGCGCAATATGTCTCTAACTCTATTTCTTCTCTTTTTTTCCTCCTAACCTCTCTCTCTTGGTGCACTCCTGATACAGAAACGGGTTCCTTATACACATCGGAGAAGATCTTCAAAACGTGAGTACGGTTTACCGAACACTTATGACCGATAGATCCTCTACTAAATTCACTATATTAACACATAATGTACAGGGTTTGAACTCCCCGGTTAAACGAACCAAAGCCTTCCAACAATACCATAAAATGAGAATTGATATCTTACTACTTCAAGAGACACATTTCTCAAAAACATCTGCCCCTAAATACTTACATACACGATACCCCACGTTTTTTGTGTCAAATGGACCAGACAAAAAACGGGGAGTAGCAATCTGCATAGCAAAACATATACCATTTTCACCCACTAACATCATTCGGGACAAAGAAGGACGTTATATTATGGCTAAGGGGAAAATACATGATAAGGTAGTTACACTGCTCTCCTACTACGCCCCTAACACAGGACAAAAACAGTTCCTACGCACAATGTTAACAACAATAATGCCACATGTGGAGGGACACGTGATCCTAGGCGGAGATAGCAACATTTCTTTAGATCAAATCCTAGATAAATCCAACCCAAGCAAAACGTTCCTAAAACACACCCCGAAACAAAGTGGAGAGATTGCCCGCCTGCTTCATAGTTATGACTTGATTGACATATGGAGAAATGCCCACCCCACGTCCAGAGACTTTACATTTTATTCCCATGTTCACAAAACATACTCCCGAATAGACCATTTATTTATACTCTCCCCACTACTTTCATTTATTTCATCGACCAAAATCATCCCCATGGCTTGGTCAGACCATTCTTCAATACAAATCACTCTTGTCGATCTATGGTCAAAATCAGAACCGTTGTCGTGGCGATTAAACGAATCCTTATTGAATGATCCCATTATTGCGAAGGAAACAGAGCTAGCTCTTAAGGAGTATTTCCGAAACAATCTTCCCTCATCCCCGTCCCCTATGATAACATGGGCGGCACACAAGGCCACCATCCGTGGTAAGTTGATTCAGTTTACCTCTAGAGCAAAACGAGAGCGCGAACTCACGATAAAAAAACAAACAGAAAAACTTCAACGCCTCACACAAGAACAAAAGACTAATCAAGCCATTGATCTTAGAGATCAGATTGATACAGCTCGCACAGCCCTAAATCTGAGCCTTACCACAAAATATAAAAATGGTCCAGACATAGATACTATACCATGGGGGATAAACCCAACAAACTTCTAGCTCGGAAACTAACCCCTAGACCATACACACCAGCCCTACCTAAATTACGTTTACATAATGGTCAGATTACGCAGAACCCACAGTTAATACTACAAGAATTTTTTTCCTTTTACTCTAAATTGTATGATACCCCTACATCTCTACAGGCAACCAAAGCAGAGGAATTCCTCAGTGACATTACATTACCCACATTGGAACGGGACCACACAGAGCTAATGGAGGCGGAGTTCACAGCAGGGGAAGTGGCCGCAGCTATTAAACACATAAACCTTTCCAAAGCACCGGGTCCCGATGGTTTTTCTGGACATTACTACAGAAAATACACTGAAATATTAGTCCCCCATTTATGCTCTTTTTTCAATGAAATAAGAAAAGGAAACCCACTTCCAACACATGAAAATAATGCCTATATTCATATAATACCCAAACCAAATAAAGATCATGGAGACTGTGCAAATTACCGCCCAATATCACTAATTAATTTAGACTTAAAGATAATGACAAAAGTTTTGGCCACTCGAATGAATTCATTTATATCCAAATATATTCACCCAGACCAGGTGGGATTCGTTCCCAATCGCCAGGCCTCAGACCAAACTAGAAGAATTATCAATATAATATCTGCCCTGAACTCAGGGTGGGATGGGGGGGGGCCAGAGGGGAGCACTTTTGGTCTCCCTGGACTTACACAAGGCCTTTGACTCCATATCATGGGACTATCTATTTTTCATATTGAAACGCTATGGGTTTGGCCCGAATTTCCTGAAGACACTAGAAAACATTTATCATACTCCCACAGCGCATCTAGTTGTCAAGGGTTTCCGGTCTCAGCCAATAGACATACACAGAGAAACCAGGCAGGGATGTCCACTATCCCCCTTGTTGTTCATTCTAGCATTAGAACCATTAGCTATAAAGATACGAGCCCACCCAGACATACTGGGAGTGAAGAGTGGCGACAGGGAACATAAGTGCGCGTTGTTTGCAGATGACCTGCTGCTGCTCCTCTCCTCTCCAATCACCACACTACCCACCTTGCACATATTACTAAAACATTTCACGTCAATCTCAGGCCTAAAAGTGAATCATTCGAAATCCCAAGCCCTTAATGTACTGTTACCAACGCACATAATCCGTGCTTTACGAAATTCATATACATTCCAGTGGAAAGATACAGCTCTTCCATATCTAGGTATCTTCCTTACCCCATCACTAGCCACATTATACAAATATAATTACCCCCCCTTGTTTAAAAAACTACTGGAGGATCTCAAAAGATGGTCAAACAACCCCCCATCCTGGTTCGGTCGACTGTACTCAGTAAAAATGACTATTCTTCCGAAGGTGTTATACCTGTTCAGGACTCTTCCCATAGCAATAGATAGAGCAGACCTAGCGAGGTTCCAGAATAAACTCCTGGAATTTATTTGGGGGAACAAGAGACCCAGGGTGAATAGACGAACATTATACACCCCCAAATTACAAGGTGGACTGGGAGTACCAGACCTGATAAAATATTATCATGCAGCACAATTAGCTCAGCTAACATGATTCCATACCCGACAATCAAACCCACTTTGGATGATAATGGAAACAGCGTTATTTCCCAATAAGGAGATCAGCCACCTAATGTGGATGAAACCGAAGGACAGACCGACAATAATGTGCCCGACACTGTCCTTTTCATTAGATCTGTGGGATAGACTAGCAACTACTTATAAGTTTAAATCTCCTCATACTCCATTGGCCCCATTGCTAAATAATCCTATGTTCGCCCCGGGTCTCAGTCCCCACGAATTTAAATGGTGGACCAACAAGGGATTGCTACGGATAGCTGATTTATGCGACCACAGAGGGGTTATGTCTAAACAGGTTCTGCAGGAAAAGTACCAACTACCGAATACAGAAATATACCGCTATTCCCAGATAGCGCACTTCTTAACTACACTGAACCGTAGTTCAGATTTAACTAAATCCACCCAAATGGAAAATTTCTGCAGAACCATAGACAAACACTCGGGCCACATTTCATTGATATATGGTATCTTATCATCATCCTCTCAGAAATTGTTTTATATGGAAAAATGGGAGCAAGATACAGGTATCAGCCTAACAGTTGAAGAATGGCACAAAATGTCTCACCAGGCCTCCAAATCATATATTAATACCTCTTTGATAGAGGCAAACTACAAAGTTCTGGTGAGATGGTATATGGTCCCAGTGAAAGTGGCAGCTTTTGTTCCGGGGGCCTCCCCGCAGTGCTTTAGAGGATGCAACAGCGAAGGCACCATGATACACACATGGTGGTCCTGCCCAAAAGTGCGTAGATTTTGGATCCGTACATACAACTTTATATATTCATTAACCCAAGTGAACTTAATCAAGTCACCCTTGCAGGCACTGTTGGGACACCCAGTAGATGGAGCATCGAAACACATGCGAAAACTCATAAATTTTGTATTTGTTGCAGCAAGAATAGCGATAGCTAAATCTTGGAAGTCTCCAACGATCCCCTTTTATCTCATAAAATCTAAACTGTCATGGATTATGGTTAATGAACGTCTGTCTGCTATCTTAAATGACAAAATGCATTTGTTTGAAAGAATATGGGACCCTTGGATAAAATATATCTCGAATACATAATGCGATGGGATACTTAAAAATCCCTCGCTCTAAGACAGGAGTGCACCTCCCCCTCCCCTTCTTCTCTCTACTTCTCACTTTCCTATCTTTTTCTTTCTTGTTACTTTACTAAATATAATAAGCACTAAAGAGTATAGGGTTGATCGAAGCCCTAGGGCTGTTATAGGAGGATCATTTACAGGTTACACCAAGTTGAGGAGCTTGGGAGTGAGAATTCTCCTCCTGAGACTCCTCAAGCTATGCATGAAACACAATAAAGAATTAATAACCATATGGAATTATCTGTCGTGTAACCTCCTTATCTCTTTCATTTTGTTCTTTATTTTTTCTTTGGTTATTTTGCATAAACGTCTTGTTAGTGGTTCTTACACCTTAAACAAAAAATGTAAAACTTTAATACTCATATCTTTTGTAAAATATTGAATAAAAATATTGGAAAAGAATAATGGAAACTCCAATGATTCCTTCCACAACCATTTATTCATAAGTCCTTCAGTTTAAAGTCCATATAAAACGATTCTAGCAATGTGATAGGCTGTGTAACCATAAAATGTCCATCCACAAATGGCAGCCTCCAAAAAGGGCATTAGAAGCAAACTCCAGCAGGCGCTACAGAGTATAAAAGAGAAGAGAGGCACCTCTAAGTGTAGCAATATGGTTACATTTAAGAATTGGCACTTTGCTACAATGTAAAGTAGTGAGTGTACAGCTTGTATAACAGTGTAAATTGGCTGTCCCCTTAAAATAACTCCACACACAGCCATTCATGTCTAAACTGCTGGCAATAAAAGTGAGTACACCCCTAAGTGAAAAATGTCCAAATTGTGTGTGGCCACCATTATTTTCCAGCACTACCTTAAAGCGGGGGTCCGCCTATCTATTGTTTTTTTTTTAGTTCATTCACAAACTTTTCTTCTCAGCATTGCATACTCACATATTGTGTGTAATATGTCCGCCTGTGTCAGATTTCGTCAGAAAGAATAACTTATATTATTCGCTGCAGGCGGTTTCCATCTTCATTGTGGGCATTTGAAGCCCACAAGCATTTATTTCCTGGATGTGGTGAATGCTGTGCTCCCAGCATTCACTGCTCGTTCCCGCACATGCTCAGTGGCATCCTGGGAAGCCTGAGACTAGCTCCCAGGAGTCTGGGAGAGGCTAGAAACACGCCTACTCCCATGGGAGGAGAACCAGGAAGTGCAAAGAAGAATAGGAAAATAAAAGGTAATTACGGCGATTTAAATTTTTTTAAATGGCATGTCAGCATCTAGGCAAGGAAGAGAATACATACAGATATTGTTCAAAATTTGAGTGGAACCCCGCTTTAATCCTCTTGGGCATGGAGTTCACCAGAGCTACACAGGTTGCCACCGGAGTCCTCTTCCACTCCTCCATAATGACATCACGGAGCTGGTGGATGTTAGAGACCTTGCGCTCCTCCACCTTCCATTTGAGGATGTCCCACAGATGCTCAATAGGGTTTAGGTCTGGAGACATGCTTGGCCAGTCCATCATCACCTTTACCCTCAGCTTCTTTAGCAAAGCAGTGGTCATCTTGGAGGTGTGTTTGGGGTCGTTATGTTGGAATACTGACCTGTGGCCCAGTCTCTAAAGGCAGGGGATCACTCTCTGCTTCAGTATGTCACAATACATGTTGGCATTCATGGTTCCTTCAATGAACTGTAGACTCTTTACCATGTGATCAGCTGTGTCCAATCACAGCTGATCACATGGTAACCAGGAAGTGTCGATTATCGATTTCTCCTCTACTCGCGCTGACATGGCCCGAGTAGAGGAGAGCCGATCAGCGGCTCTCCTGATAGGGGTCTGTGCTGATAATCAGAGCATTGATTATCAGTGCAGACCCACCAAGGATGCCCACTAGAGCCCACCAGGAATGGCCACTAGAGCCCACCAGGGATGCTAATCAGTCCCCATTAGGGATGCCTGTCAGTTTCTCTTTATCAGTGCTGCCCATCTGTGCCACCCATCAGTGCCCATCAATGTCGCACATCAGTGCCGCCTATCAGTGTCCATCAGTACCACCTATCAGTGCCCATCAGTGCCTACCAATGCTGCTTATAAATGTCAATCAGTGCCACCTATCATTGCCATCTATCAGTGGCCAACAGTGCCTCCTATAAGTACCCATCAGTGCCGCCTTTTAGTGCCCATCAGTGCTGCATATCAGTGCCCATCAGTGCTGCTTATCAGTGCTGTGTATCAGTGCCCATCAGTGCTGCATATAAGTGCCTCAACATCAGTGCCCATCGGTTCTGCCTCATCAGTGCCCATCAGTGCTGTCTCATCATTGCTCATCTGTGAAGGAGAAAGCTTACTAATTTGCAAAATGTTATAACAGAAACAAAGCGTTGTGATTGACAATAAATTGGGGGACATTGTTTTTTTATTTTTAATAAAGCAATTGTTAAAAACCTGTGTGTGTGTGTTTTTATTTCTTTTTGATACATTCTTGGTGAATGGGTATTATGGATCAGAGGGGTGGTATATCCATTATCTACTCCTCCCTAGCAAAGACCGAGAACAAACCACCTTATACCCGAATCTGGGAGGTTGACATCAAGGAAGAGTGGGAGCTCGAAAAATGGTACTACTACTTCCAACGCTGCTTTAAGGGAATACTGAACCTCTCTTTGATGGAGGCTAACCTTAAAATCATCACTCGTTGGTACCGAGTTCCCTCTCTACTTGCTAAAATCTACCCGGACGCCTCCCCTCTGTGCTTCTGGGCTCATTATTCCACACATGGTGAAACTGTCCTCGAATTTAAGGCTTTTGGAACAGATTTCTCTCTCTAATACGTAAGGTAACGGGCTCTCCTATCCCACAAATCCCCGAAATATCGCTTCTTAATCTCAAGGTAGAGAAGATCTCTAAATACACGCAAGCACTAGTCTTTTTAATGCTTCCAGGAGCCAAAATTACCATAGCAAGATTTTTGGAAAAAGGCAACAGTCCCGCTCTCTGCTGTTAAACGCAAGATATCCTGGATCATGGCCCAGGAGAAAATGGTGAGCACTTTCCAAGACAAAGTTCACATTTTTGAATTACCTTGGGAGCCCTGGGCCAAGTACTCCCACATTTCCTTGTATCCTGGTGCAATCTCTACTCAACCGAACCAAATCTAGGTGACCCTCCAACTCTCTCCCTCCACACTGTACCCTCGTTCTACTATTCCCCTGTCATTACATTCTTTCCTTCCCACTCCTCCCTATTCCTTCATCTCTCTCTTCTTTGTGTGCTTTGCAAGACATAACAAGAAAAAGTCTAAACCACAGACATCAGTAAGTGGATACATTGCCCATTACATCCAGAAAGCCTTTTAACATGGATACTAAGATCCTACTTTGTTTGTCTTTTGAGCTAACTCTCAGTTAACTGACTGTGTTTACTCTAGTTGTAAACTTTATTAGGTTTTTCATTTTCTAGGAACATTTCCATTCCCAGTTTCTATAGAGAGCTATGTTATTAACATGACCTGTTAGGGAATTTTCTCAGATTGTCACAAGTCCCTACGAAAAGTCTTTTAACTGTTTGCCAACCAGCCGCCGCAGTTTTACTGCGGCATAATGGCACGGCTGGGCAAAACAACGTTACCTTACTTCGCTTCTTCACCTTTTGGCCAGTGGGGGCGCGCGCCCGGAGCTGATGCGAGTGTTCGGCGGGCGCGATGACCGACAGGCACCCGCGATCGCTCGTGACAGAGCGAGAACCGGGATCTGTGTGTGGAAACACACAAATTCTGGTTCTTTCAAGGGAGTAGAGACAGATCGTGTGTTCATACTAAGTATGAACACTGATCTATCTCTCCTCCTTGACAGTCCCACCCCCCTACAGATAGAACACACCTAGGAAACATATTTAACCCCTTGATAGCCCCCTAGTGTTAACCTCTTCCCTGCTAGTGACATTTATACAGTAATCAGTGCATTTTTATAGCACTGATTGCTGTATAATTGTCAATGGTCCCAAAAATTTGTCAAAAGTGTTCAATTTGTCCACCGCAATATTGCAGTCTCGATAAAAATCACAGATCGCCACCATTACCAATTAAAAAAAAAAAATAATAATAATAATAAAAATGCCATAAATCTATCCCCTATTTTGTAGACGGTATAACTTTTGCGCAAACCAATTATTATACGCTTATTGTGTTTTTTTTTTTACCAAAAATTATGTAGAAGAATACATATCAGCCTAAACTGAGGAAAAAATGTGTTTGATAAAACATGTGGGATATTTATTAAAGCAAAAAGTAAAAGATATTGTGTTTTTTTTTAAATTGTCACATAGTTACATAGTAGGTGAGGTTGAAAAAAGACACAAGTCCATCAAGTCCAACCTATGTGTGTGATTATATGTCAGTATTACATTGTAGATCTCTGTATGTTGTGGTCATTCAGGTGCTTATCTAATAGTTTCTTGAAACTATCGATGCCCCCCGCTGAGATTACCGCCTGTGGAACAGAATTGTACATCCTTGCCGCTCTTACAGTAAAGAACCCTCTACGTAGTTTAAGGTTAAACCTCTTTTCTTCTAATTTTAATGAGTGGCCACGAGTCTTGTTAAACTCCTTGTTTATTCCTATTGTGGGGTCACCAGTAGGGATGACCAGAACATGCGAACAGGCAAAAAATTCATTCGAACACGCAAACACCGTTAAAGTCTATGGGACACGAACATGAATAATCAAAAGTGCTAATTTTAAAGGCTTATATGCAAGTTATTGTCATAAAAAGTGTTTGGGGGCCTGGGTCCTGCCCCAGGGGACATGGATCAATGCAAAAAAAAGTTTTAAAAACTGACGTTTTTTCTGGAGCAGTGATTTTAATAATGCTTAAAGTGAAACAATAAAAGTGTAATATTTCTTTAAATTTCATACCTGGGGGGTGTCTATAGTATGCCTGTAAAGGGGCACATTTTTCCCGTGTTTAGAACAGTCTGACAGCAAAATTACATTTCAAAGGAAAAAAAGTCATTTAAAACTACTCGCGGCTATTAATGAATTGCCGGTCTGACAATTCATATAAAAGTTCATTGATAGAAACGGCATGGGAATTCCCCACAGGGGAACCCCAAACCAAAATTTTAAAAAAATGGCATGGGGGAACCCCCTAAATTCCATACCAGGCCCTTCAGGTATGGTATGGATATTAAGGGGAACCCCGGCCAAAATGTAAAAAAAAAAAAAAAATGGTGTGGGGTCCCCATCAAAATCTATACCAGACCCTTCAGGTCTGGCATGGATTTTAAGGGGAACTCGTGCCAAAATTAAAAAAAAAATGGCGTGTGGTCCCCCCAAAAATCCATACCAGATCCTTATCTGAGCACGCAACCTGGCAGGCCACAGGAAAAGAGGGGGGATGAGAGAGCACCCCCCTCCTGAACCGTACCAGGCCACATGCCCTCAACATTGGGAGGGTGCTTTGGGGTAGCCCCCAAAGCACCTTGTCCCCATGTTAATGGGGACAAGGGCCTCATGCCCACAACCCTTGCCCAGTGGTTGTGAGGGTCTGCGGGCGGGGGGGCTTATCGGAATCTGGAAGCCCCCCTTTAACAAGGGGTCCCCCAGATCACGCCCCCTCTGTGTGAAATGGTAAGGGGGTACAAAAGTACCCCTACCATTTCACAAAAAAAGTGTCAAAATTGTTAAAAGAGACAGTTTTTGACAATTCCTTTATTTAAATGCTTCTTCTTTCTTCTATCTTCTATCTTCTATCTTCTATTTTCTATCTTCCTTCGGTTTCTTCCTCCATCTTCTTCTTCTGGTTCTTCTGGTTCTTCCTCTGGTGTTCTCGTCCGGCATTTTCCTCCGTGGCGTCTTCTTCCCTTCTTCTTCTCGGGCTGCTCCGCATTCATGATGGGAGGCTCTCGCTGTGTGACGCTTCTCGTCTTCTGACTGTTTTCTTAAATAACGGAGGGCAGGTTCACCGGATGGCCCTGCTCTCCGTTATTTAAGAACCGCCAGAAGTCACGGGGAATGCCACAGGGAAGTCCCCGTCAAGTCACCGTGAGTCAGAGGGGACTTCATAACTAATATCCTCCAGACGATTTATTAGCGTTGTTGCCCTACTTTGTACTCTCTCCTTCCTGAGGACTGGTGCCCAGAACTGAACAGCATACTCTAGGTGCGGCCGGACCAGAGTCTTGTAGAGCGGGAGAATTATCGTTTTATCTCTAGAGTTGATCCCCTTTTTAATGAATGCCAATATTCTGTTTGCTTTGTTAGCAGCAGCTTGGCAATGCAAGCCATTGCTGAGCCTATCATCTAATAGGACACCCAGGTCCTTTTCCATCCTAGATGTCGTTCTTGTCGCTCTTCTTTTGTTTATAGCGCAAAAAATAAAAGCAGCAGAAGCACGACCGCGCAATTGTCAGTTAAAGCGATGCTGGGCCGTATCGCAAAAAGTGCTCTGGTCAGGGAGGGGGTAAATCCTTCTGGAGCTGAAGTGGTTAAAAAGCGGTTAGTTCCAATACCCTCAAGCTAACACATTTGCATTTATACCTTCCGGGTCTCGGCTTGGGTAGCCCTGTCTATAAATTATGGCGGTTTCTTGTTGTTGGAGACCTCCTGTCAACAGCGTGATCCCTTTGAGGTGGTGGGAGTAATGCCCGACATCATTGCCTCCTGTTTCTTATTTGGTACTGTTTTGGCTACTCAACTGACACTCTGATATTTCTAATATATTTTTGTATTTCAACAGAGGATTTTGCCATTAATGCCTTACCTGATGTACAGTCGCCTAGGATAGAAATGTTTATTTTCTTTTGATGAGGTTTTTCTCTAAACTTCACGAAGAACAAGTTTCTGTATTCCTGCATACTGATAAGCTCTTTCGCTGATTTTTTCTAGGCCTTGTTGGCTAATATTTTCTCCATATGTATTTTCTTTTTGATATACTCAATAAAAATTATTGAAAGAAAAAAAATGTGGGTGTAGTATGTATTGGGGGAACCCCCACAACATTTTTTTAAACATTTTTCTCTTGCCTGTTTTGCCTCCTGGCTTCAGGCCCTAGCCATGTACCCATGCTGCCAGTAACGTTTGTATCAGTAATCTCTTCTGATGTGTAAGAGAGACTCTAATAATTAAGGGCAGGGCTCTGATGTGCAAGAGGAAACTCCTGATGTTTAGGAGGGGTTCTGATGTATAAGGGGAGTCCTGATGTATAACAGGGGGTTCTCATGTGTAAGAGGGCACTCCTGTTGTGAAGAGGCTCCAATGTGTATGGAGGCATCCCAAAAATGAAGAAGAAACTCTTGAATTGTAAGAGAAGTATGATGTATAAGGGGGACTCATATGTGTAAGGGGTACCCTTGATGTTAAGGGAGACTTGGATGTGTAAGGGGGCACCCCTGATGTTAAGGGGGGTTCTGATATGCATGGGGGGCATTGAAGATAAAGAAGGGGGGACTCTAATGTGTACAGGTCTGTTATGGGAATGGGATCTGATGTGTAAGGATGGGCTATCTGTTAGAGTTGAACATGAGTTCAACCCGAACATTGGCTGTTCACCGTTCGCCAAACAGTAAACAATTTGGGGTGTTCACGGCAAATTCGAAAAGCCACGGAACAACCTTTAAAAGTCTATGGGAGAAATCTAAAGTGCTAATTTTAAAGGTTAATATGCAATTTATTGTCAAAAAAAGTGTTTGGGGACCCGGGTCTTGCCCCAGGGGACATGTATCAATGCAGAAAAAAAGGTTTTAAAAATGGACGTTTTTTAGGGAACGGGAATACTACGTTGCATCAAAGGGAGGCGGGGTCACCCGTACATGTCATTGGGAAATCCCGGCATTTCCCCTTGTCAGAGGGGGACGGGATCACGTGATGTGTGGCCCCGCCCTCAGCTACATAAGAACTGTCAAGCTGGCGCCGTGTCATTGTCCGGGTTTTTTTTCCCCTATTTCTCTCATGTGTTCTCCCAGACGAATTCTAAGCTGCCGTTTCGTTTTGCCTATGTACATCTTGTTACATGGACAGGTAATCATATAAATGACTCTGGTAGTAGCACAGTTGATCAGATTTTTTATATGGAACCTCTAGGGAACTGGGACAGCCAGGAAGTGTCCATACTTCTGGTATGTTCCGACTGGATAAGGATATTACCCAGGTTTCGTGCTCTCCTTGCCACCATCTTAGGGGAAGATCCCACTATCTGTGCTAAGCCTTTCCCTCCCCTCCCGGAGCTCCAATTCACCCCCCGGGGGATTTGTGTCAGCCTTGGGGCCATACCCAGCAATGTGCTGGATACTTCCCACGGTGGACGGCAAGACTGACACCAATTTCCTTTGCATCCAGATGCTGTTCATGTTTATGGTTTTTTGGATTTATGTTGTCTAGTTCCCCCTTCTGTGGTTGCGACAGACCAGCCCACTTGGGTGGTCAGCAATCTCTACCAAGAACAGTATAGTACAGGGTTTTTACCCTTTTACCTGCATCTTTTGTATACATCAATAAAATTCAAACTTTTGATATAATCTAATGTGTATTGCCCTTCTGTAAGCCCCGCTCTTCTCTGTCTCCTCCTGTTTGGGATACTTTGTTTAGCCTTCTTTTGGGGGTTGAAGTGCATTCATAGTGTTTTTGAAGGTCTACATCACTTGCATGAGAGTCAAACCTCTTTCTCTTGTACTTTATTTAATGTCATTGACTGGGTGGAGGCAGGATCCTGTGCATGTTCCTCGCTGGAGATCATCCCTCGCTGAAGATCGAGAATTGGATTACATCACTGGAGTAGGAGCATGGATTTATTGGATTACATCGCTGGAATCTCTTTTTTATTTTTTATTTTTTTTATTTTTAATAAAGGACTTGTCCCAAGCCGTCTCCTGTGGTTTTTAAAAAAAAAAAAATTTATTTTCCAATAAATCTTTATTTTATTAAATCCATACAGAAAAGTATATTGATAGATAGTAAGATAATAGCGTCATGTATAGGTCACAATCCGAAAATTACAATAGATTTTAACAATGAGTAAAACAGAATATAATTGAGTTGTTGATAAACACAATACATCATGAGTGTGGGCACATGGGATTGCAAATGGGTGAGAATGCAAAGTGACTATTTTATAAATTATAGCATATTTAAAATAGTTTTTTAGCATTGTGATCTTTGTAAAGAAAACACTATGATAATATACCTGTTCAAAGCAATATTATATGGGTCAAAGGGTTGTGTCTGAAGCAACAGTTTATCAATATATCTGCAACAAAATATAGTAGTAATTCTGACTTATGCCTCTCAGACGAAGGATATTTTGTTTAGTCTGGTATTAAGTCATAGAATCATACTGAAACCTATCATAGTAGAGTGTTGAATAGTTGTGGAGGAAAGCACAGTAAAATATGCGATATGGGGGAGAGATTTTTCCCGTCCCTGGCTCAGCCTTGGGGTCATCGGAAAGTTTCTATTCAGGGTGAATGTGTTCCAGGTGTGTAAGCATAATATATTCTGAAATATTATCTTTGGTCTTATCACGTCCTGTACTTTTCATCTTATGAAAGACTATGGTTGGGGGGGGGGGAGTCAGTTGGAGCGCCTTGTAATTCTGGTGATCAGATGGGCGTGGGCCTCTGAGTAATTGGGTATATTCAGATGTTGTGTGGAAATGTTGCCAACTGGCCCATATGTTCCTGTATGTGGTGGAGGAGTCATGTGCTTGATGCACATGTTCTTCGATTTAGGTTATTTTGTTTACTCTTTTGATTCAGTCTGCGATTGTGGGTGGGTTAGATGATCTCCAAAGTACTGGGATAAATAGTTTAGAGGTGTTGAGGAGATGTAGAGATGGAGATTTATGATATGTTTTCATTGGAAGGGAGGAATGGTGTAGCAGCGCTTGGGCTGGAGAGAAGTCTAGATGGAGTGAGGTGATTTGGGAGGTGAGGTGAAAAACTTTAGTCCATTAGGTAGAGATCGCAGGACATTCCACCATATGTGGAGGAGTGACCCATTTTTGTCGTTACATCTCCAACAATTGGGTGGAATCTCCAGATTAATTTTGTGTAACTTGAGTGGTGTTTTGTACCATCTGGAAAAAAGTTTATATCCATTTTCCTGTGTTGTTACATTAATCGAACCTTTGTGAATATTAGAATACATCTTTCCCCATTCTGCGTCAGAGAGTTTGATGGAAAGATCTTTTTCTTGGGAGTATGATCAGCAAAGAGGTTTGAATAAAGGATGGAGATCAGGTGGCGTTGAGGTTCAGTGGCAGTACAAAGGAATTCAAAGTGCGATTGATTTCTTGAAAAAGCTGTGCTTATTTGGGGATCAAGGAGAAAATGTCTGAGTTGCATATAGGACCAGAAAGGGATCTGGCAATTCGTCCCTTGGGAGTTCAATGTGGATACTGGTATTATTTTCCCCTTAGAGAAGAAATCTCCTGTTCTCGTACTTGTCTGGGGACCCAATTCATGGAGGAAAGAATCGTCAGTGCCCGATATGAAGTCAGGATTATGTTTAATTGGTGTGAGCGGGCCTGGAGAGGTTGAGATTTAAAATTGTTTACATGTCGTATTGAAAGATGTCAACGTGTTGCCAATGAGGGGATGTTGTTTGCATTGTTGTGAGATGTGACAAGGATGGATCCAGGGTAGATGTTTGAGTGGTAAATGTGAGAAGGCTTGTTCAATGGTGATCCAAGCTTTGGTTTCAGTGTGGACATTCCAATCAACTATTCTGGATGGTTGACAGGCCCAATAGTATTTTCGGATGTCAGGTAAACCTAGACCACCTTTCATTTTGGGTATGGTCATTCTGCTGAAACTCATTCTAGCTAGCATTCCACCCCAAATGAATTCCGTACAAGATTTGCGGAATGAGGCGAAAAATGTACGAGGTAATGTCACGGGAACTGTTTGAAGCAAATAAAGAAATTTTGGCAGTATGGTCATTTTTATAATAGAAATTCTACCAAACCAGGAGAACACTCCTGTTGACCAAGCTTTGAAATCTTTCTGGATAGTTTGGAGAATGGGAGTATAATTTTTGCTGTATAAATCTGATAGTGAGGTCGGTATATAAATCCCAAGGTATTTAATGGCATTTGGTTTCCATTTAAATGGGAAGTTATTTTGACATTGGATCATTATGTCTGGTGGCAGAGTTATATTTAAGGCCTCTGATTTAGCAAAGTTGATTTTAAGATTGGTAAGGTTTTCAAACAGGGTGAGTTCTTTGAGGAAAGTTTGGTAACGTGATGTGTGGGTCATTTAGGAATAATAGGATGTCATCCACAAACGCCGCTAACTTGTAAGTAGATTTTGCAATGGTTATACCTTTAATGTCCTGATTGTCTTTCAATCGTTTAAGACATGGTTCTAGCGACAGGATAAAAATAAGCGGAGAGAGCGGGCATCCTTGACAGGTTCCAGCGGATATGGAGAAGGCAATGGACAGGTGTCCATTAACCCGGACTTTGGCCGTTGGGGTGGAGTACAAAGCTAGTATAAATTGTAGCATACGGTCCTGTATGTCTATGTGTTTGAGGACTTCAGTTAGGTAGTTCCAAGCCACCCTGTCAAATGCCTTCTCCACATCCAGGGAAAGAAGGAACCCTTGTTGTCGCGTTGAAGTCAGCCATTTGTGAATACTGATTGCCTTTAAGGTGTTGTCCCTTGCCTCTCTACCCGGGACAAAACCCACTTGGTCCAGAGAGATAAGCTAGGGAGGAGGGGCAAAAGTCTATTAGCTAAAATTTTTGCGTAGATTTTTAGGTCCACATTTTATAATGATATTGGCCTATAGTTGGAAACCAAATTTGGATCTTTAATCGGGTTTTGGGATAACCGCGATGTGGGCCATGAGAAGATCTCTGCAAGGAGGGTTATCTGAGGAGAGGGAGTTGAATACATTCAAGAAGTGTGGGTGAAGTGTGTCGATGAACGCCTTATAGTACCCTACTGTTAGACCATCTGGGCCCTGTTTTCAGTTGTTTGAGCACAGTATCTAATTCATCTTTAGATATGGGATGTTCCAATTGTGATGCCTCTGCTTCAGAAATGGGTTTGAGACCATGTTGGGCTAAGAAGTCTTTAATCAAGTGTATTCTATGTTCAGCGTCTGTCTTGGGTGTGTGTGTTTTTTTATTATAAAGTTGCGAGTAATAGTTAACAAATTGATCTGCTATCTGATTGTTGGAAGTTAATTTGGATCCCGTTGAGTCACTGATAGAGTGAATGGTCGTGGATGATTTTTTTGCCCGAAGGGCTCTGGCCGGAATTTTACCGGATTTATTGCCATGTTCGTAAAATAATTTTTGTGACAATATATAATTGCGTTTTTTTTGTAGGTGCAACACCTCTGTCAACTCGGTCCTAACCCGAGTAAGTTCTTGGAGTGTGGAGATAGCTTGGGTCTTTTTATGTGCTTTTTCTAACTCATGTATACACTTGGAGAGGTTGGAAATGTGTGTTTGTCTCTCACGTTGTCTTTTGGAGGCTATGGCTATGAATTTCCCCCTTATGGTGCATTTGTGAGCTTCCCATTTTAGCACTGGGGATATTTCAGGAGAGTCATTATCTTGGAAGTAAAGCTTGAGACTGTCGTGTATAGTGGACACTATTAAAGTGTCTGTAAGTAGTGATGGATCTAGGCGCCATATTTGTGAGCGAGATTGACCGGTCGAGAATTCCATAGACATGGTAATCGGGTGGTGGTCTGATATGTACATTGGTTCGTTAGAGGTGTTTTTGAGCATGGGGAGGTCTCTTTGTGAGAGAAAAATATAGTTAAGTCTAGAATAACTTCCATGGGGATTTGAGAAAAAAGTATAATCTTTAGTTGTGGGATTTAAGGTACGCCAGGCATCATATAATGTCAATTCTTGAAAACATTTCTTAATTGCTCTTAGCGCAGAAAAGGGTAAATTAGATGAACCTGATGAAGTACCTTGTAAGGGGTTTAGAGGGACATTAAAATCTCCTCCCACTACTAAAATACCCTCCTGAAACGAGGTGAGTAATTGCAGTGTGTGTCAAAAAAAGGGAACTTGTTTGACATTGGGGGCATATATGTTTGCTAAGGTTAATCGTTTACCAAAGAGCGATATCCCTTGATAAATAGATACAGTATCTTCCATCGACATCCATTAAAGTGTCTGCTATTTGGAATGGACAATTTTTTGAGATAAGGATAGAGACCCCTTTTGTTTTTGATTGCTTGTTGGTAGCATGAAATGCTGTTGGATAATGTAAGTTGGAGAATTTGGGGACAGTATCAGTTTTGAAATGAGTTTCTTGAATGTATACAATGTCTGCCTTAAGTTTACGCATAGACAGAAGAACTTGTGTACGCTTTTCAGGAACATTGAGTCCCCCTGCGTTCAGCGAGAAAAATTTAGTATTTGTTTTGTGGTTAGCTTTTGAAGAAGAGTCGTGTAATTTAGGAGACATTATATAATTTGGGACATTATATAATTTGTAGTGTTCTGGATTGGTGTATTCTGGATATTGTCTGTGGTCCAGATGTTTGAGCGAGAAGGGAAATGTGTTAACGGAACATGTGGTGCATATTATTATATATGAGAGCCTCAATTTAGGAAGTCAGTGAAAGCCTACTTGGAATGAGTATAGTTTGGTTGAAAGTAAGGATTGAAATGTGGGAGGCTGGGGAGGGAAGAGATGAGTGTACTTTGGTCTCAGTGATATCGAAGTGACAGGTAATGTAGGCAAAAGGAATTGATCCGGGAACTAGCGATACCTGCTCGCTAGGTCGTAGACGAGTATAATTTTGTGGTAGTTGGTACCGGAAAGGGTCAGTGGCGTTTTGGATAGGGGTTGAGTGTGGAGGTCGGGAAGTCAATTGAAACCACTGTGTGGGAAGGTGACTCGACTATAGTGTAGAGAATAAGAAAACCTGTCAACATGGGACGAGGTCCGCTGACATGTGGGATAGAGATAAGAAAAGGGCATGGGCTGAGGACGATGCATGTGTGGTTAAGAGATTATGATAGTACTGCATTCATTGCCCGTGTACATTCTAAGTGTGTACATCAGGTGGGTTCTGAAAGGCTGTGTACTATGTAAAAAAGGAATATAAACGGTTCACAGATCAGTTTGTGAAAAGCAGTTGAAGAACCTGGTGTCTATTAAACAAAATAAGTGTAAAAATTATTGGATGTGTTCCGAGGGCGTTAACAGAAAAACCTGGAGTGACAACTAAACCTGTCACCCGGGGAATATCTGATTCCTGAAGCGCTCATTTCCAAATATTGGGATAATTAAACATTTATCAATGAACCTGAACAGTATTAAAAGATTGAAAAGACAGCACAAGTAGAAAGCGATACCTCTAAGCAAGTCAAACATAGAAGAAATAACCAATTAACTACCCCTGATGGTGATTAAGAAGCTTGTTACAAACATCTTTGAACCGAACATATGTGTGTATCGTTTAGATAGCAGTGAGCATACCACGGTGGATACGAGGATGTTATATAAGGGTATTGGGAAAGGTTTTTAAACATCTCTCACTGTACTTTTGTATGGAAAACTTGTCCTTTCCGTTTTGGCAATAGGTCAGCACCCTATTCAGTTTAAGGTAACCGAGAGGGATAGGATTATGTAAGTATCTAAGATGTTAAATATCCTCACTGTTGCTGTCTTTCTTATGGAATGCATTATCGTAACATCTGATATCCACAGGTATGTACCCAGTGGCATAGGGGTGGAGGTTCCTATGAATCGTCATCTGTGGACTGCTAGAGAGTAAATACAAAAGAAGGAAAGGTAGTGGTACAGCACTTCAGGCTACATGTATGCTCCCGCCTATTAGAAGGGATCTTGCACTGAAATCGTGAGTCATGCTGAAGGGGATCTTTTTACAGCACACCACGACTCCTCCTTGTTATTCGCGCCCAAATAAGAACACCAGTTGTGTAATGTAGTTCTGGTTGTTATGGATGCAAGTTTCATTCTGGCCTATTCTGTTTATTCTCAAGATATGTGTCAGCCAAAATATACAGTAAGCTTAGACAGGATTATTACGTGGAAAACAAGTAATGTTACTGGCTGCCGAGTGTGTCTAGATATGGGATCGTGGGTGTATTTTTAGTTAGGACCACCGAATACTGTATTAGATAAAGGGTGTATCAGTGTTAACCTGGCAATGACATTTACAGCCAAATGAGAACTTTTTGGAGTGGACATTCCTGATGATCTGTTACCACATTAAAATGTAAAAGTAAAACAGCATAAGTGTTCAAGTGTTGTGGAGGTTCAAATCTAGCAGAAACCTTAAATCTACATTATGGAACTTTTTCTGCAGCTGTTTCGTTTGTAAGTCAAGCAGTGAAAGGCTGACTCTGTGTCTATCAGGTAGTGCTTGGATACACAGAGAGATGAGTGTATGTAGAAAGTGGCACATAAACTAATCAAGCTTCAAAGATTGAAAGAATGGAATGAAGACAGTACCAGTTAGGGGCATGAACTTATAGTGAAAGGAAAATTGACATTTGAATAGTCAGAGGATAGCCTTCAATATGTGTTTTAGAAGCCATCTGCATTTACCAATCTCTTCTGGCTCTTCTGGAGCGGGGGGGCTTCGTCAGACTGAAGGTCGAAGGAGAGTGTGGGTCGGGTTGCAGTGTGGTTCTGATGGTGAGCGACGTCTTTGGTATCATACATCCTGGGTCTCGACTGATTCACTTCTGGAAGGTGCCGTGGGCGACATAGAGGTACGAAATTCTGCATACCAATCTGGTACTTCTGTGACATGATCGGCATCCCTCTCACGGAAGTAGTGTAGATCCTCAGGGACTCTGAGGAGAGCTGAGCATCCTTGTGCTGTTGCCGCCAAATCGAAGGGGAATTTCCAGCGATAAATTATACCCTTGGCCCGAAGTACTGCCAGAAGGGGTTGCAGTTCCCTTCTGCGATGTAAGGTTATACTCAATAGATCTTGAAATAGGCGAAGTTCTGTGTCGTTATGCAGTAAGGGGGTCAGGGTGCGCGCAATCTCTTCTTTCAGGCGGTAGTCAACAATGCAGCATACCACATCCCTAGGAGGGTCAGAGTCCTTCGGTCTCAGAGCACGATGGATTCTTTCCATTGCAATGGGAATATCTCTGGGTCTGTTGAGTAAATTATTAAAAATATGGGTAACTTCACTTTGTAGGTGTTCCGCATCCACGGCTTCAGGTAGATCTCTCAACCAAAGATTATGGCATCTGCCACGGTTGTCTAAGTCTTCTAAGTTGCAATTCATATCTCTGAGTTGTCGTGTGTGTGTCTATTGCCAGGTGCTGGTGACGGATCGTTGAACAATGGAGGGCTGTGGTTTTTTCCACTGCCTGTACTCTTCCAGTAATAGCCTGAATTTCTATTTTCAGAACCGAGATGGCTGCTGTCAGGGTGTCCTTAATGTCTTCAGTCACGGATCTAAGATCGTTCAAGCTAGGTTGTTTGTGTGAGGTGAGGAGAATCCCCCCATCATTGTGCCCATTGTGAGGTGCGGAGCCAGTTCCATTGGGGTTAGTTGCTTGCCGCTGATGGATCTGTGATGTGGGAGCCGGCGCCAAATTTCCCGTCTGGGCTCGAAACATCTCCAGGATTTTTTGACTGGATCTTCCCAGTAATTCGCGAGGAGAACGCCATCGGGAGGTTGACGAGGTTCTAGAGGCAGTACCCATAGTTTTTCAGGTGTGTGGGATGCCGGTGACCGACCGTAGAAGGCAGATTTCTATCCCTGTCAGAGGAGCTCTGAGATTAAGCAGCCATTCTCTACGAGGTCAAGCCATGCCCCTCGTTTAACATTTTGACACTCTTTTTGTGAAATGGTAGGGGTAAAATGTACCCCTTACTAATTCACATGGGGGGGGCAGGATCTGGGTGTCCCCTTTGTTAAAGGGGGCTTCCAGATTCTGATAAGTCCCCCACCCACAGACCCCCACAACCACCGGGCAAGGGTTGTAGGGATGAGTCCCTTGTCCCCATCAACATGGGGACATCCTCCCCATGTTGAAAGCACGTGGCCTGGTACGGTTCAGGAGTGGGGGGGCGCTCTCTCGTCCCCCTCTCCTTTCCTGCGGCCTGCCAGGTTGCGTGCTCAGATAAGGGTCTGTATGGATTTTTGGGGGAACCCCATGCCATTTTTTTTATTTTGGCGTGGAGTCCCCCTTAAAAGCCGTGCGAGACCCTTCAGGTCTGGTATGGATTATTGGGGGGAACCCCACGCCATTTTTTTTTTAAATTTTGGCACGGAGTTCCCCTTAATATTGACACCACACCTGAAGAGCCTGGTAACAGAATTTTGGGGAACTCCCAAGCTATTTTTATTTATTTTTTTATTTTTCAATGACTTTCAAAGACTTTTATGTGTATTGTCGGGACCGACAATTCATTAATAGCCGGCACTAGCGCTAGTACTATTAAATGACTTTTTTTCCTTTAGAAATGTCATTTTGCTCTTGGACTGTTAGAAACGCGGCAAACATGTGCTACTCTACAGGCATATTATAGACACCCCCCAGGTACGAATTTTAAAGGAATATTTCACTTTTATTGTTTCACTTTAAGCATTATTAAAATCACTGCTCCCGAAAAAACATCCGTTTTTAAAACTTTTTTTGCATTGATAAATGTCCCCTGGGGCAGGACCCAGGTCCCCAAACATTTTTTATGACAATAAAGAAAATAAGAGGTTGCGCTAATACTAATAAAACACAATAAATACTTTAGAGTGAAGAAAGAATTCATATGAGGATTATGAATAAATAAATGTGCAAAACTCAGTAGAAATAATTATATATGAAAGTCCATAAAATAAACATCACTCAAGTGTTGTGAAAAAGTCCATGAAAATAAAACATCAATGAAGTGTTATAAAGCGTCCAAATCACCAAAAAAATGTAAAAGATGATGAAAAAATCCAAGTGGTAAATAATAAAGATCTGTGTAAACTAGGGGGGGTCCACCACCAGATATTGAAGGGGTTACTCCTTACCAGAAGGCCATGACCCCCCACTACAGAGGATCACAGCAAGCAGAGATCTTTAAAGCCAAAATTGGGATTACCAGCGGTGTCCACTAGGGGTCATCTCGTCAGCAGCCACTCCAATGGCCCAAGGCATGGATACCAAAAAATAGAAGGGGCTCACATAGTGTAAAACCACTTTACATTTTATTAAAATAAATAAAAAACAGATGTACACTTACAAAGTGTCAGATGGAAAACAGCCTTAAGTCCGTCTCCGTGGCCACCGGAGCACGGACAAACCCGTCCTACTGGAAAGCAGCTCGCTTGGGGGTGACGTCAGCGCGTCGTCTGGCTCCGCCCTACGCGTTTCGTGACATCACGTCTTCCAGGGGCACAGGCGGCGCACTGCGTCACCCCTCTTAAATAGCGCTGAGCCGGACCAAGCCTCACTTCGGATCGCTGTGCACAATGGACCGCACGGACCACCGCACGCATTACCGGTGCTGGAGTGCGCTCCACAGTGCCAGCAACCCCCGGAGACCATATAGCCCAGACAGCTCATCTAGTCAATACATATCCATAAAGACTAGCACATTAAATTGTTACCCAACAGGGTGCCTAGTACAAAATAAACATAATAACCAATGTGTATATACATACATGTGTACAATTCCACACCCAACGGACGGAACATACCAAAATAAACTATCCCTCCGATTCGTGCCACCATAGACTCTCCAATCAACCACGAGCGATCTGAGTTGGAGGAATTAAGCCAAACAGAGATCTTTTTGGCGTGGGGGAGAGTTGGTGGGCCAATAAAAGCCTCCAAACGAGGGGACAGTGAGGGGCCGATAAAAGCCTCCAGCATAATCCCATCGTGTGCAAAAGACAGCGCCTGAAAGGCGTATGTCATTTTCCCTAGTGGTCGGAGGAAGAGTTGAACTTTAAGCAAAAAGTAAAAAATAAAATAACCTGAAATAAAAAATTTGTTCATAAACCCAATTGCCTCCAGGTAGGTGGATAAGGGCTGGAGCAAAGGGGGTCATCAGGGATCCAGCATCCAGCGGATCCAGCACAATCCAAAAATTCCAAACATACTCCTCTCTATCCCATATACCGGGGTTATTAAACCGGAAGTGGGGTATTATAGCAGTTGTAGTCACCAGCCCCCTCACTCGATGGATGACGCCATCTAGTGGGTGAGTCAGAGAATACAACAAAGATCCATGTTACAATGGGAATGTAAATACATATCCCACTGATATAAACCAAAATACAAAAAAATATGTATGAACTATATCTCTTTACGGTTGAAGGATTGGGGATAAAGTAACAAATAAATGTATAAAAAATTATAACACATATTATAATTATAATGATAAAGGGTAAAATGCATAAATGAAGTTATGAATGGACTTCAGCCAATAGACATATGGTGTGCATACGCATAATCGACAATAAGACCCTCCAGACACTGCCGTCAACATACGTTAAGAATTATTGATAAACGCATTGACGTCAGTGTCAACATTTAACCCAAAGGGGGTATAAGTTCGGAGTCGGTAAATCCAGGACATTTCGCATTTGGAGATTTCCCTTACAAGAAAACTCCCCCTCCAATGCGGTCTGTACTTGTCGATCCCAACGTACAGAGTATTGGAGGGGTCCCTGCCATGTACCTCATCGAAGTGTCGCGACACGGGGTGCTTATCAAAACCCCTGCGGATATTAGCAATATGCTCGGACAACCTAACTTTGAGGGCCCTCTTGGTCCTGCCCACATATTGTAATCCGCAGGGGCACTGAATAAGGTAAACGACCATTTAGGCCCGAGGACAACTCTAGTTTTCTAGTTTTCTAGTTTTCAGGTAGCTGGTAATTGCTGTCACTTGATGATAACTATTGTTGTTTACCTAAAGGTGTAGCCCATCACTAGAGTTGTCCTCGGGCCTAGGCAAAATGGCCGCCGACACAATCCGATTGGATGATAGGCGATATGTGATTAGGTTTCACTTTCCAATCATTACACAGTATTGGAGTCACATTATAGGTGTAGCCCATCACTAGAGCTGTCCTGGGGCCTAGGCAAAATGGCCGCCGACACAATCCGATTGGATGATATGTGATTAGGTCACATTATAGGTGTAGCCCATCACTAGAGCTGTCCTCGGGCCTAGGCAAAATGGCCGCCGACACAATCCGATTGGATGATATGTGATTAGGTTTCACTTTCCAATCATTACACAGTATTGAAGTCACATTATAGACTGGTGGGCACAGGCAAAATGTCCGCTTTAGTGATTCGTCTCTTAATATGGTGGTCGGCGGTCCTCGGCAAAATGGCCGCCGACAGCATATATATCTCACACTGTGCATCCGTCCAATGTTATCCCCCAGAGGAAGGCACGAAACCCCTGTGCCGAATACGCGT
Organism: Lithobates clamitans; assembly: GCA_037952925.1. Lineage (NCBI taxonomy): Eukaryota > Metazoa > Chordata > Amphibia > Anura > Ranidae > Lithobates > Lithobates clamitans. The sequence continues at coordinate 6,446,758 of JBBGZY010001416.1, forward strand.
CGGGGAGGGGTAGGACGGAGCTCTCAGCAGAGGAGGAGGATTGCACATGCCATACCGCACGCCATACGATCAGCTGCTTATTATTTTACCTGTACAGTCTGGTGCACTCTAGCACCCATCCAATGTGAGTACCCTCTTGGAGGGCTTATTCTTTAATAAATGTCCTGGCTATATTGCACTATGGAGTCCCTCTGTTTGTTTTTTCTATGATTTTGGATCTTGGTTTTACCTGAGAGGAGTGTTTTTGCACCATTGTAACCTGAGTGAGCCTAGCAGTTTCACCTGGGAGGAGTGTGTTTGCATCATTGTATCCTGAGTGAGCCTAGGAGTGGCCCCAATGCTTATTTTGACACCGTTTAATTACTGTGTCACAGGACTGAAGGTGAGCGCAAGCACATGTGGGGTGTCACGGGAGAGCACAGTTTTCACGTGTTGTGATTCATACACCCATCAGAAGAAGCATGATGTTTATTCATTTTATGGACACTATTTATTCACGTTTTTTGTGATTTGTATTTATTAATTGGGATAAACACTCATTTGTCACTGGAAAGTGTTTTGATATTTATATTTTAGCACGTTGCACTTTTATTAGTTACTACCACGATTGCACCTTTATATGCACTTGGTGGTTTATCATTTATAGTTATTTGCATTATATTTTACCTGTATGGTTTTATTTATCACATTATATGTGTTTTATATGTGAAAATATTTTTTATATATTTTATATGTGACACTATACTAGCGCGGGCACATTTACTATTTTTTTATATATATATATATATATATAGCCAACATCAATAGACTCTCCAACACACCACACACCCCATGCTATTACATACAGTCAGTGCTGGAGGTGCCGGAACTGCGTTCCCCCTCGTTCCCGCTGAAAAAAACCATATACATATATACATATATATATATATATATATATATATATATATATATATATATATATATATATATATATATATATATATATATTATATGGTTATGGTTTTTTTCAGCGGGAACGAGGGGGAACGCAGTTCCGGCACCTCCAGCACTGACTGTATGTAATAGCATGGGGTGTGTGGTGTGTTGGAGAGTCTATTAATGTTGGCTGCTGGGGGATCTATTGTCACTGGAGGGGATCTGATTTTCTGTGAGGGTCTATCATTGCTGGGGGATCTTATGTTGATGGAAGGGATCTACTGTTGAGGGAGAGGTCTATTTTTACTGGCTGCTGGAGGATCTTTTGATGCTGGCTGCTGGGAGATCTGTTGTTGCTGCTGGGGGAGGGTCTAATGTTGCTTGTTGTTGTGTGGGGATCTATTTCTGGGATTCTATTGTTGCTGGTTGCAGGGGATCTATTTTACTGCTTTTCTTTTTATCATTAACATGTTCCATACAAATGATTTAGCACCACAAAATGATACTTGGTTCTGTATTCTCTAAAAGGGGCAGTACTGGTAGGTGGGTAGGGGGTGGAATCAAGGGACGGTGGTCACAGTTGGGTAGGGGGCAGAGACAAGGGGTGACTCAGACGGGGGGAGTTCCTGCACCTATTCTCTGAGTGTGTGTATATATGTGTGTGTGTATATATATATGTATATGTATATATATATATATATATATATATATATATATATATATATATACAGGGCCAGATTAAGAGCATCATGGGCCTGGTGCTGAGAATTTCGGTGGGCCTTTTTATGGAAACAAAATGAAAATGCAAACAATTTTTCGCTAAAATGAATTAAATTTACTCTCACCAGTAATACCAGCCGTGCAGCCTCTGAGCAGCAGCAATACCACCTGCTATGCGGTGTCTCACCAGCAGCAAGATAGGGAGACCACATTTCCAAACTGTCATTTAGGGACAACCCCCTCTTCCCAAAAAAGGATGAGGGTGGAGGATGTAGTCTCAGGGTTGGCAGGGAAATCGGCAGTGGAGGTGATTTGTCAGGCAAATGGCTGGTGTTAGTACTTAAAATCAATCATCCTGACACCATGCTTGATATGGTGTCAGGATGATCAAATTCCATTATTTCAGTTATTACATTGTAATATATAGTGAAATAGTTCAACTCACCATCATGCAGAATCAGTGGGAACCTGAGCTTGTCACTTGCCACCAGATGCAGCTTGTCACTTGCCACCCATAGCCTGCCACCATATGTAGAGTATCACTTTCCACAGTTGCCTGCCGCTAGATGCAGCATGTCACTTGCCACCAGCAGCCTGCCACCAGATACAGTGTGCCACTTGCAACCAGATACAGTGTGCCACTTGCTACCCACAGCCTGCCACAGATACAGTGTGCCACTTGCTACCCACAGCCTGCCACAGATACAGTGTGCTACTTGCCACTAGCAGCCTGCCACCAGATACAGCATGCCACTTGCCACCAGCAGCCTGCCACCAGATACAATGTGCCACTTGCCACCAGATACAGTGTGCCACTTGCCACTAGCAGCCAGTCACCAGATACAGTGTGCCACTTGCCACTAGCAGCCAGCCACCAGATACAGTGTGCCACTTGCCACTAGCAGCCAGCCATCAGATACAGTGGGCCACTTGACACCAGCAGCATGCCACCAGATACAGTGTGCCACTTGCCACCAGCAGCCTTTCACCAGATACAGTGCGCCACTTGCCAACCACAGCCTGCCACCAGATACAGTGTGCCTCTTGCTACCAACAGCCTGTCACCAGATACATTGTGCCACTTGCCACCAGCAGCCTGCCACCAGATACAGTGTGTCACTTGCCACCAGCAGCCTGTCACCAGATACATTGTGCCACTTGCCACCAGATACAGTGTGCCACCTGCCACCAGATACAGTGTTTCACATGCCACCACCAGCCTGTCACCATATACATTGTGCCACTTGCCACCAGATACAGTGTGCCACTTGCCACCAGCAGCCTGCCACCAGATACAATGTGTCACTTGCCACCAGCAGCCTGCCACCAGATACAGTGTGTCACTTGCCACCAGCAGCCTGTCACCAGATACATTGTGCCACTTGCCACCAGATACAGTGTGCCGCCTGCCACCAGATACAGTGTTTCACATGCCACCACCAGCCTGTCACCATATACATTGTGCCACTTGCCACCAGATACAGTGTGCCACTTGCCACCAGCAGCCTGCCACCAGATACAATGTGTCACTTGCCACCAGCACCCTGCCACCAGATACAGTGTGCCACTTGCCACCAGCAGCCTGCCACCAGATACAGTGTCACTTGCCACCAGCAGCCTTCCACCAGATACAGTGTGCCACTTGCCACCAGCAGCCTGCCACCAGATAGTGTGCCACCTGCCACCAGATACAGTGTGCCACTTTCCACTAGCAGCCTGCCACCAGATACAGTGTGCCACTTGTCACCTGCAGCCTGCCACCAGATACAGTGTGCCACTTGCCACCAGCAGCCTTTCATCAGATACAGTGTGCCACTTGCTACCAGCAGCCTGCCACCAGATAGTGTGCCACTTGCCACCATATACAGTGTGCCACTTGCCACCAGCAGCCTTTCACCAGATACAGTGTGCCACTTGCTACCAGCAGCCTGCCACCAGATACAGTGTGCCACTTGCCACCAGATACAGTGTGCCACTTGCCACCAGCACCCTGCCACCAGATACAGTGTGCCACTTGTCACCAGCAGCCTTCCATCAGATACAGTGTGCCACTTGCCAACCACAGCCTGCCACCAGATATAGTGTGCCACTTGCCACCAGCAGCCTGCCACCAGATAGTGTGCCACTTGCCACCAGCAGCCTGCCACTAGATACAGTGTGCCACTTGCCACCAGCAGCCTGCCACTAGATACAGTGTGCCACTTGTCACCTGCAGCCTGCCACCAGATACAGTGTGCCACCAGCAGCCTTTCACCAGATACAGTGTGCCACTTGCCACTGACAGCCTGTCACCAGATACAGCATGTCACTTGCCACCAGCAGCCTGCCACTAGCAGCGTGCCACCAGATACAGTGTGTCACTTGCCACCAGCAGCCTGCCACTAGATACAGTGTGCCACTTGCCACCAGCAGCCTGCCACTAGATACAGTGTGCCACTTGTTACCTGCAACCTGCCACCAGATACAGTGTGCCACCAGCAGCCTTTCACCAGATACAGTGTGCCACCAGCAGCCTTTCACCAGATACAGTGTGCCACTTGCCACTGACAGCCTGTCACCAGATACAGCATGTCACTTGCCACCAGCAGCCTGCCACCAGATACAGTGTGCCACCAGCAGCCTTTCACCAGATACAGTGTGCCACTTGCCACTGACAGCCTGCCACTAGATACAGTGTGCCACTTGTCACCTGCAGCCTGCCACCAGATACAGTGTGCCACCAGCAGCCTTTCACCAGATACAGTGTGCCACTTGCCACTGACAGCCTGTCACCAGATACAGCATGTCACTTGCCACCAGCAGCCTGCCACTAGCAGCGTGCCACCACATACAGTGTGCAACTTGCCATCAGATGCAATGTGCCACTTGCCACCAGCAGCCTGACCCCAGATACAGCGTGTCACTTGCCACCAGCAGCCTGCCACTCCCTCCAGGACTCTTCCAGGATGGAAAGAAGGGACAGGGCCTGCATAGTCAAACAAATCCCTGGAGCCCCCACCCCTCCTCATCTGGGATGGTATGGTTGTATGTAAATTGAATGCCAGCAGTATTGATCAGACCAAGTTCTATAGAGGGGGGTGTGTACAGCCTTTGGGCTCACACTGGTGTGCTGCAGTTTGGGCGCACTGCTTGTGTATCTGCAGTTTTAGCTGCAGACCTATTGCTTTATATCAGGTTGCATATTTTTGCCGCATTTTCTGACAGTGCGCCAAAGATAAAATGCAGCACTCAGGAATTTTGGTGCGCTTTCAGAAAAAACATGCAACCTGATAGAAATCAATAGGACTGTGGGTAAAACGCAGGAAAACTGCGGATACACCAGCAATGGGCCAAAACACAGCAAAGCAGTGTGAACTCACCTAAAAGCACAAGGAGCCAAATCTACATATTGACTGCAGTTATAAGAGCCATTGCTGAAGATAAAGGTAAAAAGAGGGGGAGAGAAGGGAGATAAGAGTCCAGTCACTGAGCTCACACTTGGATGGTCAGAAGCTCATCACTCAGATATGTGTTCAGTTCACCTTCTATCTGCCGGCTGCTCTGTTCATAATTTCCCAGCCCACACGGCTCCTTCACTGCACGGAGAGAGAGGAGGGGGAAGGCAGAGCCATTTGTGTAAGGGGGGAACAGTGCACTGTGACACTAATAACCACAGTAAGCCAACACAGATGCAGCCAGACACCCCTCCATTTACACACAGCTTCTCCTGTCCCATAGAAGTTTATGGACAGGAGAAAATCAGCCTTTTACTGCTGGCTGGGAGGGCCGATTTTAAGGCAGGGGCCTGGAGCTGCAGCTCCATCAGCCCCTATGTTAACCCGGCCCTGTATATATATATATATATATATATATATATATATATATATATATATATATATATATATATATATATATATATATATATATATATATATATATATATATATACAGGGCCGGATTAACATAGGGGCTGATGGAGCTGCAGCTTCAGGCCCCTGCCTTAAAATATATATATATATATATACACATTATCTCACAAAAGTGAGTATACCCCTCACATTTTTGTGAATATTTTTATATCTTTTCATGTGACAATACTGAAGAAATTACACATTGCTACAATGTAAAGTAGTGAGTGTACAACTTGTATAACAGTGTAAATTTGCTGTCCCCTCAAAATAATTCAACACACAGCCATTAATGTTTAAACTGCTGGCAACAAAAGTGAGTACACCCCTAAGTGAAAATTGTCCAAATTGGGCCCAAAGTGTCAATATTTTCTGTCGCCACCATTATTTTCCAGCATTGCCTTAACCCTCTTGGGCATAGAGTTCACCAGAGCTTCGCAGATTGCCACTGGAGTCCTCTTCCACTCCTCCGTGTCGATATCATGGAGCTGGTGGATGTTAGAGACCTTGCGCTCCTCCACCTTCCGTTTGAGGATGCCCCACAGATGCTCAATATGGTCTGGAGACATGCTTGACCAGTCCATTACCTTTACCCTCAGCTTCTTTAGCAAGGCAGTGGTCATCTTTGAGGTGTGTTTGGGGTCGTTATCATGTTGGAATACTGCCCTGTGGCCCAGTCTCCAAAGGGAAGGGATCTTGCTCTGCTTCAGTATGTCACAGTACGTGGTGGCTTTCATGGTTCCATCAATGAACTGTAGCTCCCCATTGCCGGCAGCACTCATGTAGCCCAAGACTATGACACTCCCACCACCATGCTTGACTGTAGGCAAGACACACTTGTCTTTGTACTCCTGAGTCCTCACCTGGTTGCCGCCACACACGCTTGAAAACATCTGAACCACATACATTTATCTTGGTCTCATCAGACCACAGGACATGGTTCAAGTAATCCATGTCTTTAATCTGCTTGTCTTCAGCAAACCGTTTGCAGGATTTCTTGTGCATCATCTTTAGAAGAGGCTTCCTTCTGGGATGACAGCCATGCAGACCAATTTGATGCAGTGTGCGACGTATGGTCTGAGGAATGACGGGCTGACCCCCCACCCCTTCAACCTCTGCAGTAATCCTGGTAGCACTTATATGTCTATTTTCCAAAGACAACCTCTAGATATGATGCTGAGCATGTGCACTCAACTTCTTTGGTTGACCATAGCGAGGCCTGTTCTGAGTGAAACCTGTCCTGGTAAACAGCTGTATAGTCTTGGCCACCGTGCTGCAACTCAGTTTCAGGATCTTGGCAATCTTCTTATAGCCTTGGCCATCTTTATGTAGCATAGGGATGACCTTCATGTTCGAGTCGAACCCATGTGAGGAGGACGCACTACATGATATGGGCCATTCGCGCCAAATTCGTGTGGTGCGTCATGGCCCAAAATTCACTGCGGCATTGCAGTGCGTTGCTGGCTGATGATTGGCCAAGCATACACTATGACCCGCATGCTTGGCCAATCACAGCGCCGTCTATAGAGAGCTGTAATTGGCCAAAGCCACAGTGGCTTTGGCCAATTATGGCTCAGGGGGTTTAGTACACGCCCCACACTATATAAGGCCGCCTGCACGGTGGCCCTGTGTAGTGTGTGTTCTGGCGTTGAGAGACAGAGAGACAGTGTCAATTGATTTAAGTTAGATAGATTAGGCAGGACAATCAGTGAGTTAGCTGCACATACAGTGTATTGTGTGTGTGTGTATATATATATATATATATATATATATATATATATATATATATATATATATGCATCCCAGGTGTCCTATTAGTACCACAGTCAGGCAGCTAGACTATTTACAGTTAGTGTAGTGTGTCATACTCATAGTGTTCAGCTAAAGCTACAAGTTAGTTTAGTGTGACCTCTGCACAGTGTTCAGCTAAAGCTACAAGTTAGTGTAGTGCGACCTCTGCACAGTGTTCAGCTAAACTACAAGTTAGTGTAGTGCGTCCTCTGAACAGTGTTCAGCTAAAGCTACAAGTTAGTGTAGTGCACAGTGTTCAGCTAAAGCTACAAGTTAGTGTAGTGCATCCTCTGAACAGTGTTCAGCTAAAGCTACAAGTTAGTGTAGTGCACAGTGTTCAGCTAAAGCTACAAGTTAGTGTAGTGCATCCTCCTCACAGTGTTCAGCTAAAGCTACAAGTTAGTGTAGTGCGTCCTCCTCACAGTGTTCAGCTAAAGCTACAAGTTAGTGTAGTGCATCCTCCTCACAGTGTTCAGCTGGCAGGTACCCAAACGCCACTTTTTCTCACAGAAGGCAATTCCAGCTCTCTACCGGCATGTGGAAGGCAATGTCCATGCCTCGCTGGACAGGGCGGTCAGTGGAAAGGTGCATATTACCGCTGACTCATGGTACAGCAGGCATGGACAAGGATGTTACCTAAGTTTCACCGCGCATTGGGTGACTCTGCTGGCAGCTGGGAAGGATGCAGGACAAGGTGCAGTAGTGTTGGAGGTTGTTCTGCTACCACGCCTCCAAAATGCCACTACTAATGATTGTGACACACCTCTCTCCTCCACCCCCTCCTCTTCTTCTTCCTCCATGGCCTCTTCCTGTGCTTTGTCCTCGGAACCAGTGGTGCTCCGTAGGCGTTCAAGGGGCTACGCAATTATGCAGGCCAAAAGATGCCATGCGGTGCTTGAGCTGGTGTGCTTGGGGGACAGGAGCCAAACTGGGGCAGAGGTTCTGTCAGCTCTGCAGAGGCATGTTCAGAGGTGGTTGACGCCACGCCAACTTAAGGCAGGAATGGTAGTTTGCGACAATGGCACCAACCTCCTCTCCGCCCTCCGACAGGGACAACTGACCCATGTGCCCTTTTTGGCTCACGTCCTTAACTTGGTGGTGCAGCAGTTCTTGGGCAGGTACCTGGGCTTATAGGATGTCCTGAGGCAGGCCAGGAAAGTCTGTGTACATTTCTGCCGGTCATATAATGCCAGTGCTCAGCTGGCAGAACTCCAAAAGGAATTTAACCTGCCCAAGAACCGCCTAATCTGTGACATGCCCACCAGGTGGAACTCAACGTTGGCCATGCTGCAGTGGCTGCACACAAAGCAATGGGCCATCAATGAGTACCTGTGCGACTATGGCACCCGGACAGGGTCAGGAGAGCTTGTTTTTTTTTTTCCCCACGCCAGTGGCCTATGATGAGGGATGCATGCACTGTCCTTTCACTATTTGAAGAGGCCACGAGGATAGTGTGCATTGACAGTGCATGCATCAGTGACACTATCCCCCTTTCCACCTGTTGGAGCACACGCTGCATGGAATAATGGACAAGGCACTTGAGGCAGAACAGAGACAGGAAGAGGAGGACTTCCTTAGCTCTCAAGGCCCCCTTTATCCAGACAGTGTTCCTGCGTGCCCATCGATCACACAGGAAGAGGACGAGCAGGAGGAGGAGGAAGATTGTGTCAGTATGGAGGTGGAGCCTGGCACTCAGCCTCAGCTGCAGTCTTTAAGGGATCATTTACAGTCCCAAGAAACACATGGATTTGTACGTGGCTGGGAGGAGGTGGCTGCGGATCATGTCATCCTTAGTGACCCAGAGGACTCCAGACCGAATGCTTCAGCAAACCTATGCTGCATGGCCTCCCTGATCCTGCAAAGCCTGCGGAAGGATCCTCGTATTCGTGGTATCAAGGAGAAGGAACAATACTGGCTGGCAACCCTCCTTGATCCACGTTACAAGGGTAAGGTTGCGGACCTTATCTTGCCGTCGCAGAGGGTGCAGAAGATGAAACATCCTCGGGAGGCCTTGCAGAAAGGTCTGTGCAACGCGTTCCCAGAGACTGGGAGGTTACAAACTCCTGTTTCTGGACAACGTGTTGCTGAGGCTTCGTTCAGTCAAAGAAGGAGCGGTGGAGAAGGTGGCCGTCTGACCGATGCGTTCAGACAATTTTTTAGTCCACAGCCCCAAGGTATGATCGGTTCCAGCAACCCTCGCCAGTGTCTGTTTTACATGGTGCAGGAATACCTAGGGGCAAGATCTGACTTGAACACCTTTCCCAACGAAAATCCTCTGGGTTACTTGGTCTTGAGGATGGATCACTGGCCAGAGCTTGCACAATATGCAATTGAGCTACTGGCCTATCCTGCATCTTTCAGAACGCACATTCAGTGCTGCTGGAGGCTTTGTAACCGATCACAGGGTGCATCTGGTCACCGACTCGGTCGATCGACTGACCTTCATAAAAATGAATCAGTCTTGGATCACCACCAGCTACCAAGCACCTGATGCTGATGTAACCGAATACATTTTTTTGAAATGTCAGATCCCTTCAAAGACTGCCTATGCTGATGCTGAGTGACTATCCTGTTATACTGAGTAATTATCCTCTTCCTCCTCAATGATCATGATGATAGCTTGTAAGAAAATTTTTGGTTCTGGGCACCGCCAGTCCCGCCACCAGTGCCTAAGGCCCAATTTTTCAGCCCCTGTTTAACAGGGGCGTGTAATTACAATTGTTGATGCAATTCTTTGCAGCAGGGCTAGTTCCTGCGCTCCAACTAGAGCATCTGTGAGGGGTTCCAGTGTTGTGGCACCACCACCAAAGGCCCAATTTTTCTGCCCTTGTTCAACAGGGGCATGTAATTACAATTCTTGATCTAATATTTCACAGCAGGGCCCGTTTCTATGCCCACCAAGAGTATCTGTGAGGACTTACAGTGTTGTGGCACCAGCACAACCACAACCAAAGGCCCATTTTTTCTGCCCCTGTTCAACAGGGGCATGTAATTACAATTTTGATCTAATATTTCACAGCAGGGCCCTGTGAGGGCTTACAGTGCTGTGGCCACAACAACAACTAAGGCCCAAATTTCTGCTGAGTATATAGGGCAGGCCCCTACTTTTAAACATCCAACTTACAAATAACTCCTACTTGTAAACGGAAGGAGACAACAGGAAGTGAGATGAAATTCTCTCCTGTAAGAGTTAATATGGGAGAAAACTTTTCTCCTTGCCACTGATGCTTTATCACCAATACTTGTTTCACAAAAAACCCCCAAATTTTCAAAAAACATTTGTCATTGGGACAAAAAGTGAGGTGAAATCTTCTGAAGAGGAGAACAGAAAGCGGGGTTCCCCTTAATATCCATACAAGACCCAAAGGGCCTGGTAATGGACTGGGGGGTACCGACATTACATTAAAGCCGCAAGCAGTTTTAAATGACTTTTTTTCCTTTAAAATTTAACATTTTGTGCAGGGACTGTTCTAAGCACGGGAAACACGTGCCACTTTACAGGCATACTATAGACACCCCCCAGGTACGATATTTAAAGGAATATTTCACTTTTTTTTTTTTACTTTAAGCATCATTAAAATCACTGCTCTCGAAAAAACGGCCGTTTTTAAAAGTTTTTTTGCATTGATACATGTCCCCTGGGGCAGGACCCGGGTCCCCAAACCCTTTTTAGGACAATACCATGCAAATTAGCCTTTAAAATTAGCACTTTTGATTTCGAACATTTGAGTCCCATAGACGTCAATGGGGTTCTAACGTTCGTGCGAATTTTCGGTCTGTTCGCAGGTTCTGGTGCGAAACGAATGGGGGGGGGGGGGTATTCGGCTCATCCCTAATGTAGAGCAACAGTTCTTTTTTTCAGGTCCTCAGAGAGTTCTTTGCCATGAGGTGCCATGTTGAACTTCCAGTGACCAGTATGAGAGAGTGAGAGCGATAACACCAAATCTAACACACTTGCTCCCCATTCACACCTGAGACCTTGTAACACTAATAAGTCACATGACACTGGGGAGGAAAAATGGCTAATTGGGCCCAATTTGGGCATTTTCACTTGTATACTCACTTTTGATGCCAGCGGTTTAGACATTAATGGCTGTGTGTTGAGTTATTTTGAGGGGACAGCAAATTTACACTTTAATACAAGCTGTACACTCACTACTTTACATTGTAGCAAAGTGTCATTTCTTCAGTGTTGTCACATGAAAAGATATAATAAAATATTTACAAAAATGTGAGGGGTGTACTAACTTTTGTGAGATATTGTGTGTTTATATTTATAATTTATTATTATTTTGGGACAGTTTTCCTTTGATAATACAAAAAAATCAGGAGATATCCATAACCATTTACCACCAAATAAAAGCCTAATTTGTGCTGAAAAAAAAAAAAACAAGGTATAATCCACCTGGATGCACAAAATAGTTTATATGATGATATGTACTTTTTTTTAACACATGTCAAAGTTGCAAAATTGTGCTTAGGCATTAAGATTTGTTTTACCCTTAGGCGTGAAGGGGTTAAAAGATAATGACTTATTTTTCCTATATATTTTTGAGTTGATATTCTGGTCTAATCTAGACATGTGCATGACGAAAAAATTTGTTTTGTTTCATATTGTTTTGATTTGTTAATTTACTTTTTTTTTTATTCGAAACGATCAAATCAATAAATTTTCAAATCGGTCGAAACATAAATGTTATATTGTTTTCGATTTGAATGCAGCAAAGTGAACAAACAAAAGAAAAATTTATTCATCAAATCTTTAAAGTGGCTGTAAACCTATTTTTTTTTTAATTAAGGCTTGCACCTTGTATAGTATAGGATTTTATGTCATCTGTGCCCAGTCTTGTCACAAAGAGTTAATCAAGCTCTGAGCAATCCTCTTATCTTTTTTCAGTAAGATAAAAACTGACACACAGAGAAATAGGATTCAGTTCTTCTCCCTTGCTGTGAGTGGCAGGTGGTTTACATATCTCATGCATGAGCCTGAGGGACATTGTCTGTACTTTAGATCCCCTCCTCCTTTCTTCTCTAGTTCTCCCAGGATTGGCTGCATGATTGGGCATGCTGAAGTCATGTGGTGACTTTCCTGGGTTTTGACTGGATGTTAGTGATCATAGCAGAAGTTCAGTGTAAGAAATACACAGGAGCCCTGCAACCCCCCCCCCCCCCCCCCGCTCAGATGGGCTCCCCTGCGATATAATCGTGAAACCTCACTTTTATTCGGTGAAGGAGGAGGTGATGAGAAGGCCTAGGGGTACTGACGACCTCAAACTGCTCAGCCACAGGATTAAAATATTCGCTGACTTATCGCCGTACACGGTACAGAAGAGGTGCTCTCTCAAACCGCTGATCCAACACTTGATCGAAAATGAAATTACCTATCACTGGTCGTTTCCCCTGCGTCTAAATTTTGCTTACAAAAATAAAAGCTACGGCTTCTCAACCCTCACTGAAGGTGAACGCCTTTACATCTAGGCCTGATCTCACAAGACCCATCATACCCTCAGCAGGGCAGGAATACTCCCGCCTCCACAAGATGTCCACCACCAGCGAGCCCACTGCAACCTTCCTGGCTGAAGCAGAGTTCCAAACGCACCAAAGAAAACTTCCCTACTTAATGTTTTGGCCCCATCAGGATCAGGGCTCTGATTCGAACTTCCCTTTTGTCTACCACGGTCCTGAAATACCCTTTTAATTCTACTTATAACTTAATCTTCTCGAGGGCCCCTGGACCCTGGGGACATACCACAACGGGGACCTTGACTGCGGTCTTCCCCCCCTGAAGAAACACCCCTGGAGAATGGCCTTTACTGCACGCCTTTCGGGAATGTGGGAAGGTCAAGAAACTTGTGACTCCTGCAGGACACTGGTTCTCACGAGCTGCTCAGGATACTATTTGGGGACTTATGTATGGCCTAATACATCCATTAGTCCATTAATTTTGTGGAGCTCACCGGCGGGGAGGGGGGAAACTGATTTATATGATTTACCCTATCTGTATTGATCTCCCCCCAATTTAAAATTTAAAATGTAAAATTTAAATTATAGATGCGGCGGCTTTGACCCTCAGGACAGTGGGGAGATTCTAGCTCCCTGTGGCCCTGGGGGTCGGGGCTTTCGCCGTCTTGATATGTCATCCCCCCCTGGGCTCTAGGGTGGAGGAGTGGGCCGGGGGGGACAGTTAAGATTACAAATTCTCTGTTGAGTTTCCTTTTGCATTTAAGTTACACATGATTTCCTTTAGACATCCTCCTTTCATATAGATATGTTCTACTGGTGGCAGGGTAGAGGTGGTTCCAGTGCACCTCCGCTAGGAACCAAGTGGGCAGTTAATGCCATTGGTTCTTTTACCGGCAGCCCCTGAAATGGGACACCGGTCCTCTCAGTATATAGGGTCAGGAGGGGATCCCCATCCTACCCTGGGATATGGGGGGAGCATAGGAGCCCCCCAATTTTTATGCAATGTTACTTGTGTTTACAAATATATTTGTTACTGAACATTGACATAACACTTGTGCTTTCTCTCCTGCTCTCTTTCATCTCTCCCCCCCCCTTCCCTTCCTTTTGCACTTATACGCTCACAGGTTCTGGGTCCGGCTTCGATCTCTCCTCCCAGGTCTTGACAAGATACTTCAATCACACTAGGGCTAATGGGAGCCCCAACCGTCTTCCGGCACGGTAAGATCTTTAACGAAATCCTGACCTCACCTCCCATATTTAATGGCTAATCCTCCCACTGGGAAGCATACTCTTAAAATCATATCTCACAACGCCCAGGAACTCAACTCCCCCATTAAACGTAGAAAACTGTTTCAGTTATACAAGTCCATGCACACAGATGTCCTCTTCCCTCAAGAGACTCACTTCCCCACATCTTACCAACCCATGTTTCTTTACCAACACTTCCCACTGTTTTTCCTCGCCTCTGCAAATAACAAAACAAAGGGCGTTGCCATTTGTTTTGCCAAACACATTAACATTGCTCATTCAGAAACTGTGTTGGATCCCCTGGGCCATTTTATTTTGGTCTCAGGGACCATTGATGGAGAGTTATATACCTTTTGTCTCTTATTACTCTCCCAACAAGGGTCAGCAAGTTTTTTTTGACTCCCTGTTACATAAGCTCCAACCACATCTTAAGGGCACAATCTTTATTGGTGGGGACTCCAACACAGCTTTTTCGATTTTTCTTTGGACAAGACGGGTACTGGTATCCCTAAGCCTAAACGCCCTTCCAGACAAAGTGCTAAAATAGCAAATCTTCTTCATGAAATAGGATTAATAGACATTTGGAGGGAGACTCACCCACACTCTAAAGACTACACTCATTACTCAGCTCCCCATTGTTCCTATGCCAGGATAGACCACATCTTCACTAGGCCTTCTACGATCCCTTTGGTTTTGAATTCCAAGATAGTGGACACCTCCCTTTCTGACCACTCGATGGTCACACTAGTCACCCAAAGAGCCTTGGAACGTTCTATCACCCCACGATGGCGGCTACAGAAATCTTTATTAAGTGACAACATACAGTGTACCATCATAGAAGGAGCTATAAAGGAATACTTTGATATAAATTCCACAAGTGATGTTTCCCTTGAGACGGTATGGGCTGCACACAAGTCAGTAATCAGGGGGAAATTAATCCTAATTACAAATTAAGAACACAGAGCGGACATGGTTAAACTTACAGCAGACTTCAAATCCCTCTCAAGAATCCACAAGCTAAACCCCTCTCCAGAATTGCTAGACAAATTGGATAAAGCACAGGCACTGCTAAACCTGAACCTCACTACAACGGCTGAGAAACAACTCAGATGGTCAGGGGCTAAATTCTACTCCCAAAAGGACAAAATTGGCTCGAAACTCGCGGTTAAGCTTAGCCCCAAACCCAGATCATTAGCCTTTCCAAAAGTGAAGCTACAATCCGGTGAACTGTCTCAGAACCCCGCTAAAATAATGAGAGCTTTCCTCCAATACTACGTGGATCTTTATAAACCGCGACCCCCTCACTTAGCGAAACCACAGCAGGAATTCTTGAACTCCATCCTATTGCCCTCCCTCTCTAAGGACCACAGTGATTTACTAGAGAGCCCTTTCTCCCAGTCAGAAGTTCTAGATACGATTAATTCTCTAAAACTAGGCTCAGCTCCAGGCCCGGATGGATTCTCTACGGGGTACTATAAAAAGTTTGCACCTACACTAGCCCCACACCTTTCCAAATTTTTTAACTCCCTTAGAGAGGGTTCTCCATTAGGACCAGACCTAAATGCAGCTTATATCTCCATGATCCCTAAACCAGAGAAAGACCACAGTGAGGTGGGAAATTACCGCCCAATATCTTTAATGAATAATGACATTAAGATCCTAACAAAAATTTTGGCGAACAGGGTGTCTAGCTTCATTCCCTCATATATTCATAGAGATCAGGTGGGTTTTATCCCTGGACGGCAAGAAGGACCATTGACATTATTTCCCTTTTACAATCTCATTGGGATGGAGGCCCCCCTCAAAAAGGATTTCTTTTATCAATTGACCTACATAAGGCCTTTGATTCCATAGATTGGACATACTTGTTTGACATCCTACAAAAATGGGGTTTTGGTCCATACTGCTTAAACTTGATTTGCTCCCTATACTCCAAACCGACAGCACAGGTACGTCTACTGGGTAGATACTCAACTTCGTTCCCTATAGGCAGGGGCACCAGACAGGGGTGTCCACTGTCCCTCCTCCTATTTGCAATAGCTATAGAGACCCTGGTCAGAGCTATTAGATCAAACCCGGACATTAAAGGGGTACAGTGCGGAGATCAGGAACATAAATGCGCTCTCTATGCGGATGATCTCATACTGTTAATTATCTCCCCACTTATCTCTATTCTGGGGATATACAAAGTTCTAACCGCATTCAGTGCAGTCTCAGGTTTGGCGGTTAATATGAATAAATCTATCACGCTAAATGTTACTGTACCTGCCGGTCTCCTTTCTCAACTCGCTAGCAATTTTGACTTCCCCTGGGCCCAGAGGACCATCCGATATCTTGAAATTAACCTTACAGCGGACATCAGTAGCCTCTTTAAAGCTAATTACCCCCCCATAATATGTAAATGCAGGGGGGAACTTGATAAATGGTCTAGGTGTGGTCTATCCTGGCTGGGAAGGGTACATGCTGTGAAAATGACACTTCTCCCACGCCTCCTGTATTTATTCCGCTCCCTTCCAATCCCATTGAAGAAAAGTTTCCCCTGCAAACTACCGGATCTTTGGGGCTATTACTAAGCTGCTCAATTGTCCCAAATATCAATGATCATCTCTAGGGGTCCAAAACCAGACTGGCTCTCTATAGAAAGAAGAGCAATGCCTCTTCACACCCTTGACTACCTTTTGTGGTGCGACCCTAAAATCAGACCAGCCATAATGGCCCCCACTCTGTTGCACTCCATATCACTCAGTACCAAGCTATTCAAACTATCCTGACCTCTCCTCTAAAACCTCTCTCACATATTTTCCCTTTACGTCATTCAGGACAGCCACTATTGAGAGATAGTCTCCTCCTCTTCCTGTAGGAAACACTGCGCCAGCCCATAAAACTCTCACTTCCCCTGCCAGACCTCAGTTAATAGTGTTTCCTCCGGAGGGGAGACACTGTGCAGGGAACCAGGCTGATACAATCAGGGAGATTGTGGCCTCTTTCAAAACATCCCCAGGGGAGCAGGGGCTTCCAACAAATGGATGGCGGTACATACCCGCAAGCAGCAGCCACCCCTTCCTTGTCAAGCGTGGCATCAGGCTGTGGGGGCCCCCTATCGCGTCCACAGGGTCGCAGCGGGGAGGACACTCCGCTCTCCCTGTACGTTTCCTAAGCCGCATTTTTTCGTTTGGAACAAGCGGGCCGGACGACGGGCGACGTCATTTCCGGCAGAGGGCGGATGTCTACCTTTAACCCGCGACTTCCGGTTCCGGGTCGCGGTGCTGATAGAGGGGCCGGGCTCAGGCTGGAGGAGTCGGTTTACACGTGCAGACAGTGTGAGACTCTACACAGGCAACCACCTGCAGTCATGTCTGAGGCAGATGCTGCAGCTCATACGGACGCCAGCTCCAGCCTTCCGAAGGTAAGAGTTCCCTGGGGAGGGGTCTTCTCTACCTAGGATTGTCCCCCCCATGTACGGTTCCTTACTTAGGGGGGGGCAGACCCCCTGGGTGGTCAGGGGGTGGGGGTGACTCGGATCCCTACAGGTGGGTTGGGTACACCCCCAGGGTTGTTTCTGTTTTAAAAAAATTGCTGAATGTAATGTGTTTTCTGTATGTAATTTCAGAAATCCACAGAAAAGACAAAGTCCACTCATGTCTCTAAAAAGAAATGTGCCTCTTGTAGGGACAGTTTAGGGGAAGCTTGGACCAAGGTTCTGTGTAAGGAATGCATAGACTCCCTGGTCAAGGAAAGGGACTCTGAACAGCAGTCCGGCTTGGCAGCCTCTGTAAAGGAGCTGTCATCCACTTTTTCTTCCTTTAAAACGCTTTTTGAGAAGTTTCAGCTTCCCCTTAATCCCATTCAGCAGGATTCAACCCCGCCTCATGCTCAGGGCTCGGCTCCTGCCAGATCCACTAGTATGGCTACGGCAGAAGAGGCTGCAGGCCCTTCTGGGGTGGAGCATAGGCAACCAGACAGTGGCACTTCTGACTCCCATGAGGAATCAGAGGGAGAGGACCAGGACGGGGAGTCCAGGAAAATCTCCAGGTATAAGTTGTCCCTAGAGGAGGTGGAAGATCTCCTAGGGGCAATATATACAACCCTCGGTATACACGAGGATAAAAAACCCCTCTCACTCCATGACCTTATGTACAAGGGCTTAGGAGATCAAAAGAGAAAAGTTTTTCCAGTACACGAGGTTCTGGTGGAGACGATTAAAAAGGAGTGGCAGGATCCGGAAAGAAAGCCCTTCTTCTCTAGTTCCCTTAAGAGAAGATTTCCGTTTTCAGAGGATCCAGCGTCCATTTGGAATAAAAATCCCAAACTGGATGCAGCTTTCTCTCAGGTCTCTAGACACACAGACCTGGCGTTTGAGGACATGGGGGCCTTATCAGATGTCATGGACAAAAGGATAGACTCACTACTGGGACTCGACAGTCGGTAACTTAAAACCAGAAATGGCTGTTACTGTGGTAGCCCGCAATTTAGAACATTGGCTTTTCCAGATTCAAGAGCATATTGAAGCTGGCACGGCCAAAGAGACTATCCTAGCGTCTTTCCCCACGATTCTGCGAGGAATCGCATACATAGCAGACGCCTCGGCAGAGTCAGTCCGTATGTCAGCCAGATCAGCGGCCCTGGCTAACTCAGCCAGGAGGGCCCTCTGGCTGAAGACCTGGCCGGGCGACGCCGCCTCTAAGGTCAAGTTATGTGGGATACCCCTGACTGGTGACCTACTCTTTGGTCCTGGGTTAGATACAGTCCTAGACCGGACAGCAGACAAAAAGAAGTCCTTCCCACTCAAACGAAAGACCCCAACACAGGGAAAGAGGGGGTTTCGTCCGCAAAAGCGCAGGGAAGCCCCTAAACAAGGGGGACAGAAGAAAACCTGGGGCCAAAGAGGTAAGGGCAGAGGAGGGGGATTTTTCGCCCTCCTGAAAAAGCCCAGAAAGATCAATGACTCTCTAAAAACGGTGGGAGGAAGACTGGGGGCCTTCCTTCCACAGTGGGAAATCATTTCCCCCAATCGGTTCATCCTAGGGATCATAAGAAGGGGGTATCTCTTGGAATTCACAAGGCCCCCCTCACAAAGGTTCCTTGTCACGCAGCCTTCCAGCTGCATGACAAAAACCAAGGCCTTGTTAGACGCTCTGAAGGAGTTAGAACTACAAAATGTAGTTTGCAGAGTACCAAAGGGGGAGGAAGGAGAGGGGGTTTATTCCCATGTATTTATGGTAAAAAAACCCTCAGGAAAATTCAGATTGATTCTGAATTTAAAGCCCTTAAACAGGTCAATTTGTTACAAAAGATTCCGTATGGAGTCAATTTTTACGGTCAGGGCTCTGTTACCGCAGAATTGTTTCATGGTGTCTCTGGACCTCAGAGACGCGTATCTGCACGTCCCTATTGCAGAAGCCTCTCAGAGGTTTCTCCGTTTAGCAATAAACCTGGGCGATGCAATACTGCACCTACAATTCCAGGCCCTGCCTTTCGGGCTATCCTCCTCGCCCCGAATATTTACCAAAATCCTGGCAGAGGCCATGGCCTTCCTGCGACTGCAGGGTGTGTCAGTTATAGCCTATCTGGACGACCTGCTCTTATTTGCAGTATCCCCAGAGAAATTGCTCAGGGATCTCGACCTGACAAAAAAGGTACTGACAGGATTAGGATGGCTCCTGAACTTAGACAAGTCCAGTCTCATTCCTTCACAGCGCATTATGTACCTAGGATACCTGCTAGGCTCGACACTCTTGAAAGTTTTTCTTCCAAGAGAAAAAATTCTAAAACTGGACAGAGCAGTTTTATCTCTCCAGTGCAACCATCGGGTGTCCAAAAGGTCCTTAATGTCAACGCTAGGTCTGCTGACCTCTACTCTCCCAGCAGTGCAGTGGGCAGGATTACACTTTCGTCTCCTGCAGTCATACGTACTAAAGGTATGGGACCACAGTCAGAGGGATCTAGACACCTTAGTGCAGGTTCCCCATCGATTAAAGAGATCTCTTTGGTGGTGGAGGAAAGAAGCGAACTTGTCGCAGGGACGTCTGTGGCTTATTCCAGTTTCACGGATAGTAACCACGGACGCAAGCGGCAAAGGCTGGGGGGCGCATCTGGGATCCCTTCTAGCGCAGGGCATATGGAGGGGAGACAAACTAAAAAGATCGTCCAATTGGAAGGAGCTGAGGGCGGTCGGCCTGGCCCTCAGGTTTTTCAAAAGAGAGCTGCAGGGTCACCATATACAGGTACGGTCAGACAACTCTTCTGCCGTAGCCTATATAAACAAACAGGGTGGCACCAGAAGCGGAAGTCTCCTGGTCTTAGCAACAGACATCCTAAATTGGGCCGAGACCAACACTCTCTCACTCTCAGCGGTTTTTCTGAGAGGAGAAAGGAACGTTATAGCGGACTTTCTCAGCCGGAGGAGGCTGAGAGAAGGAGATTGGGCCCTCAGCCAGGAGGTTTTCAATCTCATATCCGAGAAATGGGGACCCCCGGAGGTGGATCTTTTTGCTTCAAGAGACAATGCGAAAATCCCCTGTTTTTTCTCCCTAAACACAGGAGAAGGAGCACTGGGGGTGGACGCATTAACACAGAATTGGCATTTCAGGACATGCTATGCCTTCCCCCCTCCGGTGTTATTACCGGCGGTTCTGCGGAAGTTCCAACTAGAGAACACCTCCCTCATTCTAGTAGCTCCACATTGGCCGAAGAGGGCATGGTTTTCAATCCTCAGTCAGCTAGCAGTGGAACCACCCCTATTCCTTCCACCTCAGGAGGATCTTCTCTCACAGGGTCCAATCCTCTGTCCACAGGTACACCAGTGGAAGTTAGCGGCCTGGCTACTGAGGAGAGTATATTAGAATCTAAGGGATTTTCTCAGAAATTAATCTCCACCCTCCTCAACAGTAGAAAAAAGGAGACACGTCATATTTATAAAAAGGTCTGGCTCCTTTTCAACAAGTGGTGCACTGAGAACTCCTTCTCGGTACAGAGCCCTGTAGCTGTTTTGGAGTTCCTATAGTGTGGAGCAGACAAAGGGTTATCCGTAGGTACCCTTAAAAGCCAGGTGTCAGCTCTTAGTGCTTATTTAGAGAGATCTTTGGCCACCAATCCATGGGTGGTCAGGTTCTTTAGGGCACTGTCCAGACAGAGACCTGTCCAAGGTCCCCCCTTTCCCGGGTGGGATCTATCTTTAGTGTTGCAAAGCCTAACAGGAATTCCCTTTGAGCCCTTGGACAAATGTCTGTTAAAAGAGTTAACTTTAAAGACAGCATTTTTAGTGGCAGTGACAACTGCCAGGAGAGTCAGTGAAATTGAGGCGTTATCAATTAGACCTCCTTTTTGTGTTATTTTTCCGGATAGAATAGTCCTTAAGACTGATCCAGCATTTTTGCCTAAAGTGGCGTCAGGCTTTCACAGAAGCCAGGAAATAGTCCTACCTTCGTTTTGTCCCAATCCTGCTGGTGAAGGGGAACTGAAATTTCATTTCTTAGACGTAAGGAGGTGTATCCTACAATACTTAGAGATGACTAAAGCCATAAGAAAGTCTGATTCTCTATTTTATTTTCCGGGTCCAGAAAAGGACTCAGAGCGTCTCGACGCACGATTGCCAGATGGCTTAGATTAGCTATTGGGCAGGCATATTCTCTAGCAGGGAAAGAGATTCCTATGGGCATAAAGGCACACTCTACCAGAGCCGTGGCAACTTCCCAGGCTGAGAAGGCTGGAGCAACGCCAGAGCAAATATGCAAGGCAGCGACATGGTCCAGCTACTCCACTTTCGTTAAACATTAGAGTGGACCTGGTGGCGGCAGGTGAGCAGGCTTTTGGGCGAAAAGTTCTGCAAGCTGTAGTCCCACCCTAATTGGTAAGTGCTCGATTATCCTCTCAATAGTGGCTGTCCTGAATGACGTAAAGGGAAAATTAAAGTTACGTACCGGTAACGTCTTTTCCTGTAGTCTTTCAGGACAGCCCTAGTTACCCACCCTAAGCTTGGGGGGGTCTTATTTAAGACCAGAACGCAATATGATAATGATATTGAATGGTATGTTATTAATGTGTTCTTGTGTCTCCCCAGCTGACCGGAGGTGATCTTGTAAAAACTGAGGTCTGGCAGGGGAAGTGAGAGTTTTATGGGCTGGCGCAGTGTTTCCTACAGGAAGAGGAGGAGACTATCTCTCAATAGTGGCTGTCCTGAAAGACTACAGGAAAAGACGTTACCGGTACGTAACTTTAATTTTTCATAATACTGACTTCCCCTCGGGTGTAAACATGCAAGCATTCAGATGGTGGACTGATAAAGGGTTCTATCGAATCGGCCACTTCCTTACCCCAACTGGCCCACTAACCTTATCTTACTGTCAGAAAAAACTTGACATGCCAGACTCGGAAACATTCAGATTCACTTAAATTTCACATTTTCTACACAACATTTGGCGTAACAATTTAAAATCTCCATCCATAACCCCCTACGAGCACTGGTGCTCCAATACCCTGGACCAAAAATGGGGGAATCTCCTTGATCTACATGGTGCTTTTGACAAAGCTCGACAAGCCAGTATACGCGAAGACCTGGGAGGAGGATACAGGCCGAACTTGGACATCAGCAGATTGGTACAGATATTGGACTAGTTCCTTCAAAAGGTATCTGCAATATCTCTCTAATAGAAGCCAGCATAAAGGTTATTTCAAGGTGGTACTATGCTCCTGCCAGATAAGCAATGATATTTCCTGGAACATCTCCCCTATGCTTCAGAGGTTGTTCGCTCGAGGGCTCAATGATTCACATTTGGTGGACATGCCTTTGTATCAAAAACTTTTGGCAGAAAATTTTCCGAATTATTAGTAACTTATTTAAAATGTCCGTAGCCCCCAACGTACATTTATCACTCCTTAATCAGAATGTTCCTGGTTTACCTAAACACTCACAAGTACTATCCTATTTTATTCTATTGGGATCTAAAATCACCATTGCTAAATGTTGGAAAAAGCCTACTGTATCCCTCAAGAGTTGTGTTAGAAAAATTTCATGGATAATGTCTCAGGAGCATTTAGTAGCAAAACTCAATGATAAAGTGGGGAAGTTCATGACCACCTGGGAGCCCGTGGGCCTCACTTCAGAACATTAACCTCTTGCCGGGAATGACAGCAGGAGCAAATGTTAACACCTTACCCCCCTGACCCAACCTCGTCCTTATCCCTCTCCCTCCTCCCCCACTTCTTTTCCTACATTCTCTTTCCTCCTCCTCTGGGACTCTCTTGTCCCCCACATTTCTGTAACACACAGGGTTATGCAGTTCTCCCTCAGGGGAAAACTATGATAAGATGTTACGGGCCCGCCGGAGGTTCACTACCCCTCCTGCAGCTAAAAGTTATCTCCCACCCTTAGTATGGTATCTTAATTTGGAGGGCACTACCTGTATTGCCTTCCGCTTCTTCTCCAGTGACAGCCTCTAAGAAATTAGAAGTGGACTCTGGGGGGTCACTGTACTCACGTTCAGGAAGATCCCATTGGGGAGGGGTGTGCGGGGCGTCCTGGTTAGTCCATAACTGGAATTACGGAGGTGGTGGTGGGCCCCTAGGGTGGCCCATTAATTGACATAGCTCATTTGGACAAAGAGCATGTCTGGAAATGTAGTTTTATAGTTTACCGTAGCCTGAAGCTAGGTTTCAACATTCTTTCTCAATCCCTCTTATTGCTAATGTTTCAGTACTCGACATGTATGAATCCAATGTCCATGTATTTATGATCATATACTGTACATCATATAAAAATCAATAAAAATATTTGAAATAAGAAATACACAGGAGAAAATGCATGTTGACAAGGGGAGTGTAGAGGTGGGCGGGGAGTCTACTGACATCATGACTCCACCCACTGAGCTCCAGACAACAGACCAACCCACACAATCTGCAGTTTTTCAGGTCTCAGAACAGACAGAGGGGAGACATTAGACAGGTAAGGATACATGTAGGAGGCATGTATATCCTTATAGATAACCACTATGGCAGTAGTTTGGAAAGGATGAGAGTGGGTTTATATCCACTTTAAATCACCTTTGGCTTAACAAAAAAAGCATTATTTCCAAACGGTACTCTAATAACACACACAGTCTTTGATTTCAGCAATATGTGTAGTTAGAATTCGACTGGAGTTCAATGTAAAATTGGATTAGAATTTCAGTCCGAATTTCCGAAATATGGATGAATTTTGTTACGTTATTTGGAGCATTCTGTAAAATTTGTTTATATTGTAATTCAGGTATTCTAACATATCCGAATCTCTGAATAACGAAAAATGTGTCCGAACATTATTATTATTATTATTATTATTATACAGGGTTTATATAGTGCCAACAGTTTGCGCAGCGCTTTACAACATGAGGGCAAACAGTACAGTTACAATACAAATCAATACAGGAGGGATCAGAGGACCCTGCTCATTAGTGCTTACAATCTAGAAGGGAGGGTCAAGTGAAACAAAAGGTAATAACTGTGGGGGATGATCAGATGGAGATAAGTGAAATTAAAGTTGTAAGGTGTGGCTAGGATAGGCTTCTCTGAAGAGGAGAGTTTTTTAGGGATCATCTAAAAGCAAACAGAGTAGGGGATAATCGGACAGATTGGGGTAAGGAGTTCCATAGGAATGGAGAAGCTCTGGAAAAGTCCTGGAGGCGAGCATGGGAGGAGGTGATGAGGGAGCTAGAGAGCAGGAGGTTTTGAGAAGAACGAAGAGGATGATTAGGTTGGTATTAATATTAATTTGGAAGGAAACAAACTGCACATGTCTAGTCTAATCATCTGTGGGTGTCAGATGTCTGGACAGGGGTCCAATTCTAGTGCTTGCCATAGGTGTTTCTTGTCTGGTTGCCATTTGTATATTCCATTTTACACATTTTCAATATTTGAATACTAACATCCCATTTATCTATTTCCTAACATTCTATCCAGATCGGTTATCGATCCACTGACCCTCGCCTGAGTGATGAAAAAATGTTTCCAACTTTCTTCCGTATGACACCAGATGATCGGGTCCGTTTTACAGCTATTATACAACTTTTGCAGCATTTTGGGTGGAACTGGGTTGGAATATTAACATCAGGTGATGGCAGCAGTGATGATGAGTCCAGGGAACTGAGTAAGATGATGAGCCAACAAGGGATCTGCATAGATTACATCACTCAACTCACTGGTAATGAAGCAGATGTTTTTCAGGCAATTAGGATTATTAATGAATCATTGGCTAAAGTTATCATAATGTGTGGAATCTACACAACACATTTGTTTTATTTTATTTCTCCTATACCCTCCGTTATCAAAACTATCACATTTATTTTCCCACCAACATGGAATAAACTATCCAGTTTCGGTCTGGATAGCTATGGATTAATCAACTGCAGCTTCATTTTTGTTTGGCTACAAAAAATAGAAGTAAAAATCAATCCTTTTAAGGATGGTGTTAACTTCTCCTGCTCCTTAAATGACCCCATAATGGAAGATATTGGGCTTTTTCATTTTCACTGCCTTTCCAAAAACATAATCAAAAATAACCTTTTACAAACATACCAACGATTTTCTGCAGAACTTTGTACAGATGTAAAAGATGTTTCATTCTTATTTTACACTCGTACAGATTTCATCTCCTATGCATACAGGGCTGTATATGTTCTGGCCAATGTTCTACATGGAATGTACATGAAGAAAAATAAATCTGAACAAAATAGATTCCAGCACAGAG